>OZ025291.1:320121151-321321151 GCA_964019185.1 Maratus speculifer | reverse complement strand
CAAAGCAAAAATTACCCAAGAGAATCGTTTGAAATTCAAAATATATAATTTTTGCCTAATTTTGTCGAGTCATTTCAAATTTTATGAAAATCGTATGAATAGTTTACTTACAGGGATAACGAAAATCTTCCGTTATATTACGGGAAATGGAAAAAATAGTTTCAAATGTATTTTAATGATGTTACGCTCGTTCAACATTGGCAATAGACAAAAATTATATAGTCTGAAAAAATTAGAGCTCAAAAGGGGAAACTACGGGATCCCTAGACATTATAAAGCGCAGAAACATTGACTTTAGTACGTATAAATTTATATCTGTTGTATAGAAAAAAAAATGTTACATAAAAATTTTTATTTGTATTTAACATATATAAATTTAAATGGATTAGCATTTTCTTTCTCCAATAATTAATTTTTATCAGTAATCGTCAAACTTAGCATCATAACTGATATCTTGTTTTGAATTTGGATTGAATAACAAAGTTGAAATTTAAGTTCAACAAATTTATTTTCGCATATCTGTCATCCCTCACTAAATTTAAAACGCTGAAAGTATCATGATAGCATAACTATTTACTTAATGACTTTGGTTATCTAAATAATATTAATATTCTCTTTTAGAATACATTCTTTTATATCTTTCATTTTAACTGTGAATTTAGTGTCGCACTTATCCTGTAAAATTAAATAGTTTTAAAGCCTTTCAATCAATAATAATCTTTTCCAATATACAGCAAACTTAGCGTCGAATATTTATTACTTTGCTGTAAAGTGATTAAGATAATCAAGCTTGTGTAGAAAATTTAATGCTTTTTCCGGCAGTAATGTCATCTCTCTTTAAAATATTTACGTCGAACATATCACGAAAACGCATTAATATTTACTTAACGATTTTCGATAACTAGTGAATGACTCCTTCTGTAATGTTTAAATTAAATAACCTTTTACTTTCAACAAAAATAGAATCTTTTATGGAGCCTTATTATTAAGTGTGTTCGTAATTATGTAAATACGTCGAACTTATATTCGTCCATCCGTCAGTCGTCTGCCGTCCGTCTGTCTGTCTATCTGTCGGTTCGCATATAACAACGCAAAAATTATCCAATCGATTTGTTTGAAATTTAAAATGTGTATAAATTTTGCCTAATTTTGTCGAGTCATTTCTAATGTTAGGAAAATCACATGAACAATTTAATTACTGGAATAACGATAAGTATTCCATTATATTACGGGAAATGGGAAAAATAGTTTCAAATGCATTTTAATGATGTTGCATTCGTTCAACATTGGCAATCGACAAAAATTATATAGTCTGAAAGAAGTAGATCGCATAAAGGGGGAACTATGGGACTGCTAGACATTATAAAGCGCAGAAATAGTAATTTTAGTATCTATAAATTTATATCTGTTTTGTAGAAATTTTTACATAGCGAATTTTATTTGTATTTAACATGTATAAACTTGAATGTATTAACATTTTTTTTCAATAATTATCTTTTATCAATCATTGTCAAACTTAGCATCGTAAACTGATATCTTGTTTTGAATTTTGATCGACTAAAAAAATGGAAATTTAAATTCAACAAATTTATTTTCGCATATCTGCCATCCCTCACTAAATTTAAAACGCTGAAAGTATCATAATAGCATAACTATTTACTTAATGACTTTGGTTATCTAAATAATATTAATATTCTCTTTTAGAAAACTTATATGTTTCATTTTAACTGTGAATTTTCTGTCACACTTATCATGTAAAACTAAATAGTTTTAAATACTTTCAATCAATAATAAACTTTTCCAATCTGCAGCAAAATTAGCATCGTATATTTATTACTTTGCTGTAAAGTGATTAAAATAATCAAGCTTGGGTAGGTAATTTAACGCCTTTTTTCCTGGCAGTAATGTCATCTCTCTTTAAAATATTTTCGTAGGACATATCACGAAAACGCATTAATAATTACTTAACGATTTCCGATAACTAATGAATGACTCCTTCTGTGATGTTTAAATCAAATAACCTTTAACTTTCAACTAAACTGGAAATTTTTATGGAGAATTATTATTAGGTGTTTTCGTAATTATGTAAATTGGTAGAACCTATAGTCGTCTTTCAGTCCGTCCGTCCGTCTGTCTGTCTATGTGTCTCTTCGCATATAACAACGCCAAAATTATCCAACCGACTTGTTTAAAATTTAAAAAATATAATTTTTGCATAAATTTGCCAAGTCATTTAAAATTGTATGAAAATTGTATGAATAATTTAATTACAGGGATTACGAAAAGTATTCCGTTATATTACGGGAAATGGAAAAAATAGTTTCAAATGCATTTTTATGATGTTATGCTCGTTGAACATTGGCAATCGACAAAAATTATAGTCTGAAAATCGTATAACTCAAAAGGGGGAACTATGGGACCCCTAGACATTATAAAGCGTAGAAATAGTGATTTTGGTACGGATAAATTTATATCTGTTGTGTAGAAAATTAATTTTTACAAAAAGAATTTTATTTATATTTAACATATATAAACTAGAATGGATTAACATATTTTTTTCCAATAATTAACTTTTATCTGTCACAGTCTTAAACTTACAAGGAAGGTCTCCATTGGGGGCATACTCAGAATTTTTTGAAAAAATTACGAATTAAACTACTCATGTAGGTAATAAAGGATCAGTGAAAATTAGCGGCGGAATTACATTATTAGATATATAAAAAAATAAAATAGTTTGGAATAATTGGCGTGAAAAGCTGAAAGCGACGCAGGATTTGGCGAGCAGTGCATTTCCTCGCCAAAAGCAGACGATTTTAATGAATCTGAAAATTGATTTTAATTGACTTCACTGTTAAAAATTTGCAGCATTTACTGCAACGTCACTCCACTACTTTTATAGAATATCTCTCTTCTGACCAATGAGAATGCTCCATAGCACGGTGAATTGACCGTTTTCTATAAAAGTGGTGGAGTGACGCTGCAGAAAACGGTACACTTATAAAAATCTGCTGCATTTTGCTGCAACGCACTCCACCGCTTGTATATAATATCTCTATTCCAACCAATGAGAAAGCTTCATTTCACGGCCAAGTAACCGTTTTCTATACAAGCAAGGGAGTGCGTTGCAACAAAATGCAGCAGATTTTTAACAGTGTATTTTTCAATTTGGAACAATTTTAATCAATTTAAATTTGTTTTAAATGATAAAATATATTAATTTCATTTTGTTATAAGTACTTGTAAATGTTTATGACAAAATTACACTTAAAGTAAAGTAAAAATGCAAAACTAAAATTACTTAAACTAATTTAAATAAACTGAACATAGAAAGTTTTTTCTTTAAAAAGTATTCGAAGCGTAAAAGCGTATTTTTTTATTATTTATTTTTATTTGAACAACGTACATCAGACTTGTATGCTCGACATCAAAGCCTGCTTATAAGTCATCGTCATAAAGCGTATTTTTCAAAATTTCGTTTTTTTGCCAACCGGAGATAAATCGCCAAATAAACGAAATTTTTATTATTTTTTTACAGACGTTATAAGGAGATTCCGCCGAAATTTTTTTTATAAACATATATAACTATATGAGAAGAACATTCTGTAATTTTTTCAGATTTTTCTGAGTATGCCCGTATGGAGACCTTCCTTGTTAGCAATTTACTGATATCTTGTTTTGAATTTGGATTGGATAACAAAGTGGAAAATTTAAGTTCAACAAATTTACTTTCGCATATGTGTCATCCCTCACTAAATTCAAAACGCCGAAAGTATCATGATAGCATAACTATTTACTTAATGACTTTGGTTATCTAAATAATATTAATATTTTGTTTTACAAAACATGCTTTTATATCTTTCATTTTAACTGTGAATTTGGTGTCACAGTTCTCATGTAAAATTAAATGCCTTTCAATCAATAATAAATCAATTTACAACAAACTTTGCTTCGGATATTTATCACTTTGCTGTAAAGTGATTAAAATAATCAAGCTTGGGTAGAAAATTTAACGCTTTTTTAGTTAGTAATGTCATCGTCTTTAAAAAATTTACTCCGAACATATCAGAAAAGCGCATTAATATTTACTTAACGGTTTTCGATAACTAGTGAATAACTCCTTCTGTGATGTTTTAATTTAATAAATTTTAACTTTCAACTAAAATGGAAATTTTTGTGGAGCATTATTATTAGGTGTGTTCGTAATTATGTAAGTACGTAGAACCTATAGTCATCTTTCAGTCCGTCCGTCGTCTGTCTGTCAAATCGTTTGCCGATCTATCTGTTTGTTCGCATATAACAACGCAAAAACTACCCAACCGAATCATTTTAAATTTAAAATATATACTTTTTGCATAATTTTGTCGAGACATTTCAAATTTTATTAAAATTGGATGTATAATTTAAAAACCGGGCTAACGAAAATTATTCCGTTAAATTAAGACCAATGGGAAAAATAGCTTCAAATACATTTTAACGATGTTAAATTTGTTTAACATTGGCAATAAACAAAAATTTTTGTCTGAAAAAAATAGAGCTCAAAAGGGGGAACCATGGGACCCCTAAACATTATAAAGCGCAGAAATAGTGATTTTAGCACGTATAAATTTATACCTGTTGTGTAGAAAATTATTTTTACATAAAGAATTTTTTTGAATGTAACATATATAAGCTTGAATGGATAAACATTTTTTTCCAATAATAAATTTTTATCAATCATCGTAAAAAATATCATCGTAACTGATATCTATTTTTGAATTTGGATTAAAAAACAAAGTGGAAATTTAGGTTCAAAAAATTTATTTTCGCATATCTGTGATCCCTCACTAAATTTAAAACGCCGAAAGTATCATGATAGAATAACTATTTACTTAATACGTTTGGCTATCTAAATAATATTAATATTCTCTTTTACAAAACATTCTTTCATTCTAACTGTGAATTTACTGTCACACTTATCATGTAAAATTAAATAGTTTTAAAACCTTTCAATCTATAATAAACTTTTCCAATATACAGCAAACTTAGCATCGGATATTTATCACTTTGCTATAAAGTGATTAAAATAATCAAGCTTGGGTAGAAAATTTTACGCTTTTTCCGTTAGTAATGTCATCACTATTTAAAATATTTACGTTGAACATATCACGAAAACGCATTAATATTTACTTAACGATTTTCGATAACTAGTGATGACTCCTACTGTGATGTTTAAAATAAATAACTTTTAACTTTCAACTAAAATGGAATTTTTTATGCACCGTTATTATTAGGTACATTCGTATTTATGTAAATACGTAGAACCTATAGTCGTCGTTTATTCCATGTGTCTGCAAATAACAACGCAACACTACCCAACCGAATCGTTGAAATTTAAAATATATAATTGCTGTGTAATTTTTTCGAGTCATTTTTAATTTTAGGAAAATCAAATGTATAGTTTGATTACAGAAACAATCAAAATATTCCGTTACATTATGGCCAATGGGAAAAAATATTTTCAAATGCATTTTAATGATGTTACACTTGTGCGAACATAGTAAAACTGACTAGCTTCTGTGAATTTTATACTAAAATATATATTTTATACAATCTGTGGTGCAAAGAATATTTGTTATTAATTTACAAGGCCACACAAAAGTATTCCATTAGATAATAGTATTGAAAACAAGTTTGTTTAACGTTAAATTAACGTTTATAATTAAACGATTTATAACTAAATGTTTTTATTATATTATTTATTTATTATAATTTTGAGATCACATGCTATTGTATATTATACTCTTGTTTAAAAGGATAAAGCACTTCGGAAAAAACAAACACATTTAGCTAAATTAAGAGGGAGGGAGATTAAATTAGCTACTCCTTCCCCCCCCTATATATACTTAAAACTTAACCAATGAACGTCCAAATCTATTCAATGAAGCCCCTTCTCAGAATAAACCTGTAGACTAAATTTGAAGCAAATCGGATAATTTTGCCTGAAAAACCGATTTATCTAAATTAAGGGGAGATTATCCCCCGTCTCCAGTTTATACTAAACCAATGAACTTCATAATATATTTAGGGAAACGGCTTAACAAGCTGAACCTTTATCCAAACTTTGAAACAAATCGGGTGTTTCTATCAAGAATTATCAAATTACATACTTACATACATACAGAATTTGCGGGCACATTAATTCTCAAGCTTTTCTAACTTGTGAGCTAAAAATCGTTAAGTGATTATATTTCTTTTATTTGCGTGCAAAAATACCTAAAAAATCGAAAATAAATCGATCTAAAAATCGATTTCAATAAATCTAAAAAATCGATTTAAAATTTTTTATGGTTGTTTTACAGGATCTCATGATTTCAGAGAGATCTGTTAGTTGATTATTCAAATTATATAATATAGATCAGAATTAATTTGTGGAACATTTTAAGGAGTATACTGGATTACGTAAGTTGAAGAACTAATAATTGTCTGAGCGAAGCGAAGTCTTTATACTCAGAGATACGTAACGATATTAAAATTCAAAAAAATTCTTTCGTCAAGCAAATCTCAAAAAGTACTTGTCGGATTTCGATTCTGTTTGTACCAGAAGGTACCTATGAAGGTAATCTGGTGAATGCACCTACTTTTAAAAATTAATTCCAAATAGTTTAAAAGTTATATTAAAAAAACTGATAAAAAAGCACAATTTATTTGCATACGTCACAGAAATTTGGTGTGTGTGATTTTCACAAGCTGGATATTTTCGTAGATAACCGAATCAGTACATGGAGTAAATAGTAATCATTTACGCACTCAGAAATATTGAATGCAATAAAACATTTTAAAATTTAATCATGCAGGAAAATAAAACTGTTATTTTTTTTATATTAAAAAAATGTCATAAAAACTTAATAGCATTTTTTGATAGCTAAAAGAATATTTTATATATTTCGCGTGTGAAAATTAGAAACAATTACGTTTTTAAATAAAAAGTTTCTTTTATGACATCATTTTCCCTTTATATTTATTTTTATTGCATGTTTTCTTTTAACTTATATTTTGTTTGTGTGTGGAAGTCAATTCTGGTCACTAATTTTTCGGCACGGATGCCACACGCGTATCAGACTTGGCGCATTTTTTTTCAAAGCCCATTTGGCGAAAACTGCGTTTTCAAATAACGCTTACATACACATTTTTAAATTATTTTCTATTATCAAAAAGAACTTATTACAGTAAATAATATAATAATAATAATTAATAAATATAAAAACAAATATTTTATATAATTTAAAAAAGGAAATGAAAGTAAATAAACATTTTATGAGTAAATAAACAAATAATAAATAAATAAAGCCGGGTTACCATCTCAGGTAAAATAATGCCATTTTGACTCCAATTAGGAACCCTGGTGCATATGTGACATCTTTTCCCATTTTTCATCCATTTCCTGTTGGCATACAACTTTGATATTTGGAATATGTATGCATACCTGGGAGCAATACTGGAATTAGACATTGATTTTTTTTTAATTCGATCCAAAAAGGGGCAACGGGGGCTATTTTTTAAAGATTTTTTACAATTTAAACTGCATAAAGGAGACACTTACCTATTTTTATATGCTAGAAGAAGTAAGTGGCATGTAAAAGCAATTATAGTATACATAAATAAAATTCTTGAGATAATATTCCAGAGATATAAGCATCGGGTTTGGCGAAATTTTTTATGCCAGTTAGGCGAAAACATCGTTCTGATTACCAGATACATATAGCATGCTATAATAACAAGTTATTTATTTGTTTCAAAATAAAAAAAGGAATAAACGAAACATTTTCTGTTATTAAAAAAAAGAAAAAACAACCAATAAATGATAATATTTTAGTACAAACAATTTATTATAACATTTATATGATAACCATGTTAGGCAACTGAACGCCAATTTGGCACCAGTTAGGTATCTTGGTGTGTATAGGGCATATATGTGCCATATTTACTTGTAAAACTGAGCATGAACGTTTACCAAGTGTGTTTTCATCGCCGCTTATATCTTTTTGCAACATAGCGCACCTTTCGAAGCCAAAACTGCGCAAAAGAAAAAAAATTAATATTTGCAGTATTTTTATTTAATTTAATTTTTTTTAATGTAATGCACATTTAGTAATCAGTAGGTTCGATAATCAGACCTCGTTTTTTTTGCTTTAAAAGATGATATTTCATACGACGTCTTTTTTGGATTCATTGTTTTTCCATATTTGATAGTATGCGTCTACTCGTTTTGTAACTTTTTTTTGTGACTTTCTTCTTTATTAACAGCGACATTTGGATTTCCTATTTAAACAAAAATTCTTCTAAATGCAAAGAATTTTGTTAAAATAAATAAATAAGTGAAATGCGGACATCTATTGCTCAAAGCAAAAAATTTTTCCTATTGAGTTAATAAAAATCAGTAAAAACATAATTTTTATGATGATAAAAAGGTGACTTATGTAATAACAAAGTCATATATTATGTACGTTATGGATTAAGTATTAATATTTCTCCACCATTTATAAATAATAATAAAAATAAAATAAAATGCGGACAGACCAAAGTCTATATTTGACTGAAAACAACAACCATTTCCTAAATGCTTTAAAAAATGGCCAATGGAAAGTGATATTTCAAAATTATTATGAAATTAGTTAAAAACCATTTATTTTAAACTAAATGAATAAAAGATTGATATTTTTAATGAAATAAATGGGATTTGAAAAATTATTGGAAATTTATCACCATAGATGTATCAATATTACAATCAGTACTTTGTATACAAAATGGAACAATTAGCAATACTTTTTGTACCCAAAAAATGGTCGTTGCTTTTTTTAAGGTTAAAAAGTAGATTACGAAATATTCCTATACAGAGATGCCAAGCCCCCGCTTATTGCATAGCAGAATTTTCTTACAGGAAAAGTTATTTTTTTAAATCTGCAGAATGTTCCAATTTAATAAAACATTTTCTGTATTAAAATACCGGTATCCAAAATGCCGGAGACTTGGCAGCTCTGCCTATAACATTTTAATTAATCACGGTACTTTTTTAATCGGATTCAAATTTAGTGGAGACTAGGGATGGGCATTATTTATCGTATTAGGATAAATAACAGTGTTACTACGCTAGAACCTAATATTGCATTAATATGTTACTGAAAAGTCCCTGTTAAATAAATAACACATGGTTCTTAATGACAGCATCTTCCTTCACTTGTTTTAATCAAGATTTCATTTTTTGTACCTCTAAAATAATAATAATATTCATTAAAAACGTCCTTAATCGTTTCTTTTGAGACGTTTGCCGAACAATGTTGAATGTCCGGGCTGGGTGCCCGGATAGCGCACCCCCCCCCCCCTTCCTGCTTGCGCAGACCCATTCACAATTATTTAAAAAATTTGCGTCCCCCCCCTTATTAAAACATCCTTAAAAACCCTTATTAAAAAATCTCACAATTATACACTCTAAGATAAAAAACCCTGTCTAAAACGGAATTTAAAACTGTTTTAAAAGCTTCCGTTTTAGAAGGTTTTACTATATAAAATAAGATATTGTATGTATCCAGCAAGTACAGCCCGGACAGCCCCCCCCCCTGCTTACGCAGACCCATTCACAATTATTTAAAAAATTTGCGTCCCTCCCCCCTTATTAAAACACCCTTAAAAACCCTTATTAAAAAAATCTCACAATTATACACTCTAAGATAAAAAACTGTCTAAAACGGAATTTAAAACTGTTTTATAGGCTTCCGTTTTAGAAGGTTTTACTATATAAAATAAGATTGTTTGTATCCAGCAAGTACAGCCCGGACAGCCCACCCCCTGCTTGCGCAGACCCATTCACAATTATTTAAAAAAAATTGCGCCCCCCCCCCCTTATTAAAACACCCTTAAAAACCCTTATTAAAAAATCTCACAATTATACACTCTAAGATAAAAAAAACTGTCTAAAACGGAATTTATAACTGTTTTATAGGCTTCCGTTTTAGAAGGTTTTACTATATCAAATAAGATATTGTTTGTATCCAGCAAGTACAGCCCGGACAGCACCCCCCCCCCCCTGCTTGCGCAGACCCATTCACAATTATTTAAAAAATTTGCGTCCCCCCCATATTAAAACACCCTTAAAAACCCTTTTTAAAAAAATCTCACAATTATACACTCTAAGATTAAAAAACTGTCTAAAACGGAATTTAAAACTGTTTTATAGGCTTCCGTTTTAGAAGGTTTTACTATATAAAATTAGATATTGTTTGTATCCAGCAAGTTCAGGTTAAAAATTCTAGGCACTCACCCGTTCAAAAAGCTGGTTACGCCTATGCAACCACAGAAGAAATAACTCCTTAATATTAGCTAATTCAATAACTGTTAGATTTTTCACCAGTTTTTCAATTCAGTTCAGTTATGTAGTTCTTTTCTGTTAGATTTTCCACCCGTTTTTGAAAAAATATAGTTTTTTACATTACAAAAGAACGTTTTGTCTGATGATAATGTTGTTATCGTTAACGACTTTTGATTTAAAGTTTCGTTTCCTGTTTGGTTTTCATTCGCGGTTGTTGATGAGAGAGGATAAATAAAAAATGATTTCGTCTCTTTTTTATTAAATATCAGAAAGACTGAATTTGAGGTTTGTGGATTTGATTTCTAAAGGGCTCTTCTGGGGGGGGGGGGTTCCCTATAGGACCATTTTTTGGGAGGGGGGCTGGGGGGGGGCGTTTCTCATTTTTTGATGTAATACGTCTATCGAAAGCTTATGCTTCATACATTACAAATCTAGCATAAAAAATTTTCTCCCGTTATTCTGGGTCACGTTACGGACCCATAATGGGTTGAAATTTAAATTTCTTAAACTTCTTCGAGGTTTTTTGCCAAATCGGTATCAGAAAAAAATTGTGCCAACGTGATGTGTGTATGACATCTGCGCCATATAAATATTATTCAGTCTTTTTTATTATTGCAATTTTTTTATGTAAAACAATATGCATTATTTTTCATGCACAATTGCGCATTAAATGAAAATTGTAATGCAATTTTTGTAGTAGTACTTTATAATAATGAATAAAAAAAAAAACACATTATTTAAAAGTATTTCCTGCACAATAAAATGTTTCCTGACGATTACAAAAAAATATGTCTTGACAATTCAAAAAATAAAAACGTAATTGTCCAAGTTTTCACTTCTGTCGGCACTCCAAAAATGTCACTTTTTTTAGGGGGGGGGGGGTTGAAAATTTTGTGGAAATAAGTCTTATTTTTTATTTATGTATGGATCCATATAAAAAAGTATGACTAGTGAACTTTGGAACCATTTTAATACAACTCATATTCCAAATATTAAAATAATCGAGAAAAATTATTAAAAAATTATTTTCAATTTAATTATTTTTATACTAAGTGAATGCAATTAAATTTCTTATAAATTGAATCTGGAATGTTTAGATAAGATTTTAATATTTACAAAATATAAAATACAGTGCAATATATTAGGTTTACAGCTTTCTGAAAGACATAAAAATAGTAGGATAATATTTAGATGAGTTCAAAGTATTAGAATATTTTATTTTGCGCAACAATATTACCTTATTAATATGAAGTAAATGATAGTTAATTTTTTGTAGCACCCTCTTTTGCTTTTATAATAGCGTACAATCGATCTTGCATACTATACATATCTGCTATTAAGAAATTAGTAAAAAAAACTGAGTCTGGAAAAAATTTCATTCTCTACCATCTGTCCTATCTCACAAGTTTCTTTGTCCTATCAGTTAATATTTTTTTATGTTTTGCAGCCACTCTAGTAGTGGCAGCACGCATTGACTTGCTGTACGAAAATTCAGTAATGCATCTCATCTCAGATTTTAAAACATCAACAGTGCTGATTGAGAAAACGCGGTATACGGAAAATGGATTTTTGAAAAATTCGTTTTCCTCTGTATGTTAAAGAAAGTTTTCTTAATATGTTTTCTTGTACTTTCTAATTTTCCTGCTTTTCGTATTTCCTATTGGATACATTATTTTATATTAAAAAATATATGTGCCTATAGATATTTTCTTAAATGTTGTTGCCCCACCAGTGGCTGAGAGATTCTGCCCTCAAAACTGGTAGACGGCAGGCGCTGGATTAGAACAAAACCCAATCGCGGTCGTCAGCCCAATCATTCGGAGTTTTCCGTGGTTTTCTTCGAACTTTGGATTTCTTTGCGTAAATACGGGTTGGGTTCCCTTAGAAAGACCCCCCCCCCTCCCTCCACGGGGGGCCCATATCCCATGTGTTGTCCGTTTGGGAGCATATTTAGCAATTGGTTATAAATTGTTTATTGTATCCTGTTACAAAAATAACAGGATGTTGGAACCTGTTACCAGCGCTACTGTGGAATGATGTAACCTGTTAACCAAAAATAACCATATTTCCCATCTCTAGTGGAGACTATGTTTTTTGGCCAAAAGCAGCTTTTTTCCACATGTGTAACTACGATACAATTCCTTGATGCTGAATTAAAATGTTTTGACTTATGCTATTACTGCTTCCTCTTATTTATTTATTTGAATTTTAAATAAGATGACTCAAATCGTGTTTTTTAAATGTACGGAAAAAATCCATTTCGAGAGAGGGCGAAAAGAACAATATTTAGCGATTTATTATCTGCGCTTGGCTAAGTGTCTTACTTCCTTGTATTTAATACTCTTCACAATACTTCGCTGTTATATGGACTTTGGCGATTTTATAAAAAGTTTGACGTAATTCGGGCTTAAGAAAGTGAGTTTTTTACTGAATAATACAAATAAATGAAAAATGAATATTAAGAAATACTAAGTAAAGAAAAATGAAGCGTTATATTGATCTATGTATATTTAAAAATGCATCTGCTAGCACTAATTAGATAATTTATGTATATAATAGAAGATATATAGCTTTTGATTCTATATTTCTATGCTATAAAGCAATAACGTTTGTGTGTTTTTCGTTATCATTGGGAGTACCTAGCCGATTTAAAAAATAATGTGGGCAAAAAATGTTGGTAACCATGTTTGCTGCAAAATATACTATATTTTGCGTAGGAACAATAATCACCATCAATGCACGAGCAAAAAAAGTTCTAAAATTGAGAATTCTTTAATGTTGATATGACTAAAAATTTAATTTTTTTTGTGGCAACTTTTAAGATATAATATTCTCGTTACGAACGATTTCTAAAACATTCGACAATTTAAATTCACAAATTAAAAATTTTTTTTTCTAGAAAAAGTTTTAAACCCAATTTCTTGAGAATATTGCAATTTCTAGGATACTGTTTGGGTTAAAAACTAGAACTTTGGCATCACAGTAACTTATAAGATGTAAATGCTCGTTTAGGACAAATTCTTAAAAAAGGATTCCTTAATTCTTATCGACAACCTCATGGCATCCATGGAAAACAGATGTTCAACAGTATAAACTATTCAGACGGATCTCACACCATATAAAATACACTCCATTCTCTTCAAACATAAAAGTTTATGTTATTTATAGTTTCTCAAATCTGCGCGGAGCTTCTGTTTATGCTCATGACATCATTTCAAAAAGTTATATTTCCAATGTACGGAAATTTGATGTTTTATTTTCTATATTACTTTTAACATTTTGCATATTTCCAATTTTATATCCATGTATGGTTTGCTTTCCCTTTTATAAAAATAGTATATGCAACTTCATATGTAAGATTTTGTAATTCTATGATTCAATATGCTTATTTTCATCATATTTTATCACAATGAATGACTAATTAAAGGTAACATCTCATTTTCTTTACTTGTCGCAAGTTATTAAATGTGTATTCTCAGCAACATCGCTCAGACTAATCCCTCTGAGGGAAGTCCTAGTTATATTTTTAAATCGTGAATCTTACTACTGAGTGTAAATTTTGATTTTGTATTCGTTTTTCGATTCGTTTTATAGTAACTGGAAAATTCAAATTCATGTAAATTATACTTGAGTTCAGAACAAAGTTAAATGCAAAGAAAAGTTTTAGAGAAAAGCAGGAACTTTTAGAATAAATTTTTTAAACATGATTTTAAAACTACTGTAATAATTTATGCAAAAATAGTTCAAAATTTTGGGGCATGAATGAAAATATTGAAATTTTACTAAGTTAGTATCTGACTAGTTTTCAAAGAAGATAGAAATTTACATTTGTTATATATTTCTTGTTTTAAAATTTAGGTTTTAAAAGTCTGTTTACGAAAAATTTTAAACATTATGTGTAATACGTGTGCGCAGCCAGTATTAAAACCATTATCCTTTGAACAATAAATTTTGTTTTAATAAATTTAAATATATGAGTTAATTCAATATCTAAATTTACGATTATAAGAAAAAATCATATCTTATAATAAACAGGGTGTTTTTTTTCCCTTATGTCGTAAAAATAATACCCTATAAAAAAAAAAAAAGAAAAAAAAACACTGATCCAAATGATCTGGAATTTTACCAATATGCTGCCAAAGTAATGAAATTTTTTTTCAACGTAGTTTTAAAAAAAACGACAGATGGCGCTTTATATGCAGTAAATTCAAGAGATAAGCTTGCGCTCTATACACGTGCATTGGCTATAGAAATGTGAATCACGCATACCTCATATTCATTATTCTACAAATATCCTCGTAATGACCATTGGCGTCGAAAATAGCGTATAACACTCCGAAAATCTCTTGCGTTAGTTTCTCAGTTTCGTATGTATGTTTTATTACATAATTTTATTTTGTTCTGTTTCTGCGAAGATGTTCGCAGTTCATTTTACCAGTTACTGCATTCTGTATGTTTTTGATATGCGTAATAAATTTTCCTTTTTCTCAAAGTTCTGCCCATTGTTTTCAAGAATGCAGTAATTGAAAAAAGGGACTGGGAACATCTTCGAATTCGTAAGGAACTGCGCAACTTAGGCAAGAGATTTTCAATGTGATCTCCACAGTTTTCAGCATCAATTGTACTGTCATTGCGAGAATATCTGCAAAATAATGAATACGATGTATGCTTGCTTCATTATTTTATCGCCAATATGCACATGTTGTAACAAGTTCATTTCCTCACTCACAGACTTCTCATAACTAGACTCCACATTGGCAACCTTTTCTTACGCTGGGGTCTTTGCCTTCCGTCACGTGACAAAGGGTTGATTTAGCTCGCCAAATCGGTTTTTATCCCGCCGAAACTCACATTCTTATGTCTGTCTTCAGTTGACCACACTTCTGCTTTTCTCTTTGTGAAATCTGAAAGTTGCCAATAAAGCGATCATCGCCAAAAAACAGCATCTTTTCGCCAAAAATGTTGGATTCGAAACCTTGCCGAGAGAACATTGGAATGTGACTCTACTTATATGAGAAGTCTGTGTCCTGTCCATCTGTCCGTTTAATTATAAGAATTTTTTTAACTACGTTTTACTCCCCAGTTCTCATGAAAACGCCCCCATCCCTTTTCCGAATCTACTCAATTAGACAACACAAAATACATTTTTTCCCATTACTAATCTCCCTATCATAACTATATCGCACTCTGGCTTCAAAAATGACACAACACAAAAAATGAGTTTTTTTGAGCTATAACTGACATTCTACTCTGTTTTTACCCCCCAGTCCCTGATCACCGAATAAGCACGAGAAGCAGATGCTTCTCTTAGAAAATTTTGAAGGGGTCCCGAAATTGAAAAATAAGGGGGGTCCCAAATTTTGTATTGAATTAATTCTATTCCAAAATGTAAATTTCTTTCCAAATTATTAATCTTATAATATATATTAAGAAGTGTTTCATAAAAATAGCTTTCATAACAAATGAATTTTTCATGTAATAGATTAAATTAAACTGACTGATCGCAATTCTTCAATTTGTTCATTATTTTACATGTATGTTTATTTTGTATACTTTTATAAGTAATACTGAATTTGGCTTGTATGAGCAAGATAAAGTATTGATAATTTATTGCCAAAATTGAGAGATGTATTTGAAAATATTGATACTTTATGTTGTATATACAAAATTGAATTCAACCTTTTTATCTAAGTTAGATTTCTACGCTCATACCATGCAAAACGCTTTTTGCATATTTTTCTTGATTGTATCTAATTTTTGTGCAAAGAGAACATAAAAAAAAATTCGTTAAATAAAAGATATGTAAATTCGAATGAGACATTTTTTAAAATTATATTCGTAAGCATTGGTAAGTTTCTGGTGTGTTGAATTTAGTAAACTCTTCTCGAATGAAGGAGGCCCTGAAATGACTATCTGCTTCCCACAGCTTCAGAGGTTAATTAGACCCTGTTTACGCCTCTAGCAATCACCTTTATCAGATAGTACACTGAAAATTCAGCTACAAGGTAGCAATTGTGTTTCAAGAAGGCCATTAACCCTTATGTAACACTGAAACAGGTTTTGCATTTCCTGAAAAACGGAGTTTTTTTAGTTATGACACTTTTGAAGCAATGATTCGATATATTAAATCGATAAATATTTCATTGGCATTTTTAGCATTTTTGTGACTTCTCTAATCATTTTTTTTTTGGCTTTTCTAAATATTTTTATGATTTTTCTAACCTTTTTTGTGACTTTTCTAACCTTTTTTGTGATTTCCTCCATTACCGATGTTATTTCGACGTACTCCTAGCATATCCTCGACGTACTCCCAGAGATACGTGTATCCCAGGTTGGAAACCGCTCCTAATGTAATGTACCAATTTCAGTGCGGTAAAATACCACTTGGTTTTGTTTAGGAGCAGTTTGGAAGACTGATTTACACTGTTCTTCCTGTTAATACTAGTTTGATGAATCTAAATAATCTTTATGCTCTTATAAAATGTTTATTTTACTAATGGAACTTCAACAAGCTTATAGAGGATGTCTTCAAAAAATCAAAATTCTTTGACACATATTAAAGTTTAATATAAACACAAAATGCCACTCGAGAAGGCGGTTTTTATAAAATTGCTTCTCATTATCAAACGTTTTGTTCAAACATATTAAAAAATTGTTTCAAAAATTCCTCATAGATGACGCTATAATTTCACAGCTGCAAATAAAGCACAAAAAACTCAAATTTAAAGACTACAAACCAATTACTATTTGTCTCTTCCAAGGTTTCTACAGTCGTGGAAAAAAAGGATGCATTCTTCTTAACTCTGCAAAAATCATAATAGTAAAAACTCTAAGCAGTAAAACTAGTAGTACTCTAATAGTAAAACTGATGTAAACTGATTATTGATAACATGTACTCTTTAGTGTCACACTAACATTATGTTTCGAGGGTTGGCTCTATCTAAATTATGACAAACTTTTTGACGTAACATTTGGAATTTTAGATAAATTTTACCTTTTTAATATTAAACAGGAAATCGTTCAGTGAAGTTGTTTAGGAGTTATGTAAGTGTAAAGATTTGAAATTCCTTGTGTTAAATAAATTTTTAATCGCAGTAAAATAAAATAAATAATAATAAAATAAAAAAAATCGCAATTGGCTTGGTTTTTTAAACGAAACACAAAACTACTGTGCGAAATCAAATGTTACTTTAGACATTAATTAAACTTTTAGAAATATATTTCTGGTAAAAGAAATTACCTGTTACAAACGCTATTTTTTTTTCGAAAATTAGTATCAAATTATACATATTTTATGTATGTAGGCGATCCCCTAACAGAAATTCAAGCATAGTATTCAGTAATTTGTGGAGTTACGATTTATAGCATAAATAGTAAGAGTTTTTTTTTTTTTTTTTACTTTGACTATGAGACAACAGTGATTTATGGAGCAACCTTAAACACTAACGCATAAAATTTTAATCAGCTTTTAACTTAAGAAGCTGTTAATTGGCATCTTTGTTTGGCTTTATGATTTCAAAATAATTAAAATTAAATTCTGACTTAATAAGCTTTAATATGATTAATATTATATTCAAATCTGAAAATTTTATTTTATCCAAAAGACGTTAAATGCGTTATAAAATGCTCTTTGAAAGCAAGAGAAGTGAAAGTATTTAAGAGAGCGAATTAAAGTAATCCCATCATGAATGGTGGTGTTCCGTTTCGCCTGAGATAACTCAATTAACCCATCCATTATGTTAAAGACTGACAACCTGATACGGACGACAAAATTCAGCAAAGCTTTATGTTAAAGTAACGGCATAGAAAGTTAAGAAAGGATAATCAATGGAAAATAATCAGGAATAGTATTATGTTCATGAGAAAACGCTTTGAATGTTAAATTTTAAAGGCAGATGTAATTTTATTACTTATAACATACAATCTTTGGTGTCATACTTAAATAATGTTTCGGGAATTGGCTACATATTTAAATTATAACAAACTTTTTGGCATAATATTTGGATGATTAGATAAATTTTACCTTTGGATACTAAACGGGAATATGTTCAGTCAAGTTATACAGGATTTATGCAAATGCAAAAAAAACTGGAACTCCTAATGTAAAATTTATTTTATCACAGGAAAAAAAAAATGTATTGTGGTTAATTTTTTAAATAGAACACAAAAACTACTGAACGGAAGCAGATGTTATTTTGGATTTTCCTATTTGAAGCTTCCAGATATCTATTTGCAGTTTTAAGAAAATACCTGCTACAAACTCTATTTAAAAAAAATACTATCAAATTATGCATACTTTCTATATGTAGACGATCCCGTAACCAAAATTCAACTATATTATTCATTAATAAATATTGTAATTGTTTTGGTACCAGTCATATTTATATTCAGCGATTTATGACATAATTAATAAAGCTGTATCCTTTTTTTTTCTGCTTTGAGATAACTGCGATTTATGGGGCAGTTTTAAACAGCAACGCATAAAATTTTAATCAGCTTTTAACTTTAAGAAGCTGTTAATTGACATCTTTGTTTGGCTTTATGATTTCAAAATAATTAAGATTATATTCTTACTTAATAAGCTTTAATATAATTATTATTATATTCAGATCTGAAAATTTCATTTTATCCAGAAGAAGTGAAATGCGCAATAAAATGCTCTTTGAAAGCAAGAGGAGTGAAATTATTTAACCCTTTGGGGACGAGCAACAAGTATACGTGCCGCAAAAAGGTTTAAGAAGGCTTTATTCCCACCGGTATAATTATGCGTAAATTTTTTCTTATTCAATCGGAGCATTTTCTTAATTTAAGAAGGAACAAATTTCTGTTTTTTAGAACCGGTGACAAAACATTAAAAATTTCGTAAAAGGCTCCCGTCGCGAAGGGGTTAAGAGAGCGATTTAAAGTAATTCCATCATGAATGGTGGTGTTCCGTTTCGCCTGAGATAACTCAATTAACTCATCCATTATGTTTAAAGACTGACAATCTGATACGGACGACAAAATTCAGAAAAGCCTTATGTTAAGGGCGTATTTCGATTCAAATTGCTTATTTTCCGATTTATTTTTGAATTCATATTTTCTCTCATCTGCATCAAACTTTCAAAATCTCTTATTTGGAAAGCACACAAGGTGCCGTGACTGTCGATTCTTTGATAAATGGAGAAAATATTGCAAAAAAGAAATCAAAAACGGCATTTCGAACCAATTTTTCTCAAGCGGGAGATTTGGGAACGAAAAAAGTGTCATACTAATAAGGTAATTGTTTATAACTCAAATTTTAATGAATTGAGCGTAAAAAGACATCACACGGCACCTCATACGTCCCTTCAAGAATCCCCTCAGCAAGTTTAATGTTTCTACTTTTAAAAATGTGCCTGAAATTGTATCGGAAAATTTTGAGCTGTTGAAAGTGGAAAAGCGTTTTTTCGAATACACCCTTAAAGTAACGGCAGAGAAAGTTAGGAAAGTATAATCAATGGAAAATAATCAAGAATAGTAAGATGTCTATGAGAAAACGGTTTGTATATTAAAATTTAAAGGCAGGTGGAATTTGGTAATGTAACCTGAGAAGAAGCTTATTAACGTACTTCTTTGCATAATCTATGCAAATGTATATTTTTAATACCTTTTACTTTTGAATTCTTTTTTTTTTTTTTTTTTTTTTTTTTTTTTTTTTTCAAAAAAAAAAATTTAAGATAATTTTTTTATGCGATTTATCAAAATTTTTGGGATGGTGAAATTTCGATTTTCTATTAATCCAGTCGTATATACAGGGTAATCCAATACATACAGAACGGAGGCTTCCGCGAATATAGAGATCTCATTACAGTGCTTAATTTGCGCTTCCGGTTCTCTAAAATTCGTTAAATTTCAAAAATCGTTGATGACAAATTAACAAAATTCAAGTTTAGAATTCTCTAGTAAATATTGTAGTTATGTCGGTACCTATCACATTTATATTTAACAATTTATGACAGAATTAATAATTTTTTTTCATTTTATTTTGACCATAAGATAATTGTGATTTACGGAAAAACCTTAAACAGCAACACATAAAATTTTAATCAGCTTTTAACTTAAGAAGCTGTTAATTGTCATCTTTGTTTGGCCTTATGATTTTAAAATAATTAAGATTATATTCTGACTTAAGCTTTAATATGATTAATATTATATTCAGATCTGAAAATTTTATTTTATCCAAAAGACGTTAAATGCGTCATAAAATGCTCTTTGAAAGCAAGAGGAGTTAAAGTATTTAAGAGAGCGATTTAAAGTAACCCCATCATGAATGGTGGTGTTCCGTTTCTCCTGAGATAACTCAATTAACTCATCCATTATGTTAAAGACTGCCAACCTGATACGGACGACAAAATTCAGAAAAGCCTTATGTTAAAATAACTGCGCAGAGACTTAAGAAAGGATAATCAATGGAAAATAATCTGGAATAGTAGGATGTCTATGAGAAAAAGGTTTGCATATTAAATTTAATAGACAGATGTAATTTTATAACGTAACTAGAGAAGAAGCTTATAAAGGTACTTCTATGCAAAATCTTTGCACAGTATATTTTTTATACATTTTACTTTTGAAATTCTATGTTTATTTAAGAAAATTTTTGAATGATTTTCGCTTATAAATTGCGTAAATTTTTGGAATGGTGAAAATTTGATTTTCTATTAATCCTGTCATATATAGAGGGTAATCCAATGTATACAGAACGGAGAATTCCATGAATACAGAGATCTCATTACAGTGCTTAATTTGCGCTTCCGGTTCCTTAAAAATCGTTAAAATTCAAAAATCGTTGGTGACAAATTACTAAAATTCAAGTTCAGAATTCTTTAGTAAATATTGTAATTATGTTGGTACTTATCACATTTATACTCAACAATTTATAGCAGAATTAATAAAAGTTTTTTTTTTCTTTTCATTGTATTTTGACTATAAGATAACTGTGATTTATGGAGATACCTTAAACAAGCAACGCTTAAAATTTTCATCAGCTTTTATCTTAAGAAACTGTTAATTGGCATCTTTGTTTGGTCTTATGATTTTAAAATAATTAAGATTATATTCTGACTTAATAAGCTTTAGTATGATTAATATTATATTCAGATCTCAAAATTTTATTTTATCCAGAAGATGTTAAATGCGTTGTAAGATGCTCCTTGAAAGCAAGAGGAGTGAAAGTATTTAAAAGAGCGATTTAAAGTAATTCCATCATGAATGGCGGTGTTCCGTTCCGCCTGAGATAACTCAATTAACTCATCCATTATGTTAAAGACTGACAACCTGATACGGACGACAAAATTCAGAAAAGCTTTATGTTAAAGTAACGGCATAGAAAGTTAAGAAAGGATAATCAATGGAAAATAATCAGGAATAGTATGATGTTCATGAGAAAACGCTTTGAATATTAAATTTTAAAGGCAGATGTAATTTTATTACTTATAACGTACAATCTTTGGTGTCATACTTAAATTATGTTTAGGGAATTGGCTACATATTTAAACAAACTTTTTGACATAATATTTGGATGATTAGATAAATTTTACCTTTGGATACTAAACGGGAAATTGTTCAGTCAAGTTATATAGGATTTATGCAAATGCAAAGAACTGGAACTCCTAATGTAAAATTTATTTTATCACAGGAAAAAAAATGTATTGTGGTTAATTTTTTAAACAAAACAAAAAAACTACTAAACGGAAGCAGATGTTATTTTGGATTTTCATATTTGAAGCTTCCAGATATCTATTTGTAGTTTTAAGAAAATACCTGCTACAAACTCTATTTAATAAAAAAATACTATCAAATTATGCATACTTTCTATATGTAGACGATTCCGAAACCAAAATTCAAGTATATTATTCGTTAATAAATATTGTAATTGTTTTGGTACCAGTCATATTTATATTCAACGATTTATAACATAATAATTAAAGCTGTTTTTTTTTTTTTTTTTTTTTTTTTTTTTTTTTTTTTTGAGATAATTGTGATTTATGGGGCAGTTTTAAACAGCAACGCATAAAATTTTAATCAGCTTTTAACTTTAAGAAGCTGTTAATTGGCATCTTTGTTTGGCCTTATGATTTCTAAATAATTAAGATTATATTCTGACAAAATAAGCTTTAATATGATTAATATTATATTCAGATCTGAAAATTTCATTTCATCCAGAAGAAGTTAAATGCGCAATAAAATGCACTTTGAATGCAAGAGGAGCGAAAGTATTTAACCCTTTGGGGACGAGCAACAAGTATACGTGCCGCAAAAAGGCTTAAGAAGGCTTTATTCCCACCGGTAAAATTATACTGTACATTTTTTCTTATTCAATCGGAGCATTTTCTTAATTTAAGAAGGAACAAATTTCTGTTTTTTAAAACCGGTGACAAAACATTAAAAATTTCGTAAAAGGCTCCCGTCGCGAAGGGGTTAAGAGAATAATTTAAAGTAATCCCATCCTGAATGGTGGTGTTCCGTTTCGCCTGATATAACTCAATTAACTCATCCATTATGTTTAGAGACTGACAACCTGATACGGTCGACAAAATTCAGAAAAGCCTTATGTTAAGGGTGTATTTGGATTCAAATTGCTTATTTTCCGATTTATTTTTGAATTCATTTTTTTCTCTCATCTGCATCAAACTTTCAAAATCTCTTATTTGGAAAGTACACAAGGTGCCGTGACTGTCGATTCTTAAATAAATGCAGAAAATATTGCAAAAAAAAAAAAAGCAATAAAAAACGGCATTTCGAACCAATTTTTCCCAAGCGGGAGATTTGGGAACGAAAAAAGTGTCATACTGATAAGATAATTGTTTATAACTCAAATTTTAATGAATTGAGCGTAAAAAGACATCACACGGCACCTCATACGTCCCTTCAAGAATTCCCTCACCAAGTTTCATGTTTCTACTTTTAAAAATGTGCCTGAAATTGTATCGGAAAATTTTGAGCTGTTGAAAGTGGAAAAGCGTTTTTTCGAATACACCTTTAAAGTAACGGCATAGAAAGTTAGGAAAGCATAATCAATGGAAAATAATCAGGAATAGTAAGATGTCTATGAGAAAACGGTTTGTATATTAAATTTTAAAGGCAGATGTAATTTGATAATGTAACCTGAGAAGAAGCTTATTAACATACTTCTTTGCATAATCTATGCAAATGTATATTTTTTATACCTTTTACTTTTGAATTCTTTTTTTTTTCCAAGACTAGGGGGGCGCCGCCCCCCTGCTCGCTATGCTCGCCAACCCCCCGCGTAATCGCTTCGCGATTCCAAATTATTGGCTACCCCTGCTTGCTGAGCTCGCCAATACCCCATGGTATGAATAAGCAGTTGCAGACCTTTCAACTGATGTGTCACACGACTGGTGTTGTAAAGAAATTAAAAATGTGCCCCCCTGGGGGGCAGAGTGGAGGCGACACAAAAGACATCCATAATATGAATAAGCAGCTGCAGACCTCTCAAATGATATGTCACACGACTGGTGTTGTAAAAAATTGAAAATGTGCCCCCCTGGGGGGAAGAGTGGGGGTGGCACACAAGACATCCATAAAATGAATAAACAGTTGCAGACCTTTCAAATGATGTGTCACACAACTGGTGTTGTAAAGAAATTAAAAATGTGACCCCCACCCCTGGGGAGAGCAGAGTGTGGGGGTGACACACAAGACATCCATAATATGAATAAGCAGTTGCAGACCTTTCAAATCTTGTGTAACACGACTGGTGTTGTAAAGAAATTAAAAATGTGTCCCCCCTGGGGAGCAGAGTGGGGGATAACACACAAGACATCCATTATATGAATAAGCAGTTGCAAACCTCTCAAATGATGTATCAAACGACTGGTGTTGTAAAGAAATTAAAAATTTGGCGAAATATTACAGTTATCGCCAAGTTGGCGTCACTTTTGAGAACTAATTTTGGTCGCCAAATTTGGCGATATATCGCCAAGTTGGCGACAAACTGGGAGATTGTTGGCGATGGTAACCTTTCCTCTCTTTATGGTAATCCATACGGCGATGCATAGACGGAGCCCTTTCCTGATTGGTCTATTCGGCTCATGGAAGGAGTGGACAACCCGGATTCGTTAGTTCCGGAAATCTTCCACATCAGCATCATTCCAGGAGTCATTCCTTTTAAGGCTAGTTTTTTTTTACTATAGAAGGAAATAAATTTAAGATAATTTTTTTATGCGATTTATCAAAATTTTTGGGATGGTGAAATTTCGATTTTCTATTAATCCAGTCGTATATACAGGGTAATCCAATACATACAGAACAGAGGCTTCCGCGAATATAGAGATCTCATTACAGTGCTTAATTTGCGCTTCCGGTTCTCTAAAATTCGTTAAATTTCAAAAATCGTTGATGACAAATTAACAAAATTCAAGTTTAGAATTCTCTACTAAATATTGTAGTTATGTCGGTACCTATCACATTTATATTTAACTATTTATGGCAGAATTAATATTTTTTTTTTTCATTTTATTTTGACCATAAGATAACTGTGATTTACGGAGAAACCTTAAACAGCAACGCATAAAATTTTAATCAGCTTTTAACTTAAGAAGCTGTTAATTGTCATCTTTGTTTGGCCTTATGATTTTAAAATAATTAAGATTATATTCTGACTTAAGCTTTAATATGATTAATATTATATTCAGATCTGAAAATTTTATTTTATCCAAAAGACGTTAAATGCGTCATAAAATGCTCTTTGAAAGCAAGAGGAGTTAAAGTATTTAAGAGAGCGATTTAAAGTAACCCCATCATGAATGGTGGTGTTCCGTTTCTCCTGAGATAACTCAATTAACTCATCCATTATGTTAAAGACTGCCAACCTGATACGGACGACAAAATTCAGAAAAGCCTTATGTTAAAATAACTGCGCAGAGACTTAAGAAAGGATAATCAATGGAAAATAATCTGGAATAGTAGGATGTCTATGAGAAAAAGGTTTGCATATTAAATTTAATAGACAGATGTAATTTTATAACGTAACTAGAGAAGAAGCTTATAAAGGTACTTCTATGCAAAATCTTTGCACAGTATATTTTTTATACATTTTACTTTTGAAATTCTATGTTTATTTAAGAAAATTTTTGAATGATTTTCGCTTATAAATTGCGAAAATTTTTGGAATGGTGAAAATTTGATTTTCTATTAATCCAGTCATATATAGAGGGTAATCCAATGTATACAGAACGGAGAATTCCATGAATACAGAGATCTCATTACAGTGCTTAATTTGCGCTTCCGGTTCCTTAAAAATCGTTAAAATTCAAAAATCGTTGGTGACAAATTACTAAAATTCAAGTTCAGAATTCTTTAGTAAATATTGTAATTATGTTGGTACTTATCACATTTATACTCAACAATTTATAGCAGAATTAATCCTGACAAAAACATGAATGTGAAAGAATGCCAAGTTCGTTAAAGGTTTCGCTAATAAAAGAAGTGAGATCTAACTGCAAACCAAGTTCTTTCGGAGCTCCTTAAATCATAACTCCTGTCATGCATAATATTATTCAATTGCTTAAAATGATTTGTTATGTTACTTGTTATTCAATAGAGCGACTTAGCAAGTTTTCTCTTATTCAATTTTTTCTATTTAGCTGATAAGAAATTAAAGTTGATCCCTTCCTTGATTTATCAGTACCTTAACTTCAATATACTTATTCGAACACTCGATTGACTAGATCTTTGCCAATCATATTCTAAATTAAATTGTACTCCCACTCAAAGATTAAAGTTGGTAGCTAAAAACTTGCCAAGTCACTCTATTGAATAACAAGTAACATAACAAATCATTTTAAGCAATTGAATAATATTATGCATGACAGGAGTTATGATTTAAGGAGCTCCGAAAGAACTTGGTTTGCAGTTAGATCTCACTTCTTTTATTAGCGAAACCTTTAACGAACTTGGCATTCTTTCACATTCATGTTTTTGTCAGGATATCATTATTTTTTGTCAAATCACTTCTTTTATGAGCGAAACATTTAACGAACTTGGCATTTTTTCACATTCATGTTTTTGATAGGATATCATTATTTTTTGTCAAATAAGTAGGTATTTGTTTCCTTTTTGAAATAAATAGGTTAAATTAGTCAAATTAGTTTGATTTAATATTAATTAATCTTTCAGCTTTTTCCTGCATTTATTCACTGGTTTTTTTTCAATCAAATTTAAAAATTCAATATTAGGACTGCTTATGTTCCTTTAAATTCCACTAATAAGGATGTTTCTTTTACGTGATTGGGTACTACTTGATTATTTCGTCGACCAAAACGTTTGTAGCCAACTTGGCGAAATATCGCTATATTGACGAAAAAAATTACGCACCAAAGTCATGCTAACATGGCGCTATTTCTGATATTTTGCCAAATTCCCATAGATTCCCATTGTAATCTGGTAATTTATCCAATAATTTTGTTAGAGCAAGAACTATCGCCACCATTTTGGCATCTTTGTTTTCTTTAAATCGGTTCACTAACTACCCAAAATTGCTTAAATAATGCTATTTTAGAAAGTTTTTAGAACGCTTTTCGCGCGTTTTTACCCCTTTTAAATTTTGTATTTGTTAACAAATGTTCTTAGTGATCTTTTATATCTTATAATTAATGAACATGCCAAATTTTATGTTTTTTGGCCCTTAACATACAGACATCGCATTTTTAGAACGCTTTTTGCTCTTTTACCCCCTTTGGATTAGTGGAAACGACATAAGATATAGCCTATATTGGAGAAAGGACTATCACCATCATTTTGGTATCATTACTTTAAGATCGGTTTGTTGTTTGCTGAAATTGCTTAAAAATCCCAATTTAGACCATTTTTAGAACGCTTTTCGCACATTTTCACCCCTTTTGAATTCCGTATTTTTTATCAAATGCCCTTAGAGATCATTTATATCTTATAAATAATTAACATGCCAAATCTTATAGTTCTAGGTCCTTCAGTAACACAAAAGTTGCATTTTTAGAATGTTTTTTGCTTCTTCACCCTCCTTTGGTTAAAGGTATACGCATAAAATGTAGCCTATGTTTGAACCGGGGCGAATACCATCATTTTGGTATCATTAATTTTGAAATCGGTTCGGTGGTTTCAGAGATTAGCCCCGATACTCGCCAAAAGTGTCGCCAACTTGGCACTATTTCTCATATTTCGCGAAATTTCCATAAACTCTAAAATGCCAAACTTTATGTTTCCAGTTCAGTCCCTTAATATACAGACATCGTATTTTTAGAATGTTTTTTTCTCTTTTACCTCCTTTGGGTTAGTGTAATCTACATAATATAATCCTATGTTGGAACAAAGTCACCAATCCTATCACCATCATTTTGAAATCATTACTTTTAAGATCGCTTTGTTGTTTGCTGAGATTGTTTTAAAATTCGTATTTCGAACTATTTTAGAACGCTCTTCGCGCATTTTCAGCCATTTAAATTTGATATTTTTTAGCAAATATCATTAGTGATCATTTACATCCTATAAATAATTAACATGCCAAATTTTGTGCTTCTAGGCCCTTCAGTAAAACAAAAATCACATTTTTAGAATGTTTTTCGCTTCTGAACCCTCTTTTGGTTAGTGGCACAAACATAAGATATAGTCTATGTTTGAACCGGGGCGAATACCATCATTTTGGTACCATTACTTTTGAAATCGGTTCGATAGTTTCTAAGATTAGCCCTGATACTCGCCAAAAGTGACGCCAACTTCGCACTATTTCTGGTATTTTGTGAAATTCTCATAAACTTCCATTGTAATCCAATAATTTATCCTCTAACCAACCATTAATGTTTAATTAATGGTGATTTCTGATTTTTTCCTATTTATAGATCCAATAACCTACTTCCACACCAAATTTCAACTTCCTAAGTCACCTGGAAGTAGTCAAACATTTCTATGAGTGAGTGAGTGAGTCAGTGGTAAAAACAGTGGTTTTCAGACGTCAATTTCTCGTGAACGGTAAAAGATTTAAAAAAAAAAAAATTAGGATTCGGAAATTAGACGATGGACTTACACGACACAAAAAATTGCAAGTGTGTAGGTCAAATAGAATTTAAGTTATTGAGGGGTCAAAAGTGGCTCGAAATGGTTCGGGTAGTATAACCCACGGCCGGTATGTCGCCTTTTACTTTGTGAACTTGGCTGACACACTGCCGTGTGTCTAGATAAAAGTTTTTTTTTTCTTTTCATTTTATTTTGACTATAAGATAACTGTGATTTATGGAGATACCTTAAACAAGCAACGCTTAAAATTTTCATCAGCTTTTATCTTAAGAAACTGTTAATTGGCATCTTTGTTTGGCCTTATGATTTTAAAATAATTAAGATTATATTCTGACTTAATAAGCTTTAGTATGATTAATATTATATTCAGATCTCAAAATTTTATTTTATCCAGAAGATGTTAAATGCGTTGTAAGATGCTCCTTGAAAGCAAGAGGAGTGAAAGTATTTAAAAGAGCGATTTAAAGTAATTCCATCATGAATGGCGGTGTTCCGTTCCGCCTGAGATAACTCAATTAACTCATCCATTATGTTAAAGACTGACAACCTGATACGGACGACAAAATTCAGAAAAGCTTTATGTTAAAGTAACGGCATAGAAAGTTAAGAAAGGATAATCAATGGAAAATAATCAGGAATAGTATGATGTTCATGAGAAAACGCTTTGAATATTAAATTTTAAAGGCAGATGTAATTTTATTACTTATAACGTACAATCTTTGGTGTCATACTTAAATTATGTTTAGGGAATTGGCTACATATTTAAATTATAACAAACTTTTTGACATAATATTTGGATGATTAGATAAATTTTACCTTTGGATACTAAACGGGAAATTGTTCAGTCAAGTTATATAGGATTTATGCAAATGCAAAGAACTGGAACTCCTAATGTAAAATTTATTTTATCACAGGAAAAAAAATGTATTGTGGTTAATTTTTTAAACAAAACAAAAAAACTACTAAACGGAAGCAGATGTTATTTTGGATTTTCATATTTGAAGCTTCCAGATATCTATTTGTAGTTTTAAGAAAATACCTGCTACAAACTCTATTTAATAAAAAAATACTATCAAATTATGCATACTTTCTATATGTAGACGATTCCGAAACCAAAATTCAAGTATATTATTCGTTAATAAATATTGTAATTGTTTTGGTACCAGTCATATTTATATTCAACGATTTATAACATAATTAATAAAGCTGTTTTATTTTTTTATTTTATTTTATTTTTTTTTTTTTAGAGATAATTGTGATTTATGGGGCAGTTTTAAACAGCAACGCATAAAATTTTAATCAGCTTTTAACTTTAAGAAGCTGTTAATTGGCATCTTTGTTTGGCCTTATGATTTCTAAATAATTAAGATTATATTCTGACAAAATAAGCTTTAATATGATTAATATTATATTCAGATCTGAAAATTTCATTTCATCCAGAAGAAGTTAAATGCGCAATAAAATGCACTTTGAATGCAAGAGGAGCGAAAGTATTTAACCCTTTGGGGACGAGCAACAAGTATACGTGCCGCAAAAAGGCTTAAGAAGGCTTTATTCCCACCGGTAAAATTATACTGTACATTTTTTCTTATTCAATCGGAGCATTTTCTTAATTTAAGAAGGAACAAATTTCTGTTTTTTAAAACCGGTGACAAAACATTAAAAATTTCGTAAAAGGCTCCCGTCGCGAAGGGGTTAAGAGAATAATTTAAAGTAATCCCATCCTGAATGGTGGTGTTCCGTTTCGCCTGATATAACTCAATTAACTCATCCATTATGTTTAAAGACTGACAACCTGATACGGTCGACAAAATTCAGAAAAGCCTTATGTTAAGGGTGTATTTGGATTCAAATTGCTTATTTTCCGATTTATTTTTGAATTCATTTTTTTCTCTCATCTGCATCAAACTTTCAAAATCTCTTATTTGGAAAGTACACAAGGTGCCGTGACTGTCGATTCTTTGATAAATGCAGAAAATATTGCAAAAAAAAAAAAAAAAAAAGCAATAAAAAACGGCATTTCGAACCAATTTTTCCCAAGCGGGAGATTTGCGAACGAAAAAAGTGTCATACTGATAAGATAATTGTTTATAACTGAAATTTTAATGAATTGAGCGTAAAAAGACATCACACGGCACCTCATACGTCCCTTCAAGAATTCACTCACCAAGTTTCATGTTTCTACTTTTAAAAATGTGCCTGAAATTGTATCGGAAAATTTTGAGCTGTTGAAAGTGGAAAAGCGTTTTTTCGAATACACCTTTAAAGTAACGGCATAGAAAGTTAGGAAAGCATAATCAATGGAAAATAATCAAGAATAGTAAGATGTCTATGAGAAAACGGTTTGTATATTAAATTTTAAAGGCAGATGTAATTTGATAATGTAACCTGAGAAGAAGCTTATTAACATACTTCTTTGCATAATCTATGCAAATGTATATTTTTTATACCTTTTACTTTTGAATTCTTTTTTTTTTCCAAGAAATAAATTTAAGATAATTTTTTTATGCGATTTATCAAAATTTTTGGAATGGTGAAAATTCGATTTTCTATTAATCCAGTGATATATACAGGGTAATCCAATACATACAGAACGGAGGCTTCCGCGAATATAGAGATCTCATTACAGTGATTAATTTGCGCTTCCGGTTCCCTAAAATTCGTTAAAATTCAAAAATCGTTGGTGACAAATTAATAAAATTCAAGTTTAGAATTCTCTAGTAAATATTGTAGTTATGTCGGTACCTATCACATTTATATTTAACAATTTATGACAGAATTAATAATTTTTTTTCATTTTATTTTGACCATAAGATAATTGTGATTTACGGAGAAACCTTAAACAGCAACACATAAAATTTTAATCAGCTTTTAACTTAAGAAGCTGTTAATTGTCATCTTTGTTTGGCCTTATGATTTTAAAATAATTAAGATTATATTCTGACTTAAGCTTTAATATGATTAATATTATATTCAGATCTGAAAATTTTATTTTATCCAGAAGACGTTAAATGCGTCATAAAATGCTCTTTGAAAGCAAGAGGAGTTAAAGTATTTAAGAGAGCGATTTAAAGTAACCCCATCATGAATGGTGGTGTTCCGTTTCTCCTGAGATAACTCAATTAACTCATCCATTATGTTAAAGACTGCCAACCTGATACGGACGACAAAATTCAGAAAAGCCTTATGTTAAAATAACTGCGCAGAGACTTAAGAAAGGATAATCAATGGAAAATAATCTGGAATAGTAGGATGTCTATGAGAAAAAGGTTTGCATATTAAATTTAATAGACAGATGTAATTTTATAATGTAACTAGAAAAGAAGCTTATAAAGGTACTTCTATGCAAAATCTTTGCAATGTATATTTTTTATACATTTTACTTTTGAAATTCTATTTTTATTTTAAAAAAATTTTGAATGATTTTCGCTTATAAATTATGAAAATTTTTGGAATGGTGAAAGTTTGATTTTCTATTAATCCAGTCATATATACAGGTTAATCCAGCATATACAGAACGGAGAATTCCACGAACACAGAGATCTAATTACAGTGCTTAATTTGCGCTTCCGGTTCTTTAAAAATCGTTAAAATTCAAAAATCGTTGGTGACAAATTACTAAAATTCAAGTTCAAAATTCTTTAGTATATATTGTGATTATGTTGGTACCTATCACATTTATACTGAACAATTTATGGCAGAATTAATAAAAGTTTTTTTTTTCCTTTTCATTTTACTTTGACTATAAGATAACTGTGATTTATGGAGAAACCTTAAACTAGCAAAGCATAAAATTTTCATCAGCTTTTATCTTAAGAAACTGTTAATTGGCATCTTTGTTTGGCCTTAAGATTTTAAAATAATTAAGATTATATTCTGACTTAATAAGCTTTAGTATGATTAATATTATATTCAGATAAGAAATTTTATTTTATCCAGAAGACATTAAATGCGTTATAAAATGCTCTTTGAAAGCAAGAGAAGTGAAAGTATTTAAGAGAGCGATTTAAAGTAATCCCATCATCAACGGCGGTGTTCCGTTTCGCCTGAGATAACTCAATTAACTCATCCATTATGTTAAAGACTGACAACCTGATACGGACGACAAAATTCAGAAAAGCCTTAAGTTAAAGTAACGGCATAGAAAGTTAAGAAAGGATAATCAATGTAAAATAATCAGGAATAGTATGATGTTCACGAGTAAACGCTTTGAATATTAAATTTTAAAGGCAGAAGTAATTTTATAATGTAACTCGAGAAGAAGCTTATTAACGTACTTCTTTGCATAATCTCCACAAATGTGTATTTTTTATATAACTTTTACTTTTTTTTCTTTAATTTAGGTTAATTTTCGCATACGAATTACCAAAATTTTTGGAAGGGTGAAATTTTATTTTTTATAAATCCAATCATATATACAGGGTAATCCAATGTATATACATGGCGGTGGCTTCTACGAATATAAAGATCCCGTTACAGTGCTTAATTTGGGCTTCCGTTTCGCGCAAAAAATCACTGAAATTCAAAAATCATAGGTGGCAAATTTTAGTATATTAGGCTAAAAGTTTGAAATTTAAATCTTTTTATAGATATAAAAAATTTGCCATGGAACTCGAAAACATGTAAAAATCGCATTGGAAAATGAATTAAAAATCGTTAAATATTAAAAAATCGCAAATGTCAAAATGTTCTCGAATGGAGAAAAATATTAGTATCAAAAACCTATCATGAATAACAAAAAATTGACACAAAACAAAAAAACTATAAAAAAATCGCTAAAATTCACATTGAAAAAATCACACTGAAGGTCACTTTAAAAATCACTGAACTCAGAAATTAAGAATAGCAAGATTTCTGATATTAGGCTAAATGTTTGAAACCAAATCTTTTTTTCGAATGTCAAAGAATCGACGTAAAATCGAAAAATACTTGGAATCAGATTTTAAAAAATCGCAAAATTATAAAAAGTTGTCGTGCAGATTCCAAAAAAATGTTATTGAAAAGAGGACAAAATTTGCTATAATACGGTAAAAAATTGAAAACGGTTTCTGTTTATTAATGTAGAAATATTACCTTAAAACGCAAATGAACGGTAAAAATCGCTTAAAAATTAAACTTAAAATTAAATCTATTTTTTTAAAAATCCAAAATCGGGGTTCGATATGCAAAACTTCATATATAAAGGTACATTCCGGCCAAAATTTGTAGCTCTACGTGCAGTGGACTCTTTAAAACATTGTTGACACACACATTAAAGATTTGCACGTGCCGGGTCTGGGCCCGAAGCCCGGCCCGCGACCCGGTTTTGTGGACCTAACGTATTTTTTTCCGTACGAAGCCGTGACTGATTTCATTCTTCCTAGTCTTCTCAGCCCAAAATAATCAGTTCCTGTTAAATCACCCCGTGTGAAAATCCTTTTTTCAACGTGGCCAAATCTTTTCATAAATCAGTAAAATTTGGCTTCGTCCAAAAATTTTTGCAATAAAGGCATATACTTTTAAGTCGATATATACCATTATTAAACATTAGAATTTATTCTTTCTAAAGAATCGTAGATTACTAGGCTTATTAAAATAGAGTTAAACACATGAAAAAAAAACATGATTATTTTGGAGTTTTCTTTTAAACTGAAAACTGCACATTTCTTTTAAACTGCTCATCCATAGAAAATGAATACAACAATACGCGTGAAAAAAAAATATTATAAAAATTTACATATGCTAAGAAAGGAACATATTTTTTTCTTCCCAATGCGATTCTCTTTTAGAAGATTTTACTTTTACCACATATCATTTTTTTTAGATTTTTATGTCTCTATTACATGAAATATAGCTTAATAATACTAATAATAACTGAAACATTTACGAATAACAAACAAAGGTTCATTAAAAACATAAATATCACAGCCTACGGCACTTCTGCATAAATGGAGATTATAAAAAAAAAGAGCTTTTTTTTAAAAAAACTCTTCTGTAAGAGTAAAGATCAAACTTCTGTAGAAATTTATTCGGGCCGGGCCGAGTTCGTTCCGAATTTTTTACTTTTTGCCGGGCCAGGACGAGCTCGAGCCGAAATTTTAACTTTCGGGCCGGACCGAGCTAATATTTTTTTCGATCGGGCTGAGCCGGCCTGGAAATTTTGGGCCCGTGCTGACTTCTAACACATACACACACAAACTTATAAGAAACAAGAATTCAATAAACGACATGGAAATGATTTTCTGTCCGTTGATGTCAAACAATAGGTTTTGATATCTCGATAGCTCGCTTCCCTTTTGCCATGGAAACCAAGTTATTCTTTCTGTGAAATGAGACATGCTAAATGGTTAAGTAGCCAAAACAAGTTGGAATCTGATGAATTGTTTTGAACGCAAATCTTTTGGAAGGGATACTGAGATACATAATTATTGGACATTTACATGGCTTGCAGCAATTTATTTTGATAAGTATTCCAAACTTTTGTAGTTTAATGTAAAAATATCAATTAATTTATTATTTGTAAACATTTTGTATTCTTATTCGGAAATCTTTTTTTTTTTCCTGACATTTAAAAATGTATGCTCGTAATTCTGAAAAAAAGTTCCTCGGGACACATATGAAAATATAATGATAATCTATACTAATAAAAGAACAAAACGCTCTGTCTGTCTGTGTGTGTGTCTGTGTGTGTGTGTGTCTGTGTGTCTGCGATGGCTAGCAAAATCTACAGCACGTACGAAGCTCAAAATTTTTTTGAGAGTAGCCCAATGTCTCTCCTGATGCACCTGAAGCTCAGAATTTCAAAATTCTATTTATTAACTGACAAGGAAGGTCTCCAGTGGGGGCATACTCAGAATTTTTTGAAAAAAATACGAATTAAACTACTCATGTAGGTAATAAAGGATCAGTGAAAATTAGCGGCGGAATTACATTATTAGATATGTAAAAAAAATAAAATAGTTTGGAATAATTGGCGTGAAAAGCTGAAAGCGGCGCGGGATTTGGCAAGCAGTGCATTTCCTCGCCAAAAGCAGACGATTTTAACGAATCTGAAAATTGATTTTAATTGACTTCACTGTTAAAAATCTGCAGCATTTACTGCAACGTCACTCCACTACTTTTATAGAATATCTCTCTTCTGACCAATGAGAATGCTCCATAGCACTGCGAATTGACCGTGTCATACACTGTTAAAAATCTGCTGCATTTTGTTGCAACGCACTCCACCGCTTGTATATAATAGCTCTATTTCAACCAATGAGAAAGCTCCATTTCACGGCCAAGTAACCGTTTTCTATACAAGCAAGGGAGTGCGTTGCAACAAAATGCAGCAGATTTTAACAGTGTATTTTTCAATTTGGAACTATTTTAATCAATTTAAATTGTGTTTTAAATGATAAAATATATTAATTTCATTTTGTTATAAGTACATATAAACGTATATGACAAAATTACACTTAAAGTAAAGTAAAAATGCAAAACTAAAATAACTTAAACTAAACTTATTTAAATAAATTGAACATAGAAAGTTTTTTCTTTAAAAAGTATTCGAAGCGTAAAAGCGTATTTTTTTAAAATTTCGTTTTTTCGCCAACCGGAGATAAACCGCCAAATAAACGAAATTTTTATTATTTTTTTACGGACGTTATAAGGAGGTTCCGCCGAAATTTTTTTTATAAACATATATAACTATATGAGAAGAACATTCTGTAATTTTTTCAGATTTTTCTGAGTATGCCCGTATGGAGACCTTCCTTGTGAGTAATTAATTAAATTCCAAAGCTCACTCTCATAAAAAATCGCCTTTTTTCGCTTTTTTTCCATTTCATTTTCTTATGGTTGATTGGTTGCATAAAATTTTCGCAGAAATAATTAAAAAAGCTGGGACAGACCTTTAAAATTCATAGACTGGCAAACTGTCAGTTAAAGAGCGCGTTCACAGACGTAAACCTGGGTAACGTAGGGTTTCCCGAGTAGAACCCGAACCGTTCAGAGACCGCCGTCACGTGACTTTTCCTACCGTTCAGAGCCGTGAATTACCGAGATTTCGGGTAACCCACATTACCTGCAGAATTTTGTTGGGTAAAGTGATCACGTGGTTGGGTAATCTGATTTGTTTATCATTTGATAGCGTAACTGCGACTGCATATTGGAATATCTCTGTTTTGATTAGTTTTTTTGCACAGTATTTTCGTTTTTTCGTATTAAGGAAATGATAATATAGACATTTTTTTATCTAAGTTTTACATTTCTTACAAGTTAGAACAATAATTTCGTTTATTCATGCTAAAAAAATAATAATAAAGATATTTCTAGTCTGAATTTTATTTTAGATAAGTTAGAAGATAAATGTTAATTTTTCATATGACAAATTAGTTAAGATTAAAAGAAAAAAAAATTATTTTGGCAAAATATGTTTAACATAAGCAAAAACTAAAGGTAGAGAATAGGAATAATTCTTTATATCAGTAATTACAATTGTGTGTTCCATTTATTTGAAATTTTGTTTGTCCATATTTTTCTAATTGCTAAACATTTAGCACAGCTCATAATGATTTTAACACATAAACTTATTAATAAAGTATACATTTTAAAAACATTTTGATTACAAAAACACACAAAGAAAATATGCATATTATAAGAAAAAAGAAGTTACTGAAGTGATTTCCAATGGAGATATTTAAAAAAATATGATTGCATTATGAATCTGTAGGTTTGACTCTAGCAAATGAATTTGATATCTTATTGACCAGCACTCTTAAATATTTATGTTTTGATTCTTTAGCCAGAATAACAGTTTGGTTCTTCAGAATGAAAAATATAATTTTTATCTAATGTTTTTATGAGCAAATACTGTAATATAAAGTTATTTTTCAATATTTGTTTTAGAATATCAGATAATATTATTCACTCATTTTAACCCATAAAGGAGTCCATCAAATAAAAAATGCTTTAAAACTATCCTCTTCTTATGAAATAACAATTCAAAGCATAGGGGTTTTTTTTAGTATATAAAATTATTTTTTAAAAAGATCTTGTTTAACAACATGAAAGTATGTGTGTTAAATACTATATAAAATTTTTAATATTTTAAAACTCTGAAATTTAAAGAACCTGTGTGCTGAATATTTGGTATTTGGCCAAAATCGCTGTTAAAGTATTGTAATTCACATTATTACTTTATTTATTAAAAAAAATTAAATTCTTGTATCAAATTTATTTTTAATTACTTGTAACAGTTAAATTACTAATGCATTTCGGTACTTTTCCCTCCCACAGGGACTTGGCATTATATTAAAAAGCGGGGTACTTACGTATTAACGCCACCACAGCAGAAGTTGTGCTAATGCACCGATAAAGAGAAATTTTATTGTTCGCATGCGAATCCAGTTACCTTTTGGATCCCTTGTTGTCTTATTGTTTCCTGATTTTTGATGCCATTTGTTAGTGCTACGAAAATGCACATTTGCAATTTGCCAAAAAAGAGACAGTTTTGAGTCTATGTTAAACTGTATATCAACTCATTTTCCACTGAAATCCGATTGACTATTTTATTTTTAAATAAAGTGTTTTCAATTTTGCAAATGTTTTAATTTTTAATAAAGTGTTTTATTTTATCCCAATTTTCTCGCAAAAATTTTAGGTGTAGATTGGCAGTACTTAAAAACTGTCATATCTGTCGCTGCAGTGGCGTTAATACTTAAGTACCAAAAGCGGGTTTAGAAAGTGATATCTAGTCGTCAAATAAAGTAAACAGCTATGAAAAAAAAACCTGATGAACATTTGTTTATATACATTTTTATACATAGATATATATTATCTTTTATTTATAAAATACTTCTGTTTGTATATAATGAGATAAATAGCTTCTTTATATTAGATTAATTGTATAAATGTTCAACAAATTCTTGTGTGTAGGAAAATGGTGAATATATTGACAGAAAATCATAGGCATGACTAAAACTATTTTGTAGGCGTGTACATTGGTCCTCCAATCTCATAAATTCTTTAGGTGCATTCGAAGTTATTTTATTGGTTTGTTTTAGAAAAAATTGACGATATGTCAATTGCCTTTCTTTTAGGAACATTCTGTGATCATCAACAAATGAAAGACATACTCATCAATGTTCACTGGTGATCTTTGATTTTTAAACTTCTGATAAAAAGTCACAAAACATCAAATGGATCGCATAAAAACTTCTGACATCAAGTGTTGGATTTTTAAGATCAAAACAAATTACAGTAGAACCCCGCAAATTCGGACCCCGTTAATCCGGATCAGTTTGGTCTCTTTTTTTTTTTTTTTTCAAGTTTGAGAAGCGATTGGCAAATTTCCATAATATTAATTTGTTTCGTCGTCGTATTCTGAATAAAAAAACTTTTTTCTGAAATCTTTTTGGAAGAATTAAGCAAAGTAAACATTTTTACTGTCTGTAAATATTCAATAAGTTTAACATCAAGGTGATTTTCTGTAAGTATGTTTTATTTTAATTCATTTTTTTCTAATTCTCCAGATAATCTAGATTTTCGATAATCCGGATTGGATCTGGTCCCAGTTAATCCGAATTATCAGGGTTTTACTGTACTTTTCTTGACTACAGAAATTTTCATATTTTATAACTTTCGTCAGATGCCTAGAGGTCAGACTTTAACTACTGGACATAGTTGACATGTCCATCTCTGCCTGTTTCTTTATTGGTGACCACAGAACACTTAAAAAAGAAAAATATTTATAGAGTTTCGTTAGATAAAATAAATAAACCAAACTTTATATCCTTAAATTGATGAAAAGTAATAAGTCATTCAGTTGGACTTTCTTTTCCAAGTATTTTGTGGTCATCAACAAGACAAATAGGTGGAAATGAACTTGTCGATGTAGTCATCTCGTAAATTTTTATTTCACATCCTACAAAAATCCTAAAATATGGAAGAGAGTGTCATATCACATCAAACGTTATGATCTATCACTGGAATATTTGTATTTATGCAATAAAATGTCAAATGTTTACATTTACAAAATACTTTTGTAGCATAAACTTTAATAATAGATCATATTAACTTTGCTTTGTATGAAATATAAAGAAGTCATTGGAAGTGATCTAATTTTTGATTGAAATATATTTCACAAAAAGCAAAATAAGTCTGTTCTAAATATTGTTAAATATCTTCGGTTTGGCTGAATATTTGGTAGTACAAGTATTAAAAAATGCTCTGGTGAGCAACAAAAAACATTAAATGTTTAAATATGAAAAAGTGTTTGACAAGTGCTTCTAATTGAGCATGAGAGATGACAAGGGGTTATTTCTTGGCTGCAGCTCACTGCCAATACCAAATTTGAACAAATCATATTTGCACTTTTTCTGTGTAAAGGAAATCAGTCACAATTACGATAAAAATGTGAAGCGCAAAGACATAGCCAAGAAAAATGCAGCATAATTAAACATGAATGTAAGGCGAAATAGTACCAGAAACCTTAGTTCCTGTAGCGTATCATACTCATGCAGTGCCACCAAGCATGCTCCCAGCATAGAACTGCACAGAAAATGATTTGTAGTCAATAGTGCAGTTCACATGTAAAGCAAAATTGAAAATTTTATTTAAAAAAAAAAAAGTTTTAAGCAATTTTTTTTTATATGGAAAAAGTGCAAATATGACTTTTTCAAATTTGGTACTGACAGTGAGCTGCAGCCAAGAAGGGACCCCTTGTCCTCTCTCATGCTCAATTAGAAGCATTTGTCAAACACTTTTTCATATTTAAAAACATATTAACCTTTTTTGTTGCTCACCAGAGCATTTTTTAATACTTGTCATTAAAATTTTTTGTTAAAAACTGAAGATTTTTTTATATCTTGAAAAGAAAAATATTTGCTGCCAAAATTTTATTTTTATATTTGAATAATTTATTGCATTGTCAAATAAAATGCATGATGTCTGATAAATAAACCAAGGAGTCGAACAAAAATAATTACAGTGCGCTCACAACTTTATTCAAAGAACTGAAACTAAATGCTTCTCAATAAAAACAATTACGTTTTCCACATGATTGATTTAATTTGAATAAATTATATTACATACATAAAAAATTTATACTTATTTAAACTCGGTGGCAACGAAAAAAAAAAAAAATCTACAACAGCAATAATTTTCAACTGGAACTTTAAGACACAAATTCGATTTTCTCGGCAATCGTGAAACATACAAAGATAAAAAAAATCTATTTTAAGTTTTACCAAAAGGGGTCTACTCTGTTACTACTCTGTTATCCTGTCGACCAAAAAATTATCGCCAAATTCTAAGATTAAATGCTGATAATGGAATATCACGTTCAATGACATTAAGTACGTTAAAGGTGTTTAAAATGTCATTGCATGATTTTATTTTGACATTTTATTTGTATTTTTATTAATATTCTAATAATAATAATATATATTTTTTTTTTTGTTATTTAAAATAAAAATTATGTCAATAAGTATAATTTGGCTATTAGTTTGGCGATATTTATAATTTGATGAAATTGGTTGACGGGATAAGAGTAGTACCCCAAAAGGATTAAAATAAACCAAAAATGAAGTTAATTCCTCCATGGGATCGTTAGCTATCGCTTGTTGAATTTTAGGTCTTCATTTTTTTGTTAAAAGTTAAATAAAAAACAACAGTAAACTACGATAATTTTTTGAATGCTATCATTTTATTCGTCTTGTCAAGTTCTATCTTTTGAAAAAAAAGAAAATCACTGTCATACGTGAACTGTTTGCCACATTTTAAACAGACATTTGCATTTTTCATTTCTTAAACATATTATACCAAATGCTACTGCGCATGCTATGATAGTATGACCAAGCCAAATAGACAGCGCTCATTGCATCCCTAGTATTTAAAATAAAAAATTGAAATGCATAGAATAGAAATGAGCTTTAAAACATATTACAATGTTTACTATAAATAAATACCTCCAATCATCACAGTATCACTTCAATGTAAAATTCTGGATTGAGCAACCCCCCCCCCCCCCACCCTGATTCCCCTAGTTACATCTATGCAGAAAATATGCATACAAAATTTCTTATTCTCACCAAAATCCCTATAGTCGAACATTGTCTGCATTTCTTATTTATAACATTTTCAGACAAAGATAATGTAAAAATATTTACAGGATAAGAAAGAACATTTTATTATTGTTATCCAAAAAAGTATGAGTAGAATAACTTTTGAAATCCCAAATGAACTTAATATCAACATATTAACGTACTGTGAATGAAACACATCCATTGTCACAAATAAGACCTTGCAACATCAGTGAAGAGCTTGAGTGAAGACACCAAGGACTAGCGGGATACATATACAGACAGAAAATTAATAAAATATCTGCCTGATAATGTATCCAGCTGTCATAAAAATTTTAACAGATCTTCGATTCCAGAGTTCCTTGACTTCCCAGCAGGCTTCTTAACAACGGGGATAACATTATGTGATTTCATTACACTCCATTATAAGTTAATATATTGATACCAAGTTCAATTAGAATTAACAAAAGATATTTTAAATGTACATTTTTAGATAGCAGTTTAAAAAACTTCTTTAATTTTCTGCAAATATTTTTATTTTTTCTGCTGTCTGCGAGGTTTTTTTTTTATTTTTGTTTAAGAGTATAGAAATAAAGTAAACAATATTACTTGGAAACCAAAAATAAACTAAGTAAGCATCAAAACAAACACATTGCAATATAGTTACAGCTACCGACAGTTGTGTTACCATATTCTTGAATTCATGGAAACACACAATCTGCCCATTTTCGCCATGTACACAAAGATATTTAGCAAATTGCGACTGGCTTTTTTTTCCCGATCATTTTAAATTTATTTTATAATTTACACATCCATAAAATAGAAGTTTCTTGGGAGGGAAATGTCAGCAGAAACGTTTATTTGATCTATGCTTTTTTTCGCGAGAGGGCGAGAATTTTATTACAAATTTTATTGATATAAGCACATAGTAATTTAAACATACCATATTTTCAACCGAATGATTGCATCTCCACTTCACACTAAAATCGCCAGCAAAATTTGCAGCAGACATTTGTGCCACAGTATATATTTAACATAAAAAATAACTTTTTAAGCACTTCTCCTTCTAAACAGAGTGAAAATATTATAATCTTCTCATCTGACGAATAATCTATCTGAACAATCAAAAGCTCAGTTGCCGCCATGTTTGTTGATGTAAATAAAAAAATCCCGTAACTTTTCCCGAAGCCGTTCAGAGAAGTTTTAACCCAACCTTTCCCCGAGAAACCAGTATGACGTCATTCCCCGATTTTCCGAGTTACTCGTGTTTTGGTCTCTGAACGCGCTCTAAATGAGAATTTTTTTTTTAAATCACAGCTGCTGTACACCATGGAGAAAAAGGTGGAGGCGAAGTAAAGCGAAAGAAAGGTTTGCAACACGGAGTAAGAAGTGTCTTACTCCGTGGTTTGCAATATTAAACCATTTATCGCTGAAATTTTAATGTCTCAAACAAAAGCACGAGGAAGGAATTTTGTATTAATAAAACGAATTGAAAGAAACGAATTACAGCTGAAGCATATTTTACGAAGAAATAGTAATTTTTTAAAATGATTTTTTTCTATTATATTATTTAGGTTAAAGTTAAATTGCATTTATGTTATGGTTAGAATAAGGATATGTTACAATAAAGTGAATACATTTAGGCTAGGTTACATTTCTGTTATATTTAATTTACGGTAGGGTACTGTTAAGTCGCTGTTAGGTTACAGACAGGTTCTGGTTACGGTATAAAAGTTTAAGGTTAGGAATTTATACACAGAGTGAACCTATACGCAAGATTTGATTAAAAATAACACTTACTTTTGTTAAATAGCTCTGAAATTATAGTACTATATACCAACCTTTTAGCTACCATCGTGTATCGATTTCATTCATGGTATAGCCGGATTTAAGAGTGATATAATTAGTTTGAAATTCAAAATATTTCACTTGGGATTTGTATGTGAAAATAATAATTAGTTACGTGACTTAACAGTGATTTTTACGGGTAAATATCAACTTTTTTACACGAAAATCATGCAATCGTTGGATACATATTCCCTCCCGCGTTTTTCATTGCTCATTTTGAGTATTTTTAGAGCTTAATATTAGTTGTTTTTAAAACCGATTTTTCACACAGTCAGTGGCTACGTATTTCAGACAATGCATTTCTGCATGTAACGAGTTAATGATAAAATCATACAAATTTCAAGTTCATCTAATATTGTTAATACGGACCCGGGCAACGCCGGGCGGATCAGCTAGTTAATAATAATTGAAACTACACTCAACTACAGTAACATTGATGTAACCTATCTTGTTATTTTTCCGTCTTTCGGCAAAGAAAAGTGTTAAAATAATAATCCATATCAAAATCGGTCAATTAGCTGTGAAGCTAATAAATTGGGACAATTTTAGCATGACAAAAAAAGTTTCACCACACTGTGCTCCTCGCCTACTTTCAAAACGCAAAACCAATTGTTAAAAATTAAAAGGCTTTCCCGCACACGCGCAAAAGCTATCACAGACACAGTTGAAGGCATTAGTGTTCGTAAATGACCAATGAGATTTATTATTGTTATTATTTTAATTATTTGAAAACATAATTTTGTAGCTAACTTCTTTGCAAGGATAAATATTAATATTTTAAAACAAAAATATCGTTACAATCAAAAATGTATTCTGATTTTTTTCCGCTTGAGAAATGGGAAGGAAATTTTAAAATGCCCCCCAAAAAATACAGGAAGATATGAAGTCGACCTCGAAAAAATATTTGTTTTGCAATAGTAATAATTAATATTTTTTTAAGCCTCTCATGGATCGATTATTTTTCATTATTCAAAAACAATCTTTTTTTGCGTGTTGTAAACGAGAACCCATTATAAAACAATTTTCTTATTGTGCTGCATGCTAGCTATTATCTTTCCACAAATCCTATCTCCGTAAATGAATGCTGAATATTTTTTTGCTTTATAGGGCAATATTATCACTCATCACATGAGGCCCGTATGAACGAAAGGGTTAAATGAAATACGTTACCATTATAAAAGGAAGCGGTAGCTTAATTAACCTCAACTCTTGTTAGTGGTCTCACAAATCTCTGGCTTTTTCAATTGTTACAGTTTAACTTGTAATTTTCAGTTTAATTATAGAAACTGGTGAAATTTTGTTACATTTAGACACTAGTACTCCAATAGAGTCTTATAAATACATTGACGGAAAAAAAAATCCCAACACCAATAAAGACTTGTGTTAGCTAAACGAAATTTTGTAGGCGTGTTTATACATTTGAAAGATGACATTGATTTAAATTTCATACTTCGCGCATAAGTGTGGCGCTAGTAAAGTGTGGCGCATAAGTGTGGCGCATAAGTGTGGCGCTGGGGGAAGTAGTGATACTGTCACAACGAGCCTCTTAGACTTTGTCACAACTGGTTTCGCGTTACGCCATTTTGAACTTTATGCATTAGTTTCCGAAATGTTGGCATGATTAACAAATGAAATACATAAAATAACAGCTCAAAATATAAGCATTTAAATAATGTTAGGGACGTTTACATACATCAGTATCGTTAGTGGCAATGACAATTCATATGGAGGTCGCAAATTTTACTTTTACGATAGAAAACAAGATAAATATTTTTATCTCGAAAACAACGCGGAGCTATACTTCAAAAGATACGCAGCACAATGAGACAATTAACCTCTTTCCGCACATGACACGACAGGTTCTGCAACCTAATGGCTCAGTCAGGAAGCTCGATGGCACAACTAACCCCGGTCGCATTTTCAGAAAGAATCACGTTTTGAGCACCTTATCGCCAGAACAACGATTGGCGCGGAGATGAAGACAATGCTACGCACACTTTCTTGTTTGTGACGTCAAACGCCTAGCGAATAGCAACCCTTCCTTCTGCATGCCGATCGCGCTTATTGTCCATTTATTTTCTGTAAATGTTATCAAACAAAGACTATAATATAAGGAAATGTTATTCGCCGTTGTTTACGATTAAAACGCAGTTTAAAACAAAGAGCTTTTTCAGATTACAATGCTTTAAATTTCACAGAACATCTAAACATAGTTTTTTTTTTTTTTTTTTTTTTTCTCAATTCAAAAATATTATTTTCTTAGCTCGCTATGTTCGAAGAAATTGAGAAGTTAATTGAAAACAGTAATAAAGATTATCTTGTAATAAATATAATTTTATTAATCATATGTTTTATGACACATTTGAACTTAGTTTATTTTGTGTTTGGCGATGTAGCTAGCTGAACGTTCTCGCTTTCGCCAACTCGCCAAGGCTGGTGCTCAAAACGTGATTCTTTCTGAAAATGCACCCCGGTCTCCCCTATAGTCGAACCTCATTAACATCAACCTCAAAGGGAATGAAAATTTTATTATTGTATAAACAGTATTTCATGTTATCAGCATCAAATCTTTGAATTCGTCTTTATAGGGGACTGTGAAAACAGTTCACGTTAAAAGTAATTCACGTTAACGTTTTCACATTAACGAAGTTTGACTGCATAATAGTCCGGTACGTAAAGTTTAACCTCTTCGCTACTGGCGATTATTACAGTATTTTTAATTATTACTGAATTATTTCTTGTCTCGTTTGACTTCAGAGCGAGATTTTTGTTTTATTTGCATTAGCTCGAATCTTAGAATTCGAAACATATTATTCTTATATCGAAATTCCATTTATATTTGAGTATCATTAATAAAATGGGACAAATATGATGTACCCATTTGGATACTCAGGGACTGAAGAGGTTAATACAGATAATATGTTACAAGTTAATGTAGCCTTTTATTCATCATTAGATTAAGTGGTCTCACAGACCGCTACACAGTAGTTATGCGACAATTTTTTTCACAGTAGTTAAAGGTTAAACCAGCAGTCTGTGGGGACTTTAAGAAAAAATGTGAAACTGATTAAAATATGACGTTTAAGTATCAACATTTTCAATTAAAAGAACATTGTTTTCTTATATGAAATACATTATTTCGATATGCTAATTAAGTAAACAAATGTTAATTTAAATTTCAGAACATCAATTAACTATAGCAGCAAGCTAATTTAACTTCAATCCGTTTGTTATACTCAAAATCAATTTCAAACGAAGGACTTTGATAGAGTTGTGTATTTCTCATGAATTGGAATAATTTAAATTATTTTCCCCAATAATAAACTTTTACCAATAGCTGTCATACTTGGTTTTAACTTTATAATGATAAATAAAAGTGGCAGCTTAAATTTGTAACATCTCCAAACATTCCTCTTTTACTCATACGCCATCCTCTTTTACTCATAATGTCGAATATAATTATAAAACACATCAATATTTATTTTACGATTTCAGATATCTAATGACAAATGTTTGAAAAGTTTAATTTAATTCTTGTATAACTTCAACTAAACCAATGATTTTACAGCAGGTAGTCTAAAGTCATGCAGTTATTAAGTGAATTTCCTTTATCTCACTATTGATTATTTAAATAACGAAGAAGAATTTAAATTGTTCTGCGGAATAAATTGACGAAAACAGTTGATTATAAAGTAAAATTAGTAAACGCGGGAACGTATTTATTGTACAATGCAAATAGTTTATCATAAATTTGTTGCTACATTCTTTTAATTCATTTAATTTAATAATTTGAAAAATTACATCTGAAATTGTATGAATTTACACAGCAGTTCAGGAAAATTTGAGAAATTATTTCAAAGGAATTCCTTATTAAAATAAAATTAGGCGAACATATTGTTGCCTCAGAGAAACAGTAGGACATCTAATAATAATAGTAAACAAGATATCTGACTTGGTACTGTGAAAAATGTTAGATTATATCGCTCGTGGCTGCAATATTGGCACAACTGAAAAAACTCGAATTTTGAGTTAATGCACTCTTCGGCATTGCAGATTGATATTCTTTCTAGCAGCAACAGCGGCATATCTTGTAGTCAGTATTTCACCAACAGGTGGCAGAAGTGCCGCTGTTGCCTTTCTTACTTTGTTATGAAAGGTGAAACTTCAAACCCATTAATCTCAGAACCTGATTTTTGAGTTGTGCCATTATTGCAGCCCACGAGCGATATAACCTCTGATATAAAGATTTAATAACATTTTCTATTCTCATTTTCAATATTCCAGAAATTTTCTCTTTTGAAGACTGAAAATGTACTTCTATAAATAATTAAACCAACAAAATATTTTGCTTCACGTATAAAAACATTTCATATTTATTTACTTAGAAGGTGTCACAAATAAAAAATAAATTAAAGAGTTGACATGTTTCGGTTCATTAATAAGAACCGTATTCATAACATATAAAATCAGTAGAAAATTAAAACCGATGATGAATTAATGATGATGAATATTAATGAACCGAAACATGTCAACTCTTTAATTTATTTTTTATTTGTGACACCTTCTAAGTAAATAAATATGAAATGTTTTTATACGTGAATGAAAAAAGGTGAAGTGATTTTGTTTTAGTTTTTGAAAAAACGAAAGCTAACAACAGTTTTAACATTAAAATATTTTGCTATTAGTCGATCCTTCCTTTGACATCTAATCTCAGCCTTAGAACTCTTGCGCGTTTTTGCTTTACTGGACTTTCAACTTTTATTATGTATCTATTATTAGAATCTGTTCTTTTCTTATTGTAATATGTTCTTTTTTATTGAGCTCTGTAAATATTATATTTTTTCACTCGGTGTTATAAAAATTGATGTTAATCAAGATACATATTAACAAGTATACAAGTAAAACTGCAGTAACACTCTAAACTCTAATGTAGTAGTAGGGGAAGATGGGGATACTTGAGCCACTTTTAAAATTTTAATTTTTTTAAATTTTTTTATAATTTTTTAGAACAAAATAAAATATTGAAAATGAAAATTTTATAATTTTACTTCAACTGAAAACCACTTTCAAATAATTTTGAACTATTTTTCCATGTCTAATTAATTTTTTTTTTTTTTTTTTTACATCGTGGCTCAAGTATCCCCATGGAGGGGATACTTGAGCCATGGTGAAGGGATACTTGAGCCAGTACGAAAAAATACCTACAAAAGAATTTTTTTTCGCTTTATTTTTGCACAAATATTTTACAGAATGATAAATTATGAAGCATAAAGTCTTTCAAATCCAATTGAGACTAGAATTCAGATGTTTCAGCTCTTTGGCAACATGTATGAAGAACAAATTCAGAATGGTTGTAAAACCACACATCTTTTTTCTTTTACCTACATGGTAACTCAGTAGTGCCCTCTGTTGGGGACAACAGGAGTCATTTTTTTATTTAAAAAAAAAGTTACAGTAATAGAAGTTACAATTTCAATATAAAATATTAATTTTAATATATTACAGTAGACTCCCTCAAATCCGCACAGCTTGGGACCAGAGGTTTTGCGGATTTTAGAATTTTGCGGATTTCTGGTCGTTGCTTTGCTTACATTTTTTAAACAGTAATTTGAGTACAATTAATAGTGCAATCAGAACTATAATGAATGTTTACAATATAATAAAATATTAAAATAAGAAATAAACTAACTAAAGAAATAAAAATTTAGATAATTTTTAAAATGATTAAAGTACTAATAGCAAAGGTCAAGTTAATAATCAATAGTGTATGATTAAATATTCAATATAAAGATTAAATGTAATTTTCTAAAATTAGCAACAAAGTTGCCTCATAAAAGTGCATTATTAATTCACATCAAAATCATAAAATAAGGATTTTTTTTCAAGTTTAGCCTGGCTTAATAACCAAAAAATCTTCATTAATGCATAAACATATTTGGAACGAAGACTGATTATCAGTGATATCAGCAATATCTTGAATTTTTTCCAAAAAAAATTATTCTTCCTTCATGAAAAATACATGAATAGAGTATTATTAAGAAAATTACAAATTAAAAAATATATTGAATTGATACAAAACTAAAAAAATCAATTTTTGTCCCAATATCTGAACTGAAAGTTTCATTGTTTACATCCATAAAATATGTGCGGATTTTAGAGAGTTGCGGATTTCTGGTTTGCGGATTTGAGGGAGTCTACTGTATATTAAAAAATAAATATTTATTATGTTGGATCTAACTAATTAAAGTATTAGAGATTATTTTACATTTATCTAGCTAGGCTATTTTGTTAGTCAAAATGAAAAATAAAATGGATATTTTTATTTAAAAAATACATTTTAAAACATTTTTTTCTAAGTCATTATTTTTTTAAGAAAAAAAAATAAAATAAAAAATTATGCCCCCTTTTATCCAGAAAAAAATCTATTAGTGAATATAAGGACGTAATTTTATTTTTTGTACATTTTACCCATGTCTAATTTCCTAGTGGGGATGGTTGAGCCATGGCTCAAGTATCCCCAATACCGCTATTTTTGTTTATCAGAGTTTTACTAAGTAAAACATGCAGCTATTTGAGCTATTTTAGATTCAAAATACAATTGAGATTTTACTTATTAAATTTATATATTGTTGCAACTTTAAACAAAACTTTGATAAAAAAAATCATGCACCTAAATATTTACTTTAGATAGAGAAAAACAACTATTAATCACCATGCTTTCAAAATGGTACCAAGGTATGTGATTTCTTTTTTACATGTCCAGAACTATAAATATGTTACCATATTGCCAGTTTTAGAAAGAAAAATTAACCAACTGTAGAAAGAATAGGGGTGGCTCAAGTATCCCCACCCTCCCCTACTCTAAAAGTAAAAATATCTCCAACATCGATGAAGTTCGCCCTTTTTACAATACAAATATAAATAAATTGATCAAAAGAAGGATATAAAGAATATTGCCCAGTTAAACTGACGGCAAACAGCTCACAGACTATGCACACTAATTGTATATTACAGCCTTATATAATAATGACCTTCGAAAAACAAATTAAGGAAGGAAACAGCCCTCATTCCCCTTCTTAATACTTATCCAATGAACACTCAATACTAATCACAGAGGCGCCTCATCAGAATGATCCTAAATTTAAGACTTCCATATCTATCTATCTTGTGTTTTTGTGTTATTCTAAATAATTGTATGTAATATTGTAAAAATTACATTTATTAGAAAGTACCCGTAAGACATGGTGACGTCAGGGTGACGTCGTTGTGAAGTCACATTGTGACTTTGTGACCGTCGATGTAACGTCACGTGACGTCGATGTGAAGTCACTGTGGCTAAAATGTGAAGTCGTTATGGCCGTTTTAGAGCTCGTTTGTGACGTCACAATGTGACCCCTTTGTGACGTCACGATGTGACCAAAATGTGAAAAATGTGTGATTGTCATTATTGTCAAAATTGTCATTAAAACTGTGACTATTCTGTGACGATAGTGACAATAAGGTTGTGAAGACAGTTTGCGAATATTTTTTGATTTGTGACAAATTTGTCACTAACTTTGTGACGGTGGCAGCATTGTCAATGTTGTGAAGTTACACTGGGACACAATTATACATTTATGAACAATGTTATACAGAGTAAAATCCCTTACATCTATAATTTTATTATACTTTAGCGATACATCTCAATTAAAACTTGGGAGCTGCTATAAAAAGAATGTACCAAAATAACGTCACTGAATCAAAATGTAATGCCATGCAGACTTTAATCTTTGATACATTTTTTTTTTCTGTTGCAATAAATGAGAATATTTAAGACAATTGAATATTCGATCTATCACAATTATTTGAAATTTAGCAACTTTTTTTTCTAATAAGCATTAAAATTATCATAAAAACACTTCCTTTAAGGTCACTAGTCACAGAAAAAGACCCGGATGATAATGTAAAGTCTGTGGGAGCGTTCTTTTCAAATTTCTCGCTCAAATTTTAATATTTTTGCATGATTTTTTGCATAGGATAGCTGAGGACGATCTACAACCAGCCTATTTTTTACTTTTTCAATTTTGCTTATATATATTTTTATATTATGATTGTTTCAATATCAGAACCGGTTTAAACCGGTTTTGAAATTTAAAATATTTTTTTTTAATCTGAAACCAAAACTGAAAAAGTAAAAACTAGGCTGGTTGTGGATCGCCTTCAGCTATCCTATGAAAAATAATCATGTAAAAATATTAAAGTTTGAGCGAGATATTTGAAAAGAACGTTCCCACAGAATTTACATTATCATCCGGGTCTTTTTCTGTGGCTAGTGTTGCAACTTAAAGGAAGAGTTTTTTTCTTTTTAATTTTAATGCTTATTAGAAAAAACAAATTGCTAAATTTGAAATAATTGTAATAGATCGAATATTCAATTGTCCTAAATATTCTCATTTATTGCAACAGAAAAAAATATGTAACAAAGATTAAAGTCTGCATAGCATTACATTTTGATTCAGTAACTTTCTTTTGGTTCTTTTTTTTTTTATAGCAGCTCATAAGTTTTAATTGAGATGTATCGCCAAAGTATAATAAAATTATAGATGTAAGTGATTTTACACTACATAACTATATTCATAACTGTATAATTGTGTCCTAGTGGGACTTCACAATATTGAGTATGCTGTCACCGTCACAAAGCTAGTGACAAATTTGTCATAAATCAAAAAATATTCGCAAACTGTCTGCACATACTGTCTTCTATGAATATTAAAATATTATTAAAACATGCGAAGAAGAATTATAAAAAAAATAAAGCTAAATATTTATTAATAAACAAAATTATTATATTAATTAATATATTAATAAATATATTATTAATAAATATATTAATAAACAAAAAAACATTAAGGGGATATCCATAACTGGAAAAGGCTGTCCATCATAGACATATCTACCTAATAAAAATTCCGACGATAAATATAAAATAGAACAACAAATGCGTTAATTATAATTATTAATATTTTATTTATAATATTAGAGAGCATTTATAATACCCACTTTAATCACGATGTATACTGATACTACATATAATGGATATTTTGAAATTTACCTCTGTAAAATGATTCATTAAAGGAAATAATAAAAGTGTCTAGAATGAAAAATTAATAATAAAATACAGTTATTACTTTTTACCTTTATACCGTTCAAGTATTTGCGTTATTTGTTTTAAATACAATCATGTTTAAATTCTTATTGATTGTCTTAACTTCCAAATTCTCTTTGAAAACATTCCAATAAGAATATTTACAACTGAAACGTTTTCACCCACTATGACTTTCTATTAAAAAATTTTATAAAATTTCACAGGTTAAAAAATACATTAAACAGTCATTAACGTTATTGTTTTTTTAAATATCAAACATCTACGATTTCTTTTAATAGTTCTTCTCGTTCTGTTATAAATTCCTCTTCGGAGCGGATGCATTTTTAAAAATAACATTATGCAATGTTTCCGAAGATTACTTAATACAAAAATTAAAAAAGGATGTTTGTTAATAATTTTATTCTGTAAAAAAGCTTCTTTAACACAAAATATAATTATCTTTAAATGTTTAATAATTATATTAACAATTTATTATAATACATTTTCATATGGTTTTATGTTTATGGAAACATTTTAACCAATTATTTTAAAAAAGGAAACAACGCAGATTAAAATGCAATTAAAATCACTACCTTTGACAACCTAATCCAAATAATTAATAATCAAGTTTTTTATGCCAACAAAATAAATAATGGATGTATTAGACTTTATTAAGTTAATAAAGCATTAATGTTTTATAGCATGTTTTTGAGAAGGTAATTAAAATCCTTCTCAGAATAATAATGATAATAAATGCAACCATGAAAAATAATATTTTTCCATACCTTTTTTCCATCGAATTCATTCGTCTAGTTATTATTTTTGCCGCACAAACTAAATCCGATAATAATTAAAGTGGCAAAGACAAAATCAATTTAACTGTCAAAGCCCCCTTAATTTTCTCGGACTTATGTTTTGCCGCTTCGAAGAGTTGTAGTAGACATTCTTGTTTAAATTGTAAATCCGTGTCAATACGCATCTGCTCACAAGTCACATCCGCCATAAATTCCAGTCAACTAACTTCTCGCGTCTTCTATCATCAATTTAAAATATTTTTGTTTACGTTTATTTATTCTTTTGCTTGCAAACTATAGACTCTAGCGAGAGGGGCCTCCGTGGCTGAGTAGTCAACACATCACGCCGCTGATCGTGAGGTTGTGGGCACTAGCTCCATTGCACACACTCTTTGTGTGGAGCTCCTGGTTGTACTTCTCGTGTGTTGTAATATTTCCTTGTGTGCTATCTCGTCCCTGTTTATTGACGATGGCTTATAAGCAGGCTTCATGTCGAGCACACAGGTCGGATGTATGTTGTTCAATAAACAAATAAACTCTAGTGAGAGTCCTAACTATCGTGCAAGGCACTCTCGTTACCAGGGTTTGTCAACATCAGCGATATTTTATTATCCCAGTGTGCCTTGCGCTAGTCAGCTGTTGTTGTGATAGTAAACAGAAGTGTAGGTTGTTTATTTCGGTAAAATTTCTTAAAAGGTGTTAAAAAATAATAAAGTATCAAAATTACATGTTAAAAAAATGTTTAACAAAATAAACAAATAAATAAACAAACGAAAAATAAAAATAAATTAAAAAAAATATTTCTCGCATGTGACATTCCTGTTACGTCATTTCTCATATGGTTTTATTTTTCTTAACCGGAGCTGTTTCATCTCTGGTTACGAGAGTAGCCTGCACGGACTCCCGCTAGAGTCTTGTCTTGCAGACGATTTTCATTTGCCATGCGCATGACCGTTTTCTTTTTAGGTGCGGTCTTAATTATGTAAATACGTAGCACCTATTGTTGTCGCTCAGTCCGTCTGTCTCTCCGCATATAACAACGCAAAAACTACCCAACCGAATCGTTTGAAATTTAAAATACATAATTATAGCATAATTTTGTCGAGTCATTTCAAATTTTATCGGATAGATAGATCAATTACAGGGACATTCAAAAGGATTCCGTTACATTACGGTCAATAGGGAAAAAAAGTTTTAAATGCATTTTAATCGTTTGAAATTTAAAACATATAATTATTGCGTAATTTTGTCTAGTCATTTCAAATGTTATGAAAATCGGATGCATAGATCAATTACAGGGACAATGAAAAGGATTCCGTTACATTACGGTCATTGGAGAAAAAATTTCAAATGCATTTTAATAATGTTAAACTCATTCGAACATAATAGAATTGGCATGAATCTATGAAATATACACTAAAATAAGCATTCTGTACAATCTGTGATGCAAAGATTTTTTATTATTAAATTACAGGGCCACACAAAAGTATTCCACAATATAATGCTATACGGGGAAACATGGTTTGGTACGCGTTTTAATTATATTCAACTATTTCACATTTTATGAATAAGATATACGTTGCTGAGATGTAATAAAAATTACTTCCTGCATATTTACAGAAACGTAAAGATTTCGACTACTATACTGTATCCGGAGTACGCTCTACTATATAAGCAGGATCTGAATATTTTTAAAACTTCGTTATCGTACGAACGCACCTCATTTGCTACGTTCACGTGCAATTTCCAACTTGTTTCTTTTCTTATGCAATATTTTAGAGTTTAAATACGCAATAATTTTATGAGAGTGATTCTGATCAATTTTTTTTTATTTGAAAATTTTTTTAATTTATCTTTATTTTTTATTTTTATTTTTTTCAAAACAATTCAAGTTAAAATGAATTGTAAAACCATTTTTTTTTCTTTTTTTTTGTAAATAATAGTTAATGATAATCAAAATTAAAGTTTATAAGATAAAATTTTGTTTAAGTTTATAAAGATTTAAAATTATAGATTTAACGCTAATAATAATAAAAAAAACTTGTTTTAAAATAAAGTTTGTATCACATGTGAACACACATAGCATCTTCTTAATACAAAAAAGGGGGGTTATAGAGGATAAAAGCTTTTTATTTGTGTCTTTCGATTCGATTTCGGTCTAAAAATCTTTTTTCAGTCTATCCTAATTAATAATTATGTGTAATACATCCATTTTTTAATACAAATATTTTTCTATATTTACGCACACATTTTCACTGTCAAGGATAACAAATTACTCATTTGATTTGAAATGTTAGATACACATCCATACATTAGTGTTTAAAATAATTTAAATGTTTTGAAATGATAAAAACGTTATGTAATATAACTGTATATTTTAATGACATTTCATAGCTCGTTTTTTACAAGATTTGTGACAAGAAAAACAAGTTTTGCATATTTGGTACAGAAAATGGATGATTGCCCTAGCGTAAGCGATTCTTTGTAGGTTTGTTATTACAGGAAAAAATTTAATCATTTTCTAAAATGTCGAAAAAGAAATTACTAAATATTAAATAAAAAAAATTGTAAGATTATCAATCTCATTCAAGCTCGAAATACATTTACACGGCCTATTTAAACTACAGTTCAAATTACTTCTCTCTTTATATGTTGAAATTTTTTAAGATTATTGAGATTTTTTAAGTTCATATTTTTGTTACACTGCAGCTTTACAATAATGGTGTTTTTTTGTCACAAATGTGACATGACGTGCATTACATGCAGTGACATAGCAATGATGTCACAATATATTTTTTAATTGTCAAAAAAGTGTAATTTTACAATAAATAACAGATTTTGGAAGTTTTCTAAGAAGGTCACCACTCAGTCACAATGTGACGTCACTAAGTGGTTGCATTTTGGTCACAGGTAAGACGTGACCACTGTGACCATGCATGCTATGAGGGCGTTATTTGCAGTGGCATTACAGTGACGTCACAAAAACTTTTTCAATTGACAGAAAAATATTTTTTCCATTAAATAAGATCTTTTGAAGAATTTTTGTATTTTTTTTTTAAATTATCTAAGAAGGTCACATTTCAGTCACAATGTGACTTCACTGAGTGGTGGCCTCTTGGTACAGTGACGTCACAAAACCTTTTTCAATTGACAGAAAAATATTTTTTCCTTTAAATAATATCTTTTGAAGAATTTTTGTATATATTTTTTAATTTTCTAAGAAGGTCACATTTCAGTCACATTGTGACGTCACTGAGGGGTGGCATTTTGGTCAGAGATGTGACGTCACATTTCAGTCACAATGTGTCGTCACTGAGGGGTGGCATTTTGGTCACAGGTGTGAAGTCACATTTCAGTCACAATGTGACGTCACTGAGGAGTGGCATTTTGGTCACAGATGTTACGTGACCACAGTGACTCACAGTGACATCACTGTGACGTCACTGTGACCATGCATGCTATGTGGGTATAGGGGAGAGTGGGGATACTTGAGCATAGGGGATACTTGAGCCACCCCTATTATTTCTACAGTTGGTTAATTTCTCTTTCTAAAACTGGCAGTATGGCAACATATTTATAGTTCTGAACATGTAAAAAAGAAATCACATACCTTGGTACCATTTTGAAAGCATGGTGATTAATAGTTGTTTTTACCTATCTAAAGTAAATATTTAGGTGCATGATTTTTTTATTTTTATCAAAGTTTCGTTTAAAGTTGCAACAATATACAGGGTGATTCTAAATTTTTTTTACCGTAAAAGAGAGGTGATAGTACACATCAAGACAAACAATATTAAATAGGAGACCAAGGGTCCCAAATGTTTTCCAAAGGAGATAGCCGAGATTAAAGTTTAGGGACCAAAATTTAAAATAAACATAAAAAACGGAAAAATCGGTGGATTGATTTGCGGTTTTCACTAAAATTATTCTTTATGTCGGAATTTTCTTGAAATCAAATAATAAAGATGAATTTCAAAAAATGCCGATAGAAGGCGCTTTAGACTTTGGAGTAACGAACAACTATTTTTTGCCGGTATTTTTTGCATCTCATTAAAGGTTTTCGTAAGCTTAGACTCAAACTTAAATTTTGAGCTCAAAATCTGAAAGTGGGAATGGCTAAGTAGTACAAACTGAACTGTGTTCAGAGGGTTCAAATTTCAAATGATTATAAAAAAACGGAAAAATTGGTTCATTGATTTGCGGTTTTCACTAAAACTATTCTTTATGTCGGTATTTTCTTAAAAATAAATTATAAAGCTAATTTTCAAAAAATGTCGATAGAGGACTTTGGAGTAACGAACAGCTCTTTTTTGGCGTAATTTTTTGCATGTTATTAAATGCTTTCGTAAGCTTAGACTTAAATTTTGAGCTCAAAATCTGAATAGTTGGGAGTGGTTAAGCAGACAAACTGAACTGTGCTCAGAGGGTTCAAATTTCAAATGATTATAAAAAACGGAAAAATTGGTTGAATCGTTTGCGGTTTTCCCTAAAACTAATTTTTAAATGAGCATTTTCTTAAAAATAAATTTTAAAGATAAATTTCGCAAAATGCCGATAGAGGGCTCCTTAGACTTTGGAGTAGCGTACAACTATTTTTAACTGTTATTTTTCTAATCTCATTAAATGCTTTCAAATGCATAAACTTAAATTTTAGGCTCAAATTCTGAATCTTTGGGAGTGTTTAAGTAGCGAAAAATTGAATTGTGTTCGAGGAGGGGGGAGGGTTAAATTTCAACTCCTGAAGACACTTCAATTTGCTCTACTTAACTACACCTAATTATTCAGATTTTGAGCTCAAAATTTAAGTTTAAATCTAAGCTTCCGAAAACATTTAATAAGTTTTTGCAAGCATTTAATTAGAACAAAAGAAAAAAAAAAATGGTTAAAATTAATTGTTGGTTACTCTGAAGTTTAAGGCCCCCTCTAAAAGAATTTTTTGAAATTTATCTTTAAAATTTATTTTCAAGAAGATACTGACTTAAAGAACAGTTTTACTTTAAACCGCAAACGAATCGACAATTTTTTCCATTTTCTACAATTATTTTAAATTTGAACACCCCCCCCCCCTTAAACACAGTTCAGTTGTGCTACTTATCTTCTCCCAACTATTCAGATTTTGAGCTAAAAATTTAAGTTTAAGTCTAAGCTTCCGAAAACATTTAATGAGATGCAAAAAATAACGACAAAAAATAATTCTTCGTTGCTCCAAAGTCTAAAGCGCCCTCTATCGACATTTTTTGAAATTTATCTTTATAATTTATTTTTAAGAAAATACCGACATAAAGAATAGTTTTAGTGAAAACTGCAAATCAATGAACCAATTTTTCCGTTTTTTTTTTAATCATTTGAAATTTGAACCCTCTGAGCACAATTCAATTTGTGCTACTTAACCACTCCCACTTCCAGATTTTGAGCTGATTAAATCTGAAATTTAGCTGCATTCAAGATATTGGTGCTATGTGTCACCAGTTTAGAAGTGCTTTCACAAACACCATTAAATTAATGAAATGTTGAACTAATTTTCTGGTGAAAGTTTGTACAGTGATTAAGATTTTTATTTCTAAACTAGTTTTATGATAAAAGTTGTCTTATAAGCAGGGATGCCACAGGCGACTATTTTTTAAATGCGTTTGTAATTATGTAAATACGTAGCACCTGTGTCCGTCGTTCAGTCCGTCCATCTGTCCGTCCGTCTGTCCGCAGACAACAAAACAAAAACTATCTAACAGAATCATTTGAAATTTAAAATATATAAATGTAGCATAATTTTGTCAAGTCATTTCCAATTTTATGAAAATCGGATGCGTAATTTAATTACAGGAACAAGCAAAAGTATTTCGTTATATTACGGTCAATGAAAAAAAAAATAGTTTCAAGTGCAATTTAAGGGTGTTACAAGCTTTCGAACATAATAAAATTGATATGCATCTATGAAGTATATACTAAAAAATACACCCCATATAATTTGTGGTGCAAAGAATATTTGTTATTAATTTACAGGGCTACACAAAACTACATAATGGTATAGGGGGGAACATTGTTTAGGGTGCGTTTTCATTGTATTATACTATTTTACATTTTATGAAATTGATATACGTTACTGAGGTTTTCTACAAGTTAATTCGTGTGTAATAGAAAGCTGATAATATTTAGCCGGATACACAAAAGATTTCGATACTCTTCTGTATCCGAAGTACTATATGCTCTTACACGAGGACTGAATATTTTTTAAACTTCCTTATAATACGAACGCACTTCATTGGATACGCTTGATATGCAATTTCCAAATTGTTCATTCTAACTGGCATTATTTTTTCAAGACAGAAATCCTTAACACAAGCTTTGACAGCAAGGTTTTTATTTCTAAACCAATTTTATGATAAAAGTCGTCTTATAAGACGTAAGGAAATATCATGATTTTCCATTAACTGTGAAACAAATTATTCTAAACTGTATTTAACATTTTTAAAAACGGAACACATTCCTATTATAATAATTGATACAACAGATGTTAATTTTTCCATTTTTCATTTTTGGGTGAAAAAAGTCCGGGCCAGGATTCGAACCAGGGATGTATTGGCTGAGGCCGCAATGCTCTACCAACTGAGCTATCCCGGACACGAATACTGGAGGACTATTTCACCCAATTAACCTCAACGATCACTTAATCTGGTCTGATACTCTGGATCAATTCAACAGAATAAATCGAAGGTCAATAAATGGAACTGCAGAAAATCGCTGCATACGAAATTACATTAGATTAATTTTAATAAATAAATTAAAAAAAATTAATCTAATTGATATAACATTTGGTTTAATTTGGTTTAAGGAGGAAGGAAAGGAATTGTTTTAGGACCTGTATCGACAAAGTTGAGAAGCTTTAGACTTCTTCACTCAAAATTACTAACGAGTGTTCGCCAACAAAAAATACATTGAAAATGATAATAAAACAAATGCTTTTATTTCTTATTCCGAAGTCTTCCGTTAAACATTGTCATTCCGAGAAATTGCAAAGCATTGTGGACTTCCTAAATTCCTTAGTTTATTCTAAAACTGAATATACTTACAATTTCTTCTGGAGAAACTTAATTTAAATACAGTCGGCTCCCGTTGTTTCGAAATCTGATAAATAGAATCTTCGCTTAATTCGAACTAAATATGAAGTCCCAAAAATTTCAATGGCAGAATAACGTTATAAATTTTCATTTATTAGAACTCATTTTCTCTTGACATCGTTTATTTCTAACTAACGAGAATTCCAATTTTTAATTTCGTTCGGAGTTTTCGTGGTTTTCTTCGAACCTTGCGTAAATACGGGTTAGGTTCCCTTAGAAAGACCCCCACGAAGGGCATCCCTCCCCCTGGGCCTATATCCCTAGCGTAGATAATCGGCCGACACAAAATACAACAACAACAACCAATTTTTAATTTTTCCTTACATTCTAACGGACTTTAGATCCTTGAAATGGCTTTCTTTCTTTCATTTTTGTCAATAATATTCTGAACTAATATACCCATGTTATAGTCCCATCCATTTGATATCCTCTTTCTTAGTGCCCCATCTGTCCATCAATGACACTTTTATCCCTTTTGCCTGTGTGCTTGTTTCTAATCTTTTAATTTTGTTTATGTATTTATATCTTTTAATTTAATACTAAGTAATCATTATTTTTTAGCATAATATTATTGTAACCATAACAGACGAAATAAATTTAAAAAGTACTATAACACTAACTGCTCTGTAATAGTATCCCTTTAACCTCTTTAGTCCCTGAGTACCCAAATGGGTACATCAGGTTTTGTCCCATTTTATTAATGATACTCAAATATAAATGAAATTTCGATATAAGAATAATATGTTTCGAATCCTAAGACTCGAGCCAATGAAAATAAAACAAAAATCTCGCGCAGAAGTCAAACGAGAGAAGAAATAATTCAGTAATAATTAAAAATACTGTAATAATCGCCAGTAGCGAGAAGATTAAACATTGTTTACTGTCCATAATTCGAACTCTGGATCATTTCTTGTGCTCCCAACGAGTTCGAATTAATGAGAGCCGACTGTACTTTTTTTTCTTATTCCGAAATCTTCTGTTAAACATTGTCATTTCTAGAAATTGCAATGTGTTCTGGATTTTCTAAATTCCTTAATTTATATCTAGAACTAAACAGACTTACATTTTCATCTGAAGGAAACTGATTTTAAATATTTGACAAAATGGGTTAAAGATAAACCACAGCAAATTTGAACTATTTCGTTTGAGATAACAGAATTAATTGATTACACGACTTTAAAGATAGAATGTCGTAAAAGGTTAATTCCACAAAAGACTCGTACAAAGAGACTGTGCTCCCTGGCATGACATGTAGATATCATAATAAATCAAGGCAATTAAAAATAGCCTTCATTTTGAAATTTATTGTGTTTTCCAATAAACTTTAAATGTAAATTTAAAACAAAATTGGATTAAATATTCGCAGCAATTAATTTGTGAATGCGTTAAATTTGTATGTTGCTTACGTATTAAAAATTTGAACGTCGAGATTATTCGTATACAGAGAGTTTCAAATTGTTTAATATTTTGCTTTTAAATCAATTGAAAAGGTATCAAGAAAATAATTTTTTACTTTAATAATATAATATAGTTTTATAGTAAAAATGATCCCATTTTCCTTTAAACTACAAATTACCACCATAAAAAAAAAACACTTTGCATCAATACATTTTTAAAATCCATGTATTCTGTATTTTGAATCTTATAATTTTGAAAAGTATTTTATATTTTGTATTTTAGGTTCTAAAACCAATGTGTTTTGTATTTTGTATCAAAAATGGATTTTTGGTGTAAAGCATGGCATTTCGGCATCTTATTCCAAGGTATGGGTAAGATGTCCAGCGGGAAGGCCTCGGTCCCCCTACTGACATGCAGAAGCTGGATTTAGCGGCCATTTATGCTTTGCAGAAAAGGCAAGTACAAGTACTTTCCAAAAACGTCAGATTTATTTCTCTGGCATTCGAACTAACACTTATAATTGGGCAAACAGAAAAATCACTTAATTGATTTTGCAGTCTAACCAGAAGTGTTAAGATGAAATAGCAATAAAAAAAATATCACTAAAAAATTCGTAAAAGCAATGAGAGCGGAAATTAAAGTATCAAGAGGGAACCCTCTTACTTACAATTAAGCGGCGCGGCGTTTTCCTATAGCGCCTGCGCATATGAAAATTATGCTTTACGGTATTTTGTACAACCTGGAATCTCACCCAATGTTGAATTCAGGGGGTGACCTGAGCGGACATTCCCACCCGGAGCAATAAAATGTGCCACCCCCCCCCCCGGAAATTTTGAGATTTTGTGTTTTCAATGGTCAAAAAGAGTAATTTCCCCCGGGAACTCTATAATGGTCTATCCGAAGCCACACATGTCTCTCCTGGAGAAAAGTGTCTGAATTCAACACTGATCTCACCTCAAGTTACCGTATACTTCTTTTGCAAATTTTGGCAACATGAGTCTTAAGAATTTCTGTTTTAAGAAAGTGGTCCCCGTTAGAATGAAAAAAATAGCCGGCTGTGGCAGTCCTGTACAGATTATAATTCAATTGAATGCTTTTGGTTCGTCCGTGTAAGCAAATCATCAGCGTCATGCACTCTATAATCAATAGAAAGCACTTTACAGATTATCTCGGTGACGCTTATCAATTTCATTGTCATTTATTAATCTTAGTATGATTAACCCCTTCGCGATGGGAGCCTTTTACGAAATTTTTAATGTTTGTCACCGGTTTTCAAAAACAGAAATTTGTGCCTTATTAAATCGAGAAAATGTTCCGTTTAAATAATGCAAATTTTATAGTATGATTTTACTGGTGGGATATATAAGGGTTCTTAAGTATTTTTGGGGCACGTATACGTGTCGCTCGTCCTTAAGGGGTTAAAATGTATCACAAACGATTTTTCCCGAAAGGGCTATACATTGATAATTTTATTAATATTTTACTAATTTTGGACCCCCTCCCCCGTACGATATCATACGTCAATTCCCCCCCCCCCCCACCAACCAGTGTTCTCGCTGACATTTGACCAACGTTAGTAATTTGGCTAATTAAAAATAAAAAACATTCGCCAAATGAGAGATGTATTAGCAAAATAGATTCGCCGTGTAGCACCAAAAACTTTAATCTTTTAATGTATTCCCTTTTTTTCAATATGTTCCAAAATAACCAAGTTTTTAAAACTGTGACAGCGATTGTTATTAATCTAATATCAACTATCCGCTACAAATATTAAAAAATATGTATAGATTAAATATATATGCTTATAGATGAAAAACGAAAAAGAAAAAAAAGAAAAAGTAAAAATTGAGCACTAGCAATTTGGCGAATCTAATCGCTTGTTTACTAGCCAAATGAAGAATTTAGTCGCAATTTGGCGTATTGGCGAGCGACAGCGAGAACACTGCCCCCAACCAACACTTAATGATATTGTTATATATTAGTGTCTTATATATATTAGTGTGTTTATATATTAGTGTCTAAAAATTTTTCTTTATTTCCATTCGCTTCCAGTGATATTTACATATGTTTATACATTTAGTAGTCTCATGCTTTATGGATTCAAGAAGTCAATAAAATATCAATACATGAAATTAAATCATATCAAATAAAATCTAAAGGAATTAGTTACTATTTAAAAGTATTTAGTAATAGCCTATTCTTACATAAATCATATAAAAGTAACATTGTTTTCCTGTATTCTCCCTCTCCCTCCCACCGCCCGAGAAGGTTAAAAGTAGAACCTGTCAATGAAAAAATATTCTTTAAATTTTCTGCCAGTATAATTTCCTCATATTATACTCCTGATTTCTCTAGCAGTGAATTATATGCGCATATGGCGGAAGAACAGGAATGCCAAACGTTGGAGCATTCCAAGTATAGAATGAAATAATTTTATAAGCATTTTATGACTTTAACAATAGCAATAGTAATTATTTTTGTATTTTCATAAAAAAAACATGTAAGATATAAATATAAACAAAATCATAAAAATAAAACAGGTAAAAGACTATTTTAATGTGAAGAAAAATTATTGAAAAAAGGGAAAATTTTAGTTGTATCAATAATGATAACGATATCAAAAAGCAAATCGCCTCCTCCAAAGATATCTAGCGATATCAAGTGCCAGACCCCACCCCCTTCGCCCTAAAGTAATAGCGTTATACAGTAAAACCCCATAACGGACACTCCCGAATAGCGGACACCTCTATTTAACGGACAGTTTTCCAATCCCCACTCCTAAAACCTACCTTTTTGTATGTTTAACCTCCGATTAACGGACATTCCGAATAGCGGACACTATTTTTGGCGATAAAGGATGAAAAAGAATTTTTTATCCAGAAAAAAAACGAAAAAAGAGTAAAAAGGATGCTTCTAAATTTATCAGAGCAATGTGCCACCAATTTTGTGATCACAGATAAATGTAGAGGATGAGCTAGGGAAAATCCCCCCCCCCCTCTACATTTAGTGTGAAAAGGTTGCCCGGAAGGGACATCTTCTTCAACATTACAATGTCCCCCTGGAAGTTTTTAAGATTTTATGCTTTTAATAGACAAAAAGTGCAATTTCTCCTCCCCGCCCGAAATTCTATAGAGTCCAATAACGTCACATTGAAAAACAAATTATATGTAATTGCAAGCAAAAGTAAACTTTCGTAGCTGATTTTTTCTTAAGAATGTAATAAACAGTAGATAAAGGTGTGCACAATTTTATTTCAGTTTTATTGCTTAAAAAATAATTTTAATTTCTGATTAATCATAAAATGTAGGTTTTAGGAATATAAAAGTCAATTAATGAATTTTAAGCATTTCTTAGTGATTTTTGAATTTCTGAGGTTTTCCTAATAGCGGACACCTCCGAATAGCGGACAATTTCGGCGTTCCCGAGGTGTCCGTTATTTAGAGGTTTTACTGTATATGCATAGTCCCAAAGAGTCAAAATGTAACGGAATATTTTATGTTCCTCCTTGTAAACTAACTATAAAAGCTACGTATAATAGCGTACGTGCTGTAGTAAACCTCAACAATATGTATAAATATCATAGAAGTGCAAGTAATTTTTAAGAAAGTTAAAGCGCAGCTAGACAGGTAGACGAACCAACTTCATAACGTAAACCCTTTTCAACTATGTCTCAAAGTTAAAAATGATATGGTTTATTCAAATAATGATTAATAACTATTTGGAAAAAAAATAGTTGTTGTTGTCGATGGAGAATTGGGAAATCTGCAACTCTTGAATTCTGCAACTAATTTAATTTCATTCGTTTCCTGAATGTTTCAAGTTTAATGTCCAAAAACTGAATACTTTTGCTGCCACAGTAACAAAAAAAATAATAAAATCTTTTAAAAAATTAATAATTTAAAAACAAATTGTGATAGAGATTTCAAACCAATTTCATTAAAAAGTGCATATTTTCTCTAAGCAACGGTATAAAAATATAAAATGTGCGATGTTAAGAAGTTGAAAAATTTGAAGTTCCAAGAATTGTAAAATTGAAATTTCATTTAAAATTTGTTTGCTATGGGTCCAGGAATATTAATTTTTAATTCATCTCGTGCGTAATATGAGGCGTTCAGAAGTCAGCCTGATTAACTCCATCAAATAAAAATGCACATTTTAAACCGTTAAAGTTGCCTATTTTTAATCTGCAGTTTTTTTAACGTTGGTCTAGGAATGTTAATGTTTAACGCACGGCGTACGTAATATATGACTTGTTATATAATCATCCTAAAAATAATGTTTGTTAATATTATTAATTTAAATATAAAATGTATTTATAAGTCTTTAAAATTTGAGTTTTTGAAAATACCATTTTCCAAATAGTCGTAATTTGTTAAATTACGACTTTTTTTATATTTTTTATTGAATTTTTCTAGAAAAGTAACATGTAGCGTTATGATTACAAAGCTTTGAATATGTTAAACTTGCTACAAAACTGATGCAACATAATAAAGTGCTCTAGTGGATAATAAGTTTGATATAACACGCGGATAGTGTAAACAGAAAATGACATGATAAAGGGAAATTGCTTTGCGATTAGGCATAGTGTATACTCAAACGAAGATTAACTTGATTAATATTATCCTTTTGCGGGTAATCCTTATCTTTTATCACCCAGAAATTAGCACTGTGCAACATGTATTGTGTGTATTAGATATTCAATTTATATGAGGATTTATATGGTGGAAGAGGAAAATAACTATCCAAAAATAATACTTTAAATAAACTAGAAAATAATGCATATAACAACAATAATATTATTAAATATTATCATTATATTTGTTTTATTACTTAACCCCTTGAGGGGCAAAGCACTTCTGCTACTAAAATGTTAAAATGATTGATTGACACCGGTATTTATAAACAATTTTATATGAAACAAAGCTTTTCTTCGAGTATATCATATGAAACAAAGTTGATTCTTAAATTTTGGTGTCAATGCGGAATTTGGGAATTAAAATTAAGTGGTATATAACATATACCGGTGCCCTTCAAGGGGTTAACAGATTAAAATAATAATGATAACAACAATTAATATATAAACTGGAATTTCCGTATTGTCTCTCCATTTAAGGCTCTTTATCAGTCAGATGGGAAATTCCTCACTAATGGTAAATCTATGGGTTTCGAATACATTCGTCCTTTTAAACATTTGAAAAAAGGCTGTTTTTCTCATTCGACAATAGATATATCTGAGACATATCTTTATCCTTGTGGTATAAGCATTTTGGAAATACTTCTGTTGCCACAATGACAAAAAAATGTATTAAAACTACAAAAAAATAAAAAAAAAAATAATAATTCAAAAACAAATTGGGATATGACTTTGAAACAAACTGCATATAAATATACATTTTTCCCCTATACGACGGTGTAAAAATTTAAAAATGTGCGATGTTTAGAAGTTTAAAAATATGCAGTACCGAAATTGTAAAAAATGAAATTTCATTTAAAATTTGAAAGTGTTGCCATTGGTAGTAGGACTTAATTATTAAGTACAGATAAGTTTGTCTTTTATAATATAAATAAGGGGCCGTCTATAAATGATGTCACACTTTTTTTCAATATTTTTTACTCTCCCCCTCCTCACAAAGTGTCACACTTCATCATATTCCCCTATGTCACATGTCACGCAATATTAATTATACTTGTAGTTGAGAAACAAATACATTATCTTATAGACCATATTTTAAATTTTATTTTAAAACTTAAATTGTGTTTTAATGATATTTGTGACTGTAACAACAAAAATGATTCGTGTATTTATTTTGTATGAAATAAGACAATAGTAATAAAATATTATTATGAAAAAGCAATTAAAAACAGTTGCATTTTAGATTATGAAATGGAATTTTAATTAGTATTTGACTTAAAACTTTACTTTATAGACACGAAATACTTTTCTTTCAAACTAACTTTAAAAATTAATTTGCTGATTTTTAATGCTTTTACTTTAACTAAAATGTGCCATGTCGCATTTCTTCTTACCTCCCCCCCCGTCCCCACCCCCTTGTCACAAACTGTCACAATTTCATGAATCTCTCCCCCCCCCCTTCAAGTGTGGCTTCATTTATGGATGGCCCCTAAGGCGTACTTAAAATAGTACGATAACAAAAGTAGAATAACAAAACAACATAATAAATTTAACACTATTAGTATGGATAAAAGTTTGTCTCGGAAGAAATGTTACCAAAAATATTTATCACCGCTATTTTCAAACAATGAAGTTCAAGGTGGATATTTGTTGCACATATTGCAGAACTAGATCACGAACATTGTTGTTTGGCAATAATAGAGTAAAAATTTTGAGTGACAATTTTTTTTCCATGACAAACGATCAACCAGCACTATTACTTTTTACATAGCGAGCATAAAACATTTTAATATAAAAATGCAGAATTTCAAAGTTGTAAAATCAGATTTTCTTTAATTATTTAATGCAAAACCTTTATTTTCTTTTAGTTGAAAGGATATGTTGTAAAACTTAACTTGGTACATAATTTGATTAGTGTTGAAGCTTAAGAAATCTATACAACACAGTAGCACAAATAAGGATTGCAAGTAAAAATACCTTTTGATTAAGAAAACGGCACTTAAAATGTTTTAACACAATCTAAATTAATTATAAATAGCAGAAGAGGTTTTATTTTTATTGTTAATATTAGAAAACAATCCTCAAATATCTTAAATAATATCTTATAATCTTGTATCCACATTTCAAGTTATTTTTAAAATATAGATCAATGCTTATATGCATCGAACCGCACATAGAGGGTTGCCGGGTCACATGCGGTCCGCGGGCCGTAGTGGGTTGAGTATAGATGATCTAAATTGATTACATTATAAATGTACAGCACCTTAATTTTTTATGTCCAAGTTTTCTTTATCATTTTAGCAGTTTCGCAATGTTATTGTGAAAATAAACTTCCGTAATTTTTTTAATATTTTAGCAGGCGGGATGGATATGTTCAAAAATAGATTTTTTTGCCAATGTAAGTTTGTATACTTTGCGATTTTCTATTAGAAAAATGATAATATTTATAAGAAGTGTGTTATAGTCTTTTTATTGCAGTATCGTTTTAATCTATAATGTTTCAGTTTTATATTCTAAAGTTTTACTTTCTTCTGTCTTTACAAAAAGAGTAATGAATTCGCGAAAGCTTTCGAATTCCGGTTTTCGACGGATTTACACATTTTAGGAGTCAAATATCAAGAAAAAAATGTTTAAAAAAAAATGTCTGTCTGCCACTCTGTCCCTCCGTGAGTCTATATGTGAATATATTTATATGTATAGAGCGCCCACAAAATTTGCGGGCGTTCTATTTCGAGAGCTAATGCACTGAATTTAATAAAAATTATATTTAAGTAATGTTATTTATATTCAAATAATTTATATTCATGGATATGAAATCATGCGGGTTAGTTTTTGGTGTAAATCGCTCGACAGGTGGCGCTACTATGTATCATTTTCATTATTTACGCAATATCTCCACCTCCAGAGCTAATGCACGGCTTTTTATCAAACAGCACACTCAGCTCTTTTTTTACAGTTTGATGTAAATTGCCCAACAGGTGGCGCTGCTATGATGTATTTTTCGCGATTTGTGCAATATCTCTATCTCAAGAATTAATGCACGGAATTTCAACAAGCTTTAGTTTCAGTTTATCCTTGAGATGAACTGACTTTTTTTCCGTTTTGATATAAATCACTCTACAGGCGGCAATGCTATGATGCATTTTTGACGATTTTCGCAACAGTTCTATCTCAAGAACTAATGGACGCTTTTTTATCTAACTTAGGACTAATAGGTCTAACTTCAGTTAAAGTTTGACACAGGTTGTTGCTGATTAGAATTTGGTGTTAATCAGGCACGTAGCCAGGGAAGGTGCTAAGGGGGCTGAAGCCCCTCCCGAAAGTTTAAAAAGATTTTGCAAAGTTAATGAAAATAAATATAATAATGATTTAGCTAATGATAATAAAATTTTATATATTTTTAAAATCTTCCATTGCATTGAAACTACGCGTATTTCAATAGGAAAAATATAAATTTCTTTAATTGTAGCTATAGCAATTCCTCTTTATATCACTCATTCGAATATATTGTTCTTTATTCGTATCTACCACATAAAATATCAGTTCTCTCAGAACTCTAAAAAATATAAAATAACAATTTTTGAAATGGACATTACATATCATATGCAGGTACATATCTTAAGTTACGTCTTATTTACTTTTTTAATTACGATTTAAATTATACAAATTACTGTTGTCAGATCAGAAAAAAATTCAAGATTCAGCCCCCTCCGAAAGGAAATTTTGGCTACGGGCCTGGTGTTAATCGTTCAATAGGTGGGGTTGCTAAGCTGCATTTTGTAGGATTTACACGATTTTAGCGATAGTCATATCTCAAGAACTAATGCCCGGAATTTCATATCCTCATAATGAGCATAGATTGCATTTAATTTTGGCACTATGATAGCGAATTTTGAAGTACTAACATGTATGAGATAGAAGAAAGTTTCGGGATTGCCAAATCCGATTAGCTTTTATTAATTGTGTAATCCTTTTTTCTTTCGCTATTTGACATGCTAAGACTTCGAGAAAGTATAGTACATTTACAACAGTTGTGAGTCCAATACCAATACAGTATTTTGTGTTTTTAAAACTTAATTAGCACGTAATAAATTATTTTAATCAAGTTTTGATTATATGTTGAAAAAACATCATAAAAGTTGTAAATCTTTTTAAATGATTTCCTCATTCTTACCACGTGCGTCAACAGTATATAGCTACTTGTTTTTTTTACAATTACAGAAATGTAAATCATTTCTTTCTTTTCTTTTTTTTTATAGCTTGAAAATCAGCAAAGAATAAATAAACATTTTAAAATAGCAATCCATTATGACGTCATATACTGAATATGAACTAACATTTAAAGAACACAAATTATTATTATTATTATTATTTAATTCTTCTAATCTTTTTGAGCAAACGATTTCTTGAATCTAACAGGAAGCAAAACTAAAACTTCGGGAATTTCCCTTTTATTCCCTCTTCCCCTCCTTCCCCACCCATTTCTGGAGCAATTATGATTGGTTAACTGGATTCATAGAATAAGTTAATTTAAGATATTCCGTTGTACTATTATAAGATCGCCATCGCGTCAATCAGCTGTTTTTTATTAGGCTTTTGTTCTTGTAACAGATTTTGCTGATTAAATTATTGGGTGTCAAGTAAGTTGACATAATTTTGTACTAGTTAATTTGAAATATTTTATCTTTCAAATATCTAAATACGTTTGCTGTTTTTCAATTAACGAGTTACGAATCTTGAAAAGTAAGTATGTCAATTTTTAATTTAATTTTATTAATTTATACGTGTACGATTGAAAAAAGTATGTTACAAAATAAAAAATGCTTTTTTCTACTGCTTTGTCTCAAAATATTCAAAATTAATAGTTTTATTCTTTCTAAATTTATTTAATTTGATTGGATAAAATAGTATTGCGCAGTTTTAGTTTTAAATTGTTTGAAGTGATTTTATATTATACTATTAGAACTTTACATAATTCGAAGGTTGGTTTTCCGAAGCGAATATGCTCTGTGGGGTTTTTATGGTTCCCACTGCGACTGCGCTATGTTTATAGCATAGATCCGTGTATGTTGCTTTTGTCTATAATCCAGTGAATCTTTAATTATTGTGATTTTTTATTCAGATTTAGACGCAGACTAAATTCAAATTTTCAGTATAACTATCGTTCATGAAATGATTTGAAATACAGTAAAGCATCGTTTATACGACGATCACTTATACGACGTTTACATTTATACGACGTTTTACTGTGGTCCCGATTCATTCCTATTTATTTTAATGTAAAAATATATCTTTTATACGACGCCCAAAATCGTTTATACGTCGATTTTTCGATTTTGTATAGGTTTATGTTTGTTTATTTTTCTTGTGTATTTTACGAATGAGCGGAAGTTGGCAGCTATGAATGACACCAAAGAGCTCTCCACATTATAAAAATGTGGGCTGGTGTTCGATTAGTCTGAAAAATCAGCTTACGTGTAACTGATTACATTGGGAGGGGCCATTCTATTTTCGAGGATGGTCAGCTTTCCCGACCTGTTTTAAGTTGCAAATAGACTATCCTTCTAACTGTCATCAGTATTGGCGACTTTTAGTTGGCCACGCGGGATTTTTGATCTTTAACTTTAAATGGAAAAGAAATAATGTTCTGCAAATGAGGAACCTTTGGGTGAAACATAAAAGTACGCATATTTAAATTGCTTACTAATCCCCCCCCCCCCGTTTTTAAGATTATTTGTTCATTTTGGTTTGTTTAATTTAAAAAATCCTGCAAATCATCACGTTAAACATTAAAATTTAGTGAAAACAAAATTATTTCTAGATTTGGAAGTGAAAATCGATTATACGTCGTTATCGTTTATACGACGTTTTTCGGTAGTCCCTTCAGCGTCGTATAAACGATGCTCCACTGTACTTCCAACTTGAATTTAAGCATGATAAAAGATAACCTTGGTAATATGGAATAACAAAGATTATGTGAAAGTTTTTTACGTTACAAAAAATATGTAAAAAAAAAACACCTCAAAATGCGAAAAAAAAAAAAAACAGACCGCTGAAAATAAAATTTACTAAACTAAACGATAGAAATAAGATGCCTTTTATAACTGCAAAAACTTTATGCAATGTTTACTCCATGAAATTGCTGCCTCTATATGGAGTTCTTTAACCTGCATAATTTGTGTTACGTTACACTAATGTGTAGTATTACACCAGTTATATTAGTTTAAATTAAATCATTATATAAGTCAAATTGTTTTACAAATGAGTGTACAAATAACGAAATATTGCCATAAAATGGTAAATTACCTTGAAAATTGCATGAAAAATTGGGAAACGGAAAATTTATTGCATTGGTTTAGTACAGGGTCGGCGAACCTATGAAAAAAACATTATATGAAAAGGCAATGAGATTATTTAAAATTTTATGACTTATCAGAAGGGGTGCAATTCGCCAAATTAATCGGTATTTTAATATTATAACCCTGTCAAGGTGACCCCGTACAGACTACAAATAAAGATTATTGTTTATATTATTTTAGAAAATTATATCTGCTATTGCATTTATTCAAGTAATTTAAGTGTTATAACTAGATCACCGCATATAATCGTAAAACATAAATCGATCATTAATTTAAATTATGGACGGAATATCTACGAATAAAAAAAACAAAGGAAGTATAATTGAAAATGATTTTTAAATGCATTACGTTATCTCGTATCTTTTAATTATTTATTGAATCTGACAGATAATAAATTATTAGTATCATTATATTTAATAAAATAAAGTAGAAATGATTTATATTGAAACGGCCTTTTCTGTTCATGATAAAATGTTAAATTTGGGAAGGGAATGAAAAAATAGAATATTTAAGCATTAATACATAACTACGTTTTACTCACCAAAGAGATTATTTCTGTCACAGATGCATTAGTCGAAGAGTTCTCATCAAGATTTTGTGAATTCAAAAGTTCTTTCAGAAACATTTTAATATCTATCCAGCAGATGTGACTCCTTTTCATAAGTTGAACTTGATTGTATTCCAGTAGTTGGAAATTTCAGAAACTGAAATGGAACTTATCGACTTCCAATCCAGTTCAGTACGGATTCAAAAATTTACAAAATTAAGAGACGATTTCGAGGTGATCGAAAAAGGCAGATTGTCAAGCATCATAAATAAAAATGCTGATAGTAAAATTATGTTCACTTGGAATTCAATTCCAGACAAGTACAGATGTTTAAACAAATTGGCGTTTGCTATACTCAGCTCTCTGCAAAAGGAGTGGGGGGGGGGGGGGGGCGAAGGGAGCGGTCGTCCCGGGCACGAATATTTAGGAGGTGCCAAATTTTTATTACCAACGTAATTTTTAGGCTGTTACAAGAAAAAGTTGGAGGAGGGGGCGCCAAATTGAAACTTCGCCCGGGGCGCAGTTTTCTCTTCGCCTGCCCCTGGCTATACTGACAATCCTTCCTTCTACTTATGCTTGCGAATCATTATTTTCAAAGATGAACAATATTAAAAATTCAGATTGAATCAACTGTTCAGATGACTCCAGTTCATCATGCATTTTATTAAAAATAACCATTTATGAGCCCGATAGCAATCATTTATCATCCAAGACGCAACATCAGAAATCACATTATTTGCTTAATTATTTTACTCTTTTCTTATTTAAATTACTTAAACCGCAACTAGCTCAAAGCACAATTCTACAGAAAACGCCAATTTATTAAAGTTCCAACCAAAATGGTAAGAATAACACTGCAAAAAATCCTAATATGACGTCTGTCACTTTAGGCTTTGAATTTACCTTTTTTATACCAATGATAATTGCAAATCGATATAAGAAAGAAACATTTGTGATAATGATTTAAGGGTGTTCTTAAATCAAAAATGCCAACTTAGTGACGTATGCTTTAATTTATTTTAGTTCGGAAATGCATGAAAGTAGCAGGTGTTGTTATTCAGGAACTGCATAATTGCACTCAATTTTCTGTTTTTAAAAAAAACACAATACATCTTTTATAACAAGCCTTCAAAGTTGACGTTTTTGAGCACATTTCCCGACGAAAGCAGAAAAACCGGTCGAAAAGCAGGAGAAAAAGCTTAGAGCTGAATAGATATTTTAATCATCATAATTTCATATCATTATCAACCTTTAATATGGAAAACTAAGTTCGATTCGAAATTACTTCCATAGTCAGGTATTCCAATTCTATATCTTTCTGTTAAAAAATGAATTTGTAAGTGTGTCGGAACGTTTTGCGCCTGTTGAACAGAGCTGTTGAGAACACCCTTAAATGAGAGTGATAACGAACTCGATGAAGAGGAAATTAACATTAAAATGGCAAGTCGCTGTTTTGTTACATACTTTAATAAAAAGAATATTGCCTAGTTAAACTGATGGCATTGAGCTCACAGGCTACGCATACCAATTGTACATTACAGCCTTATATTTTCAAGTGTTAATTCCATTCGAAAAAAAAAATAAGGAGGGGGAACAGCTCCCCCCTTTCCCCTTCTTATACTTAATCATTGAACCCTCTAAACTGATCAGGGACATACTTTATCATATAAAAAATCCATATCCAAAATTCAGAGCAAATCAGAAAATTCTTAATAAAAACCCATTTATATAATTTAAGAGGAGTTATCCCCCTCTTTTATATACTTAACCATTAAACTTCCAAAACTGTTCAGAGACTTGAGCGAAATCTGACAATTCTGCATGAAAAACCCATTTGTATAAATTAAGGACATTAGAACCCTCATTTACCTGTTTATATTTATCCAATGAACACCTAATATCAATCACGGAAGCGCTTCATCAGAATGATCCTATGTGTAAAATTTGAACAAAAACTAATATTTCTGCATGAAAAACCCATTTATATCAATTAAGGGGAGGGGTATGAGCCCCCCGTTCCCCCTCTTATACATATCGAATGAACTCCAAAAATTAATCAGGAAAGCGCCTTATCAGGATATACCTATATACAAAATTTCAAGTGGATGGGATATTTTTATCATGAGTTATCGCGTTACGCACGTACGAACGAACGTACATACATACAGAAAGGGCGGACAGATAAGCTCCCAGGCTATGATAGCCTGTGAGCTAAAAAGCTTTTAATTATTATTATTATTTTTTAATAAAAGAAGATTTTGCAATACTTATGAAATGTGAACATAAAAATGAATTCTCGAAAGCCAATGAGCTAACAGTGTTCCTTAGCAGACTTTTAGGTAATGTTTATATATATATATATATTTGCTAATTTTTTCTTTATGCATTGTAATATATTTTTTAAATAATAATTTCCCATTTAACAGTATGTGTAAAACAAATATTATAAAGATATAAGTGGTAATTTTTTAAAAATATTTATTTTATGTTTGTGCGTCTGTTTAAAAATAAAATTACATCGAATATATAACTACCAGCATCTTTAAAATTGCCAAAATCAACGATATGTATTGCATAATTTTTACAAGTATTTAGTAAGTTATTTCGATTCGAGTTTAATATTTTTAATGATTACTCTATTTCTTATATATTACCTTATTTCTGTAATTATTTAGTTTTAATTAATCTCATCATGTGACATATCTTTTTATTATTTATGTCAGCTCAAATAAAAATGAAATTTATATTATGACCACCTAATAAAAATTATCAAACGTATTTGAAATTGAGAAAGAAAATTACATCTTTTTAAGAATAAAAACCATTATGCATATTTTGAATGTATAAAATAAAAAGTAAATATTTTATTTAAAGAAATAATATATAATGCTTCATTATATACTGCTCGAAAAAAATGCTCCAATAAAAAAAATAGTCTATTATCACAACTCATAGTTCTTTTCAAAATTCAAATACTACAATAGAAAATACGGTACTACTGTTATCCCGTCGACCAATTTCACTAAAATTATACAAATTGCCAAACTAATAGCCAAATAATACTTATTGACATAATTTATATTTTAAATAACGAAAAAACAAATAGTTAGTAGAATATTAATAAAAATACAAATTAAAAGTGGAAATAAAAATCACTTAATGACATTTTAAACTCGTGAATCGTATTTAATATCATTGAATGTGACATTAACGATCATCCATTATTGGCATTTAATCTTATAGTTTGGCGATAATTTTATGGTTGACGGGATAACCTAGTAGTAACTAAAATACGATATTTTATTGGTATTTATTTGTGGCTAGTTCCATGGGTTTTGTAGTGTAAGTCACATTACCTTATAATTGCTATGCTTGTTTGCCACCGTTATTTTCAAAAAGTCTGCTTGGCCTTATTCAATTAATGAGAATGTGCCGATAAAATAAGTCACATTTTTTCGAACTAAAATAATGGTAGCTGAAAATCGTAGCCTACTACAAGTACTCATGGAAATAGACTTGTATGATTTGTTTTATGTTTTGTTTGCTTTTTTATCAGATTGTCCCATTATGACACTTGAACTACCTTCCGAGGTTAAAGACCGAAATTTTTTGTTCATGCCAATGCAAACAACGATCATTGAAAGCGACGAGGAATATAGCAAATGTGGAAAGTGGATTTTAACAAATCGTGGCGGCAGTATACTATGGATTGACGAGGTTTGGAAAAAACTCCAAGTTTTATTGAAAGACGGAACTCTGATAAGGATTAAAGCATCTACGGCCGCCATGGAAGGTACCCGTGGAACTGTGATGTGCTTCACAAAACCTGGAATAGACGAAATAAAACGAGCTGCTGAAGAAATACGCAAAGCTGTTAACTACGAAAGCTGCATGTATTATAAAATCAACAGCATGACAGAACGTGGAATCAACAGTAGAAGTGGCTATAAAAGAATAGCAAAATACATGCATACTTTTAGAGGGTTTCTCTACAAATCAGATCAAACTGCAAGCTGGATCTTGGTAAATATTTCTTTTCTTTTCTTTTAACATGTTTTAGTTGCATGAATTGTATAACACGTAAAAAGATAATTAAGAAACATTATAACATTATGTCTTTTCATGCTAAAAGGGATCCTATTTTACTTGTTTAACAGGTTACTTATTCGAGATGTACTGTATATTTCTGTGTATAATCCGAGAACTTTTGGACATTTTTTTTTTTTTCGAAAGTGGTAGAGGTGTTGGTGTTGGGAGAGGGGGGGGGGGGTGAACGAGTTATACACGAACCTAACAAAATATCTAAACTTGATATTCTAAAATAAAAAAGGATGGTAATTATAAAAAAAACATAAAAAATTGCTTAATGAAAAAAGTCACCAATCATCTTTTACTATCCGACTAAGAATCTGGATTTTCAAACTAGTACTTATTTTCTCTCTCTTATTCATGCATCAGGATGAATGTCGTCAGTATCTAGACCACATCATCGCCATCTTCTTCAAAAATGGCATCATATTGAATTCCATCCTTCGCATTACTAAAGCAATATTATTTGAAAAATCAGATGATCATTTCTTGTGGTAATTCAAGACAAGCTTCCTTCATCAATTCAGAGATAGCAATGATACGAACTTTTTCTTTTTAAACCACCCCCCTCCCCATTTGTCACAGCTGCATACCCACAAATGACATCCATTCAGTCTACTTCGAACAGGGCTTGTCTTTAATTAAATCATTTAGAAAAACGTCGGAGTGTTGAAGAATAGAAGTAAAAGCCGCAGGGGATTTATTTAGGGGTGTAGTCGTAAAAATAACAGAGGATATACGCTCTAAGCAGAGGGTATACGCTCAAGGCAGAGGGTATACCCTCTGCTATAAGTTTCTTGAGAAACAGAGGGTTTACGATGTTCCATTAAAAAATCAAGAAGGTATGCGGCGTATACCCTCCACTACATCCACGGATCTATCGACGATATCTAGGAAATATCAATAATTTCAAGAGCGCATTTTTGTCTATTAGTAGCGTAAAAAAAGTGCTTAGATTTATTTTGCTGAATTTTTCAAAACGTCTGTTTAATATCGACTTATAAACGGGTTTCTGATTTTGAACTATTTTTCACTGAAAAGTCATATATTCGGTTATACGGAAATTACAGTAAATACCTATGAAGAACTATACAATCATTTTCCTCAATTAAATACTTTCGTAATTTATACAGTACCTTAAACGTAATAGTGTGATTATGAACAGTAAAAAACTATATTACACTGTAAAAAATATGACTAATTTGCTGCATCGTCACTCCCCCGCTTTTATAGAATATCACTCTTTTGGCCAATGAGAATGCTCCATGATAGCCTGAAGTAGTCGTTTTCTATAAAAGCGGTGGAGTGACGATGCAGCAAAATAGTCATATTTTTTACAGTGTAGATTAGACACAAGTGCAGTATGCGTATCAAAGGCGTAGCGACTTTTTTTTGGGGTGGGGGAGGGGATTTAAAATGTAACTTGTGTGTTTATAAATTACGCAAAGTTTAAGGTAATTTTTTATTAAAATGATTTTCTGTTTCTTTTTCAGGAAAGTGATCTCGAAAATCAACGACTAAGACCTCCAATTTCACTAAACAGAACAGAAAAATTAAAGCGAGGTAACATGAAATTTGTTACCGTTTGTATTTTTGTTTTAAACTAGTTGGATGTGCCAATCACAAAACTTTCTTCTATCTCATACGAACATTTTAATATTTTTTAAAAATAATTACTCATTTTAATGCTTTAATAATTTTAATTCCATACCATACCAACTTTGATTTTCATCTTAAATTTCTGCTTCAGTCAAGTAATCGGAGTAAAAACGAGTTTCCGAGCCGATAGACAATAGAATGATAGGCAGATTTTTTTTTTTTTTCAAATTCAGGGAGGGCCTATTTGCCTTACCAAAACATAATCATATACAAAAAATTTAGTTCAGTTCTAGAACTAATTTCATTCTTCATAAACTTTTAGGTGGTGCAATATTGAAAAAGGCATAAAATTTGCTGTTGCAGCGCCTCCTTTCGGCGGATTTTTTTCAAATTCAGGGAGGACCAACTAGCCATAGCCATACATTTACACACAAAATTTTGTTCAATTCGATGCATAACTTCATATATTTTTGGTCGGTACAATATTGAAAATGGCACAAAAATCGCGATTGCAGCGCCCCCTTCCGGCGGATTTTTTTTTTCAAATTCAGGGAGGACCAACTAGCCATAGCCATACACTTACACAAAAAATTGTTTCAATTCGATGCATAACTTCATATACTTTGGTCGGTATAATATTGAAAATGGCACAAAAATCGTGATTGCAGTGCCCCCTTGCGGCGGATTTTTTTCAAATTCAGGGAGGACCAACTAGCCATAGTCATAAACTAACACAAAAATTTTGTTCAATTCGATGCATAACTTCATATACTTTTGGTCGGTACAATATTGAAAATGGCACAAACATCGCGATTGCAGCGCCCCCTTCCGGCGGAATATTTCAAAACTGAAGGAGGACCTGCTCGCCACAGCCAAAAATAAAATTTGGTTCAATTCTATGCATAACTTCACACACTTTTTGATGATAGAATGGCGACATACGGACACACACACACAGGTTGGTCTACCCTGTAAAGTGAGGAACCGTGTTTACACAATACGTTCTGAGTAACCTTAGAAATTGTGGTCAAAACCTTAAAAATGCAATTTACTGATACGTATTCACATTAATAAAAGCTATAACTATATTAAAAATTATACTTTTCTTGTAACATTATTTTTTATTAAATAAAACAGCAGGAGATGTTTTGCATGTATATCGAGTAACTGGTTCAGCTTACACACATGGCGTTGTGAGTAACATAACCTCGAACTAAGATAATAAAAATTGTTACTCAGAAGAACGGTAATTTTTCCCTGCTGTGTTTAGTGTTGATTGCTATAATGGACTAAGATAATTCAACTTTTCCTCGTCGTTTAAAACAAGAAAAAAAAAAAAAAAAAAAAAAAAAAAGGTTATATACACACACATATATATATATATTCGCACAAAACTGCAATATCCGTCTTTGTTTGTATTCAGCGAGTGTTGAGGAAATATTCATTTTCTGTTGTTCTAGATCTTTGCTCAACAATGCGATTCATATATAATAGATGGGTTTGATCTCAATTGTTATAAATTCCGAATCAGAGATTTTGTGTTTAATTTAGGGAAATAAACAAATCATTACATTCATAAACCGGTTGAAAAAGAAATAAAATAAAACATAACAAACATAATTATGCATAGAAAATAGATTATTTTTAACTAAGAATAGACATTTACTTCAATACTGATATATAGTGTCAAAACATTTCAGTTACTTCAAGAAATCAGTTTTATAGAAAATTATATAAATATGATTTTATGTTGTAATGAAACACAAATTTGATTTGAAATAGTATAGTGAATAATGAAGTTATATAATATTTAATCTGAATAATTAATATTTTTGAAAATCTTTAAACACTTTAAATGCATCTTTTGTATTTTACAAGTACATATATACTCTGTCAATGATTTGTAAATGCACAGGGGGTCGAAGTGACGCCTTATTAAAGACAAGTTGCCAAAAACTTTCGCAATCTATCCGAAGTAGTCATACTTCGTCAATGTAATTTGTATTACTACTTTATATCAAAAATCCTCGGAATTATTATTATAGTAATTATTTTTCACAAAAGCGTACATATAAGTATATTTAAATGTATATAGAATGCACTAAATATTTTGTATTTATGCAGTATTTGGCCTTTACGACCAAGTTACGTAATATTCGGGAGTTTGAATGTTTTTAGAATGTTTATTTGCTATTTATATTATGTTCAAGAAGAATAAGATATATAACTTTTGAAAATAATCTAAATATCTTTTAAAATTTTGCTTGAATAAACAAAAAACTATTGTTGATTTTTTTTTTCTTTATAGTTTTCTGTTTACAATTTTCATCCGAAATACATAATAACGTAATAAACTCGAAAAGTTTTTATTATCCAAAAATTATGTTAATCCTGTATAGCTATTTAAGTTAATTTAAAAAAAATGTGAGAGAGCTATGCTAATGCACACCAATTTAAATTTTGAAAAAACAACAAAATTTTGTTGGCAGCTTAAAAATACGAGACTTTAGTAACACTCAAATAAAATTGATGAAGTTTTATTAAAAATTTATAAAATAAATATGTAAGTATGTATTTATATATATATATATAACTACAGTGCCTTTAAATTAATACGTACTAAAAAATGTAGTAAGGAATGCAGTATGCAGTAAGGGAGGAGGGGCTCTAATGTCTGCTTATTTTGGCAGGTAAGAGAGAGAGGGGGGGGGGGAGGTCACGGGAATCTTTACGTTAGCTTTTGATTTAGTTTGCGTCGGCCGATTATCTACTCGAGGGATTTAGGCCCAAATGGTGGGGGTGCCCTTTATTGGGGGTATTTTTAAGGGAAACTAACCCGTATTTACGCAAGTTTCGAAGAAAACCACGAAAACTCCGAACGGTTAGGCCGACGTCGCTATTGGGTTCGAACCCAGCACCTGCCGTCTACCAGTTGAAAAGTCAGAACCTCTCGGCTATTGGTGCGACACTTTACGTAAGCATTAGATAACGAAATAGCTGTAGTTTAACCCTTTTCGGCAATTTGTGCCCGGTCCGGGACACCTAATTTTAATTCCAAAATTGCAAGCGAAACCAATAATATTTTAGTAAAATTTTGCTTTTACAATAAAAGCTTAAATTAAAGATTTCAAAATATCTAAGAAATTTGTTTGTAAATTCCAGTGTCAGTTGATAATTTCTCATTTTAATAGCAGATTGTGCCCATGCCGGAAAGGTTTAACAACGAAAGGCAAAATAACATGATTTGGATGAACATTCTACGGATGTTGAATAAATAGAGAAAAATGATATGGAGTAAACAAAAACTGGAAGTGTTGAAAATTTCTACAGACCATCACTACACTGAAATTCCTATGGCTCTTGTTAAATTTTTTACTTATGTGCTTAAATCAGTTACTGCTATTGTATTTCTTAAAAGTTTTTTTTAATGCGATAAATAATATTATATTAAAAATTATTTTGTATTCAATGAAATATTTATTACAATAAGTAATAATGTATTAAACGAATCCCGGAAAAAATCTCCCCGGAAAAAATCACCCCGGTAAAAATCTCCCCCGGAAAAAATCGCCCCTGGAGAAAACAGAAACCAAAAAAAAAAAGAAAAAAAAAGAAAAAAAAGAAAGAAAGAAAGAAGAAAAAAGACTCATGTTAATTAAGATTGAAAAAGTTCACACTTATGAATAACAAAGATTGATGACTTTGATTGAGGCAATTATAATTTCAAGTAAAACACGTGTTAATTACTCATATTTTTATTCGAACATGTATTTGGATCTTGTTCACGGAAGGTAAAGCGTGTCTTACATTTCAAAACAACTCTTTCTTAGCCCCCCCCCCCCCCCAACTAATCTTCGTGGCTAGATACTAGTAACACGATTTGTTTGGAAGGTGGGAAAAAAGTACAATGGCTGTCAATAAGTGGAAGGATTAATGTATTGCACTGAGTGAGTCAAAATTACTCTTGAGGCCAAAATGTTTTCTGTTGAAGTTGTGTTTGTGTATTGGTTTAGACTTACAGATTCAAAAAGTATTGAACTATATGTAAAAGATTTTTGCACTCACAAAATTGATGGCATAATTTTATTTGTGTATTAAAAATGTAGTGAAAAAAAAGGACTCATGTTAGTTAAGATTGAAAAAGCTTACACTTAAGGACTGACTTAATGACTTTGATTAAAGTAATCATAATTTCAAGTAAAACACGTGCTAATCACGTGTATTTGTTCTTGAAACAATTACAGTATTATATACATATCGTTTAATAGTAAAACCTCAATATCAAATAAGGACATATTATCGCAAGGGCAAACAGGGTAGCTGCCCCGGTCCCCAAAGTCAAATTTTAGATATTTTTTCTTTAAATTAATACAATTTGTAGCTACGAAGACGTCGTGGAAGCTCTCATTTGAGTACTTCACTCTAGATATTAAATATCGTTATTCAGACTTTGATAACTGATTCCTGATTTGGGGACAAACCTGCATTTCAGTTCGTATCATTTTTAAATCCGATTTTTGTTTGTGTAACAGAAACGAGCAAGAAAAAAAACTTAAACAGTGAAATATTTTTTTATTATCGGGTTTTAGAGTTATGAATGTTAAGGCTGTTTTTAAATCCAAAAGGACAAATTTATGACATAAGTTTTAATTTGATTTGTTCAGAAATGCTTGAAAGTAGCAGGTGTTAATGATCAAAAACTATCTAATCCATCACAAACTCACGCTTCCATTTTTTTTTTCAAACCAAATAGATCTTTCAATAAATAATGTCAAAGTGGGAGTTTTGAATAAAATTTTCACGCGAAAGATAAATAACCACTCAAACAGGGGTGGAAATGTGTTTGTCACATGATCAAAATAGCTTATACCTCTTTAGGTAATTTAATGATAAAAATAAAATGGAAAACACAGTTCGTTTCCTAATCTCTGTCATCATCAGACTTTGCAGTTTTATATATTTCCGTTAAAAAATCAATTTGTATATGTTACAATATGTTTTGCACTAATTCAACTCAGCTGTTGAGAACAAGTTTAAAGGAAAATATATTTTCAAATTGTAAAATTTATTCCCAAATAACAGGATAATGTCGTTTAATTGCTGAAACTTCTTATTTTTATTTTCAAAACGAGAAGGAGTACCTTTTGCTTAGGGCTGAGCAGATGCATTTAACAATAACTATAGAAAATGAAATAGATTTTACAGATTGTTTCATCTTGCTATAAGAACAGCTTATACGCGATATGGCCAAAGGTAACCGGCCGTTTGCGATTTTGTCACTTTGCGAAAAATACATGAGGAATTATGTTGAAACTATAGGTGTGTAAGCAGTACAGTTATATACAGTCATACATTCAGTGTTAATATACAGTCATACATTACCGTGAAGATTTTTTCCCAAAAACTCCATAGGAGGCCGTCAACAAATTGATTTTACTGATTGATTATACTTTTTTATTTCAAAAAAGTTTTTTTATTTTTTTTTTAAATAATGATTTTCTCCAATAAAATTATCTGAATAATTATCTGAAACATAATTATCTGAAACATTCAATTGTTTAGAAATTTTGTGTTACATTTTTTCTTTCAAGTTTCCATTTATCAAGAAGTATCAGCCAGTCTTCATAGAACGTTGTATGGTTATTCATACATGTGTGATAAGTTTATAGTATAAAAATATTTATTTCTATATCTTTTTTCATATACAATATATATATATATATATGTCTCTAAAGAATAAAGATTTCTTACAAAATTTTGTATTATTAACATACATATAGTATAGTCATTAAAAAAAAAAAAAAAAAAAAAAAAAAAAAAAAAAAAAAAAAACTATGTGTATTATTGTCATTAAAAATAATTTTAATATCAGGAAAGATAAAAAAAATTACCACTTGTCAACTGTTATAAGCTTATTGAAATTTATTGTTTATTGAAAACGTGTTTTAATTTCTTACACAAAGAACCCATTAATTGAGATTCTTCCAGCTTTTAAAAAAATGTAAGGTAAATATTTCAGAGCATTTGATGAGGAGACTCGAATTATACTATAAAAATTAAATTAATATATATTAGTAAATTTGGCCATTTTCTATACCTCATCTTTGTTCAGGAAACTTTTTATGTGTATTCTTACTAACTTTTTATTCTTATTCTTATTAACTTTTTATGTATTCGAAAAAATATTTTTCCACTCTCAACAGCCCGAAAATTTATGATACAATTTCAGACTCATTTTTAAAAGTATAAACATGAAACTTGCTGAGAGGATTTTTGAAGAGATGTATAAGGTGCCATGTGATTTCATTTTTTGCCCAATTCATTAGAATTTGATTTATAAATGATTATTTTCTCAGTATGACCCTTTTTTTCGTTCCCAGATCTCCAACCTCGAAAAATTCGGTTCAAAATGTTCACCTTAACAAAATTTTTTGCAATACTTTCTGCATTTATTAAAAAATCGACAAGCACGGCACCTTATGTACTTTCGAAATAAGAGAATTTGCCAATTTGATGCGTTTGAAAGCAGAAGCGAATTTAAAAATAAATCAGAAAATAAGCATTTTGAATTGAAATACACCCTTAATGAAGCTAAATTTATCCCTTCAAATACTGTCGAAAAATATTTTCACAGCTTAGCTATATGTCAATACACTATCTACCAAAAAGTATTTGTACATTTTCAGTTTTTGACATTTTGTCAAATATTTAAAAATATACTGGTCGGATTCTTCTGGAACTTCAGAAATATAAAGATTATGTTTCACTTTATATTTATTTACATTCATTTGTTAAGCGGGTAATTAGGGGGCCGGCAAAAAAACAAAGAATAATAGAAATATTTGGGATCGCCCTGTACATGAAAATGCACGAAACGACTTATCGCTTTAGAATACAAATATATGAATACAGTAGAATATGTACACTAATTTTTGTGAGAATAGCATGTATATTTATGGCGATAGAGCGATTTTTTTGAAAAATTCAAAAAATTCTGGTATGTTTTTTGTTTATATCATGCTGGGTTTTTTACCAAATTTAACGCAAATTTCAGTAAAATTGGCAAAATGCAGTAGAAAAAATGTAGCGCAATTGGAATATAAATATATTAAATATTTTATGAAATATGAGTAGTTGTATAAAATAATTTTTATCTGCGCATGCGCGAACTAGAAAAACATTTTTTTTTACATCATTTAATAATCAATTCTATGGAGTGACTTATAAAAAAAATCCAATCAAATATCCTGAAAATTCAAAAAGATATCATTATTTTAGTGAGATGTTTTTACTCTGCTCTCTAAAAACGGCTGAATCTTAAGGGATTCTCCACAAATTGACATTTTTTAATAACTGACTTTAAAAAAAACTAGTATTGAATTAATACAATATCTAATACAATATTGCTGCTAATAAGTACTTGACAATTGTGATAGAAAAGAAAAAGAGCTTTATTCGCATTCAGGGCCAAAACTAAGAGAGGGGGGGGGGGGGAGAAGGGCATGTGCTCCGGGCGCTAGGATGAAAGTGTTCCAAATGTATCTTTCGTTTGGCGATTTTTTTCATGGCTATGTTTAGCATAATATTGTTAACATTATTATATCTGTGCTATGCTAAAGCATAAAAAAATCTAATGATGATGGCTTAAGGTCCCTGCCCCTACCCGCGAAGATGCTCACGAGCTAATGTTATTCCTATGGGGATGCATTTTTCTAACTCTTTTGCATTTGGACATTTTTAAATAATATGTTTTGCATTGGATAGCGGAAGTCCTTTTCAAGATCGCTCCGTGATTACTTTTTCAATTTTGGCGTAGATATTTTTATAATGTTTCTTTCACTTCCAAAAGCGGTTCTGAAAGTGAAACTAACTTTATAAAAAATATTTATGACTCAAATCGAAAAAGTAGTCAAGGAGCGATTTTGAGAGGGACTTCCGCTATCCAATGCAAAAAAAAAAAAAATGAAAATTTCAAAATGCGAAAGAGTTATTACAAAAATGCCTCCCCACAGGAATAGCATTAGCTCAGCAGTGTCTTCGCGGGCAGGGACAAGGGCCTTAAAGATCCTGTTGAAAGTAGAATTTTTTTGATTCGGTTTAAAGTATCAAATTGGAGTATTTTAATAAAGAAGAATATGTTATTTTATATTACATATTTTAAGTTTTAAAATAAGTCGGCTATTAATAAATTGGAGAAATTTTCTTTGTAAATATGCTTTGCGAAGGAGGGGGAAAGGGGTACCTTCAAAATCCACGTTTGCCTCGGGAAAAAAAAGACTGGTTTTGGCCCTGTTCACATTTAATAATTTGTAGATCCTCCTCGAGAGGCAATTACAGCTGCGACTCTGATGGGCATGCTCTCAACTAGTCCTTGTATTACATTTAATGCTATTTTATTCCACTCTGTTTGCACAAGGCAGGTAAGCTCTTTTACTGATTTTGGGCGTGTGTCACCCGCCTTAATTCGACGATCCAACTCGTCCCAGAGGTTCTCTATTGGGTTCAGGTCTGGGCTCTGGGCAGGCCACTCGAGTCGATGCACTCTATTATCAGCATACCAATCCATGCTGGACCTCGCTACATGGCAGCTTGCGTTGTCATCCTGGAAATAACATGGGTCCAATCCATAGTATTGCCACAACGTAGGAAGTACACTGTTGTCCAGTATATTACAGTAGGCATCGGCATTGAGCTTACCATGAATTGGGACCAAGGGTCCTAGTCCGAACCAGGAAAAACAACCCCAGAACATAATTCCCCCTCCGCCAAATTTAACTGTGGGCACAATACATTCTGGTAGGAGGCGTTCTCCAGGCAGACGCCAGACCCAGACCCTACCATTAGAACGGTAGAGGGTGAACCTTGATTCATCACTCCAGAGAACCTGTTTCCATTGCTGTACAGTCCATTGCTGGCGTGTTTTGCACCAACTTAACCGAGCTGCGCGGTTGGACTTGGTGATTAAAGGCTTATGGGCGGCAGCACGGCCATAAAAATTAAGCAGATGAGCTTCCTTACGGATGGTATTCATGGAAACAACACATCCTGAAGCTTGTTGAAATACTTGGCGTATGTGTAACATTGGTTGGTTGCGATTCTTCCGAATTTCTCTAGACAGAACCCGTCGGTCTCTATCTCCCAGTTTCGTCGGTCTGCCTACTCTGGCCACATTCTGACAATCACCATTCAGCTTCCATTTTCTAATCACATAAGCCACAGTCGTTTTGGGGTAATTAAGCTCGCTAGATATGTCGATTAAAGATCGGCCATTTCGGTGGTACCCGATGATCACACCTTTCTCAAAATCAGACAGCTCTGTTCTTCTTGGCATCATGCATGCGATTGATGTCAGTGTTGTTTTAGACACCACATTTAACAGTGGAGAACTTGACGTATTTCAGGATCGCAGATATCGGCATTTGCATAAGAGCCATTATCAATTATGTATCAATGGGTAGATTTGGCACAAATGCTTCGATTTTTTATAATTATTTTTATCCTGAAATAGGTTTGTTCTGGTAATTATCTAAGAAAAGAAGTAAATCACCAGTAAAAAACGTAAATGGAGATTTGCCAATTTGCGTAAAATCTGACGTCATTCAACTGCTTTCAGAGACCAATTGAAAATCAGTTCACTCCTATCCACAATAACTTTCTGAATTTCCACGAAATTCTATCGGATTTTTTTATGGGTAGCTCCATAGAGTTGAATATTAAATTATGTAAAATGATAAATTTTATCGTTCACGCATACGCTGATTAAAAAATATTTCATACAAATACTCATATTTTAGAAATCTTTTAATATATTTATATTTCAATAGCACCTTATTCTTTCTACTACATTTTGCGAATTTTTCTGAATGTGGCTTTATATTTGGTTGAAAATATTGCATGACATAGAACATTTTAGAAAATATTTAATATATTTATATTTCAATGAATTTTGGTGAATTCTCCCCCCCCTCCCTTTTCTTCTTTGCAAAGCATCTGCAAAAGTATTTGCAAAGAAAAATTTTCTAATTTATTAATAGCCGACTTATTTTAAAACTTAAAATATGTAATATTGATTAAAGTAGTCTGCTTTGTTTAAAAAAAATGATACCTTAAAATCGTGAAACCGAATCAAAACGAAAAAAAAATCTGCTTTATGCCATCATCATTAGATTCTTCTATGCTTTGGTGTAGGAGAAATGCTTTGAATGGGACGATTTTGACAATATCATGCTAAACATAGACATGGAAAAAATCGCCAAACAAAATGTACATTTGGGATACTTTCATCCTAGCGACCGGGGCACATGCCCTTTTCCCCCAACCCTCTCTTAGTTTTGGCCCTGAATGTGAATAAAGCTCTTTTTCTTTTCTATCACAATTGTCAAGTACTTATTAGCAGCAATATTGTATTAGATATTGTATTAATTCAATACTAGTTTTCTTTTAAAGTCAGTTATTAAAAAATGTCAATTTGTGGAGAATCCCTTAAGATTCAGCCGTTTTTAGAGAGCAGAGTAAAAACATCTCACTAAAATAATGATATCTTTTTGAATTTTCACGATATTTGATTGGATTTTTTTTATAAGTCACTCCATAGAATTGACTATTAAATGATGTAAAAAAAATGTTTTTCTAGTTCGCGCATGCGCAGATAAAAATTATTTTATACAACTACTCATATTTCATAAAATATTTAATATATTTATATTCCAATTGCGCTACATTTTTTCTACTGCATTTTGCCAATTTTTCTGAAATTTGCGTTAAATTTGGTCAAAAACCCAGCATGATATAAACAAAAAACATACCAGAATTTTTTGAATTTTTCAAAAAAATCGCTCTATCGCCATAAATATACATGCTATTCTCACAAAAACTAGTGTACATATTCTACTGTATTCATATATTTGTATTCTAAAGCGATAAGTCGTTTCGTGCATTTTCATGTACAGGGCGATCCCAAATATTTCTATTATTCTTTGTTTTTTTGCCGGCCCCCTAATTACCCGTTTAACAAATGAATGTAAATAAATATAAAGTGAAACATAATCTTTATATTTCTGAAGTTCCAGAAGAATCCGACCAGTATATTTTTTAATATTTGACAAAATGTCAAAAACTGAAAGTGTACAAATACTTTTTGGTAGATAGTGTAGTATATAACAAGTAGAATTGTATGTTGACTCTGAAAGAGAGCTGAAAGTAAAAAGCTAAAATGCATTTTTTTTTAAATAAGCATTTTTGAGATTATAAGCAAACACTCCCACACTGCATATATAAATAAATAAATATGTATGTATATATACAATGATACGCCTTTGACAACCACTCCAAATTTAACTTGTATTACTAATTTACTTTTTTATATCCACATTTGGTGATTCAATATGCTAAGAAGCACAATTTACATTAACGATTCTCTTCTTTCCACATTTGTTCATAAAGTTCACATTTTTTTTTCGATAAAGGCAGAATATGTTTCAAAAGTTGACATTATGAACAGAATTCTCCGAAGCGATCGTGATTGAATAATTGAGAAAGTATTCAAATAACAAATTGCTTATCTTCATTTTTTGCTTATATTCTAACTCATTTTTAATTTCCTTTTGCTCTCAAATATATCCAATTAGCAGGTTCTAGTATTTAGGAAATGTATAATGTGACGCATTATCCAGTTTTGTGATAAAGGGAGAATATATATTTTTTAAATGCTGCCAAAATGGCATTTTGAACAAAATTTCCCGAAGCGATCGTGATTGATGAATTGACGGCGGTTTCAAATAATAACTTGCTTATTTTATGCATTTTTACATTCAATTTTGCTCTCAAACGCATTCAATTGGCAGTCCTCTTAATTAGGAACTATATAATGTCCTGTATTGATCGATAATTTTCATAAAGTCAGTATAAATTTTTAAAAATGCTGGCAAAGTGAGCATTTGAGCTGAATTTCGCTTAAGATGATTCTAATAAAAGCAGCTGTTACCAAAAAATTAAATTAAAATTCTTCAAAAGCGGCAAATAAAGTTGTTATATTGGGTTTATCTATAATCATATTTTATTTTTGGTTGTTGAAATGAACATTAACTTCGAAATCTACCCCCACGTATAGGCCATGCCGACAAGGTTTATTTTTTCCATACGAAATCTACCTAAAAATGCAGATAGGAAAGAAATTTACTTCAACAGTTTCCGTTTGCTATGCTATCTAAACAGTTTCCTTTAAAAATTCAAATCTTAATGTCTATGATATTACAATCATAATTTTTATGTAAATTTATTTAACTCTGATTTGAAAACATTCCTTATGCCAGACGGCACCCTGACTTTTATTTAATTGAAAAAAAAAAAAAAAAAAAGAAAAAAAAGAAAGAAAAGAAAACGAGTTTTATTTTTAAAATAGCATAAATAGTTCATCATGCTTTTTTATTTAAAAAATAAGGTTTCATTTTTTGAAAATAATAATTTTCTCCAGTAAAAGAAATTCATAATTATCCAAAACATTCAGTTGTTTAGAAATTTTATGCAACTGTTTTCCCTTCAAGATTCAATTAATCAAGAAGTATCAACAAGTCTTCACAGAGCGTTATATGGTTATTTGAATCTAGGAAAAAAAGTGACCGGAAAAAAAGTTATCGGAAAAAAGTGACATAAACTACAAAAGCGGAAAAAAGTGACACGGAAAAAAGGACCCGGAAAAAAAGTGACAAGGAAAAAAGTTACCGGAGAAAAAGTGACAAAGAATTGATTTTGGGGATTTATTAATGATTTGGGGGATTCATTGCTTAAGTATGAAAGGGGGATCGGGGAGGGGAGCTCATAGTTTAGGTAAATGAGTTTTTCATGCTGAATTAACTGTTCTGGTTCAATTTTTGGATATACGTTCATCCTAAAAAGACGCTTGCCTGATTAGTTTTGGGAAGGTGCGATTACTCCCTCCCCCAATCCGTCCTCAATTAGATGAATGGGTTTTTATGCAGAATTGTCCAACGTGTGTCAAATTTGCATATAGGTTCTTTTCGATAAGGCTTATATATAGTATATAATGCCTGAAGAGTTTTAGGAGTTCTAATGGTTAAGTATAGAGAGGGAACAGGGGATAACCTTTCTAAAATTAAATTAATAACTTTTTACGATTAATTATCCGATTTGCTTAGAATTTTGACCATAGGTTCATTATGATAAGACGTATCTCTGATTAGTTATGGGGTTCTTCTGCTTATTATAAAGGGGGGCGAGCAATTATATCCCCCTTAAACTAGAAAAATAGGTTTTTATGCAGAATTATCCCATGTATTTCAAATTTTAAAGGTTCTTTCTGATAAGGTGGATCTCTGAATAGTTTTAAGGATTTAATATCTAAGTATAGAAGGGGAATAGAATATAACCCATCTTAAATTAAATTAATTTTTACGCAGAATTATCAGATTTGCTTCAAATTTTGGATTATAGAACCATTATGATAAGGCGTATACCTGATGACATATTGGGTTATTTTGCCAATTGAAAATTGGGGCGGGTGATTATCCCCTCCCCCCCTTAAATTAGATAAATTGTTTTTTATGCTCACTTATCCGATATATTTCATATTTTGGATATATGTTCTTTCTCATAAAGTGAATCCCGGAATAATTTTAAAGGTTTAATTGCTAAGTAAACACTGGGGGAACGGATGATACCCCCCCCTTAAATTAATAAATGGCTTTTTACGCAGAATTATCTAATTTGATTCAAATTTTGACTGGGCGTTCATTATGATAAGGCGAAGTTCTGATTAATTGTGGGTTATCCCCCGTTCATCGCTCTATACTTAGCCATTAAACCCTTAAAACTATTAAGGGATTCACTTTATCAGGAAGAACCTATATCCAAAATTTGAAATACGTTGAATAGTTGTGAAAGAAAAAAATAACAATTCATTTTATTTTAAAAGTGGAGGATTAATCGCCCGCTTCCCCCATTTAATTATTAAAAGAACCCCATAATTAATCAGAGATTAGCCTTCTTATAATGAATATACATCCAAAATTTGAAGCAAATCGGATGATTCTGCGTAAAAAGCCATTTTTTTAATTTAAGTGGGTTTATCCCCCGTTCCCCCTCTATACATAGCCATTAAACCCATAAAACTATTTAGGAATTCACTTTATGAGAAAGATCCTATATCCAAAATTTGAAACACATCGGATAAGTGTGCATAATTTTTTAAATCAAATTTAAGGTGGGTATAGTAATCACCCGCCCTCCTTTTTAATTACCAATAGAACCCCGTAACTAATCAGAAATACGTCTTATCATAATGAACCCATGTCCAAAATTCGAAGCAAATCGGATAATTCTGCATAAAAAGCCATTTATTTAATTTAAGAGGGGTTTCCTCCATCTCCCCTTTATACTTAGCCATTAAATCCTTAAAACTATTCCGGAATTCACCTTACCAGAAAGAACCTATATTTAAAATTGAAATACATGGGATAATTCTGCATAAAAACATATTTATCTAGTTTGAGGAGGAGAATTGCTCGTCCCCCCCCCTTTATAATAAGCAGAAGAACCCATAACTAATCTAAGACACGTCTTATAATAATGAACTTATGTCCAAAATTTTAAGCAAATCGGATAATTATGCGTAAAAAGCCATGAATTTAATTTAAGAAAGGTTATCCCCCGTTCCCCCTCTATACTTAACCCTTAAACTCCTAGAATCTCTTCAGGCATTTTATACTATACATAAGCCTTATCGAAAAGATCCTATATGCAAATTTGACACACGTTGGATAATTCTGCGTAAAAACTCATTCATCTAATTGAGGACGGATGGGAGGGGGGTAATCGTCCCTTCCCAAAACTAATCAGGCAAGCGTCTTTTCAGGATGAACGTATATCCAAAAATTGAACCAAAACAGTTAATTCAGCATGAAAAACCCATTTACCTAAACTATGAACCCCCCCCGACCCCCCTTTCATACTTAACCAATGAATCCCCAAAATCAATAATAAATCACTAAAATCAATTCCTTGTCACTTTTTTTCCGCGTCACTTTTTTTCCGTGTCACTTTTTTCCGCTTTTGTAGTTTATGTCACTTTTTTTCCGATAACTTTTTTTCCGTTTACCGGTTATTTATACAGATACGTTAAGTTTATTGTATATAAATATTTATTTCTATACATTTTTTCTTTTACAAAATAATCATTATTCATAAAGAATAAAGATTTTTTACAAAATTTTGCATTACTAACACTCATATAAAATAGTCATCTGTTTAAAAAAGAACTATGTATATTATTGACTAGAAAATTAAATATTATAATGTTCTCTGAAAAATACAAATGAAAGAATTCTTTAGCTGAACTTTTGTGACAAATCCGGATGATTTATGGGTATTTCAACATTTATTGAATTCCTAAGTGCAATAAGTTTTACTGATACAGATTATAAACCCCCTTTCTCTATTCAAATACAAAGGGACAGGAATGCTGCGATTTTTTTTTATTCTAAAGCGCCCAATCCACGAAAAAATGGACATGAGGATGAAAATTTAAATTTCTTTAAATATGATTGAAATTTTGCATATTAACTGTTAAGAGTGTATTATTTCATATTTTATCAAAAAAGAATTAAATTTTTGTCATTAACATACTTATTTTAATTAATAAAGTGACACTATGACTTTGTAAAATAGACTGCGGCAAAAATCTTTATATTTCATGGTCTCGTACAGCTGAACAAACATTCTGAAAATCTCCAAACTTGGATATATATGATCTGAGAGCTATTATTGAGAGTTTTTGTCTGAAGAGAAGTGTTCACTAATCTTCATTACAAAAGGTAAGCATATTTAATTACTCTTAATTATTATGTCACACCCGCAACAAAAAGTTGCATTTATATCTCTGCAGAAAAATATTTTTGATTTAAAGTTATGAAACTTTATATTCAAAAATAGTTTATTAAGATACTTTGAATTACAGACACAAAAGAAATTAATTAATATTTTAATTATAATTATTGAGCGTTGCGGGCGTGACATGTCCCTGTTGCGGGTGTGACATTTAATTAAAGTCACACCCGCAACGTCTTTTAAAATTGATTACAAATGCATATTTGAACAAATTATATGTAAATTTATAAAAGAATAATATGCTGGAAAACATGTACTTGGCAGCTTTAACTATACCCTTTGATTTAATAGAGGGAATTCCATTTAATAAATAAAAATTTGCATCATCTGAGCATGTGACACTGTGTGCAGTTGATTTATTCAGTTTGGATTGATAAAATTGTTGCTTTACTGCAAGAAAACAATTTTATTAGTGATATATGATTAAGAAATTAATTTAAAATGTAAGATTTTTATAGAAATTAAAAAAAGAAAATTACGAAAGAATATTTTAGCAATTTTCTTTAAATTTGTTAATTTTGTTTTGTTTTTATATACATTTTTTTTTTAAATTTTGTTATTTGATAGTATTTATCTAATATATATATATATTTAGTTTTTTAAAATAAGTAAATCAATATTAGGGGAAGATTTTTTTTCTCTTTTAATTTAAATTAAATAAAACGTAGAAGTAAGAATAATAGAAATTGTTAAAATGTTTATTAAGTTAGCATAAAATATATAGTCAGTTTGAAATTAACCAAAATTTAACATAATTAACTTTATGTAAGATTAGAAATTTCAATGGATAACTATTAAAAATTTGTTAAGCTTATATTTTTGGACTGGAAGTGCTATATTTATTCAGTTTACAGATTAATTTCTTCTCTTTTGCAGAGAATGAAGAGTACAGAAAGATCACGATATCATTGAAAAAAGATTAAGGAAAACCCTTTTAAATATGAAGCATATCTACAACAAGAGAAGGAAAGAGACAAAGCAAACAGAGAAAAGAAGAGACTATTTAAAAAAAATCATGGTAAAGGATGGCAATCCTTTTGCGTTTCATCTCATGGTAAAGGAGTTGTCGATGGAGTTGGTGCAGTTGCCAAGAAAATGGTAACACTAGCAACGCTCTGCAACTATAAATTCAGCTCCAGATTTTGCCATGTGTGTAGAAAAAGTCCTAAAAAATATAAAAGAACTTTGCTGAATGTGAAATTTCAGAAGATATTGTGAAAATGCTTCATGAATGCTGGCACCAAGCACAATCGGAGCTCAACATTCAATCGATACATCATGTTGTTTTTATTGACGTAGGAACAATTAACGTAGCAATATCTTCAGAAAGTGATCACAAGAGAATTTGTTTGTTACCATATTTTGTCAAAAATATAATATCCAATGATAAGAGTGCAGTTGAAGATTTTGTAAACGTTGTTTTATTCTCCACATAAAAAAAAGTGAAAACTTTGATGGACAAATAAGACAAATGAATGGGGATATTATAGAATAAGAGTATCGGAATAAAAATCAAGAAAATGTGTATATTTGGCTCAGTCAGTTAGATGTATCCATACTTTGACAAGGATATAATATCCAATGATGAATGTGCAGTTGGAGATTTTGTAGAAGTTGTTTTATTCTCGACATTAAAAAAGTGAAAACTGGATGGTGAAACAAATAAGAAAAATGGATGGTGACGATATAGAATTAGAATGTTTAAAAAAAATTAAGAAAACGTGCATATTTGGCCCAGTCAGTCAGATGCATCCTAGGAAAAAAAAGAGCATTTTTGCATTTTTGTAAAAAAAGCTACCATCACTAGAAATTATAAATTCAAGATTGGAAATGAATTTTTTTTTATATTTTCCTCTCTAGATATTATAATTGTAATATTGATTAATTCTTAAATTAAAAAAATCTGCCTTGAAAATATTTGTGTGTGTCACTATTTTATTGGCTGTACAAGTCACACCCGCAACAGGGCGTCACACCCGCAACGAAAATTTTGAATATTTTCCACAAAAGCAAGAATTGGGTAAGTAATTTAATTTTTTCATAGAATAATTACTTAAGTATTACTGTCTAATATATAAAAATATCAATTCACTCAATTGTCATAATTCGCAGAGTTTTGCATTTTTGCACTGAAAGATGAAAATGCATGTCCTTTTTATGTCACACCCGCAACAGGAGGAAATTATTTTTTTTATAAATAAATGATACATCGAACAATTTTCAGATTTGGATAAATGTATGTGTAAGTGGTCTACATTGAAATTCATACAAATTGAAACCAATGCTCAAAAATTTTTTTGCTGGTGACTAAATTAAGTTGTGTAAATGTCACATCCGCAACTTTGGATTGGGCGAAAGGTCTTTCTATTTATGTCAAAATTAAAATACAAGTTACCTATACAGACAATACTTAGGTATTTCCCCTAGAGAAAATTCTTTGTTTATAAATCCCCTCCATTTCACCCAAACTCCTTTATTGATTAAAGTTAAATACATAAAGCAACTTTGATTACATGTAAATTAGCAATGCAACAAGTAGAAAGAATCTATAAATTGTATTTCTTTAATACCCCTCCCCCCCCCCTTCGTAGAAACCCCAATTTATATCTTGTAGGAGAAAAAAAAAACTACGTTTAAAAAAACTGGGACCTTTCCATCTTAGTTAATGTGAGCTCTTCTTTCATAGTGACTTTTCTGGGGGGGATTTTTACCGGGGCGATTTTTTACAGGGGAGATTTTTACCGGGGCTATTTTTATCGGGGTGATTTTTTCCGGGGGATTTTTTCCGCCTACCGTATTAAACCGCTTTTGTTTACCTTCGATAACTAGGGCCCGACCTATGCAGGGGTATGCGAGACAATTGTCCCGGGGCTCCCCCTTTTTAGGTGCCCCGCATGAGGGTAGTCAGAATTTTCACTAAAAAGTGCCAAATGTTTTATTAGCCAAAAGCGATCAAAATTCATATGTTTTCAAACATCTAGGAAGATAAGAGTGATAAATTTTTGTCACCCCCCCCCTCTTAATTTATCTATGAGAAAAACAAACTACATTAGAAAATTAATAATTAAATTTTTATTGTAACAATTTTTTCGTATTCTATTGTTTTCAAAAGAGATATTTTAGTAACGTTTTCCTCATGCCATGGCAAGTTAAAACCAGTAAATATAACCAATTTGTATTATTTTCTTTTAGCCATCTTATAACGTATGTAAATAAGCAAAGAAAAAGTTTGCAAAGAGATACTTCTGTCGACCTATCTATCATTTTTTTCTACAATTATCCTGCAAGTACTTTTTCTTAAATTTATGGCTATCTCTTTATGATATCCAGTATTATACAAAATTTATACATATATAAATTAAATTTAGTACTATCATACTATATATTATGTATATTTAGATATATATTTAGCCACTTCCACATTATTCACAAAAAATTCTATCTATAGACAGAAGGGGGGGGGGGGTTGTGGCCCAGAATGATGCCGCAGAGCCCCCCCCCCCCCAACATAGCTTTAGTCGTGCCCTGTCGATATCGTAACTTCTATGTAAATTTGCTTGATTAATAATGTAATTTATCGCTAACTGTAAATTGTTATTGTAGATAGTATTGAGGTTAGATTGTCATTAAATTTGATGTAAGCAAACGGGAAGAAAGAGAAAGTCTAGCATTTGCATATTTTTCCTTACAAAAGGAGGGCTGGTAAAAATGACTAAAGATATGCTTACGCAATGCTTGATACTGCTCCTGTTTATTTGGTTACATTTTTTTTTTTTTTGTGAAAAAAAATCGATTTTTTTAAAATACTTGCTACTTTTCTAAATATTAATATTTTTGTCCATATATATATTTTTGTGCAATAGACATTTAATATATGTATATTAAATGCCTATTGCACAAGACTACGCATGTGTTTTTAAATCTAATATGACATTAATTATAATTTTTTTATTGATATATGTAGTATAAAGAAATGAAATCTACACGTTTTCATTAAAATCTATATATATAAAAGGAATTCTGAGGATAATTGAGGCACAGATAGGCTCTCATCCTCTATTCCTTTTATTTATAGAGATTTTACACAGCTTAGGTAAACGCAGAAGAAATATAAAACAGATAATGTATTTATCACAAAAAATCGTCTGCTAAGAAAATCTTTTTTCATTTTGAACTCTATAAATAAAAGGAATAAAGCAGAAGAAATATAAAACAGATAATGTATTTATCACAAAAAATTGTCTGCTAAGAAAATCTTTTTTCATTTTGAACTTCTATAAATAAAAGGACAGATAGGCTCTCAAACAGTGAATCGTCGAATATAATTGAAGAACAAATGGAAGAACAAATGGAAGAACAAATGGAAGAACAGATGGAAGAACAGAAAGAAGAACAGATGGAAGAACAAATGGAAGACCTCTTCATTAACAATAAAAAAAGATATGCAAACGAAACCCCAGAACACCGATCAAACATATCTGCCGGAAACTGACGAGACATGGCACAGAAACGTGAATGTGTGGGGTTGTAGAACTGGCATTCAGATAGTCTTCGGGCTACTGAGGGCGGGCAACCGTCTAGTATTAATAATAAGAAGAAGAACATAAAGGTTAATTCCATGCGTAGATGTATCACATATATAATAAGGAACACGTACAAAAAAAATTAATTCTCTATCTCAAGAACAAAAAAAAAAAAAAAAAAAAAAAAAAAAAAGCCGTAGCATTTTTTAAACAGGAAAAAAGTATGAAGAAAGAGAAAAAAAATCGTTTAAAGTTTTCATTTAAGTGGGGAACTATGCTGGGTACATTAACAAAATTTACAATATCTCGCGATTTAATTACTGTAAGAGTGAGTTATCCAAATATTCGCAATCAAACAGGTTTTCATTCAATATTCAAAAACATAAATTGATTTTTTGTTCGTTTTTGAGGTAAACAGTCAACTTAAGGATTGTGTGTGTGTGTATATATACACACACCTATACATATATAGATATGTATGTAAACGGCCAATTTAAGGATTATATAAATACATATATACATGTATATGTACATTTTATGAATATGAGTGATTATACATCTGTTAAAAGAAAAAAGAAAAGGAATGAAATATAGTTGCAAATTTTAAAGTAACAAAACTAAAAGTTTTATAGTTTTCGTACATATGAAATTCCATCAAAGTTTAAACATTAACATAAAGCAACTTTGCAAATATTTTAATAATATTTCAAACTGATCGGAGTAATTTATTGCCACCTTATTGCAAAATTTAAACATTTACATTTTTACAGTTAAATAAAATTTCAAGATGCAATTTTTTTACCTTGTGTGTGTAGTCTCATTTTTTTTCCTTGCAGTTTCCGCACTGTAAAAAAAAAAAAAAAAAAAAAAAAAAAAATCTGTAAAGGTACTAAACATTTTCTAGGAAACTGGGATTCCAAGAACTTTTCATGTAACGATAACAGGAAAAATCCATGTAAGCGATTCTAAAACTTGTGATTTTGTTGTTACCGTTACAGGAAAAGTTCTTGGAATCCCAGTTTCCTAGATAAAGTGTAGTACCTTTACAGATTTTTTTACAGTGCGCAATTATTCTTTGTAATTTATTTTCCATGTCATAAAATATTTTGGAAGCTTTTATACTTGAGTAATTTTTTTCTAACTACTGGAATGAAGTTATTCCCTACACATAGTAAGTCTAATATTGGGAAAAAAAAAAAAAAAAAAGATCACTACAAATAACACAGTTGTCAAGAAAATCATACAGTGTGTATAAAATAAAATCTGTAAAGTTACTAAACTTTTTTTTAGGAATCTTGGATTCCAAAAACTTTTTATATAACTGTACCAGTAATAATTCATGTAACAGATTCGGTTACATGAATTTTTGCTGTTATGGTTACATGAAAAGTTCTAATAATCTAAAAAAGTTAGTAATTTTACAGATTTTTTTACAATGCATGGAGAGAGCACACATTTATAATAGCGAAAAAACATTCGGCTTTTTATTTACTTTATAAAATAGCTGAAAGCAACACTAAAAAGTTTATTATGACAAAAATATCGTTAAAAATTCATTAAAATTTACGATTTAATTGAATCTCACGAATATTTATCATTACGATTTCTAATTCTTAAACTTTATTAAAATTAATTATATTTTATAATATTTTTTATGCTTTTCGTATGTTTTATAATTCAAAATCTTAAACATTTTGCGACAACTCTGTTGAAATGGAAAACTACTGGTATCAAATTTAAATTTAATTATAAACATCCACTGTTATAGTATAATTAAAAAGAACCCCTAATGTTTTAGATATTAAAAAAAAAAAAAAAAAAAAAAAAAAAAAAGAGAGAGAGAGAGAGAAACATCTGAAGTTTATATCAGAATAGACTCTATATATATTTTTTTATAAAATTTATTTTACCGTAATAATTGAAAAAACTATTAATATCAAAATAAACTTTGAATTAAAAAATGTTTATTTGTATGAAAAAAAAATTCTGTAAAGAGTATAAAATGCCAATTAAATTAAACGAAAGGTAGTTTTAAAGTTTTTATTAGTAAAGTACACAAAAAATCGTCTGCTAAGAAAATCTTTTTTCATTTTGAACTTCTATAAATAAAAGGACAGATAGGCTCTCAAACAGTGAATCGTCGAATATAATTGAAGAACAAATGGAAGAACAAATGGAAGAACAAATGGAAGAACAGATGGAAGAACAGAAAGAAGAACAGATGGAAGAACAAATGGAAGACCTCTTCATTAACAATAAAAAAAGATATGCAAACGAAACCCCAGAACACCGATCAAACATATCTGCCGGAAACTGACGAGACATGGCACAGAAACGTGAATGTGTGGGGTTGTAGAACTGGCATTCAGATAGTCTTCGGGCTACTGAGGGCGGGCAACCGTCTAGTATTAATAATAAGAAGAAGAACATAAAGGTTAATTCCATGCGTAGATGTATCACATATATAATAAGGAACACGTACAAAAAAAATTAATTCTCTATCTCAAGAACAAAAAAAAAAAAAAAAAAAAAAAAAAAAAAAAGCCGTAGCATTTTTTAAACAGGAAAAAAGTATGAAGAAAGAGAAAAAAAATCGTTTAAAGTTTTCATTTAAGTGGGGAACTATGCTGGGTACATTAACAAAATTTACAATATCTCGCGATTTAATTACTGTAAGAGTGAGTTATCCAAATATTCGCAATCAAACAGGTTTTCATTCAATATTCAAAAACATAAATTGATTTTTTGTTCGTTTTTGAGGTAAACAGTCAACTTAAGGATTGTGTGTGTGTGTATATATACACACACCTATACATATATAGATATGTATGTAAACGGCCAATTTAAGGATTATATAAATACATATATACATGTATATGTACATTTTATGAATATGAGTGATTATACATCTGTTAAAAGAAAAAAGAAAAGGAATGAAATATAGTTGCAAATTTTAAAGTAACAAAACTAAAAGTTTTATAGTTTTCGTACATATGAAATTCCATCAAAGTTTAAACATTAACATAAAGCAACTTTGCAAATATTTTAATAATATTTCAAACTGATCGGAGTAATTTATTGCCACCTTATTGCAAAATTTAAACATTTACATTTTTACAGTTAAATAAAATTTCAAGATGCAATTTTTTTACCTTGTGTGTGTAGTCTCATTTTTTTTCCTTGCAGTTTCCGCACTGTAAAAAAAAAAAAAAAAAAAAAAAAAAAAAAAAAAAATCTGTAAAGGTACTAAACATTTTCTAGGAAACTGGGATTCCAAGAACTTTTCATGTAACGATAACAGGAAAAATCCATGTAAGCGATTCTAAAACTTGTGATTTTGTTGTTACCGTTACAGGAAAAGTTCTTGGAATCCCAGTTTCCTAGATAAAGTGTAGTACCTTTACAGATTTTTTTACAGTGCGCAATTATTCTTTGTAATTTATTTTCCATGTCATAAAATATTTTGGAAGCTTTTATACTTGAGTAATTTTTTTCTAACTACTGGAATGAAGTTATTCCCTACACATAGTAAGTCTAATATTGGGAAAAAAAAAAAAAAAAAGATCACTACAAATAACACAGTTGTCAAGAAAATCATACAGTGTGTATAAAATAAAATCTGTAAAGTTACTAAACTTTTTTTTAGGAATCTTGGATTCCAAAAACTTTTTATATAACTGTACCAGTAATAATTCATGTAACAGATTCGGTTACATGAATTTTTGCTGTTATGGTTACATGAAAAGTTCTAATAATCTAAAAAAGTTAGTAATTTTACAGATTTTTTTACAATGCATGGAGAGAGCACACATTTATAATAGCGAAAAAACATTCGGCTTTTTATTTACTTTATAAAATAGCTGAAAGCAACACTAAAAAGTTTATTATGACAAAAATATCGTTAAAAATTCATTAAAATTTACGATTTAATTGAATCTCACGAATATTTATCATTACGATTTCTAATTCTTAAACTTTATTAAAATTAATTATATTTTATAATATTTTTTATGCTTTTCGTATGTTTTATAATTCAAAATCTTAAACATTTTGCGACAACTCTGTTGAAATGGAAAACTACTGGTATCAAATTTAAATTTAATTATAAACATCCACTGTTATAGTATAATTAAAAAGAACCCCTAATGTTTTAGATATTAAAAAAAAAAAAAAAAAAAAAAAAAAAAAAGAGAGAGAGAGAGAGAAACATCTGAAGTTTATATCAGAATAGACTCTATATATATTTTTTTATAAAATTTATTTTACCGTAATAATTGAAAAAACTATTAATATCAAAATAAACTTTGAATTAAAAAATGTTTATTTGTATGAAAAAAAAATTCTGTAAAGAGTATAAAATGCCAATTAAATTAAACGAAAGGTAGTTTTAAAGTTTTTATTAGTAAAGTAACATTAACAAAGTTATTATTCTGTAAGCAAATAGATAATTTAAGGTAAAATTATAATAAATTTTACCAAAATAACTAAAAGATGCTAGTATGCTAGTATATTGTTTGTTTTGAAATACAAAGTTTAAATTTCAAATCATCTAAAAATTGTTTGGCGTAGTTATAGTTCAGTTGAATTACTTGTATAATATTAAAACAGCTGACATGTTTTAATATGACAAATTAAAGAAAATTTTGCAGAATTCCTGACTAAAAGAAGGATGTTTCATTGTACGTATATTTTAAAAATAAATATGATAGAATTTATAAACAATGCATAAGGGATCATTAATTTAAATTATTATGTAAATTTAAAATTTACATTTAAAATGAAACATAATCTTCTGATTTAAAAAGTATTTAAGCTAATAGAATTTTTACTGGCGCTATTTCATCATCCTACTAAAAAAAAAGTTACTTAGATTGCTTATTCTGATCTACATATGTATATATTACATGTGTGTGTTGAAATCTTTAAAATGTTTAAAAGCAGAAACGAGCCCAAATCAGCTTTACAAATACAAGTTTCTCACCCATGTATTGACATCAAAAAGCATTTGCGACACAAAAGCTTTCTACTGCACTGCCCAACCTACTGGACAAAGGGGTAAAGATTACACGTCACTCAAAAAGGGGGTGAGAAATATCTGGCCTGGCGTTTTTAGTGAACATTAGATAAGTAGAACAAGCTCTTATTGAAAGAAATTTCTCTTACTGTTCCGACCTTTTTTGAGGGTGAAAACTGAATTTAGTTTTTCCGCTTAGGTTTAAATGAGTAAAAATTATAATTATGTAAATACTGGAATCAACTGATGCATATGCATTAAAAAAGTGTAAACGAAACTCGTTGGTAATGGGTTACGAAAAAAATAGGTAATAATTATTGTTGGAGCTTATACCAATGAAAAGTATAATTTTGAATGATCATTTGCTTAAACTGGTAAAAAGAAAAAACAAGTGGGCAAGTGTGATCACAGATCGCTCATAGGGTTTCGTTTAATATATCTTTAAAAAATCTTTACGCTTATTCTCATTATGTGTTACAAACCATGTGTCAAAGTTTAAAGGATCGATTTTTTATTTTCCCCAAACTGAACAAAATTGTGAGAATAGCCTCTCCTTAGACGACCCTTTCCTCCCCTTGAATTTTCAACACTCAAATATTTAATGTTAACAAATAGTATTTACATCAGTGAAAAGTTAAAAAAAATAAAACATTCAAGAAATAGTATTTACATCAGTGATAAGTAAAAAAAACATTCAAAATGCAATTAACAGCTTATCTAAAAAAAAAAAAAAAAAAAAAAAAAAAAAGAAAAAGAAAAAAAAAAAAGACAATATTGCTCTTTCCCCTAACAAAAATTCAATCATCTTAAATTTATAAAATTTGTATTATATGTATTAAACTACATCAAAGTGTAAAAGCGATCATTTAGTTTTCCAAATTTTAACAAATTAACGTTATTTTTTCTGTGCGAAACAGCATCTTTTTTATAAGTTTACAAATTTATTTTTGCATAAATCGAAAAGAAGTGATCTGATTTTTAAATTCAGATTTTGGTAATCAGCGCATCAAATAACACCCGGATGCGAAACTAATAAATTTGTAAAATCAATAGTTAAAAATAAATAAATAAAATGCACCCCTGTTATCAAACTTCAGTATGAAAATTTATCGCTTTTTTTTTTTTTTTTTTTTTTTTTTTTTTTTTCATATTATGTAATGAAGAAATGCGATAGGAATATTTTTTTCTTTTTACTCTATGATATCACGCGGTTTGCTGTGGAGTTAATTACCAAACTAAAGACAAATCAACACATGTTTCACATGATTTATTTAATCCATTAATTTATGTTAGATAAATAATAATTTCTATATCAATTTAAATTTTTTCAACAATTAGATGAAAAATAATTTTATCTAACCTTGCTTGCAACAATTAATAAATGAAATTTCAATTTGAATGTTACGCTGCTTCAAAATTTAATACTTGTAAATATCGTACATTTTCAATTTTTGTACGATCGTATGGGGAAAAACTGTACTTTTAAATGCAGTTTGTTTGAAAGCTGTAACTCAATTTATATTTGAGATATTGATTTTTTTGTAGTTTTTAGCACCAATTTTGTAATTGTGGCAACAATAGTATTCCATTTCTTTTAAAAGTAAAAGCAATGGAGTAATTAGAGAACAACAAAAACATGAACTGATGATATTAAAATTAATATTTTAATTAAAATAATAATCCTTTTCAAAATTTTATGATTTGCTGTGTGACAACAGGTATTCAGTTATAAGTACACAAAATTTGAACCCTCTAGCATATGTAGTTTTCGTGTACCGGCTCTGTGACGGACAGACAGACAACGGACAGAGACGAATAGGGTTTCGTCAGATGAACGAAACCCTAAAAATGAAGCAAAAGCATATGATGATTTGTTGAAATTACGGACATTTTGTCAAAAATCCCTTTTTAGGTGCGTTCGTAATTATGTAAATACGTAGCACCTATTGTTGTCGCTTAGTCCGTGCGTCTGTCCGTCTGTCTGTCTGTCTGTCCGTCCACATATAACAACGCAAAAACTACCCAACCGAAACGTTTGAAATTTAAAATACATAATTATACCATAATTTTGTCGAGTCTTTTCAAATTTTATGAAAATTGGATAAATAGATCAATTACAGGGACAATCAAAATGATTCCGTTACATTACGGTCAAAGGGGAAAAAAGTTTCAAATGCATTTTAATCGTTTGAAATTTAAAACATATAATTATTGCGTAATTTTGTCGAGTCATTTCAAATGTTATGAAAATCGGATGCATAGATAAGTTACAGGGAGAATCAAAAGAATTCCGTTACATTACGGTCAATGGGGAAAAAATTTTCAGATGCATCTTAATCTTTTGAAATTTAAAACATATAATTATTACGTAATTTTTTCGAGTCATTTCAAATGTTATGAAAGTCGGATGCATAGATCATTTACAGGGACATCGAAAGGTATTCCATTGCATTACGGTCAATGGGAAAAAAGTTTCAAATGCTTTATTATGATGTTACACTCATTCGAACATAATAGAACTTGCATGAATCTATGGAATATATACTAAAATATGCATTCTGTACAATCTGTGATGCAAAGAATTTTTATTATTAAATTACAGGGTCACACAAAAGTATTCTACTACACAATGCTACACGGGGAAACATTGTTTGGGACGTGTTTTAATTATATTCAACTATTTCACATTTTATGAATAAGATATACGTTGCTGAGGTGTAATAAAAATTACTTTCTGCATATTTACAGAAACACAAAGATTTCGACTACTATACTGTATCCGAAGTACGTTCTACCATATCAGCAAGATCTGGATATTTTTAAAACTTCGTTATCGTACGAACGCACCTCATTTGCTACGTTCACGTGCAATTTCCAACTTGTTTAAACTAAATTTACTTTAAGCGATAAATAATTTTATGCCCTTTCATAATTTGGTGAACCCGGAGAATAATCGCCTCCAGACTGGAATTTTACGACAAACACCTACAGGTACTCACTGTCGTTCAAGACGTGTTATTCATTTTTTTATGCAGAAAAAATTTAGCATATGATTGAAAATAAGTAAAAATAATATAAAAATACGCAGGTGATATCTCTTTTCTTTTGTCATTAAAAAGTAATAAAAGTCACGTGAGCATTAGACAGTTCCCTTAAGAGCCCTTCAAGCACATTCATTTATGAAAATCCTTAGAAAAAAATTCTTCTTAATATCTCGTTTGCAATTCCGTATTTTTAAATGATTTATTTATTTATTTATTTGTATTTGATGGCCAAGTTTAATCTCTAAAGAAGCTGTCTTTTTTTAAATATTTGACTTTTGGATTATCAGGGGCTGCTGCTACGTTTCAAAAAGACATGAATGAGGTTCTCCAAGGTCATCGGAGGCATGCAGAAGCATATATTGATGATGTCATCATTTTCTCCGATACCTGGGAAGAGCATTGTGAGCATGTCAGGGCTGTCATTGAAGAGTTGAAAAATAGAAATTTTACGATTAGACTAGACAAATGTAAATTTGGGGAGAAATTGACTAAGTTTTTAGGTCATGTTATTGGGGGTGGAACTCATGCACCTGATGAGGAGAAAATCGGAGCAATAAGGGACTTAAAGAGACCAAAGACTAAAAAGGAAGTTAGATCAGTTTTGGGATTAATGGGATTCTACCGATCTTATATTCCAAATTATGCTGAGATAGCTATACCTTTAACCGAATTAACCAAAGGAAATGTCAAAAATACTGTACCATGGGATGAAAGGGCAGAAAAAGCATTTAATACTCTTAAAGATGAGTTGTGTAAAGTGACGAGTTTGGCTACACCTATCGTAGGCCGGGAATATCAGCTTCACGCCGATGCTTCCGACCTTGCAGTAGGATGTTGTCTTACTCAAAAAGATGAAAAAGGTCAGTTTAAACCTATAGCTTTTGCCAGTCAGAAATTGTCAGGGGCTCAGCGTGCTTGGCCGAGTAAGAGAAAGAGGCTTGGAGTGTTCTCTTCGGGTTGCGGAAGTTTGAAAAGTGGACTTATGGATCTCAAATTGAGGTCATTACCGATCATAATCCATTAAAATTTCTCACGGAAACAACCCCAAGGTCGCCCAAACTAACTAGGTGGGCTCTAGCCTTGCAACGCTGGAACCTGAGCATTTCTCATCGTCCCGGAGTTCAACATTTGAATGCTGATGCAATTTCGAGGCTACAGAGAAAGAGCTGGGAAGAACAACCAGTTACTAGCCCATCAGTATCAATGTCAAAATAGTAGACAACCTTAAAGGATGTCATCACAAGTCTAATTTTTTTTTGTGTGTGTGTAAATATTTTTTTTAAGTTTTGTGTTTATAATAGTAAATTAGCATGTGTATTGTTTATGCAATAGTAGTATTAGTATAAGGTTCAGTAGAGATGTCAGTAGAGAATGTTCAGACACCTGAAAATGCCTATGTAATATTTAGAATGAAGAAATCTGCAAAGAGACTATTGAACTCTTCCGTAATATTATTATATGTTTGGGGAAAATTAGCCCCTAAGAGACATATTTTCCGCTAAGGTGGGGGGTGTCAGGTTCCTAGAAAAACCTCTGCTCTGAATTAGAAAGGAATAACATTTCCTTATCTGAATATTTTATGTATTGTGGGTTGTGTATCCGTGAAGCTTTCGAAATACCTTTCTTTCTTTTTCTATAATAACGAATGACAGATGTTGACACAGGTGTGCAGATGACGCACTCGTTGATGAATGAAAGTGATGGCCGCGGGGCGTGCCTCAGCTGTCATCTAGCTATTGGAGTGATGTGTAAACAGGAGATGTCATGACTCAAGGTTGGAGTGCGGGATTGAACCAATGGATGAGCTCTAAGGAGTCCTGCTGGGGGAAGGAAGATCTCTGACAAGGTCAACTCTGGACTGAGAGGTGGGAGACAGTTCTCGCTTGGCGTTGAGACCGATAGGTCGCTCAGGATTTGTGGTCCTGTTGGATAGTGTATATTTTGAGTGTGGGACAAGGCGTCCCGGTGGATAGTGTTATAGGCCGAGAAGTGAGGCCTAGTACCCTTGTGTATTGAGATTCTGCAGTAATCTCTGATAAAGCGTATCGAACGTGCGTTGAGTGTGAGGAAGAAGGTGTAAGCTGAACGGTACACAACCAACGTTTAGTGTAGTTAATTTAATGTTGAACCGGATCATCTATATCCGAGTTGTAATTGTAGATAGTTGTAAATATTGTTTCTTGTGTACATATCTATATCTTAAATAAACTGTTAGTTCAGTTCATTAACAGCGTCAGTGTTATTTTACCCAATCCTCACAGCAGGTGACCGATATCACCCATTAATATCGGTGGTGGCAGCTTAAACTACCTAGGACATTCTTCTAAGTTTGGTGGACTGAGAGGAGCGTCCGACAAATTGTTGGCAGCGTCGGGATAAAATCGCCTGAAACCAGTGACCAGCGAGCCGTGTTGCAGTCTGTTAATGCCAGAGTATCCAGTGGAATTCTTGTGTGGTCGTGCCGTATCGTCGAGTATGTGCTAAAGTATCGTGCCATATCGTCTAGTGTGGACTAAAGTGTTGTGCGTATCTTTATTAGAAAGAACTAAACTGAACTGTTGTGCCATATTATCGCTACATCGTGGAGCTATCTGTGAATAGAAGAGTACCCCACCAAATAAAGTATAAGGTAAGGTGTTTGCATCATTCATTTCTTCTGACACCTCGAACCAAATTGTATTGTTGTATAATTAATAGTAATTTAAGTAAATTGTCTATGTAATTTATGTGCAATGAAATAATTGTGTTCAGATAGGTGTAAAGAATTAGTAACCATATTGCTATTGTTTTAAAGAAAGGTCATAATAATTTGAGATGATAATGATATGCTATTTATAATGATATTAGTGAACTAAATTAATGCATTAAATCTAAATTATTGTTAAAGTAATTGTTAAATGAAGCAATACTGTTTAAATTTTAAGAGTTGCATTATCAAAATTCTAAGCAAATGAAAATTTTAACTGGCCAATACTAGTGAGGAAAAAAAAAAAGGCTCAAAAGAGAGCCATAGTGAAAAAAAAAGGCTCAAAAGAGAGCCATAGTGGAAAAAAAAAGGCCCAAAAGAGAGCCATAGTGAAAAAAAAAAGGCTCAAAAGATAGCCATAGTGAGGAAAAATAAAAGTGAAAATTTTCGGTATATTTGTTTTAAGTGTGAGAACCAATATTGAATTCGGAAAGATTTTAGTGAGGATAATTGTAGAAATTTATATATGCATGTTGTACAATTTTTCTTTATGTGGATTTCTTGATTGACATCAATACTTCTATTCAATATCAACGTATCAGTATGATTATGTAAATTGTATGTTGTTATCTAAGTGTATACATTGAGACCTATATTGCATAGTAAGCAAATCGAATTATTGTTTTACTTTTTTGTTTTATTGGAAGTAAATTGTGTGATATCAATGGTTGAAAAAAATTAGAGTATTCAGTAGGTTAATTAGAAATGAAATGCATGGATTATCTGAAATGGTATTAATTAGTATAATAAGTGGAGAAATATCGGTACTAAGTTAGAAATTTAGGAAATATTAAGTTGGTAGGTTTAACTATTCTTGTGGGGTGGTTATAACAATCGGTGAAGGTATGGCTTTCTTATTGAAACTAAAAAAGGTTTATCTTCAGGTGATAGCTGAAGAATTGGGTGTTGAATTCACGGAAGATGATACCAGAATTCAGCTTAAGAAAAAGATAATGGACAGTGATGAGTATGACGAGGGGGTTATTAAGGAATTATCTGACGCTATTGTTGCAGAACGATTAGAACAAGAAAAATTAGAGCGCAAAAGGTTAGAAAAACAAGAAAAATTAGAACGCGAAAAGTTAGAAAAACAGGAAAGGTTAGAGCGTGAAGAAAAACAGGAAAAGTTAGAGCGCGAAGAAAAACACGAAAGGTTAGAAAGAGAAGAGAGGATAGAAAAATTAAGGATGGAACATGAATTAGAAATGGAGAGACTAAGGGTTCAAGGTTCGGCAAATAATTCTAATGTTAGGGAATCTAATAATGAAAGTAATATAGAAAAATTGATCAAAAGTGTTAAAACTCTATCTATCAAAGTACCAGAAGGGACTGAGGGATGGAATTTATTTTTCAACAGTTTAGAAAGGGCATTCCAAACTAAAGATGTACCGGAAAACCAGCAGGCCGAAATTCTACTAAATATGTTAGGAGATAAGGCGGATAATTTGTTAATTTATACCACTAAGGAACAAATGGAGAATTATGAGCAATTAAAGGAGTTAGTCCTAAGGGAACATGAGCCAACCCCGAAGGCATGTTTAGAAAATTTCCGGAAAGATAGGAGAAATCCGAACGAAACCCATGTATTATTTGTATCGCGTTTAATAGCTACGTGGGAAAATTATTGTAAAATTAGAGGTGCTGACACTTATGAAAAGGTCAACCAGTTAATAGTTACTGATAAGCTAATGAGTACGCTAGATGAGGATACTGCAGCATATATTAGTTTAACTCACCAGGATAAATGGTTAGAAGCTCCTAAAATTGCTAAAGAGTGTGATAATTATTTTGATGCTAAACATAAGTCTTATGCGGTTACGCATAAAAGCTTTAAAGGTAAAGATAAGTACGTAAACAATGAAAAAATGAGACCGAGGGAGGATAATAAATTTAGTGGTAGTTGGAGGCAAAATGGTAGTAATGAGTGTAATTCTTTTCCGGATAGGAAAACAGAGTTTAAGAAGACGAATGATGCTTCAGGGCCTAAATGTTTTAAGTGTGGTTTGAGAGGTCATTACCAACGTTTTTGTAATAAAGTGGGTAATGAGGGAACTAATAATGGCAATAAAGGGCGAGACCAGAAAGCAGGTGTTCATAAGATTATGGTGAAAGAAAATCAAGAGTTACCTAATGGGGCTATTGTGGCTAGAATATCGGCAAAGGCCGAGCAGAAAACTAATGTTATTGGTGAGAAATTAAATAAACTTGAGAAAATTGAAGTTAGTGTTAATGGGCAAAAAGCAAAGGGATTGGTTGATTCTGGATGTGAGATTAGTGTTGTTCATAAAGATTTAGTCCCGGAAGAGAAATTAAAGGGAGCGGGTAGTATTTATTTACAAGGGTTATTTGGTGAAGCTGTTAAATCACCGTTAGTTAAACTACCGCTAGCTATTCCGCAATTCGGGCAAACTAATATTATTCATCAGGAAGTACTTTGCGCAGTAACTGATAATATTAATGAGCAAGTAATTTTACATCCCGAGGTGATTAATGAGTTGTCAGGTGTCAATCTTGAGGAGCCATTGATAGAGTCCGAAGAATTAAAAAGTTCCGAAATTATTATTGATAACTCGAATGAAAAGGAAGATGTAAGTAACGATAGCTGTAATGTTTACGTAACAGACGCGAGATCACAAAATGTACAAAGTCAGGATCCAGAAAAAACTGAAACGGAGGAAAATAATGAATCTATTGTTAGTAACTCAGATATGTTTAAGAAATCCCAGTTGGAATGTAAAGAATTAGAGAAAGCTTGGGAATTAGCTAAAAAGGAAAAAGGGGATTATTATTGTGTAAACGGATTATTGTATCACAAAGAGAAATTGTTAGGCGAAACTATAGCGCAATTAGTAGTACCCAAGGTAAGAAGGGAAGAAATCTTAAAATTAGCGCATTCATCGGTATTTGGAGGGCATCATGCAGCCAAGAAAACGTTGCAGAGAATAAGGTATTCTTTTTATTGGGAGGGAATGGCAAAAGAAGCTAAACAGTTTTGTGAATCATGTTTAGAGTGCCAATTGACTAGAGGGGTTAAAGTAAATGATAGAGCTCCTATTTCCCCAGTGTCGCGGCCGGAACTTCCATTTCAGGTTGTTAATGTTGATTTAATTGGGCCTATTGATCCTAAAAGTTCACAAGGGCATCGGTATATACTGACTTTAATTGATCAGCATACCAGATGGGCGGATGCGATCCCTCTAAAAAGTTTAACTGCTAAAACCGCGTGTGAGGCGTTACTTCAAATATTTATGAGAACAGGAATTCCTAATGTAATTGCCTGCGACAATGGAACCAATTTTACTGCCGACTTAACGAAAGAATTTGAGAAAAGGTTAGGTGCTAGTCCAAGATTTTCGACTCCACAGTATCCACAGTCCAACGGACTTGTGGAACGATTTAATCAGACTCTTAAACGTATGCTACATCATACGATTAGGGAAGAAGGAAAAAAATGGCATGAACAAATACCATTTATATTATGGGCGTATAGGGAAGTCCCAAATTCTACGACGGGAATCGCACCTTTCCAGTTATTATATGGTAGAGCGCCGGAGGGTCCGTTATCGATTCTTAAGTCGTCATGGGCAGGAGAAAATAAGGGAGCGCAGTTAGATACTACGCCGATTCATGAGTACTTGGATAAACTTAAGAACCGCTTAGAAAGAGCCGCAAATGAGGCAAAATTGTCGTCTGAGATTCAACAAAATAGAATGGCGTATCATTATAATTTAAGGTCAAAAGAAAAAACGTTTGAGGTAGGCGATAAAGTTATACTGTTAATCCCCGATTCGACTAATAAGTTATATTCTAGGTGGCAAGGGCCGGCAACTATTGTAGAAAAACGAAACCAGCATTCGTTTATTGTTGAGTTAGCCGACGGGAGTAGGAAGCATGTGCACCAAAATAAGATAAGAGAATTTATCGCTAAATGTAATATAGTTAATATTGTTTTCGAAGGTGATGAGGAATTTGGAGAAGTTGGGGAAATTCCTATTTTGAACCGGGATCAAGAGATAGAACGGGATATTGAGAGGTTTGAAATAAAAGGGCTATCTAATAGTCAAGTCAAAGATTTAAAGTCCATTTTGAGGGAAAATAAAGAAGTGTTTATGGGTCCTGTACGACCAGCGGAAGTAGGGGAACATCGTATTGATCTGAAACCGGGTGTAGAAAGGAAAAAACCAAAGTTATATAGCGTGCCGGTAGCTTATAAAGAGGAAGTGGATAGGCAGATTCAGGAGTTATTAGAATTAAATCTAATCGAACCGTCGAATGCTGAAATTAGCCATCCAATTGTTTGCGTTGCGAAAAAAGATGCAACTGTCAGAATGTGTATTGATTACCGAGCTTTAAATTCTGTAACGCAGGTTCCCGCCTTCCCGATGAAAGATTCCCAAGAAATTATGTATACCGCAGGGGCGGCTAAATATTTATCTTCAATAGATTTATTGAGGGGTTATTGGCAAATTAAAATGGCTGAGGATTGTAAACCTCTGACAACTTTTACGACGCATAACGGAACTTATCAGTGGCGTACAATGCCTTTTGGATTATCAGGGGCTGCTGCTACGTTTCAAAAAGACATGAATGAGGTTCTCCAAGGTCATCGGAGGTATGCAGAAGCATATATTGATGATGTCATCATTTTCTCCGATACCTGGGAAGAGCATTGTGAGCATGTCAGGGCTGTCATTGAAGAGTTGAAAAATAGAAATTTTACGATTAGACTAGACAAATGTAAATTTGGAGAGAAATTGACTAAGTTTTTAGGTCATGTTATTGGGGGTGGAACTCATGCACCTGATGAGGAGAAAATCGGAGCAATAAGGGACTTAAAGAGACCAAAGACTAAAAAGGAAGTTAGATCAGTTTTGGGATTAATGGGATTCTACCGATCTTATATTCCAAATTATGCTGAGATAGCTATACCTTTAACCGAATTAACCAAAGGAAATATCAAAAATACTGTACCATGGGATGAAAGGGCAGAAAAAGCATTTAATACTCTTAAAGATGAGTTGTGTAAAGTGACGAGTTTGGCTACACCTATCGTAGGCCGGGAATATCAGCTTCACGCCGATGCTTCCGACCTTGCAGTAGGATGTTGTCTTACTCAAAAAGATGAAAAAGGTCAGTTTAAACCTATAGCTTTTGCCAGTCAGAAATTGTCAGGGGCTCAGCGTGCTTGACCGAGTATAGAGAAAGAGGCTTGGAGTGTTCTCTTCGGGTTGCGGAAGTTTGAAAAGTGGACTTATGGATCTCAAATTGAGATCATTACCGATCATAATCCATTAAAATTTCTCACGGAAACAACCCCAAGGTCGCCCAAACTCACTAGGTGGGCTCTAGCCTTGCAACGCTGGAACCTGAGCATTTCTCATCGTCCCGGAGTTCAACATTTGAATGCTGATGCAATTTCGAGGCTACAGAGAAAGAGCTGGGAAGAACAACCAGTTACTAGCCCATCAGTATCAATGTCAAAATAGTAGACAACCTTAAAGGATGTCATCACATGTCTAATTTTTTTTTGTGTGTATGTAAATATTTTTTTTTAAGTTTTGTGTTTATAATAGTAAATTAGCATGTGTATTGTTTATGCAATAGTAGTATTAGTATAAGGTTCAGTAGAGATGTCAGTAGAGAATGTTCAGACACCTGAAAATGCCTATGTAATATTTAGAATGAAGAAATCTGCAAAGAGACTATTGAACTCTTCTGTAATATTATTATATGTTTGGGGAAAATTAGCCCCTAAGAGGCATATTTTCCGCTAAGGTGGGGGGTGTCAGGTTCCTAGAAAAACCTCTGCTCTGAATTAGAAAGGAATAACATTTCCTTATCTGAATATTTTATGTATTGTGGGTTGTGTATCCGTGAAGCTTTCGAAATACCTTTCTTTCTTTTTCTATAATAACGAATGACAGATGTTGACACAGGTGTGCAGATGACGCACTCGTTGATGAATGAAAGTGATGGCCGCGGGGCGTGCCTCAGCTGTCATCTAGCTATTGGAGTGATGTGTAAACAGGAGATGTCATGACTCAAGGTTGGAGTGCGGGATTGAACCAATGGATGAGCTCTAAGGAGTCCTGCTGGGGGAAGGAAGATCTCTGACAAGGTCAACTCTGGACTGAGAGGTGGGAGACAGTTCTCGCTTGGCGTTGAGACCGATAGGTCGCTCAGGATTTGTGGTCCTGTTGGATAGTGTATATTTTGAGTGTGGGACAAGGCGTCCCGGTGGATAGTGTTATAGGCCGAGAAGTGAGGCCTAGTACCCTTGTGTATTGAGATTCTGCAGTAATCTCTGATAAAGCGTATCGAACGTGCGTTGAGTGTGAGGAAGAAGGTGTAAGCTGAACGGTACACAACCAACGTTTAGTGTAGTTAATTTAATGTTGAACCGGATCATCTATATCCGAGTTGTAATTGTAGATAGTTGTAAATATTGTTTCTTGTGTACATATCTATATCTTAAATAAACTGTTAGTTCAGTTCATTAACAGCGTCAGTGTTATTTTACCCAATCCTCACAGCAGGTGACCGATATCACCCATTAATATCGGTGGTGGCAGCTTAAACTACCTAGGACATTCTTCTAAGTTTGGTGGACTGAGAGGAGCGTCCGACAAAAGTGTTTACCGTTTTTGTTTACATTGTTGCCGAAAGTTAATCAGCGAACAGACTTTGAAATGGCAACATTGGTATTAAAAAATTATCTGGAATGATGCAAATATGCAATTTTACTAGGCGCTTTAACTTTCTAAGTATTAATATATATTGCCGAAAATAATTCTATATTTTTATTATAGTTTATCGTTTGTCATCTTATTTAATTCAATATTTTCTCTTTAATTCAGAAATATTATTTTTTTCTCTACTTCAACACTAAAAGAAACGTGTATGGTAAAAATTACTTGATAATAGAGTTAAAAAAGGACACTTCACTCAATTGAAAACACCAGATCCATAACATTAAACCAATGGGCAGGTTGTTTTCAGATTTCTCGTTTAAATTTGAATATTTTCAAAGAATTTATTTTGCATAGGACACCTGAAGTCAATATTCAATGTGATTATTTTTTATTTTTTCGATGTAGATTGCATTTTTTTGTTAAAGTACATTGCTAAAAAAATTTTCTCTAGTTTGAAACAATTTTTCGTGTTTAGTAGCTGCCACCATAACGTGGTGAAATCTCGTACCAAAATTTGGAAATTTAGGAAATTTATAATAATATTTTTGAAAAATTTTTAATAATATGCAACATATACTACAAGACTATTAAATGTAAAATTAGATTGTCATAGAAGTCAGTGTCAGTTGCATTAGTAAATTTTGATCACAAATGGAAATACATTTTTACTAGCTTTGTAGCTTAATAAACCCTAAATGATTACGTAATTTGCTCCAAACCAGATCAAATTTAGAAAAGTATTGTTTAACTGAAGCAGAAATAGTTTGTGCGGAATGTAAAAAACTGACAAAATCCACAAGGAAACTTATCTTTTACATTCTTTTTTTGTTATAATCTGTCATTGTGTTGAAAATTACTGCATAACACTTTCATTGAACATACATTGAAGCAGGATAACAAATGGAGCGATTAATCTTAAAAGCTATAACAATGCAAGCAAATAGAATGGGGTTCAAGTTTCAAGGGCTACCTTCAAGTATACATTAAGATTTAAAGCACTAGGATGCATTTTAAAGTACAGTAATGAAAATCTTTCTTCTTTACAACCTCATTTCTTTCTTTTTTTTTTTTTTTTTTTTTTTTTTTTCATTATAAATGCTTTGAAATTCCTTTAAATCTGATTCTTTTGAAATATATTTAAATTGGCATTTATCTTTGCATTCTCATACCTTAGATTAAATAATGATACAGTTGTAAAAAACCTAAAAGTTTGAAAAAAACCAAAAATGGGTTTTTATTGGGTTTTTTCAAGGGGGCCAACTTGGGAGAATCCTGGGCTTATCAGTCAATATACACATTAACATAATGTGTTTAAACATAACGGAACTTCAAGGTATTCATAATTAGTAAGACAGTATATAATAAAAAATCTAAATGTTTTATTTTCATTGTTTAATGTATGAACAAAGAATAATTAATAAATAGGAATAACTAATGTATTTTATTAATTGCAATAGAAAGGAACAATTTTATGTCAGTTTTAGATATTAATTATTAATACTTTATATCAATTGTGTTTAGAAGTACATAAAACGAATACTTTTTCTAGTTTTTAGTATTTATGACAATATTTATTTATCAACTTAAAACAATAAAATAGACATGATGTCGATGTCATTTCAGTATTCATGTCGATGTCATTACAATATATATATATATATATATATATATATATATATATGTAATGATTCGACGAGATCGATGTTCCATAACAATGTACAAGTTCCAGTGGCACACCATCTATGAGGCAGAACAGATTACTACTACCAAGAATCAACAGTGGGACGAGCTGAGCAGTCGCTCCGGCAATTTGACCAGCAGTGGATGAGTTTATTGGGCTATTTCCCCATAAGAAAGTTCAATCAAGCAGTCTTTAAATTAATTTTATTAGAACTCATAAATAAGTGAAGTTCTTTCACGCAATCACCTTGGCACTCTCATCGAATAACTTCCACTTCACCAACTCCGTGATTAAGCTACATTCCACAATATTAGAATTTTGGGGAGAAAGAAGAAACAGCGTCCTAATAATTTTTGAAAGTCAATCGCATTCTCGGGAAACATGACATGGCTTCCGAGTAGTTTTTTAAGAAAAAATGCATTCTAATTCAGCGGAGCAATAAAACGCGCGTCTTGATAGTTTAAAGAAAAGGTGCATTCTACTCTCCTGAAAAGCCAAATGAAAAAATCATTTTCACGACAAAACTAGCGCCCTCCTACTCCGCGTCAATCATTTTAAAAATCCAATCAGGATGGACTCGAGCCTCTAACGGACAAAATGATCAATTCTAATTGGCCGTAATAGGCGGTCTATTGGCAAGAACTATATTTTTTCCTCGGAACACTAAGCCCTTTAGCAACGCGTAGTAACACTTGTCACGCGATGTTAAAAAAATAAAAAATAAAATTAAAATCGCAGGAATATGCCAGAAAGTAAAAAGCTTACGAAATACTTCCCGCCTTTTTGAGAAGCAAGAAATAATTTATTAATAACTAAAGTAAGAAAAAGAATTTTAGCTGTTACAAGTTACGAAACTAAGATTGAAATATGTTCCACAAATTTAGAATTGAAGCTAAGAGAGAATAAAAAAAAATGGCGCAATTTTTTTTTTTTTTTTAATTTTATTACATATATATGCGTGTGTGTGTAAATATTTTTACAAATAAAACCAAAGTAGCTCGGATATAATGTTGAATATTGTGTTATTTAAATTTTATCTAAACAAAAACAAATTTCAGAACCCCCCCCCTTTTTTTTTTACTAGTTTGTGAAAAGTAAATGTATAACAATTTTATTTATGAACGGCTTTACTTTGAAGACTTCTTGCTCCTCTTTTTATCAGTGGCGCAGCCAAGGGGGTGGTTTTAGGGTTAAAACCCCTCCCAGGGCTAAGAAAGATCGCTATAACTGCCGCTTATATGAATCAAAACAAACTTAATATTTAAATGTTTTGGCGCTTTTCGGAATCCCCCACTTTATTGAATCAGATTTCATTTAATAAAATGATTCAATTAAATGGCGAAAATTCTACTTAAAACTGTAAAAATGTATTTTGAATTTATTATTATTTTTTAATTTAATTTAATTTTTGAATTTATTATTATTTAGTATTACTTTTCTAAGATGCATTATAATAAAAAATATGATTTCCTGCTACACAGATGCTCTTTGAGTTTAAGTATCATACAGTGAAAATTCTAATTAGTACTGATTCTATTAACCGGCGATTTAAATAACCGGAAATCATCTTTATCCGAAACTCAAACCTCCCCCCCTAGAACCGAATTCTGGCTGCGCCACTGCTTTTTATGTAGATTTTGAATGAAATAATGCCTTTTGCGATCGCTCTCATGCTGGAATTGCTGACCTTTTTGCAGGTCTATACCAGTAATTACCCTCAGACCCCAAAACTACCATTAATAAAAAAGTTATATACATATATATATTCCAATCACCAATAAGGGCTATATAATAAAACATTTGAATTTAAAAGAAAAATAAAAATTAAATAAAATAAAAAAATAAATACAATTGAAATTTGCATAACCAATATATATATATCACTCTTTTATGGGCTCGATAACTTCTATAATTCTGCTCTGATATAATGTTTATATTAGCGAAGAAGTTTATGCATGACAGACATATGATGAATTTATAAATGGGCGAAATAAAGGGTGTTTCTGGAAGAAAAAAAACAATAACTTCAAGTCAATTCTTAAGATATCTAATCCAAATAATTTTTTTTATAAATATACGTAATATTATCTAAATCTTTTGTACTGCTATATTTTTGATGCCAACTCTTACTTATAAGGAAAAAAAATAAACAAATAAAATAAATAAATAAACATAAAAATAAAAGTAAAAACGAAAGAAAAAAGTGGGGTGGGAAAAAAATATCCATTACTTCGTCAATTTTTAAGCTATTAAATCAGATTATATTTATTTTACATCTTCTTAATAATATCTACAGCTTTTGCAACGACAAGTTTTTTATAGGACCAATCCTTATAGCTAAAATAAATTTAACAAAAATAGTAGTTGAAGAAAAAATCTCAAATCAATTACGCTTATATAATGACTCATTTTAAAATTTATTTTTGAATTTAAACGCATCCTAATGACAAATATTCTAATTTGGGATCTATATAATGTGACGACGTTTCTTTTGCCTGAAAGAAACGAAAATCAGGAGCTAATAACCATTGAAATGAATTTAAGAAAAAAATAATAAAAATGGATAGCTTTATTATTATTTAATAAAATTATCTTAATTTTCGCAAAATTGTATTATTATTTAATCTATTTATTAAATTGTATTATTATTAAAATTATCAGTGATTAGCTTTATTTTCCATTAATGTGAATTCATTAATTTAATAATTTTTTTAATTAAAAATAGTGAAATATAAACGCTATATAACAAAAATAACCTGAATATAGTTAACATGACAGACACACATTATTTGTTAAGGACTAGATAAAGCTTTTGAACGTTATTATTATTATTATTATTATTATTATTATTATTATTATTATTATTATTATTATTTTGCTAATTTAAACACAGCAGTGATGTGAATACCGTCCACTGGTCAGCAGGTATTTAGACATCTGTGGGTGCTCTGCTTGAAGAAAAGGAAAAATATTAATTTAAGTAATTCCATGCTTAATAAATTAATTTAGATGGTTCAGAAATAGTTCCAGTCTCATTTTTCAATATGAAAATAAAAGCAAACGTGGCCGTCTTCTAGAGTGAAATTGGTTACAGGATCACTTCACAAAAAGCGCATTTGGAAATGGCAAAATTGCTTGTAATAAATATGAAAAAAAAAAAAATAAATAAAAAGGTTAGAAGTAAACCAAATAAAATAACAAGACCAAAAAAAAAAAAAAAAAAAAAAAAAAAAAAAGGATTATAAAAAAGTGAAATGATGCAATTGGTGTTTTCTATGAGAGTGCTTTTTCTTCGGACAAATGTGGTGGTGGAAATTCTGGATTCTATGTTAAAAATAAAATATGTAAGTAGAACGACTGCATCGACCATAAACATGATTATTATGCTTGGTTTTTTTCAAATAAAACCAGTGTCATTTCACGCAGAAACCTTATTTTTTCCTGTTAAAAACAATTCAAGAAACATAATAAAAAAAAAAAAAAAAAACTTTTGTAGGGGTGAACTTAAAAATACATTTCTTTTAATTTTAGGTACTTATTTTCAGAGATATAGACGAAAATTAAGTGCGGAAATATGCCTCCCCCCCTCTTTTTTTCTAAATCAGCTGAAACTAAAATAATGAAAAAATTAGAGGTTCTAGACTCTAATTTATGTGTTCCAGGAAAACTATAGCGATTACCCAAGAATACATAGATTTTGAGAAAAGCGTTCATTCAGCAAAGATTTTCAGGAGCGCTGGTATAATCTGGTATAAAATTGAAAGTGTGTGATGTTTAGAAACTTACAAATTTGAAATAGCAAAAACTGCAAAACCGAAATTCCATTTCAAATTTCAAAGTGTTGTCATTCCTAAAATGATGTATGCGCTAGGCACATAAACGTTTAGCCTTTATAATATACATTGTAAGAGTTTTCCTCGAAATTTATAAACTTACAAACACAAAACGCCAAAGCATGTTATTTACAGATATGATATTTAATTGGCTTAAATTTTAGTAACTTTTTAATCATTTTTATACATTGAATTACATGCTGAATTATAAGCGCTTGTTGTTTGATGAAAATTTATAGCATTATAACATCTGAAAATTCAGTTTAGAGCACTGTATAGAAATTTAGTTAAAATTCAAAATGCTTTTAAACAACATTTTGTGAAAGATTGCTTTTAATGAAAATTGGAAATATCCTTCGATTTCATACTTTCTAAATATCAGTATATGTCATTCTCATGCAATAGCCATGCAAGTACAAACAAATATGAATTCTGGAGAATAACCAGTTTGGGTTTGAAGTCAATCTTAAGGCTGCTCTCAAATTTAAAGAAGCTTTTTTTCTAACACATTTCTGAATTCAATTTTGCTCGAAAACACATTAAATTAGAAGGTGTTCTAATTCAGAATTCAATCGAATGTTGTTTCACTTCATGGTAAACGCATATAAAAAAAAAAAAAAATTATTTTTATAAAGTTATAGAAATTATTATTATTATTATTTATTTATTTATTTACGACATTTAAGCACTAGTAAAACTTTCCCCGTGTCCTAATAAGTAAAACAATAAAAGTTTCACTTTTGTACAAATAAAATATACCGAGTTATGATAATTTGAATTTTAAGAATTTTCAACATTTTTTGTCATAAAAACAGAAAAACGCTTTTTATCTATAAGTTACAAAAAAAAAAAAAAAAAAAAAAAAAAAAAAAAAAATGGTGTGTGTTAATTAATCCAATTTTCATTAAAAGCAATCTTTCAAAAAATGCTGTTTAAAAGCATTTAGAATTTGAACTAAATTTCTATAAAGTGCTCTAAACTGAATTGAAACCTTGAAAGAGTTAACAAATGAAAGAGTTAACAAAAACCTTGGAAGTTGTTAACCTTGAAAAAGTTAACAAAATTTGGAGCACCGGTTCCATTTGAAATGGAAATCCTCTGCAAAAATTGTAATCCACTACTTGAGAAATTATGATTCATTTTATTTATTTATTTATTTTGTATGTATATACTAAGTATCTTGTAAGATGTAGTACAACTGCAGACCAAATGTTTATAAGAACTGTGACTATTGTCGCCAAGAATTACCATGCTTCAATTTGCACACAGAAGAGTTTGTGAGTAAAAAATCATTAAGGTATTCCTCAATGTAATGATATATTACTACCCTTCGAGCACAGATCATAGAGATAGGGTCGAAGCTGTAAGCGCAGTTTATGATCTTCTCCTACCGTAGGCGCACTTTTTGTACACCCGTACTTGAAGTATCTATCGTTTACCCCATAATTTTTTCAAGAATGGGGTCGCTGCGACATGTATCAGGAAAATCTGAACCATCTAAAATCCAGTTACTCCCAAAATTATAAATAATTTTTATGAGTTTCTCTTACTACGGAAATTAATTAATTTCTTTTTTTTCTTCAAATTATGAAAATTATATAATGCCGTTAAAAATCATATAATAAAATTTAAAAAAAAATGTTGGGGATAGCAAACCAAATTTCTGAACTCATATTGTGAAAATTTGAAATTTTACGATACAGATGAAGAGGCATACATAAAACAGAGTGATATTATTAGTAAATTATCGAAACCAGTGAAAAATAGTTCTATTTGATATTAAAAAAACCGTAACATTTTTCAAAGATTTATTGAAAAATCGTGTTTCCTTTTCTATAGAATATCCATTTAACTTTTATACTTAGTACCTAAAGAAAAATACATAAGTACTTATTTAATTATTAAGTTCATTGTATAAATAAATCTAATAATTTCATATCATGTCCTTACTGACATTTTTTATATGAAAATATCATATGGTCTATCATTAATGCTCTCATTTTACATTTAAGAGAAATTAATGTTATTATTAATACAATTATTTTCTTAAAGTACCACCAAAAAATATTAATCCATAATACGATATCAGTTACAAATTTATCTACAATTGTTCCTTTAATTCACATTTATTCTTATAATTTTGATTTAAAAAAATATTCAAGTTAGTGGCTGCAGACCACGCTGCGATTTTACACAATACTCAAATCTTGTAAGTGATTCCTCCCCCCCCCCCTCCTTTCAGTTTTTACCATAATAGCTTTGTGTTTTTATTATTAGATAAAATATTGTATGATCTAGTAACTTAGCTTGTAGTGTCTACAGATGGACAGAAGAACGTATTATCGAGTAACTGAGATAGTTGTGTGTAGAAATTGGTAATATACCATACCAATGAGTAACGTAAATGTGTACGAATGGATAGAAAATGGCATTATCGAGTAACTGAGATAATTGTGTGTACGAACTGGTGAAATACATTATCATTGAGTAACTATATTGTTGTGCATGCAGGCAGAAGATTGCATTATCGAGTAACTGATATAATTGTGTTGTAGGAACTGGTGAAATACATTACCATTGAGTAATCTATATTGCTGTGCATTCAGGCTGTTGATTGCATTATCGAGTAACTTAGAAAACTGTGTAAAGAGTTTAAAAAATACAGCGAGTCTTCGAGTAACTCTACTCAGTAATCAAAGAAAGAAAACATTTTTAATTGATATTTACGTGTGGATGATCAAAGTGATATTTTTTAGAGTCAAAGTATGTCATGCATTATTTTTTATGCTTTCATTTCACAGTAAAGGTGTTATGAAATGGTAATTTAAGTTTATTTCAAATTTGATCTAAAAGGCGATTCTTTTAATATATTAAATGAAGGCTTCTTTTAATTGGAAATATTTTGACACCGAATTTTTACCCAAACGGAATGTAATACAATATCCCGAGATATTGTATATTTTGTAAATACGCCCGGTGCAATTACCCATGTAAATTAAAGCTTTTATTGACTTTTTTCCATGGTAATACTTTTGTCACTTTACTGTTTTTGAAAATGCTAATTTTATTTATTTATTTATTTATTTATTTTTGTGTTGTAGATAGAGATTTAAACACCTCTAGTAAATCTGCGCATGGGATAAGCCCTCGGGTTTTTTATTAAGTATATAAAGATGCGTTAGATTTTATACTTTTTCACTTTATAATTCACTAAAAAATGTTATATGAAACGTAATATTATATGAATCTAAAAACCGACGAGCAGTCTCGTGTAACACATATTTTAAAAGCTGAAAGGGGGGAAAAAGCCAAAATATTAGTGTTTAAAAATGTAGTAGGAATTTTTTTTAAATGCAATTTTTTAAAACATTTTCACAAATTTAATTAATAATGTAGTTTGTTTGTTTATTTTATTAATTCACTGTTAACTGAACATTGAAAGTAGTCAGTTCACCGTTTAATCTATATTTTCAAAAATAAACAAAATTATTGAAAAGATACACTGTCCTCTGAAGAGATATTAATCTTATCGCTATTATTTTTATTTTCTTAATTACATTACCAACCCAAATATCAATATATATTTCACATTATCTCCAGCTTTTAAATTTTGATAAAATTATTCATCGTAAAAAGTAACAGACAATGCAACAATTTGATAAAATGCTTGTCGAAATTCTTGTAAATAAGCCAACCTTCCCGACATTTTTTTACGGTAATACATTTGTATTTTTATAACCAGGTCAATTATTGTATTATCGAGTAATTAAACTTCTTGTGTGTGCTGAACATAGCTTTATCGAGTAACGGAGATATCTGTGTGTAGGAATTGACAAAATACCGCATCACCGAGTAACTTATATTTCCTTATACATACGGGTAGAATATTGCACCATCGAGTAACCAATAATGCTGTGTATACATACGGGCTAAAATTCGCACGATCGAGTAACTTATATTGTTGTGTATCTATGGTAGAAAATTGCATGATCGAGTAACTGAAGTGGCTGTGTAGAATATGACAAAATACCGCATCTTCGAGTAACCTTAGCTTACTTGGTAGAAAGCCATTGCATCTGTAAAAGTTTTGGGGTTCGAGGCTATCAAAATACACTCCATAAGATGGCGCTGAAACCAGTGGCAAATAAAATGTTACACACGGTGTGTATTCATGACAGCAATAAATCGCTTCTCCGAGTAACCTCAAAAAACGGCAGATTTAGCATCCTGGTTATTGAAAACGCGTAATTCAGGTCTCAGACACTCCGAGTAACCTCCAAAAGTTACTCGAAGCGTCTGAGGTTACTCACTCTGTTGGTGTTTAAACCGACGAAGTTACTCATTTTACAGGGTAGACCAACGCACACAGACACACGGAAAGACAGACATTTTGTAAAAACATGTTTTTTGAAATCTCTGACTCCTAAAACGTGTAAATCCGCCGAAAACCGTAAATCGAAAAAAAATTTCGATTACAATACTTTCTTCTATTGAAAATAGAAGAAAGATGGATATATGAACATTAAAAACAGCCCTTTTTTAACTTGAAATTTTAATGAACAGCTCGTACTGATAATCAGTTACCTTACTCACTTTAAGTTCGTTAACCATGCATTTGCGATTGTACTTGTGTTTTGCGCCTATTGACATATTTTCTTTTGCACATTTAGCCTCTAAAAATGTATCTATACATATAAAAGAAAGTTTCCCTCATTGAATGTATGTGTTCGTGCTTGCGATGACAAGCGAAATCTACAGCACCTACGAAACTGAAAATTTTTGTGAAGATAGCCCAAGGCCTCTCCTAATGCACTTGAGACTCAAAATTTTAAATTTCTAATTATTAGGTGGAATATTAACAGGGTTGTTATGTTTATAGCACGTTTAAAACATTACACTTAAAACGATTTTTAAAATACTTTTATTGTGAGAAGTGTGATAATGAATTGTTTGATATAGGGGGCGAAATTTGTCCATGCTTGATGTCTAGAAATGGAATACTTCTGTTGTCACTATGACAAAAAAAAAAGTATTAAAAAAAAAAAAACTAATAACTCAAAAACAAATTTAGATACAGGTTTCAAACAAATTCCATTTAAAAGTTTTTTTTTTTTTTTTTTTTTTTTGAATACGACGGTGTAAAAATTGAAAATGTGCGATGTTTAGAAATTTTAAAATTTGCAGTACCGAAAATTGTTAAATTGAAATTTCATTTAACATTTGTTTATGATTGCTCCAGAAATATTAACGTGAATCTAAATTTTCAGGCATATTAATATGACTCTGGTATTACGTAAACTACGTTTTGATCATCATAAAAATGATATTATTACTGTTTTCCTTAAATACAGAAATCATTTATGTCTAAAATTATAGTCTTTGAAAATATTATTTTCCAAATGGTCGTTGTAATTTGTAAAAATTACATTTTATTCATTTATTTCAGATGTTTTACAACTTTATTCCTTGCCCTCCAAGACCAGAAAATTGCGTCTCGATCTAAAGAGTGAAAGCATTGAAGGGGCTAATAATTTGCACATAAATACAGCGTGTAGCCTGAAAGAGGAGGAGCACGGTTTAACAGCAGCAGACAGACTGTGGATCGTCGGCACCAAATTGATGGATGAAGGTTACATTAAAAGAATGACGTGTCATAAAAAAAAGTCGATGGCAGCAGAATTGAATTTTTATTTTTGCAAGTTTCCGGTTTATGGTAGTCATTTCTCGTACGAGCCGATAGTTGAATTATGTGATGTTTTTTACCACAAGGCCCACTACTATGGTTTTATGTACTTTGTAACACCAGAGTATAAGAAATATAGGTATTCCCCAGAAGGAGAATTGTATGAAGGTGAAAAATTTGTTTTCCTTAAGAAATGAAAAATTTAGCTGAAAGGCTTTGTATTGTATTGTATTTTTTTTTTTTTAATCAACTTGCTTTACAATAAAATACTGGTATAAAATGCATTTTTTTAAAAATTCTCTATCTATTCTTTGAAAAGACTATAATCAGCAGAAATTCATTTAATATGTATGTACAGGGCCATAGCTAAGGGGGCGCTATGGGCGGCTGAGCCCCCCCCCCCCCCTAAAATATTTTGAGCCCCTCCTGGAAAAGATTCCAACGTCACTAAGGAATTTCTGTTCTGAAAATTCAAATAAAATTCTGTTCAAAAATCTAATTTAGTTTTGAGATCCTTTCACAGTTTTGCAGAATTACTAAATTGTATCTAAAATAAGTAATTTAACACTCTCTCATCTTATTTGTACATATGAAGCTAGCATAATGCTTAATTTTGCACCAGTTATACACTCAAAATTTTCATCAGCATGTACTTTTCTTAGTATAAAATGAAGTTATTACAACAGTTTAATAAGAAACATAATACCTACAGTGTAAATATGCACTAAATTATCTTTCTGTGTCAGAAAAAAAGCGAAAAAAATTGTGAGCCCCCCCCCCCCCTACAATCTCATGAGCCCCCTCTATAGATCGCTTCTAGCTACGGCCCTGTGTATGTATATATAAATACATAGCTAAAATACTTTGTATTATATTTTTATATCAACTTGCATTACAATAAAATACTGGTATACAATGCATTTCTAAAGAAATGCTTTATAAGTAGTGCGTCAAGATGAGTTAAATGGTCTGATGGGACCCATTCTTTTAAAAGTCTAGAATCATCAGAATTTCATTTAATATGCATGTATGTAAACATACATATTTAACCCTAAATCTGAAAAAAAATGTATTTAGAATTACGAGTTTATAGTCAATAATAGTTAAAACAGCTTGTATTATTACTATTATTCTTGTAATTATTAATAACTGGAAAAAATCAGTCCCGGGAATATATTAAGTATTTTTAATGCTATTCTTATCATATTCTTACCATGTAATGATTACAAATTTCTTATCACGTAATAATTAAAATTTATGAAATGTGGATTAATTTTTCTGTAAGTTGATAAGAAAAAAAAAATATTCGTTAGACAAACTGAAAATTCTGAACAAAAATCAAAACAGATAAAGCTTTTTAAAAATGTACAGACCAATTTTTTTTTCAAACTTTATATATATATATATATATATATATATATATATATATATATATATATATATATATATATATATATATATATATAGAAAGAGAGAAATGTATGTGAAATGTAAAGCACATGGAAAATGTACTTGTAAATTTTAAATAATAATAATAATAATTGTATAATCACAAGTCAACTTTACAAAGCTAATAAGTTTTAGCTACGTAGATGTATGAATATATAGATTACTATACAAATTTTCTTAGAAAAACAATTTGAGCCAAAGACTCCGGACAAAATAAAAGTTAAAATTATTTGATAAAAATGAGAAAAGGAATTCGCATTCGAAGAAGCAATTCCTTCTTCTAGTCAGCATCTTTTTTATTTTGCTTTATTAGTCCCTTTTACTTTGACCACATTCAATATAAAATACAAGGCAGAACAATTAATTCCCATTTCCTCTCTTTTATTTGTAATGGCCGTACTTTCTGAATGTAAAGAAAGATTGACCGGTTAATTCTTTAGATATGAGCTGTTTTTTTTTCTATCTCTTCTAGTAAGTTTGAAGGATGTTTTTATGTAACATTCAAATTTCCATTGGATAATAATAGTACAGTCGACTGTCGTTAATTCGAAATCTGATAATTCGAATCTTCGCTTAATTCGAACTAAACATGAAGTCCCGAAATTTTCAATGGCAGAATAACGTTAAAATTTTTCATTAATTCGAACTCATTTTCTCTTGACTTCGTTTAATTCGAACTAACGAGAATTTCGATTTTTCTTTTTTCATTTCTTTCTCGTGGATTTCAGATCATTTGAATAACTTTTTTTCTTTGATTCGTGTGAAAATTGTTCCGAACAAGTATACATTTAATCCAATGCATTTGATATCCACTTTTTTGTGCCCCGTCTGTTCATCAGTGACGCTTTAAAATTTTCAGCCATTGTGCTCGTTTCTAATATTTTAATTAGTTTATGTATTTATACAGTTTAATTTAATAGTAAATCATATTCTAATGATAAAAAACGAAATAAATAAAAAAAAACACTATAACATTAATTCCTTTGTAATAGTACCATATTAAGCATGTTTTCATTTCATATTTTCCATAATTCGAACTTCGGATAATTCGAACATTTCTTGTGGTCCCGACGAGTTCGAATTAACGAGAGTCGACTGTAACTGAGTAAAAATAAAAATTTAATGCTATTAAAATGACCTTTAAAATCATTGTGTTTGACCATAAAATTTTACCATATTTTAAAAAAAGATTACGGAATTAAAAGGTTTCCTTTATTACTATTATAATTGAAGGCCCCAAAAGCCAAAGGGTATAAGTGACAAAACCGGAAAAAAAAAGAGAACTAAATGCGCAGACGATCTGAAAATAAGCTATCCTCTTTTCAGATAATGAAATACAGGTTGTTTATAAAGTTCCGGACCCATTTTGATGTTTAATAACTCATAAAATAATAAAGATAGATTAAAATTAATAACATAAATGGTTAAATAGACTCAGAGAGTTTCATGACCCATGTCAATGAACTTCTACGTGTTCCCCCTTCGTCGCACGGAGAATATCAAGTCGATAGTCAATGGATTGGATACCGACATGCTTGCCGCTACCTGGCGTGAAATTGATATCGACTTGATATTCTCCGTGCGACGAAGGGGGAACACGTGCAAGTTCATTGACAAGGGTCATGAAACTTTTTGAGTTTATCTAACCATTTATATTATTAATTTTAATCTATTGTTACTGTCTGCGATTCACAAAGTAGTTCTTTGGTGTGTGTTAATTGTAAATAAAATTAACGCAGATTAATCTTTTGTCTTATATTAACCACTTAAAGCACATTTAGTAAATTCACAAAACAAAACACAGGAATTCAGCTTCCTGCTGCGGTGTACTCCGTGGATTAACATATATTATCCAAGTAGATATGCGAAGACAGAAGAGTAATGTAAGCACTGTGTGTGCTTTTACAAGGCACAAGAGAAAACTGAAGTCAGTTCGCTCACTATGAGCTATTAAACATCAAATGGGCCCGGGACTTTATAAACACCTATAATTGATTTGCTATTTATGTGTTGCGTTCTAGCGATAAACCACTTTTGCTGAATAATAGACAATAGTGATTAAATATAAATTTAAAGAAAATTGTACTCTACTTTTTTAACAGTTGTTGAAATAAGAGGTAAAATGTTGCAATAAAACAAGTGGCAGTCTCCTATTTCATTTCTGTCAATTATTAATGTTCAAATTTAACGTCAATAATCTTTAAACTCAATTTACTCCAAATATAATTTTTGTCACTTGTAGCCTTTTGGCTTCTGAGGTCGTCAATTATTATTATAAAAAAAAAAAAAAAAAAAAAAAAAAAAAAAAACATTTTCCGCCATTTTTTTCATAAGACAGATTTGGAATAGTGATTCAATGCAACTTTTTGTTTAATTTTATTATTATTTTGTATAGAGCACAATAATTTTTCTTATCTTTTATTCTTTTTCGTTTCTTTTTTCTTTTCTTATTCGTGTGAAAACAGTCCAAGAGTCGACCGCACAAAAACGTGTTAAACGTTAAATGTTATCGAGTACAAGAAAAAAAAAAACTTCTCTTTATGGAAGATTAATAATAGGGGAGTCTAATGATTCATGTCTGCCGGAAGTGAAGTGGTGCGTAAGCCAAAAATCAATACCAGTATTCGTTCACTCATAAGTTTAACATTGTGTTTGCCGTGCAATCAAAGGCATGAAAATATGGAAAACTGGGAACAGGAAAACACAATGATAAACCTACGAGTGAACCACTAGTGGTATTCATTTTTGGCTTATGCACCACTTCACTTCCGGCAAATATGGATCATTAGATTCCCCTATTACTAATCTTCCAAAAAATAAAGATTTTTTTTTCCCTGTGCTCGATAATATAGGTTTTTGTGCGGTCGGCTTTTGGACTAAAAGTCTTACAATAATATTTTGTAATTCCCTTTAAAGTATGACAAAAAATAAAATGGTCTAACTGCAGCAGTTTTTGGGAAAGAAATAATTTCAATTATTAAATACAATGAACTAGAACTATAAATTTGTTTTATTTGCAGTGTACTAGAAAAAAATAATTATGCATCCTTTATACCCCATTAAAAATATAATCTTTTAAAGAATAATTTCATTCTGGAAAAAGTATGTCTTTTTGAAAGTTATTATATAAAAAAAAAATACACATTTCCCAATCTTTTTCTATTGTAGATTTTTGAGATTTTATTATTATTATTATTATTATTATTATTATTATTATTATTATTATTATTATTATTATTATTACTAGCAAAAGCCATGCTTTGTTTGGATTCGCGAAGTATTATGCTATAAGAAGTATAAGATAAATATTTGAAAGTAATAATATTTTTTTTAAATTATTTTTCCATCTTTATTAAGCAAAAATGTAATTTTATGTTTCGGCGCATTTTAATTTTAAAATGTATTTCAACCAAATAACTAAGAATTTCCTCAGATTGTTTATTTATGATATAAGACTGGTATAAGTAAAAATATTTTCGAAGTAGAATTATACAAAATATTAATTAATTTTATTTGTTTACAATTCTTTTATTGCCACTTCACAAAAACATAATGTAATTCTTTTAAAATTCAAAAATATCGTCTGCTTAAATGATTTCACAAAATAAGAATAAATTGTGCATTTGAATTCCTAACACAGAAAAATACTTTTATAATTGAATGTTAATAAGAGAATTTTCACAAATTTTAATTCATTAAAAATATGCTATAATTTTTCTAAAAAAAAGTATTTTATACATTTTATAAAAGAAATCATGAAGCTATACATAGTTAAAGGAATGAGCATAGTTTGAAATTCTGACAGCAGTTTTTGAGATATTTTATCAGAATAATTAAAATATATTTTATTTATTTATTTATTTAATGATGATTCTAGCTATAATTACTGACCCCATGATTTAAGTTTTTCTTCTGAAAACGTACGTGTTTCACTTTTTATTTGAAAAAATGCGTTCGTAATGGAAAAACATGTAAAATAATTAAAATAATAATTTTTTGAAAAGTATTTCTGTAAAAAAAAAATAATATTCTGCAAATCTACCGATCATAATTTATATTTGTGTTTAATTTTAAGTGAAAATACTGTATAGTTTTTTTGTAAAGTGTACGACAACATGTCATTTGAGTGGCCTAGTAGAGGATTCGCTTATTATTATTATTTGTATTGTAAAAGTAAAATTGTAAATGTTAGTTTGGTCCAAACATTTTTGCAAAATAGGCATACTTTTAAGTCGTCATTATTCAACAATTAAACATTAGAATTTATTCTTTTTAAAGAATCGTAGATTTCTAAGCTTATTAAAATAGAGTTAAACGCATGAAAAATAACCTGCCTATGTCGGAATTTTCTTTTAAACTGAAAACTGGAAATTTTTTTTTAAACTTTTCATCCATGGAAAATGAGTACAATAATACGCAAGAAAAAAATATATTATACATTTACACGTGCAAAGAAGGGAATTTTTTTTTCTTTCCGATTCGATTCCGTCTTGGAATATTTTACTTTTACCATATACCATTTTTTAGAATTTTATGTCTCCATTACATAGAATATGTATTATTAATACTTATGATAACTGAAACATTTACATACAACAAACAAGAGTTCATTAAAAACACCAATATCGCAGCCTATGGCACTTCTGCATAAATGATGAAGAGCATATAACATGAAAAAAAGAATAATAATAAATAAAATAAAAAAGACTAAGATTAGCTTTTTTGGTCATAAATCTTCCGTAAGAGTAAAGATCAATGTTCTGTAGAAATTCATTCGGGCCGGGCTGAGCTCGGGCCATGTTTTTAGCTATTAGATCGGGCCACTAAATTTTTCTCTACGGGCCGGGCCGAATTTATTTCAATTGTTCGGGCCTGGAAATTTCGGCCCGCACAGACCTCTAATTGACGCATTATTCTTTGGTTATTATTATAAGATAACTATAGCTTGAATTTGAAAAATATAATAGTAGAAGCTATCTTTTTTTCTGCGAAGTGCTTATATAATAGTAGAAGCTATTTTTTTCTGAGAAGTGCTTTTCTTATAAGTTATTGTGAATTATATAATTACGTATTTCAATTTTGTACAAAAACGATATGAAGTATTTCGCCTCAATTTATTCGTCATAAACAATTTAGAGATCATAAACTGCTATAAATTTAATCAAAGTTTCCTTTTTATAAAAATTAAATATTTAATCGGTTGCATCAATTTATGTCTCATGATTCATGCGTTCATAAAATATCGTGAGTGATAATTATATTTCTTCCTTTTTATAATAAAATATCAAGTAAAATGCATCAGTGTATGCGTCATAATTAGTGTAACGATTATCAATAGCTATAAATAATATTAACACTTTATTTTTTTTTTAAATAAAATGTATAATACCATTCATCATTTTATGTATCATGATCCAAGAATTCAGAAATTATGAAAAATATTAATGTATATTTTTTATAATAAAGTATAGAAAAGAATCATTTGACATTCGCGAGTTTTGATTTTTCGCGAAATAAAAAATGCGGAATATTTCAACATTCACGAAGCCTGAACTTGGTTATTTCCGAATTTTGTTTTATAAGTACATTTTTACAAAGTAAACGCACTTTGTTTTACCATAAACTACGTGACACTGGGTACACTGATACCCAAACTATGGGTCCCGACCCATTGGTGGGTCACGGCCAGTATTGAATCAGACACTTTTCTCCGGGAGGGATATTTCTGGCTCCAGGGGGGGACATTCCAGAGTTCGGGGGGGGAGGGTAAATTGCTCAGTTTGACCACTGAAACACAAAATCTGAAAATTGATCGGAGGGACATTTCAATTCTCCGGGGGGATGTCCCCCCCCCCCCGAGCCACCTCATGAATTCAACACTGGGTGGTGGCGGATATTTTAGTGGGTCGCGGAAACAATCGAGTTATGTCACAAAAATATATTTTTATTTCATCTGTTTAAAAAATATAACGATTTCAACAGCCAAATAATACTTTAAGGGGAGTTCCTTACTTTCCATATGAAGAAATATACGAGTAAAATATACAGAAATATCTAAATCAGGGCTGCTACGCCACCTGGAGAACCTGTAAAACCGGGAAAAAACACAGGGAATTTTAAATCTCCTCCCAAAACAGGGAAAATCCAGGGAATTTCTTAAAAAAATCTGGAAAACACAGGAAATTTGGTAATGGCAAATGATAACATTTCTAATTAGCCTTCATACGCGCATATATTTTTTCGCACTCAACATGGAATAAATGCATTGCAGTACAGGGAAAATACAGGGAATTTTTTTTTCAAGATTAGAGTGGCAACCCTGTAAATGAATTCCTTGATGCTGTGTGGAACTCACACAGCATACTCGTATGAACCATGAACATGCTTTTTGTACTTGGCTGTTTTTGAAAAACAAGGATGGTAGAAACTGTGTTGAAAGTGAATCAATGTTAAAATCAACAAGTTTTAATCAGGGATGTAGTGGAGGGTATACGTCGTGTACCCACTGGATTTTTTTAAGAAGCTCCGTATACCGCCTGTTTCTGAAATAAAGCATTAGCGTATACCCTATCTATGAACATTCATGACATCAGCCTATGCCTTTTGTTTATACCGTATACTCTCTACTATTTTTACGACTACAACCCTGGTTTTAATCTTGATATAGATGCTTTAATCAGTGAATACCAGTTCCAGAAAACGCCTATATTATAAAGTTAAGTTTAATAGTAATTAAATGCATTTTTAATTATCTTTCTAGTTTGTGTGTTGTGTTAATTATTATTCCACTAGCAATAGGTGCAATTACTAATTGTTTTTTTCGTTAATAGTGTATCCTTCATACGAAAGTTTACCTTTTCCGTAGGATAAAATAACCGATAGGTAAAACAGGTTATACAACAATTTCCATATTGATATACTGCTATATATTGGGTGGGTCCTGAAATTTTTTTTTACTTAAAAGTGAGTCCCGTGTCAATATGTTTGGGACCCGCTGGCCTAATGTATTACTGTATCGCCTAAATTGCCAGAACCTCAGCCTTTGTGTTGAGGGAAATGTAGATAAAAAATTTCCTTTATTACTTACCCATCATACGTAGTATAGGGTAAGTCTTGCAATCGTTTTGAAAATCGAAAAAAAATTTTTTGACGGATTTACACGTTTTAGATACTGGAGATTCCGAAAAACATATTTTTAGAAAAAAAATTTTGCCGTCCGTCCGTCTGTGTGTCTGTCTGTCTGTAACCGCTCTATCTCCCGAACAAATTGAGATAGAGACTTGAAATTTTGTATGTACTTAGTATGTAAGAATGGAACGAAGCCTATTTAATATCAGTATCCTCGATTATCCGGAACTGTTTTTTCCGGACTCTCGAAAAATTCGTTCTGATGAAAGGTATATAAAAATTTTCGAAATTTTTTATTTTAAGGACTGTACGTAAAAGGCAATAAAATAACACAAATTTTGCATAAAAAAACGAGGTCAATTGGATAAATAGTTGTCGAGATATGTGTAATCCTGTTTTCCAACTTCTTCGATTTTTCATGACCCTGTATTTCATTCAAATTTCAATTCATAGGTATATTTTTATTGGAAAAGAGACGCTTAATCCAACGCAGTAAACTGTGAGTTAATATGATTATTATTTTTTGAGTTATAAGGATGTTTCTTTTACGCAATCCGGTACTGCTCGAGTATTTTGTCGTCTTACATAATTAGTCAAAATTGGCTCATCAACAATTCATTAATGGAGCATTATTGTATGTTAAAATTATTTATTTATGCGTTTAAATTTTATTTTGGAGTTGCCATAGACACGCGTTTTATTTTCATATTTTATATTATGATGGGTAAGTATTACGGTGGCCCCCCAACGACTAGTTTTTTTATGCAGATTTTTTTTTTTTTTTCTAACATATCAAACTTTTATTGCGGAGGAAATATTTTCTGCAAAAATTGTCAGGGAAATTTTAAAACATACATGAACAACAACTTTTTGAAAAAGTAGTAGAATGCGATTCTTCACTGATATGAAGAAACTTGAATTTAAAATATAAATGGAAGTCGCAACTTTTTCTTACATGTCAATTAGTAAACATAAGATCTGTTCTGTCAAACAAACGCACATCACTACATTTTTTTCCCACCGTGCACTAACAAATAAATTTTGCACAATATATTTATAATCATCCAAATTTATTTAAAGGACGTATTTTTGAGACATAAAACTTAACAACTATGTTTTTTGATCTTCCATTATTCTTGTCCAAAAAATTAGAACCTAACCCTCTTGTATATGCAGGAATATAGTCTTAAGTCGCTCAAATAGACCCGGATGGTAATTTTAAGTCTATGGGGGCGTTATTTTCAAATATCTTGCTCAAAATTTAATATTTTTTACGTGATTTTTTTTAAGCATGTAATAGCTGAGGAGAATCTACAACGGAGCTAGTTTTAACTTTTTCAATTTTGGTTATGTATTTTTCTTATATTATGATAGTTTCAATTTAAGAACCGGTTCTGGAAATTAAAGTATTTTTTTTTTAATCTGAAGCCAAAATCGAAAAAGTATAAACTAGCCCGGTTGTAGATCGTGCTCACATATCCTATGCAATAATAATAATAATAATAATAATAATAATAATAATGTGAAAATATTAAAATTTGAGGTAGATATTTGAAAATAACGCCCTCATAGACTTAACATTATCATGTGGGTCTTTTTGAGCGAGTCGAGTGACCTCTTAACATTCGCGAATATTTTCAAAAACCTAACGCTCGCGAACTGTACATTGTTAAAAATTTGCAGCAAAGTTACCAGTCATTTGACCGTTTTTATAAAAAACTGCTACATAACCGTAATTTAACTGTAATCTGATTATATTATCACTCATATTATGATCAGAATGCAATTAAATTTTGGTTATGTAAACCGTTTTCTTTAAAAACGATGGAGTGGCGGGAAACTTGTTGCAAATTTTTAACAGTGAAATATTAAAATTTATGACAAATAAAATTATTGGATTTTCTGATAAAAAAGCATTAAAATGTATATGTTTATGTCTTTAAATTTCTTGACCGTAAAAATTTTTAAAAGTTTTAAGAAACAATTATCAAATTTCTTTAAATTCCGATTAATTAAAATGCTGCAATTTAAGTTAGCTAACATATTTAGTATAAGAATATGAATTCCGTATAAGGACATATGACTTTAGTACAAAATTGGATTCTTTTCGGTATTTCTGAAAAGTGAACAAAAAAAGTAAATAAATAAATAAAATAAAATAAAATAGTGTTTTACTTGAGAAGTATATCCTTATAAGACTCTAAAGATCACACAATTATTTTTGATATATGTATACAAAAATATATATAAGTATGTTGCACAAAGATTCATATATTGATACGATAATGATATTGATGCAATATGTAAATTTCAAATTACACTTTCTGTCCCACCATTTCTGCTCTCGAATCTGAGAGACGGAAAATGCTGGGTTCGAACCCAATAGTGCCAGTCGGCCTAATCGTTTTGGTGTTTTCCGTGGCTTTATATGAACCTTGGATATGCTTGTGTTAGTGCAATTTGGGTTCCCTTAGAAAGACTCCCACGCAGGACACTCTTACGCAGGCCTATATCCTTCGTGCAGGTAATCGTTCCGTCATAAAAACAACACAAAATACGGTTTCTAATGTATCTACTCTCTTAAAAAGTCAGCCACAAAATAGCTCAAGTTGAGCTGAAATCCGCTCATCTCAATGTAGAAAGGCAGCTTCTCAAAAAAGATTTGAAATAACTCGAGTTTTAACCAATTTAAATGAAGTTGAGCTTTTTAAATAACCATTTAGATCAAAAAGATTTAATCGTTTGAAAAACAACTCTTTTATGGTCGAAAAAATTACAGCTCTTTCATGAGAAGCCAAATCAGCTTTTTCGTTTTAAGAGTGTAGGCCCCGCACTTATAGCCTCCCCCCCCTCCCCCCCTAAAAATAAAATATAACCTTTTTTACTTTGTGAAAAATACTGTCTCAAAAATATTTGCACCCTGTCCGCACTTAGTTCTTGCACTCAAAGAAAAACTGCCAAACGTGTCTTTATTTTCATTTATTTATTTATTTATTTTTAATCTTTTGTAAATATTTTGAGTCCCAATAACGTTTCATTGATCCTTTATTAAGAAAAAGACCGCACATGCTCGTGCGCATATTAATTGGGTTTGTTTATATATATTAACTACTTTTGTAAGTGGCGTAGCTAAATTTTTGAGCGAATCGGACAAGAAGCAATTTCGAGACGCCATTATCCCATGCCTCTCTTTCATGTTATTCTCTTTAACCTTATTTTATTTTTTTAAATGTTAAAAAATTAGACTAAAAAAAATGGAGGATTAAAAAAAAAATATAATTTCAAAGCTCTACAAAGGAAAAAAGTAGGTTTTTAAAAATGTATCTCTGTAACATATCAAACCAAATAAACTTTCTAATGATTTCTTTAAAGAAATGTACAACATACATATAATTTTTACGAATAACAAATAAATAAGATGCCAGCCCAACTTGGGTTATGTATGTGTATAGTAGAAAAAAAACTAGAGGAGTGCACTGGTCGCGGTCGTGCTCGTAATACTTATCATACTATCTAGTTCAGAGACGGACCTAACGTTTTGGTTTTATTCCATGCAAAGCCTTGACCTTTAAATTTTTGATAGTGTAGACCTCTAGGTAAAATGAAGTCCAGGCTAGAGTCGATGTGGAAGAAAACGAACTCCGACGCAACCCGAATCTGCTAAAAATGTAATATCAGGACACGGCCCGGTTCTAAAAAAGAAAATCCCTGATCCAGCCCAAGTCTCATGGATTTAAACTAGCGCGACCCAGGACGGGCCGTGGGGCTCGAGCTTCGCCCCAGGTCATTTTCCCGTTAAGATGCGCAATGTCGTTTTGCAAACCCATTATTAGCCCAAAAGGGAATAGGGGACGATCGCCCCCTCCCCCCCTTAGATCCTCCATTGTATACTGGCTGGTTCGATCCCAGACCGAGCGTTTAGCTTTTATACCGGTTGGAACCTGGCTGGGAAAATTTTGGTCCTTGTAGATCTCTAGGAAGAACAAAGTCCACCCCAGGCCCAACCTGGAAGAAAAAAATGCGGCTCCATCCAGCTCCAGAAAAATAAATAAAATAAAATAAAATAAAATAAGACCCGAACCGACCCGGTTCTGGAAGTGTGACGACCTGACCAGTATCAGCCTCGAAAATTAAAGTTTGCGCGGGCTGGTTTCAAATTTAAGTCCAACCCCTTTTCTGTGCCGCCATCTAATATGTCGTTTTACAGATCCTTTATTGGGCTTGGGGGCAAAGACACGGGCAAAAAAATAGAAGTATATCTATGTGTCAAACAAATAATATCCCTCGAGTTCAGAAAAATGCCAAATAAAACAAAGCTAAAAAAACCGTTATATGAAAAGTCAACAAGGGCGGATCTGGAGAGTCCTCAAGGGGGGGGGGCGATTTTAGAAATTTGGAGACTCGACTTTAATGCGTGTTTCGGGGTTAATTTTTTCACTGCGGGTCATGTTGCTTTTATTTTTTGCTGCGGGTCGGGTCTGGGTCCGGTTGACTTCTAGTTTTTGCTGTGGGTCGGGTCTGGGTCCGGTTGACTTCGTTTCTTTTGCTGCTGGTCGAGTTAACTAATGTTTATGTTGTGGATCACATTAGCAGGATTAGCAGGTGTTTTTATTCAAAAACTATGACGTAATCCATTTTTTGATAAGCAGTTTAAGAAAATACTGTGAAAATTATCGTTTTGAATAGAATTTCTGGAAGCGACAGCATGAGAAGGTAGAAAAATCTGCAATCATTTGACGTGCAAGAGAAAACTGCGCTCGGGGCAAAGCAAAATGTAGCGCCCCCCCCCCCTCCGACCCAACTTTTTCTTGTAACAGGCCAAAAATTACGCTGGTTGCATAAATTTGGCGCCCCCTAAATTTCCACGCCCGGGCCGACCGCATCCTTCGCCTCCCCTTTCGCGGCACTGCATATTGTCTGTCCTACACATCTTGAGAACAATTAAGTCTAGTTCCAGCCCAGCTAGTCTATATGTAGAAAAGCAATGCAAGGCTGATCTCGGGCCGGTACGAGCCTGCTAAAAAAAATGTTAAACCCGGGTTACACACAATATAATTCTCCGATGCTGATCTCTACACTGTAAAAGTTAGATTTCTGTATTGATGTTGCCAAAGTAGTTTCGATTGATGACGCACATTTATATTTATTCTCATTAAACACATATAATTGAAAATAGCTCATATTTTAACGTTCCTGCTTAAATCTTTACAAAGGGCCAGTGAGCCCGCAATTTTTTTTATGGACTCGGCCCATATGGCCCTTCAATTTTTTTGCCGGATCGCCCCGTTTGTTTTGTTTATTGGCCCGGCTTGTTGGAAAAATTATTCAAATTTTGTTGGCCCGTTAGAAAATTCGGACCCATTTGGCCTACTCGGACAGGCCCGACCACATGTATACGTCTAGGCTGGGTCGGACACGGACCGAAATTTAACTTTCATTCCGAGCCGAACCCCGACCAGGGAAATTTTGGTCAGTGCGGACTAGAGATAAATTTGGGCTATTATTAAACAGCCTGGTCTTGTCTGAGGCAGAAATATTTTGCGGCATCAAGAGCAAAACCCGATAATGAAATTATACAGTAGAAAAAATTGCATAATACTAATAAAAAATGTTCCAAAAGTAATTATAATTTTAAAGCTATTTTTTATATTAAAAAAAGGCTGTTAAACGAAACATTAAATTTAATATTATCAAAAGAACAGTTTGATGTAAAATAAAAATATATTTTATGCATAAAAGATTTTCATATGTTGTCTCTGTTTTAGTAAAAAAATATTATGGACAATGGACATGTTAATGAAGTGTGTTCCATGAATAAATGCATGGAACCTGTAGAAAATACTGTCTATTATCTGTCAAATCGAACAACATTTTTAAATTTTCTGTAAAAAATGCACATTTTTAACTATAACTATTTCATTCTTCATAACAAGCCTTCGTTATAGCATGACCCAAAAAATAACCTCAAATTAAAAATTTTAAAGTTCAAAACTTTTTTAGGAACAGTGGAAACACTACTCGATCGCAAGAATATGGTAAATACATTTACTTACCGCTACGGCATCAGCAGAGATCCCAAAAGAAATGATAATTACTACAGTTATTTCTATATGAAAAGCGATTACGACTTGTATACGTTGCATACACTAGAAATTTAAATTATTCGGTAACCGTAAAATAAAAACAAAAGAAAATATTCTTTTCGCGTTACATGTCTAAATAATAATAATAAAATATCCAATTGCAAAACAATTTCTGCCACAAACAAAAATCGAACTAAACACAAATTCACTATTCCCGCCTTTTTTCGTAGGCGCCAGATCGGCGGTCGTCGGCAATGCTTGAACATAAATCTACAGATGTAGATATGACTAATTGTTTGTTTTGTTTTGTTTTTTTAATAGCATTCAAATACTAAAATAAAAAAAATTGTGCCTCTTTTTCATTTTTATCAAAATAGCAAGACATTGATTTGAAAAGGAATAAGTACTAATTTTTAAGAAGAAAAAAAGTTTTTTACATATTTCTATTCATCGATAAGTAACATTTTCGGATTTCAGAAAAAATGAGTCCGAATCAAATCAGTAGACCAGCATAAAAACAGAGCACAATCTCGTATCGGACACGGGCTAAGTCTAAACCTGTGGCATCTCTAATGCAGACATCTAAGAAGAATGACTCCATGCCAGACTCGATCTGGAAGAAAAATAAGTCAGGCCCAATCCAAATCAGCAGAAAAATGATGATCATGATAGTATCAAATAAATGACAGCCGAGTTCTGAATGCGGTAAGACCAGATACAGTCCGAGCCTCGGGAACTTAAAAAGGCGCGGCCCGGGGGGGGGGCGCTGAATTCTAGTTAGGATCTAACTCATTTCTTGCAAGGATGCATGTATTTTTGGGAAACGTTTATTGCCCAATAAGTGAAGACCATCGCCCCCTCAGACCCGCCATTGGGCCCGACCCAAATCTGCAGAAAAATAATGATCACGATACTGCCCGGTTCTGAAAGCGAGAAGACCTGACCCAGCCCGAGCCTCGCGAAATCAAAAAGGCGCGGCCCGCCCCGGACTCGAGTTAGGCTTCATTTCCTGCGAGGATGCATGTCTTTTTAGGAAACTTTTATTAGCCCAAGGGGGGGAGATCGCCCTTACGCCTTGAAAAATGCCAAGGCGCATTTTTCTTGAATCCGCCAATGGCGGATCTAAGGGGGGCGATCGCCCTTTCGCCCCCCCCCCCTCCTTAGATCCGCCATTGCTTCTCCTCCCTTATGATCTGGTTCGATCTTAGACCGAGCGTTTACCTCAAGGAAGAACGAAATCCACGCCAGGCCCGCCCTGAAAAGTGTGGCTCGATCCCGCTCTACAGGAAAAAGTAAGACTCGATCCGCCCCGGTTCTGAAAGTGTAAAGACCTGACCCAGTTCCGTGACTTAAAAATGGCGCGGCCCGACCCGGGCCGCGCCGGTCTCGAGTTTAAGTCCAATATTTTTTCTGTGCGGGCAACGTTTTCAGACCCTTTACTGGGCTCAAGGGGGGGGCGATCGCCCCATCGCCCTCCCCTTAGATCCGCCATTGAAAGTCAATGAGATTATTTAAATTGCAAGACGTATCAGAAGGAAATTAATCCATATTTTAAAATATTATAACCCTGTCAAGGTTCTCTCTTTACAGATGATGCAAGAATAAAGGCGATTGTTTATATTATTTCCGAAAATTACATCTACTATTGCACCTATCTAAGTAATTTAAGAGTTATAAATAGATTACCGCATATAATCATGAAACATAAATTATCTTTAATTCTGGCCATAAATTCATCTGCTAATAAACAGAAAGAAAAGAAATACGTATAAATAAAAATGATTTTTAAATGCGTATTTTTTTATTTTGTTTTTTTATTTATTCTTGTGGTTGAAATCTGACACTATAAAATTAGTTTAACTGAATCATATTTAATAAAAGAAAGTTGAAATGATTTATAATAAAAGTACTTTTTCTATTCACGATAACATCTTAAATTTGGGAAGGTGGTGAAAAATAGAATATTTTAGCGTTAATACGTAACTACGTAATAAATTAAGTTCTGGAACATTCTGAATTTATTTCCATCAGTCGAGCCTAAAAAGTTTCGATTTGAGAGTTCTTGCAAGTCGAGTCTAAAAAGTTTCGGTTTGCTGTTAAAGTGGTGTAAGCACCTGTCTTTAAGCAGAAGAGTATTTGACTGTGTCATCTGTAGGTGCTTTCAGACGGTATTGGCTAAGTTTTTGTAATACGGTTTTCTGAATTTGTACGAAGGATAATTAGAAAAAACAAGTTGGAAATTGCACGTGAAGCGTAGCAAATTAGGTGCGTTCGGACGATAACGAAGTTTTAAAAATATTACGTTCATATATCAATCTCATAACATTGTAAATAGTGAACTACAATTAAAACGCTCATCAAACAATGTTCTCCCTATACCATTATGTAATGGAATACTTTTGTGTGGCCTTGTAAATCAATAACAAATGTTCTTTGCACCACAAATTATGTAAGATGTATATTATAATATGTACTTTATAGTTGCATATAAATTTTATTAAGTTCGCATGAGTGTAACACGATTAAAATGCATTTGAAACATTTTTCCCCATTGACCGTAATGTAATGGAATACTTTTGATTGTCCCTGTAATTGATCTATGCATCCGATTTTCATAAAATTTGTAATAACTCGAAAATATTATGCAATAATTATGTATTTTAAATTTCAAACGTATAGAATATATTTGAAACTTTTTCCCCATTGACCATAATGTAATTGAATACTTTTGATTGTCCCTGTAATTGATCTATGCACACGATAATCAAAAAATTTGAAATAACTCGACAGAATTATGTAATAATTGCGTATTTTAAATTTCAAACGATTAAAATGCATTTGAAACATTTTTTCCCATTGACTGTAATGTAATGGAATACTTTTGATTGTCCCTGTAATTGATCTATTCGTCCGAGTTTCATAAAATTTGAAATAACTCGAAAAAATTATGTAATAATTATGTATTTTAAATTTCAAACGTATAGAATATATTTGAAACTTTTTCCCCATTGACCATAATGTAATTGAATACTTTTGATTGCCCCTGTAATTGATCTATGCACACGATTATCAAAAAATTTGAAATAACACGACAGAATTATGTAATAATTGCGTATTTTAAATTTCAAACGATTAAAATGCATTTGAAACTTTTTTCCCCATTGACCGTAATGTAATGGAATACTTTTGATCGTCCCTGTAATTGATCTATCCATCCGATTCTCATAAAATTTGAAATGACTCGACAAAAATATCTAATATTTATGTATTTTAAATTTCAAACGATTCGGTTGGGTAGTTTTTGCGTTGTTATATGCGGACAGACGGACGGACGGACAGACGGACGGACTGAACGACAACTATAGGTGCTACGTATTATATAATTACGAACGCACCTAAAAAGGTAAGAATCATTTTATTCATAGATTTTTTTCGTCTCTTTTTTTAAGCTATTGCATAGCTTTTATCGCGGGCTTTGAGCGCGGTGACCGAATCCAAAAATTCCGTAACGCGGAAAATCCTAACACATCGGTAACGAAAAAAACCTAACACTCGGCTAACGTCGTTTCCTTTCGGAAAACTTCGGAACGGTATCCTTCGGTAGACTTCGGCAGACATTGACGCGGTATTTTTCAGATATTAGAATATCAAGTCTCAAACTTATGTTTCTTATGATCTAATTTTCATAGCGCGGCCAAATTTTGTTTGGTAATTTATTATGAGACAGTGTTTATTTTGGTGGTCTTATTTATTTTGGTGACAAGAGACCCCCCCCCCCCCACCATGAGGGTCGAAAAATTTAAAATGCTTATAACTCGCGATCTAACTTTCGTAGCGCGGCCAAACTTTGTTTGGTAATTTATTATGGGACATTGTTAATTTCTGGTGACAGGATACACCCCACGGTGAGGGTCGAAAAATTTAAAATGCTTATAACTCGCGATCTAATCTTTGTAGCGCGGCCAAATTTGTTTGGTAATTTATTAGGAGACAGTGTTAATGTTTGGTGACAGGAGACTCCAGACGGTGAGGATCGAAAAATTTAAAATGCTCATAACTCGCGATCTAATTTTCGTAGCGCGGCCAAATTTTGTTTCGTTATTTATTATGGGACAGTGTTGATTGTTGGTGACAGAAGACACCCCACGGTGAGGGTCGAAAAATTAAAAATGCTTATAACTCGCGATCTAATTTTGGTAGCTTGGCAAAATATTGTTTGGTAATTTATTATAAGACAGTGTTAATTTTTGGAGACAGGAGACCCCCCACGGTGAGGGTCGAAAAATTTAAAATGCTTATAACTCGCGATCTAATTTTCGTAGCGCGGCCAGATTTTGTTTGGTAATTTATTATGGGACAGTGTTGATTTTTCGTGACAGGAGATCCTCCAAGGTGAGGGTCGAAAAATTTAAAATGCTTATAACTCGCGATCTAATTTTTGTAGCGCGGCCAAATTTTGTTTGGTAATTTATTATGAGGCAGTGTTAATTTTTGGGGAAATTAGACCCCCCCCCCACGATGAGGGTCGAAAAATTTTAAATGCTTATAACTCACGATCTAATTTTCGTAGCGCGGCCAAATTTTGTTTGCTAATTTAATATGAGACTTAATTTTTGGTGACAGGAGAGCCCCCACGGTGAGGGTCGAAAAATTTAAAATGCTTGTAACTCACGATCTAATTTTCGTAGCGCGGCCAAATTTTGTTTGGTAATTTATTATGAGACAGTGTTAATTTTTGGTGACAGGAGACCCCCCATGGTGAGGGTCGAAAAATTTAAAATGCTTATAACTCACGATCTAATTTTCGTAGCGCGGCCAAATTTTGTTTATTCATTTATTATGAGTCAGTGTTAAGTTTTGGTGACAGGAGACCCTCACGGTGAGGGTCGAAAAATTTAAAATGCTTATAACTCGCGATCTAATTTTCGTAGCGCGGGCAAATTTTGTTTGGTAATTTTTTATGAGACATTGTTAATTGTTGGTGACAGAAGACCCCCCCCCCCCATGGTGAGGGTCGAAAAATTTAAAATGCTTATAACTCGCGATCTAATTTTCGTAGCGCGGCCAAATTTTGTTTGGTAATTTATTATGGGACAGTGTTGATTTTTGGTGACAGGAGTTCCTCCAAGGTGAGGGTCGAAAAATTTAAAATGCTTATAACTCGCGATCTAATTTTTGTAGCGCGGCCAAATTTTGTTTGGTAATTTATTATGAGGCAGTGTTAATTTTTGGGGAAATTAGACCCCCCCACGATGAGGGTCGAAAAATTTTAAATGCTTATAACTCACGATCTAATTTTCGTATCGCGGCCAAATTTTGTTTGCTAATTTAATATGAGACTGTTAATTTTTGGTGACAGGAGAGCCCCCACGGTGAGGGTCGAAAAATTTAAAATGCTTGTAACTCACGATCTAATTTTCGTAGCGCGGCCAAATTTTGTTTGGTAATTTATTATGAGACAGTGTTAATTTTTGGTGACAGGAGACCCCCCATGGTGAGGGTCGAAAAATTTAAAATGCTTATAACTCACGATCTAATTTTCGTAGCGCGGCCAAATTTTGTTTATTCATTTATTATGAGTCAGTGTTAAGTTTTGGTGACAGGAGACCCTCACGGTGAGGGTCGAAAAATTTTAAATGCTTATAACTCGCGATCTAATTTTCGTAGCGCGGCCAAATTTTGTTTGGTAATTTATTTTGAGACTGTTAATTTTTGGTGACAGGAGAATCCCCACGGTGAGGGTCGAAAAATTTAAAATGCTTATAACTCACGATCTAATTTTCGTAGCGCGGCCAAATTTTGTTTATTCATTTATTATGAGTCAGTGTTAAGTTTTGGTGACAGGAGACCCTCACGGTGAGGGTCGAAAAATTTAAAATGCTTATAACTCGCGATCTAATTTTCGTAGCGCGGCCAAATTTTGTTTGGTAATTTATTTTGAGACTGTTAATTTTTGGTGACAGGAGACCCCCCACTGTGAGGGTCGAAAAATTTAAAATGTTTATAACTCGCGATCTAATTTTCGTAGCGCGGCCAAATTTTGTTTATTCATTTATTATGAGTCAGTGTTAAGTTTTGGTGACAGGAGACCCTCACGGTGAGGGTCGAAAAATTTAAAATGTTTATAACTCGCGATCTAATTTTCGTAGCGCGGCCAAATTTTGTTTGGTAATTTATTTTGAGACTGTTAATTTTTGGTGACAGGAGACCCCCCACGGTGAGGGTCGAAAAATTTAAAATGCTTATAACTCACGATCTAATTTTCGTAGCGCGGCCAAATTTTGTTTATTCATTTATTATGAGTCAGTGTTAAGTTTTGGTGACAGGAGACCCTCACGGTGAGGGTCGAAAAATTTAAAATGCTTATAACTCACGATCTAATTTTCGTAGCGCGGCCAAATTTTGTTTGGTAATTTAATATGAGACCGTTAATTTTTGGTGACAGGAGACCCCCACGGTGAGGGTCGAAAAATTTGAAATGCGTATAATTCACGATCTAATTTTCGTATCGCGGCCAAATTTTGTTTGGTAATTTATTATGAGACATTGTTAATTTCTGGTGACAGGAGACACCCCACGGTGAGGATCGAAAAATTTAAAATGCTCATAACTCGCGATCTAATTTTCGTAGCGCGGTCAAATTTTGTTTGGTAATTTATTATGAGACATTGTTAATTGTTGGTGACAGAAGACACCCCACGGCGAGGGTCGAAAAATTAAAAATGCTTATAACTCGCGATCTAATTTTGGTAGCTTGGCAAAATATTGCTTGGTAATTTATTATAAGACAGTGTTAATTTTTGGTGACAGGAGATCCCCACCACGGTGAGAGTCGAAAAATTTAAAATGCTTATAACTCGCAATCTAATTTTCGTAGCGCGGCCAAATTTTGTTTGGTAATTTATTATGAGATTTTGTTAATTTTTGGTGACAGGAGACCCCCACGGTGAGGGTCGAAAAATTTAAAATGTTTATAACTCGCGATCTAATTTTCGTAGCGCGGCCAAATTCTGTTTGGTAATTTTTTATGAGACAGTGTTAATTTTTGGTGACAGGAGACCCCCCCCCACCGTGAGGGTCGAAAAATTTAAAATGCTTATAACTCGCGATCTAATTTTCGTAGCGCGACCAAATTTTGTTTGGTAATTTATTAAGCTATTGCATAGCTTTTACCGCGGGCTTTGAGCGCGGCGACCGAATTTAAGAATTCCGCAACGAGAAAAATTCCTAACAATCCGGCTAACGAAGTTTCAGTTTGGCAGACTTCGGGAAGGTATCCTTCGATAGACTTCAGCAGACATTGACGCGGTATTTTTGCATAAGTTGATAAAAAATGCTATGCAATAGCTTTACCGCGGCAGTCCCCGAGTGGCACACATATATATATATATTTTTTTTTTTTTGTATTTAATATTCTTTTGAAATATTATTATCAATTATGAAAATTGCATATATTTATAAAAATTATTTAATTTATTCGTATAGTAGACTCTCGAGTAAAAGAGAAATGTTCGCTAGGGTAGGGATAATAGAATTCGTGCAAAATTTCATGAATAATTTTGAAAAAAGTCAGATTATTACACAATAAGAATTAATACAAAAGAAAGAGAATTAACATGAATTTTAAAGTTATTCAGATTTACAATTAGTGCAATAAAAAACTAGATAGTGATGAGAAAATACAATATTTAAACATTAATATATAACTAAGCTATAAATTACTTTCGGGAACATTCCGCATTTTTCTAATTCCGACTTAATAAAAGTTTCGATTTGAGAGTTCTTCCATTGGTTCTGGTTAAGTCCAAGAAGTTTCGATTTGAGAGTGCTTGAAATGTCAGGTTATTAATACAATAAGATAGTAATAATTTAATTTAAAAAAAAAGAAAGAAAATGAACATCAATTTCAATGTTATTTAGATTTTCAATTAGTGCAATAAAAAAACTAGTATCATGTCAATCTGTTTCAAATTTTCATTTACTTTTCGGCGAATTTTACTATGCAAATTTCTCAACTTTTATTTTTTCAGCAGGTATATTTTTCTTGCTTCGAGTAATTAATACTTTTAGGCCCGATTTTTTTTTTTTTTTTTTTTTTTTAATTTTTAGAAAAGAATACTTTTGACATCAATGACGTTAACACTAGCTATCCAGATAGATTAATTAGAGGTTAAAAAATATTTCATTGTCTGAAACATAACGAATATTGTTGTTTTGCGTACTATACAATTCATATAAATATATAATAGGCTAAGAAAGAGTTTTTGGAGAGGTTTAGAAAATATTGTGTTACATCAAGATTTAATTGATATTATAACTTTCTAATACTTTTTGCGCTTTGTTACATACCATTCTTTTCAGAAAAGGGATCGTTCAAGTATTACGTAAGCATATTTTTAGTCATTTTGTACCCCCTCCCCCGTTTTATAAGAAAATATAAGCAAATGCTAGACCCCCCCCCCCCCTTTGCTTACGTAAGATTTTATGACAGTTTATACATCAATACTTCTTGATTTATAAAAAGATACCAATCCTTTACATTATTAATCCTACACGTAATGCTTACGTAAGAATTGTCGTGACCCCCACCTCCCCCTTGTCAGAAAAAATAAGCAGACTCTGGACCCTCCCCTCCCCCTTTAGTGCTTACGTAATACTTGAACGGTCCCAAAGTAATCTTTATTTTAAATTTAAAAATTGAAATGTATATGTTTAAAATAAAAGAATCGCAAATAATGCAAAGAAAATTAAGCAAATATTTACTATTATTATTATTAAACTAGTATATAACCCCCGTCAAAAATGACGGAATTTTGACCTGCATTTTATTTTCGTAAGACTTCGTACAAACAAACAGAATGAAGATTTTATTATTAAAGAGTTTGTATTGTAGAAAAGCATTATTTAAAAATAACAATACAAAGGATTTTTTTTTTTTTACTTGATATTAAATTTCTGAAATAGTTCAACAATTGGGCAAAACATACAGCAGTATTTATCACAACAATGAAAATAATTAGCAAAGTAAAACACATTTTCTGAAAATTTCACTAAACATTAAAAATTAATATTGATTTTTTTTAATTTAAAATGCATTATTTTACAAAATCAATGATTCGGCAGTGATTTTAGCCATATACATAAGAAGGATATGAAATAGATTCCTAGATAATTGATTAATAAAACTTTATATTTTATTTTTAAGGCTCATCTAGGTTTAGTTAATATAAAAAAACAACAACATAAAAAAAAAAGTTTTGGAAACAACATAAAAAAAAAAAAAACTTTTTGGAAAATTTGTAGTTGTTTATAGAAAATATCGAACCAAGATGCATTGATTTAGATCAAAATCAATTTTTAAAAACTCTATGTCACTTAAAAAATTCATTCCTTATTAATGAAAACCAAAATCTTTATTGTTATTTCCTTCGTAAAATTTTAATTTTATTACACCAATTTTTAAAAGCTTAGCTTATATCCACTTGAAATGTGCTTACATTGTAAACGAAATTTACATTTCTTATGAAATGTAATTAAAATATAAGTAATATACAGCCATGTATAACTTATACTAATTACAACAAAACAGGTATATATATATATATATATATATATTTTTAGCATAGTAATTTTTGAATATAATAACTTTGAAAAGTAAGAAAAATTCTACTTTAATAATAGAATGTGGAAAAATAATTTTCAATCTCATTAATGCAGTTATTATAATATCTCATATATCCATTACACCTTGAGGGAAAAAAAATATTTTCTTTATAATAGAAAACAAAATTTGAAAAATTAAGTTGATAAATGTTGACATCTTAAAAAAAAAATAATAATAAAACGAAATTTAAATTATATCTATGAAATCATATGAAAATTATTCTATTTATTTATAGCTTGGTATTTTAAAATTATATAGCGGAAACGTTCAAGAGAAATCTCTTACACATTATTACATCTTGCAATTTTTATTTATTACTAACTATAAATCCAATGGAATTGAACTATACATCCGATTTTGATAAAATTTAAAATAAGTCGATAAAATTGTGCAATAATTATGTATTTTGAATTTCAAACGATTAAAATGCATTTGAAACTTTTTTTCCCCATTGACCGTAATGTAACGGAATACTTTCGATTGTCCCTGTAAGTGATCTATGCATCCGATTTTCATAAAATTTGAAATAACTCGACAAAGTTATGTAATAAATGTATATTTTAATTTTCAAACGATTCGGTTGGGTAATTTTTGCGTTGTTATATGCGGACGGACTGAATAACAACTATAGGTGCTACATATTTACATAATTACGAACGCACCTAAAAACGGCTCACAGTCGTAAAGAAACAACTAACAGTATTCGAATGCTGATTGTAATTCATCGTAATAGTGGTAAATCTGATCGGAATATTGCTAAATTAGTTAATATGTCAAGTTAACAGTTGAAAGGGTTAATTTTAATGAAACTTCTATTTAACGAAGTCTCATCGTTCACTTATACACTTCTTTATAAAAAAGAAAAAAACGATAAATAGAAATCAACTCAAATTAATGAAATCATTATAATAAAATACACATTCATAAAATAAACATCAAAAATGGAAATATTAGAAAAATTGATTTTAATTCGGGCAGTAATTTTGTTTTATGTAACGTAAATATATGAGAGAAAATTTAATTAGAATAACATCTAGAAAAACACGTAGTAATAAACAGAGGTAAACAAAAAATGAATCTTAGCGTGTTTTCTTTCAGTATTCCAAATTCTTAACTTAAAAATCGGTAATATTACTTTTTACAGGTTTCTCTCTCTCTGTTCTAAAAAGAAAAAAAAGAACAAGAAAAAAAGCACTATTCTAAAACTTACGCTGTCACCGCAGCTGACAATGAATTTTTTGTGACCTAAGGTCTTTCTTTGTTAATATTAAGAAGGGCCTGTAGCATACAAAAATATGAAAATTGATGGAATTATAGAGAAATGTTTGATAAAAACTTTGGTGCATACAATTTGTAAATCTAATTGTTATTTTAAGATATATTTAATATTAAAATTGATCGAAATCGTTCCATTAAGAAAGTTTTATATGAACAAAAACTATACATAGGAATTTAAATGTTTTTAGATCATTTTGTACATTATAAGTTCCCAGTCAGTATGCATTCATTTTAAGTTCAAATTTTCAACATTTCGAGAGATATTTTTTATATATTTTAGAAAAGGGTATCATTTTAAATTGTTGCCAACTAAGAAAACTACGCAAGAAAAAATATTTACTTCAGATTAAAGTTATTCACACGCGAATGTCATGAGATGAAAAAACTTTCAAATTAAAATTAAATGATTATTACTTATTAAAAATAGGGAAATATTGAAAATTACGGATAAAACAGGGAAATGTTGAAAATAACGGCATAAAAACTATATTTACACGTGAATTTTAAATGATTATGAAAATTGTAATTTAATAAGCTCTTTTTTATTTCAGTGGTGTTTTTCATTATGGTACATGGATAAAATATTACTTAAAGGAAAGTTTCTGCCATGACAACACAGTTAGAAGTAAAAAATAATAATTTTGATTTTTAAGATTGTTTGAAACATCTATACAGTAAAACCTCCATAACGGACACTCCTGAATAGCAGACACCTCTATTTAACGAACAGTTTTCCAATCCTTACTCCTAAAACCTAAATTTTTGTATGTTTAACCTCTGAATAACGACATTCCAAATAGCGGACACTATTTTAGGCGATAAAGGATGAAAAAGTATTTTTTAACAAGAAAAAAAAAAAAAAATTAAAAAAGTCTCTAAATTTATCAGGGCAATGTGTCAAAAATTTCGTGATCGCAGATAAATGTAGAGGGTAGGCTGAGCAGGGTTGGGTTTCTGACGTCAGAAACTGGTTTTTGACATGACAAGTGTCAAAAACTGGTTTAAGCCGTCAAAAACTGGCTTAAACCGTCAAAAACATGTAATGCGCTTTAAACATTTTAAGAATAAGAGAGAAATATTGAGCAATTTTTTATTTAAAATTAATTATACTGTAATTTAATAATTACAAGAAAATTAAATTATTTTAATTGCAATAAAACATTGTTTTTTAGAATGTGCAAACAGAAGAAAATGATTTTGTACAGTTAATAATCTGGATCAATTTTACCCCACAGCATCCTATAGCACTTAACCAATTTAGCCCATTTATTTACACCCAAATGGTTTATGAGTTTAGAGTGTATGAAGCCAAAGTTACAAAATACTCTTTCAATTGGTGCTGAGCTAGTAGGGCTTGATAGCAGAAGCATTGCTAGTTAAGCAAGTTTGGAGGCGAACCAAATTTTCAGATGTATGACAATTTTTTTTTTTTTTTTTTTTTTTTTCCCGGAAATGATAATATACAATACTGTAAAAGTGAATTTTTAATAATTCATCTAATATTGTATATTTGTGACAGATGTTTAATGTGAAATTTTACAGATCAGTGTAGTATTTGAGGTTTCTGACGAGGTTTTTGACAAGAGGTTTTAGCCATGACGGTTTAAACCACGGTTTTAACCGGATAAAACCGCACACTGTCAAAAACTTGCCAACCCTGAGGCTGAGAAAATTTCTCCTTCAAGTTCATTGTTGAATTCAAAAAGTTGCCAGGGAGATACAGCTCCCGGAGCATTCATATGTCTATGTCCCCCTCTAGAAATTTTATGATTTAATGTTTTTAAGGGTGTATTCCGATCAAAACCGCTTATTTTCAGATTTATCTTAAAATTTATTTTTGAACTCAAATGCACCAAACTTTCAAAATCCCTTATTTAGAAACTACAGAATGTGCCGTGTTTGTCAATTTTTTGGTAAATGTAGAAAATATTGCAAAAAATGCTGTCAAAGTTGCCAATTTGAATAGAAATTTCCGAACCTGGAGATTTGGTAACGAAAAAATGACCGAACTGAGAAAATAATTGTTTATAAATCAAAATTCTTATTGATTCAGCGAAAAATTATTTCACACGGCCTCTTATACATCATTTCAACAGTCACTCCAACAAGTTTCATGTTTCTACTTTTAAAAATGAGTCTGAAAATGTATCAGAAAATTTTAAGCTGTTGAAGGTGAAAAATCATTTTTCCGAATACACCCTTAATGATCAAAAAGTGTAATCCCTATCCCCGCTCGGAACTCTATTATGACCAATAACATCACATTGAAAAACAAATTGCACATACTCGCAAGCAAAAGTAAACTTTTGTATATATATACATATATATTTAATAAGAATGTAATAAACAGCAGTTAAAAGTGTGCACAATTTTATTTAAGTGTTATTGCTCAAAAAATAATTTTAATTTCTCATTAATCATATAATAGAGGTTATAGAACATATAAGTGTCAATTAATGAAATATTGAGCATTTCTTATCGAATTTTGTATCTCTGAGGTTTTCCCAATAGCGGACACCTCCGAATAGCGGACAATTTCTGCGTTCTCGAGGTGTCCGTTATTTAGAGGTTTTACTGTATTACGTTTAACATAATCATTGATTAATGTGGTAGTGCTAAGACAAATTAAGAAAAATTAAAATTATTTTCATGTCAATATTTTAGCATTAATGCATTGTATTTTTAATGTGAAAGTTGTACAACGTTGTTGGTTGCATTTTATGACGGCCGATTATCAACACGAGGGATATAGTCTCTAAGGGTAGAGTGTCCTCCATGGGAGTCTTTCTAAGGGAACCTAACCCGTATTCACGCAAGGAAATCTAAGGTTCGAAGAAAACGACGAAAAACTCCGAAAGATTAGGCCGCCGGGCGCGATTAGGTTTGAATTCAGTAGGGATGCACCGGATACTGATTTTGCCGGATATCGGATACCGGATATCCGGTATCCGATTTGGCTGCCGGATTCGGATATCCGGTACTAAATATGTTTTTAGTTATGGTAAATATTTGTTTATTTCTTTATCCAGTGCCATCGCAAATAATAAATTGCAAATATGTTTCACACACAATTATAATATTTTAAATGTACTGAAATATATTTTTCAGAAACTATATATCTTTGACTATCAGGGCTTGAAATTCAGGTTTTCCCATGAGGAGAGTTTCCCTCATAACATTTGTAAATGAAGGGTAATTAAACTATATAAGAGGGAAAATATATATATTTTTAACCCTATTATTTTTTACTTGCCACTTAAATATTTACAATTTGTACAGACATGACGAATTTCCATTGAAATAGTTTAAATCAACTCAAGATAATTATCCAAAATGTTTATTTTAATTAAAACAAAGGAAAAGAATCAAGCTTTATATATATCATATCTGTTTTTCAATTTTCACTCAATGTTATGGACAATTAATAACTGAATTGCTAAATGAATTTTTTAATTTAAATTTTGTTCGATTTTGTGTGGTTTAGAATCTTTTATAGGTTACACTTTTGACAAACAGAACAGAACAACTTTTCTAACATATTAAATTATCAGAAATAGTAGGTTTTACTTTTTTCTTATTTTTTTTCTTAATTTTGTAAAATCTGATGTGCATTCATTTTTAATTTGCTTGCACGAATAATGCATGTAGGTGATTGTATCGCCAATATCCTTCTGTGATTGTATATCACTTAATGGAATTATCGTCAATACCATAAAACCTGGCATTTTAGCTAATTGAATTATGTTCAACTATGCATTGGAATTTTAAACCCATAAGAAATTCCGAAAATGGCATAGCCAGTAGATTTCTTCTATTACATAAGAAATGGTTTATTTAAAAATGTTATGTCCTAATTTCTGTGAACTACGCACATCAACTATTTAAATAATTTCCTTGAAGTTCATTTTTTTTTAATTATTCGGAAAACGGTTATTATCGGTCGAGAATGGACATTGTGGTGTGCGCATTTTAGTTTGTTTATGATTCGTCCAGGGATGTTAATGTTATAAAGTTAAAATTATTTTCAACGTTAGAACAAAAGAATATTCGTATTCCAAGCATACCGGTTTCGGTAGCATATAGCATACCTTCCTCAGTGCTAAAGATAGTGGAAATTCGCTCATATATATACAGGGAGGATTGGGGATTCAAGCGACAAGCTTCTTGACCAATAGGAAAACAGAGGATCCTAGGCAACAGTCAATAGGAAAACAGGGAACAGCTAACAGAAAAATTGGGTGGAAAATGGAAAAGATATTGCGAGAATTGCATTAAAAGATTAAGAAAAATTAGTTTTAATGTAATATTTCCAACAGTCTGATAATGGTGGAATAGCAAAATCACAATTAACGAGATTAGCAAGATTTTTATGGATATGGAAAGCTTCAAGGAAGTAAAGTTAACTTATATAAAAATAAAGACTTTTTTTTTTTTTTACAATGGCCCTGAAATTATAATATTATATACGTTTAGATTACATTTTATACATAGGTGCCTATCTTACATTAATCTTACGTAATTCGTGCGTTAATTTGATCCTGGTTTAATGAATTTGGAACCAGAATTTTTTTTTTATAAAGAAATGAAATTAAATGAGTGCTACTTAAAAAACTGAAAGTATATAAATAAAGATTCATGAAATAATTGTTTTGGTTCGAAATGAGGTTAACCTGGATCAAACTATCCAATTATTACGGAAGATTAGTTGAAACTTGACAGCTATGTTTATAATATTATATACTTTTAGCTTTTAGTTAATCATTCAAGTATCGATTTCATTCACGGTAAGGCGGATTAGAGGGTGATATAATTAGTTTGAAATTCAAAATATTTCACTTGATATTTTTATGTGAAAAAAGTAATTCTTTACATGACTTAGCAGTGATTTTTACGGATAAATATCAACACTTTAACAGGAAAATCACGCAGTCGCTGCACACACATTCCCTCCCGCGTTTCCCATTGCAGTCTTTGAGCATTTTTACAGCTAAATATAAGTTTTTTTTTTTTTTTTTTTTTTTTTTTTTTTTTTTTTTTAACGAATTTTTTACACAATCATTGGCCACGTATTTCAGACAATGTATTTCCATATATTTCGAGTTAAAGAGAAAATCGTACAAATTTCAAGTTCGTTTAATATTATTATCACGGATCCGGACAACACCGGGCGAGTCAGCTAGTGAAAAAATAGTTGAAGAAAAACTGTACAGTCTCATATTTGTTCTTTTTTAAATAACTCAAGGCAGATTTTTTGAATTATAAATTATAAATACTTCCAACTTAATTCTGAATAAAGAAATGTCTAGCTCATAGTTCTTTTCTTATGAATAGTGGCATTTTCTATCCTTCCCATCATATAAAATTTTACAGAAATCAAAGCATATGAGTTGAAAATATAGTTATGGTATCTTATTTATTGTTAATGCAACAAACGAAAACATAAGTTTGACCTAGATTGAGATGAAATACAATGCATTTATGATTCAATAAGTTGATTATGATTATAGCTTCATAAACAAAAAATTGTCTGCCTTGATAGCTATTACTAATATCAAAAGTTTTCCTTTCTTGTTTAAGGACTTTTGAGAAAAGCAAGAAACAGATACTAAATAGAATTTAGGAACTTGCATCTGCACTCGCATCATTTATTCCTAAGCAGAATCCTAATAAATCGTAATTTTAATCCTTCTCATGGTTAATTTTCTTAAGTTAAACTTTACAAACAGCAAATAAATAATGTAAAAACATTCTATATTATTTAAATATGATTTTATTTCTAATTATTTTAAATATATTAATAAATTGACAGTTAAAAGTAGAAATTGTGAAAAGTATTTTAAAATCTGTTTTAAAAGGCTTTATTAAGTATTGGATTCGGCCGAATACTTTGATATTCGGCCAAAATACGCCCCACCAGTGGCGAGAGGTTCTGACCTATCAACTGGTAGACAGCAGGCGCTGGGTTCGAACCCAATCGTGGCCGTCGGCCTAACCGTTCGGAGTTTTCGTGGTTTCCTTCGAACCTTGCGTAAATACGGGTTAGGTTCCCTTAGAAAGACCCCTACGAAGGGCACTCCCCCCTCAGGGCCTATATCCCTGGAGTAAATAATCGGCCAACACAAAATAAACCAAACCAAACGGCCAAACCGAATATTCGGCTGGCCGAATAGTTTCATATGCGGCTTAACCGAATAATTTGATACTAGGCCTAACCGAATATTCGGTAACATGGCCGAATAGGACAAATACCTAATAGATACCGAATATTCAGTACATCCCTAGTTATAAGTGAAATTTTTGAAAATACATCAAACTTTAAAACTCATATAATTGCTTCAAATTCCAATTTCTTTTAAAAATTGCAAAAATCATATTTTCCCCATTTTTTTATGTTATTACCCATTATAATTTTTTTTAATTGTACCTTGCACCACTTTCTCAAATCAAAAATCTTTGATATGCAGTTTGTCAGCATTTGCAAGAGAAATATACTGTAAAAAAAAACAAAACAAATAAATAGTGGTGCGAGTAGAATAGACAAACTGTCGCGTGTGTGACAGTCCTGTATGCAATTGTTATCTGGGGATAGTAATTATTTGCATTACATACGAATCCGAGATAATTTGGGATAATAAGGAAATGTATTAAAGTTAAGATGTAATTTTTATATTGTTTATTTCTTCTATCTTCAATAAAAGAAAAAATTGCAAACTAAATTTCGGTTTTCGACAGATCTACACGTTACAGGAGCCATAGATCACAAAAAATATATTTATACAAAATGTCTGTCTGAAAATGTTTCCGTATATTTTTGTGTCGCTATTGTACCATCTTTCATAGATGAAGTTGTGCGTAGAATTGAATAACATTTTTTGTGTACGTATTTAGCTGTGATAAGCTGATCCTTCTGAATTTGGTGAAATTACGCCTGATTGCTGCGCTGTAATAGCGATTTTTGTGTCATTTTCATTAGTGTGCCACGGAATGTGTATTAAGTTATACACAAAATTGAGCTGTATTTTATGTATGCGCTTTTGACTATAGCAATATGGTCCTTCTTCAGTTGAAAATGTTCTGCCTGAAGAGGATGCTGTAAGGGATTTTTGTGCCATTTTTTTTCACTGTACGACTGAAAAATGTATGAAGTTATGCATAGAATTGAACCATTTTTTGTATGTTTTTGGTTATAGCCAACAGGGATATAATGGAAGATAAACGGGGATATACACTGTAAAAAATATCCGTTAATATACATAAACTTTTCCCTAAAATTTTAGGGAATAGTTTCATTTTTCCGAGAAAACAGTAGTATTTCCGTATTTCCCACTTTGCGGTTTCGAATCACGGAACTGCTCCGTTAATTTTTCCGAAGGTGTAAAACTTCCGTTTTTAAACAGCACAACATTGGTATTTTTAACCGATAGGTGTCGTGGTGCCATCTGTATGAGGAAAATAGAGAAAAACGTTATAGCAATATTTCCCTATTTTTCTATTTTAATAAGGAAAAGGAGCATATTTTTACAATATTAAAATAACAATAGTAAAAATAAAATTTATTAATTCTTTTTAAGTTTGATACAGTTGTAAAATTATTCTTTTTTTCAGTAAGATTTTAAAATAATGTTTATTTATATCACAGTATAAAAAGTGCGTATGATATTTTAGTGGGAAAAAATATACTTTTAATTTTAATATATAATACTTTTTAATCTATTCAAATTAAGAAGTTCGCACATAAAATTTAAAATATATCGAAATATATTACCGAAATTATTATTATTTTGGCGATTACCTAAGTCATAATAATCAATAAATGTAATTAATTTTAATAACCCATAGTAACTTTTATTAAGTTATCTTTATTGAGTTTACAATAGATCGTCACACAAAATATTTGTTAAAATATATGCTTTTTAAAAAAGTGTGTTAGTATCCTTTTATAAAATAAATAAATGAATATGAATAATATTACAATAGAACTTTAAAACTCTTCCAAAATAGGAGGAAACAAAAATTTTTAATACTTTCTTACATGCATGTAATATCTTAAAGGCTAAATTTTTTTTTATATAAAGCTAAAAAAAAAAAAAAAAAAAAAAAAAAAAACTAAATATCAGAAATTATAGAAAGAAAATCTATAAAACATAATTTTGAACTGTACGCTAAATATATATATATATATATATATAATACCATTAAAAGTAGACAAGATTCACCAATGGATTTTATCAATAAAACAATAAACCAAAACGAAGAATTAAATTGAATTATAGTAAACAATATTAACCATTTGAAATTAACCATTGAATTTAATAACTTATATATATATATATATATATATATATATATATATATATATATATATATTATCGCTACAGAAATAAATCCGCTTTCAAAATCTTGTCTTTACTTTATGAAATGCATCTGAAATAACTAAAGATATTTGAAAAGGTGTTTTGTGTAATCATGGTGTAATGGTATTACACTGCAGGCTACGACCGAAAACGACCCGGGTTCGATCCCCATGGAATTTAAGTCACATTTCTTCGCTGTTATTTAAATTAAATGTATATAATGTGTGCCTGATGTTAAAGTGTCTTTCTAAAGTAAAGAATAAAAATCACAAAGATGTTAGTTTGTCCTTGAAAAATTCTTTTAACTTTCAAATGAAAATTTTTGCATAAAAAAATATTAAAAAACGGAAATATTTTGTGAAAAAACGGAACTATTCCTGGAAATTTTTTTCCGTTAAAAAACGGAAGTAGTACTGGCGTCTAGATTACCAGTACTATTTCCGTTTTTTAACGGCAAAATTTTTTACAGTGTATGTCGTATACCTTCTGGATTTTTTTAAGGAACACCTTATACCCTCTGATTGTCAAGAAAGCTATAGTATATGATGAGAAATATTACTAACTCATTATTTATAACTATAGAAAATACATTAAATAACATACAACAAAACTACCCATCATGTTGTAAAAAAGTATTTTTTGCTTTATTTCGTTTTTAACGTACTTTCTCAAAACTGGTACGAAGTCGCCAAAACTGGTAGAATAACATGTTGGTACCGAGCAACCAACAACCAATAAGACTGAGAACTTTGGTTTGGAACGACAAAACATACTTGGGAAAAAATGTAATTTTCTTAGTTCACCCTGGTGTCTTCCCAACGTTATTTATTCTTTCGTTTCTTGCATTTCATTGCTAGGGGGGGGGGATGTCCCCCTCAAGCCACCCCCTGACTTTAACACTGGTATCCATGGATGTTCATGACTCTCGCGTATGCCCTCTGCTTATGGCGTATACCTTCTGGTTTTTTGACGACTGCAACACTGATAACCACTAAATGCGAATTTTAGAAAATTATTAATGTAACGGAATCTACTATATTATTTTATATGTTTTCTTTTATTATATTGCTAGATTGAACAGCAACAATGTCTGAACTTCCATCTAAAGTCAAAAACAGAAAATACATACGCATGCCTGAGCAGAACAAGGTCATAGACAGCGACGAAGAGTGGAGTAGATGTGGAAAGTGGATGTTGGTCAACCAATCAGGGGATATGTCTTGGATTGATGAAACATGGCTTAAAGTTCAAGTTTTATTAGAAAAGGGCTGTGTAATAATGTTAAAGGCTTCAACAGCAGCTGAGACCGATTGTCCAAATGAGTCTGGAACCATTTTGTGCTTCTCAAAGCCTGGAAAGGAAGAGATAGAACGAGTAGCAAAAGAAATTAGAAAGATAGTTCATTATGAATACTGTATGTATTACAAAGTGAACAAAATCACAGAAGATAAAATTGATCACCGATATGGCCATAAGCACATTCCAAATTACATGCATACATTGAAAGGATATTTCTACGAGTACAGTAAGGAAATGGAGGACTGGATATTGGTAAATATAAGAATATTTTTAATATTTTTATATATTTCTGTGACCATCAAACATAACTTATAAGGGAATCGCTTTTGGTGAAGCTGGCACCCAGTGTCCAGACCTAGTGCATTTTAAAGCCGTATACATATTGTATGCATTTTATTTTATATTTAACTTTTTATTATTAATTTTCTATATGTTTGTTCCACGCCTAAAGGAAGTAAAGTCATCAAACATGGCGCTACAAATTTTTCGCTCGCCTTATCTCGGGAGTATACAGTAAGTCCACTCTCAATGGTGGCCAATGGCTAATTTCTAAACTGTTAGTCGTAGACATATAGTTCCAATTGAAAAAATGTTTTTAAAAGAAGTATTTTTTAAGCAATTTATGTCAAAAAAATTTATTAAAAATTACGAAAATTAAATTTTTATACGGTCCCCCAGTCCTATAAGTGACACTTAGTAAATTTTTACCACTACTCTAACAAGTAAGACTTCAGACTTCAGCCACCTTGGGGACCCGCTTTTGGCATATGGTCGGGACAAGCCCCGAGCCCAAGGCAGGGGGGAGGGTCCACTATTCCAGCGGACTACAGCCATGTTCCCGTAGCCGGGAGCATCAGCAAGGAGAAAGATCCCTGGTTTTTTTTTTTTTTTTAATCAGTTCGAGTTTACAATTGCAATCACAACAGGCAACCCTATTCATTCAGGGCGTGTCGGTTTTTACTTGTAGTATTCCTGGTTGGGGTTATACATGACATTGTTTGGTAAAAAAAGTTCCATTTCTCTGCGATTAAAACTGACCGAGTAATAACTGTTTAAAGTTAAAGCATCTTTTATGCTGCAAAATCGGGGCCAATAACAAATTTACTGGAAATAAAAATAAACGTCAGATATAAAATATAACATTAAACATTGAGAATAAAATATTTTTTACAGTATTATCTTTAAATTTATGTTGATGTTTATATATTAAAGCAAAATATACAATTTGTACTAGAATTATAAGTAAAAAAATAGCAGAAATTTTGTTAAATTAAATTATGAAAAGCAACAGTCACAATTAGTTACAATATGATATATATTCAAAATTCTATTAGATTACTTAACCTAACAGAACTTGGTGTAGCCCTATAAAATAAATAAATGGTACGCACCTAAAATTATATTAATATTACATTGTCATTGGATAAAAATAAGTATGCATGTTGAACTTCGATCGGATATTTGAAAAGGAGTTAAAATTTGAATAAAAATTTTGAACTAGGTAAATATGCATACGAACATTATAAGTAAAATAAAAACTTAGACATCAAAATAATACACATTTTAAAAATAAAATCATGAAAAAAAACAGCTCCATTTCCTTACAAAATAAAACATACGTAAAATTACAATTGAGGATGTGAATTACAAAACTCGTCTTATCGCCTTTGTTTTCTCTATCAACCTATACCAATCAGCCCTAATGTAACACTACAATCTTACCGCATTTAAATGTTTTACGCGATTTCCCAAAATCTGATTTTCCGAGAAAGAGAATTTTGAAACTCACGTCTTCAACCATTTTAACCAATCTGGAAGTTAATTAATAAAAATTAACACTTCCGTAAAACTTATACGGTGGCAGCACCTTCATGTCTGTGACAAATGGTTTAGGAATTAGCTATTAGACAACGTTGGAAATGGATGCCCTTTATAATACCTTAAGCACTTAGTGTACGTTCCCTTAAAGCTTAGTCCAACTCATCCGTTTTCAGTTACAGAAAAGTGGTATATGTCATGAAATTAAAAGTTTTATTACTCAATCAATTTTAATGTTAGATGAATGGGACCTTTTTTGTATTGCCTGTTAGAGTGATGGAAAAGTTTTACTAAATATCACTTATAGGACCGGGGGACCGTATAAAAATTTATTTTCATAATATTTAAATGATTTTTTTAAAACCTAAATCGCTTAAAAAACAATTCTTTTCCTTTTTTAAAGCATTTTTACTATTGGAACCAAATGTCTATGACTAACGGTTTAGAAATAAGCCATTGGCCACCGTTTTGAGTGGGCACATTGTATATACGATAAATATTAAAATTAAATCAGATTGCGATTTGTTTGATAGCTGAAAACATAAGAAACAACAAGGTGTTTTTTTTTTATTCAGAAAATCTGTACTAATAAAAGAACAAAACGCTCTGTCTGCGTGTGTCTGCGATGGCTAGCAAAATCTACAGCATGTACGAGGCTCAAAAATTTTGAGTAGCCTCAAATCTCTCCTGATGCACCTGAGCTTCAGAATTTTGAAATTCCAATTATTAACTGAGTATTTAAATTCCAAAGATAACTCTCATAAATAAATCGCCTTTTTACCCTTCATTTGTTTATGGTTGGTTGCATAATATTTTCGCAGAAATAATTAAAAAAGCTGGGACAGAATTAAAGAAACAAATTTGAGTGTTTAACATTTCCAAAGGGAAGGTTTTTTCAAAAGACCTTTAAAACTCATAGACTGGCAAACTGTCAGTTTAACTGAGGATTTTTTATCACAGCTATTGTACGCCATTTAGGAAAAAGTTAGGTGGAGGTGAAGCAAGCCGCAAAAAAGTTTGCAATATGAAACCATTTATAGCTCAAATTTTAATGTCCCGATCAAAAGTACGAGGAATGGATTTTGTATTAATAAAATGAATTGAAAGAAATGAAATACAGATGAAGCACATTTTAAGAAGAAATAGTAGTTTTTTAAAATGGTCTTTTTTTCTATCTTATTATTTATTAAAATTAATGTTTGCTTTTAAAATAATTGAAACTGGAAATAATTAAATGTCAAAATAAAATAAAATATTGAAAACATTTGATTCCAATTAAAAATTGTATTACTAAAAGTTTTATTTTTTTCAGAACTTTTTAATACTTTATAACGTAGATGAAAAATGTTATGACTAAGGGGTCTTGTACCTTTTAACACTTTCCGGCGCACTACTCTTTAAAGTTGGAATTTAAAGAAAAGAAAATTTAGGCAATATATTTAGGCCTAGAGGAGTACACGGGTATAATTTTGTAAAGATTGCACAAACCATTTTAATTATACAGCTGTTGCCGAAGTGGTAACTCCCCATAAGTACACCATTGATAAGCGCAGTGAGAAGAGCATTGCTGTGAAGCGCACATTAGAGTAAAATATTTTACCTATTATTAAAAAACAGTAAAATTTGATGTCTGTGGTGCTGCGATCTAGAACTCATAAGAAAGATTTAAAGTAGCCATTGGAGTAGTTTTTGAAATATTCACGGAGTTTTTATGTCTCTAAACAGGGGGAACTTTAAGTGCTGCCGACCCGGCAACACTGCACAAGAAAGGGTTAAACTCGTTGAAAATCAACAAAAACATTGAATGTTTAAATTAGCGTACCTCCATTATTTTTTTATGTATAGGCATGAATTTTTGGGTTTTGATTAAACAGATTATGCTTTTTTAATATAATACCACTAGATATTGACTAGTTTTTTAGAGAATTTTTGTATTGTTGAAATTAAAAAATCTCTTTTTTTCACTCTATAAGTCATTGCGCGCACGATAACTTGAAAACGTATGTGCGGATTATTATGAAATTAAGTATAGATATTAAACAGATATGTGTGTTTAAAATGAACTACTTTTAGGTATTTAGAGTGATAATAATTTTAGTTATGACTAATTTTATTGATTCAAAAATTTATTTTTTTTATTTTTTAAACAAAAATATTGATTTTTTATAGTTAATGACATAGTTTTGATCTAAGAGTAGTTCATTTTAAAAATACATATATGCGTATTATATACATTAAGTTTCATAAAAATCCATACATACATTCTCAAGATATGATGCGCGCAATGACTTACGGAGTGAAATAAAGATATGTTTTAAATTCAACAGTAAACAAATTTTGCAAAAGACTAGTCAGTATCTAGGGTAGTGTATTAAAAAACATAATCTGTTTAATCAAAATCCAAAATTTTGTCTATGCATAAAAAAATAAAGGAGTTTCACTAATTCAAACTTTCAATGTTTTTACAGATTTTCAACGAGTTTAAAAGTTACTAGACCCCTTAACAATATATTAATAATTGCATGTCAGTATATAAAATATATTGATGAAAACGTTCTTTTAAAATCATGCATGAAAACTTAAATAACAAATATTAATCTAAAATCTAGATTTCAGAGTGCAGACAATTTTAAGACATTAACGAGAGAATGTTAACTTTTCAAGCAAAATCTTAAATGATGCTTCTATATTGATATTTCAAAGTTATATGATAAAAATAATCAAATAATTCTTGCCAATAATTGATCTATTTGTATTTTTTATGCATTTCGAGCGTGTATTACAGCCAATAACGGCACAAATCGTCATTTTCTAAACGAAATTTTAGTCATCTATTCAATAACAGTTTAAACGATAAAAAACAAAAATAAAGATATACGGGTTTAAACCAGTATGAATTGAACGGCGTGTCAAAGCACATGGTTTTGTTGTGCTTAATTAGACTTAAAGTGCTATTACACGTGCGCTGCTGCAGGCGTCAAATCGCAGGCATCTCCATGTTATCCTATGGGACCAGGGGAGTCGCTTGGTTAGCGCGCGATTCTTTTGTGTCGGAGCGTCTTTGACGCCTGGAACAAAGCGAGTCAGTAAGAGCCAATCAAATGCTTGGCAATCCAAAAAGTGCTAAAGACTCTTCTCGAACAGCCAATGAAATGCTAAGAAAACGAAAAAACGCAGGCGATTTTTGTCGCTTGCAATTTTTACGTGTAATAGCACTTTTAATGTACGGATTTTAGGGATACGTTTTTGGCTTCACTCCAAGACATTATACTTCCCCTCTATTAATTTCTCTTTTCTCAATGGTTGTACGCAGATTTTTGGCACTTCGAACATTAGAATGTATGAGCGATTAGCTAGTGTTGCAGTAAAAAAAAGTATACAACACTTTTCTAGGAGGGTTTTTTTAAAGTCGTTTATTAAATTTAAATGTATTCTATTCAATTTAAAAATTTTATTATGGCTTTAATTTGTTTTTAAAACGAAAATAAAATGGCTCTTTGGCGTACAATTGTTCGAATCCGCAAACGATTCATACACCATAATAAATTATCAAATAGCAAAGTAAATTATTTTTCAGAAATTGTCATAAAAAGAATAGTAGCAAAACTAGTTATAAACTTAATTTTTAGACTAATTAAAACTCAACCCGATCCCCCCCCCCCAAAAAAAAAAAACTGACTACATTCCGATCCGTGATAGACAAAATTTCCGTGAGTATAAACCCGACCCTAACCTAAAAATTCTATTTGAAAAAAACTATGGATTTGATAACTGCCCCGAACCAAATCTGAATTCCGCAAAGATGTTCAAATGAAGCACAATCCGATCCGAACAAGAAAAATAATTTTCGTGTTCATGAAACTTGACCCGAACCTAAACATTTTCTTAAAAAACCCCGATATATGACCCGAACGAGATCTGAAACCAATAAAAATATTTCAGAGAACTATAACCCGATTACAACAAGACTAAATAATTTCCGAGGTCATAAACCCGACTCGAACCTAAAAAATTTCATTTGAAAAATCCTGAAATTTGACCCAAATCACATTTGAATTCGACCAAAATATTCGAAAGAACCATATCCGGATTCGAGTAAAACAAAATAATTTCCGTGGACATACGAATACCCGATACGAACCTAAAACTCCCATTCGAAAAAATACCTGAAATTTGAATCGAATCAAATCTGAACCTGACAAAAATATTTCAAAGAACCGAACAAGACAAAAAATTTTCATGAACTTGAATCCAATTCGACCCCAAAAAAATTCATTGGAAGAATCTGAAAATCTGAACTTGACAAAAATATTCCAGTGAAGCATGTCCTTATTCGAACAAGACAGAATGATGTCCATTAACACGCAACAAGACCCGAACTCAAAAGTTCTATTTGAAGAAAAACCCGAAATTTGAATTGAACCAAATCTGAACCCGACAAAAATATTCCAAAGACGTATAACCCGATCCGATCAAGACAAAACAATTTCCATGGATATAAACCCGTCTCAAACCTAAAAAGTTCGATTTGAAAAAAACCTGAAATTTGACTCAAAACATATCTGAATCCGACCAAAATATTCGAAAGAACCATAACCGGATACGAGTATGACAAAATAATTTCCGTTGACTCCGAATACGATACCGATACCCGATACGAACCTAAAACTTCTATTTGAAAAAATACCTAAAATTTGAATCGAACCAAATCTGAACCTGACAAAAAAAATTCTAAAGAACCGTAACCGGATCCGAATAAGACAAAATATTTCCATGGACATGAATCAAATCTAAACCTTTTTTTTTTTTTTTTTTTTTTTTTTTTTTTTTTTTTAAATCTCGAAATCTGAACTGAACCAAATCTGAATTTGGTAGCAAAAATATTCCAGTGAAGCATGTTCTTATTCGAACAAGGCAGAATAATTTCCGTGGATACGCAAGACGACCCGAACTCAAAAATTCCATTTGGGAAAAAAAAAAAAAAAAAAAAAAAAAAAAAAAAAACGAAATCTGAGTTGAAGCAAATCTGAACTTGACAAAAATATTTCAGTGAAGATTTGAACAAGGCAGAATAATTTCCATGGACACGCAAGAAGACAAGAACCCAAAAATTCCATTTGGATAAAAAGCCGAAATCTGAATTGAACCAAATCTGATCCCAACAAAAATATTCCAAAGAACCATAACTGGATCCGAGCAAGGCAAAATAATTTCATGGACATGAATTCAACCCGAACATTAAAATCCAATTTCAAAAAATACCTGAAATCTGAATCGAACCAAATTTGAACCCGACGAAAATATTCTAAAGAACCATAACAAGATCCGAACAAGGCAAACTAATTTCCATGGACATGAACTCAATATATGGTTAGGTAACATTTAGGTTGCAATTACATTACGGTATGGTTGTTATGGTTAGATTAAGGATAGGTTACAATAAGATGACGGCTAGGTTACAATTATGTTATATTTAAGTTACGGTAGGGTATTGTTAAGTCACAGTTAGGTTACAGACAGGTTATGGTTATGGTACAAAAGTTTGCTGTTAGGAATTTGTCCACAGAGTGAACATTACGCATGCTTTGATTAAAAATATACACATATTTTTGTTAAATGGCTCTGAAATTATAATACCATATGCAAATCTTTTAGCTAACATCGAGTATCGATTTCATTCACGGTATAGTCGGATTTAAGAGTGATATACTTAGCTTGAAATTCAAAATATTTCACTTGGGATTTCTTTGTGAAAAAAAAAAAAAAAATAATAATTGGTTACGTGACTTAACAGTGATTTTTACGGATAAATACCAACACTTTCACACAAAAATCACGCAATTGTTGGACACATATTCCCTCCGGCGTTTCCCATTGTTCATTTTGAGTATTATTAGAGCTTAATATTAGTTGTTGTTTTTTAAACCAATTTTTCACACAGTCAGCGGCTACATACTATACCTCTGACAATAAAGTTCGGTGAATAGTCCTGTAACTGTAACGTAAATGAAATATTAACAAAAGTTACTTTACTGCCCTTCAAAATAATCCTTTCCCATAACTTTGCACCCCTGAGATCTGCTATACACTCTCAAAAAAACTTCCGTCTTTTTACAGAAAAAGTACTGGCAGCACTGCTGCCAGACATTGTCTGTATATTGACGATTATCCGTTTATTTTTTTCTCCGTGAAAAGAGGTAAAATATCCGTCATTTGAAAAAAATTCTTGAAAATATCAACACGGCACGGCTTAGGATCGGACTCACGATCCCAGAATTGGCAGACGAACGCGCTACCTCGACGCTACCGTTTTACATTGAAGAAGTGCTTTAAAATGGAACCATTCATTTCATATGGGCGTGATTGGTCTATTTCGTTACAAAGCTTTTAATTTTGAAGTTAGTTTCAGAAAGATTTCATCTTTCATGAAACTGTGGCTGGGGTTTTTTCTTTTACGTTTAGTATTAATATACTATAAAAATGTAATTTTTAAATATATTACATAGATTGCTAAAGAAAAAGTTTGGGTATTATATTTTTATTCGATAAGATTTTTTTTGAATAATATAATTTTTTTCATTTTATTTTTTAATTAAAATATCTTTTAAATGTGTTCACTTAAAGTATATTTTAAATGCGAATATTTATTATATAAATAGCTTAGTATATTCAACTTTATTCAACTTATCCAACTTTGGATAACAAATTGTGAAAACTTTTGAATGAATAAAGAAAGTAATTGATATTTATTTTTAAATTCGAAAACATTTTTGTCTTTTTAAAACTAAATTAGACATTATAATTTGTTTATTTTGTTTTTCATTTTAAAAATAAATTCGAATTTATTACTAACAGACCCAATACGTATGCATGATAGAAATAAACAGAATCTCTCCCTCATTTTTCGACGCTCGGAATGAATTCACAGACCCAATACGCATGCGTGCTAGAAATAAACAGAATCTCTCCCTCATTTTTCGACTCTCGGAATGAATTCACAGATCAAATACGTTTTCTGGGAGTACGGAAATTATTTGTGAAAAAATGAGGATAACTTAGTGTATATTGACGAATTTTTCTGACAGTGTACATGTCCTGGAAACTTTGCAAGAAGTCTTCTTTTATCATGCAGTTCAAAAACTTCGTCACGTTTCGCTGAATGTCAGCAATAGGGTCAAATCCCTTTCATTTCAAGGGTAGTTTGAGTCGTGCGAATAGAAGGAAGTCTAGAGGATTGAGATCTGATGAGTATAGTGGATATTCAATTTACACCACCCTTCTTGAGTTTCTTTCTTGTATTGCGAAGCTTAAAACAAAACGTAATACTGATTTTTTGTTGTTCATTTTCTTGTTCTCAGTTGAGAACCAATACACTAAACAAGCATTTTGTAAATCACGTCGTACACAAGACACAATCGATGTTCAACTGAACAACGGTGAGGGAAGATGGTCAATACCTTCCACTATGCAGGTGCAGCGTTTTGTTCCGCCAGTGTTGCCAGATCGTCTGTTCTGAATTCATTCACCAAACTTTATTGTAGGTAGTATTTCAAACAATGCATTTCTGCATGTTTCGAATTAATGATAAAATCATACAAATTTTAAGTTCGTTTAATATTGTTAATACGGACCCGGGCAACGCTTGGAGGGTCAGCTAGTGTATTAATAGTAAAAACGTTTTTGTTAAAAGTTTTTAAGATCATTGAAAGCTGTTAATTAAAAATGAAATATAAATCATTTCTTTTTTGAAGTTGGATGGAATTAAGTTTCAAATATTTAAAATGAAATGTTTACTAAATGTTCTTTTTTTTTCTTTTTTGAAAAAGTAATCGTGAAATAAATTAATACAGTAGAAGTCCGAAATAACGCAGCCCGGTATACCGCAAATTCGGTTTTAACGTGGGAAAAATATTCCCCCCCCCCCCCCCCCGAAAATGAACAGTTTCAGAAAAGATTTTGCGTTTAAAATTTCAATAAAATACAGTGAAGGATTTACAGTTTGTGGTTAGTGCTATGCATCTCGATATGTTTGTTGACGATTTAAATGCCTAAATAGAAATTGATAATAGCGAACCAATTTCAGATGTCATAACAGATAAGGATATCATAAAGGTACACACAAATAATATACATACATACAAACGTTAAATACAATAAACCCAACTGGAGTAAAAAATGAGCCAAAGCCAGGAATCGAACCCGGACGACAGCACTCCAGGTTGTTGCTCTTTCCAGAGCTACTCCGGCCGCATTTTCTCACTAATAAACAAAGATGTCTTAATGATGGAACATGACTTTTCCCAACTTGGTTAATTAGCGAGATGTTGGCCGAAGGGATTAGTTGGGCGATCTCTCCCCCCCCTCTTGAGCTCAGTAAATCGTCTGCAAAGCGACATTAAAAACTCGCAAGGAAAAGGGGTTATACCTAAATTTGAAACTGGTGCGCCCGGTTCGCGCCGTGCGGACTTGAATTCACGAGGCTGAGACTGGGTCAGGTCTTCACACTTTTAGAACCGGATCGGGTTGGGTCATATTTTTTTTCCTGCAGAACTGGATCGAGTCATTTTTTTCAGGTGGGCTGTGGGTCCTGGGGTGGACTTTTTCCCCCCTAGAAGTCTATATGGACCAATCCCAAGCTAAATACTCGGTTTGGGATCAAACCAACCCGTATGCATTGGCTGATCTAAGGATGGAGAGGGGTCGAAGGAGAGTTCATCCACCCCCCCCCCCCCCCTTGAGCTAACAAAGGATTTGCAAAGCGACATAACGCATCTTAACGGTAAATGACCTGGGGCGAAGCTCGACTCCGGCACGGCCCGTGTCGGAGTGCATGACGTGCTAATAATTCCCGGAAGGGGAGGGGGAGGGGTTGGTAGCACGTCATGGTCATCTGAATTTTTTTTTTTTTTTTGAAAAAAAAATGGCTTGTAAAGGTTTATTGACCCTGACTTATACCCTGCAAAAATCGAATAAAATATCAAATGGGATGGAGGGATTTATATAAGTGAAATCTTTATGTTTGTACTTCAGGTGCATAATTTTCTCCTTTTTAATTTTTTGTAAATTTTTTTTTATTGCAGCTAAATGGTACCGAACATGAAAATCAACGAAATACTCTTTCGATCGAGCAAATGGATGTTAAAAAATCTGCAGGTATAGTAAAGTACATAAGTTATAATATAATGCAAAAATGTGTTCGTGAGTAACGCTGGCATCATACTGATGTAGACTATCCGTAATCACTAAATTTAGCTTTTGCAGTTTTTTTTAACAGTTAAACACCGCACAATTAGAATTTTTACAAATTTTTAATTTTTTTTACGGCCGAATAGGAAAAAGAATGATTAAAGCCTTCGAACGTTTTCAGCTTGTTTCATCCTTTATATTTAATTTATTTTTAAAAACTGTTGTTCTTTTTTTTTACCCATTTACGCCTTAAAACCATCATGAAAAATTTCAAGTTTCTAGCCCCATCTGTATACGAAAATCGCAATTTTAGAATTTGTTTCGCATCTGCAATTTATGTTTGCATCTTAAAAAGTAATATATGAATTAAGAAAGCTAAGATGGGAAAATGTCATCCAGCCTTATACTATTTTCGCACTGAGATAGTTGAGTCACTTAATTTTTAGTCACTTAAATTTTTTGAAGCAGGAAACCCGGAATTAGGTTTCACCAGGAGCGCAGAATGCCTGCGATCTGTCGATCCAGGATCGGGGGGAAATTTTTAGTCATCTGGGGAAATTTTACCGAAAAATATACAATTGATTTTGATTTTAAGAAGGAATTATCTAATTTCCCGAAAAAAAAATCACTACAAATAAAAAGATCTGGTGGCGACCTTCACAAAATCGTTCTCAGAATAATATGTACTGTATGTATATATACTCGTGGTAAGTTGAGATATTTTGGAAAAGAAAAATCTATACCTACTGTAATACAGAATGTATGTAAGCCTATAACATATCGTAAAATTTTAGGTAAATTTTCATATGGATCGCGGGGAAACGTTGGGAGTAAAAACATTTTCTCTGACCCTGGGCTTCACTTGTTCACATTGCAAAAAAAATTTAAGTGACTTAACTTGTGTTAGATTTGTAACTACAATGTCTAACTATGCATATTGTTTTTATTCTTTGCAGTGTGAATAGATCATGTGGAAAAAGTGAATATGTACTTATGAAACTCAACTCTAATTTTAATAACAGTTTCAAACAGGGGTGTGCGAAGAAAAAACTGCGCCCGGGGCAAAGTTTCAATTTGGAGTCCCCCTCCCCCAAATTGATGCTAAACTCTCCAAAAATAAAGTTGGTAGTTTAAATTTGGCCTCAAATAAATTTAGGTAGTATAAATTTGGTTTTAAATAAGAAAAAGAGTTCATTAGGCACATTTCCATTCAACTCATAGTTAAGAGAACACAAAAATTAAGTGAGTTTCAGAAACTCTCTCAAATTGAAATTTCGATTCCGGATTCGCCCGCTTCATAAAACTTTAGGTTAAGTGACTCAACTATCTCAGTGCGAACACATTATTAACCTTGAGCGCGTGGTCCGAAATGCCGTCGCAAGGTTATAGCTGTCAAGTTTGAGCGTGAAACTATTAGTTGGTAACATGGTAAACTATACCTATCGTTCTGGAAAACATACTTGTATAGTGGTTGTGGAAGATAGTGTTTCTTTTAAAAAATATTGTTTTTAACTACATTAAATAATAATAGTGACGACAATGAAACTGGGCCGTAGCTAGAAGTGAGGCAAGAAAATGTAAGGGGGGGGGGGGGCTCATATTTTCACTGTCTCTATGACGCAGAAAGATAATTTAGTGCATATTCACACTGTAGGTACTATGTTTTTTATTAAACTATTGTAATTACTTCATTTCATGCTAAGAATAGAATGTGATCATGAAAAATTCGAGTGTATATAACTAGTACAATATTAAACATAATGTTAGTCTCGTAATTGCAGATAGGGTGAGCAAGTGTTGAAACACTTATTTTAGTTGCTACAGTTTAGTATTTCTGAAAAACTGTGAAAAGGTCTGAAAACTAAATTAGATTTTTGAACAGAATTTCATTTGGATTTTCGGAATAGAAATTCATTTAGTGACCTTGGAATCTTTACAAGGGGGAGGGGGGAAGCTCAAAATGTTTTAGGGAGCTCAGCCCCTCTAGCACCACTTAACTACGGCCATGCGATGAAACAAATCGAGAAAAATATTCCTTGAAAAAATTGTTCATCTTGAACAGAATTTTTCTAATTTTACAAATTGCTCCAAGTTCCTTTAAGAGAAAGAATCCTATCAAAAGATAAAAAGAATATTCAAGAATATTTTGGGATCAAAAAAGGTTTTGTGACGGCAGCAAAACGAATACGAAGTGTGAAATATAATTGAGGTAACTAGGTCTTCAATGAAATTATATAAATCAATAAATATTTTAAGAAATATACAGAATATAATACATACAGGGTGTTTAAAAAGTGACCGTTATATTTTAAAAACCAATAAAAACTAAACGGGCAGCTATAGAAGACCACTTGTTGCAATATGCTTGGGACAACAGTAAATTTTCAAGCAGAAAAGCTTTTGAAATTAGTTCATGAAAAGTTCATTCATTAGTTTTGAAATTTTCAACAACAGATGGCGCTGCAGTCTGGAAAATCTAAAGTACGATATTTTCCACATATTCACCATGCGCAGCAATAATAAGTGTCAGGCGGGATGGCTTCACATACAGAAGAAATGTACAGTTTCAGTTGTTCAATTGTTTCTGGATTGTAGCGGTACACCTGGTCTTTCAAGTAAAAAATCCACAGTTCTAAGGAATAAACCATTTTTTCACAGTAGTCTGTGAACAGCATACGCTTACAGCAGAAAGGCGACTTACAGGAGAATGGCGAACTCACAGACTACATTTTCTTCTATATCTTTCAAAACGCCTGCAGCGCCATCTGTTGTTGGAAATTGTAACTAATTTTGAAAGTTTGTCTGCCCGAAAATTTACTGTTGTCCCAAACATATTTCAATAAATGGTGTATTTCTATCGTTGCCCGTTTAATTTTTATTGATTTTTCAAATATATCGGTCATTTTTGAAACACTCTGTACATGTTCATTTTGTTTCTTTTGTTCATTATTTTTTCCACTCTTAACAACACAAACAGCTTGCCCTGAAAACATTGTCTTACATTTCGTATTACACATAAGATATATGTAAAATTTTAAACTATACTGTCCACGGTTCTAGATTTTGAATTTTTTGAATTTTCATCGTAGAGTAATGCGCAAATGAAAGCCCTTCTTCCCTGATGCGGGTTACTTTTAAATGCTTAAATTTTAGATGAGCATCAAAGGAGTTTTTATTAACTTTTCATTACTTTTCTTTTTATGTGAATATTTTTTTTTACAATTTGTTGATTACACTGAGAAAAAGAAGAAGAAAAATCACCGCCTTCACCTAGAATTAAAGGTTAGTCGTTTTCTGAATCAATAAACTAAAATTATAGATTTCCGAAGTATGCGAATAGGGTAAACAACTGAGTTGAACAGACGAAATGATCTAGAATTTCTAATCTCTTGTTTGTTTGTTCTTTAAGGGGGGGGGGGGGTGACGAAACGATGTTGAATCTTTTCAGTAAAGAGAAAATAACGCTTAATTTCGGGAATAATTTCATAAACTAGAATTATAGTTCCTAAAACAACCTCTTGTTTTCGCATCTATTTGCAGTGATTTTTTAATAAGTGTGAATATAGGAAAACGTCCTTGTATTCTAGTAGGAGACGCTAGAACTCTCCAGCAAAAAGAACTAGAATTTATACGGATGACATGGAACTATTTTTTCTAGAGGCACAATTTAGATTCTAGATGCCAGAACTACACTGTTAAAATTTTTGCTTTAGTTTGAAACTGATTTTGGTGTTCAGTAACTGCCAAAAATGATGAAATATCGTACCAATACTTGAAGCTTCCTGTTTCAACTATTGGATCTATGCTTCAACAAGAGTTCCAAATATTGGTTCAAGATTTTACCATCTTTCAGTGGCAGCTAACTAGCACCAAAATTTGGTTCAAATTAGGACAAGATTTTTAACAGTGTATATATTTTTTTCTAAATGTAGATTATATTTTATTCTTTTTTTTTTAATCCATTGGCAATTGTTTTTCTTGTATTTCTTTATTAGACTTTATTTTTTCATAGATTTCTGTCACCTACCATCAAACTCAAGGCAAGGTTTCCTCATTTTGAAATCGAGAAGTAAAATTCATAAATTACCGACTCCCTATGTTTTTCGTATGTGGGGCAGCTTGGAAAAGAGAGAAAATCATTTATCAGAAGCTGATAGACTGTGGATAGTTGGAAAAAGACTTTTCAATGAAGGCTCTATCGATGCAATTACATGTGAAAGACAAACAAATACAGCAGAGTTTCGTGTTTTTTTTCTAGACAAGTTAGATATGGAATCGCTGGTCAAGATCTGTGACAAAATACGTCACGAAGCTCAAGTCTTTCGTTTTATTTCTATTTCTATTGAAGATGTGAAGTATAGGTATTCACCAGAGAAAGAGTTACATAAATTTAAGTTTACTTACTAAGATTTAAATTTCAAATCATTTTGCACTTAAAAGAAAATTTTTCTTAATATGTTTTTATAAAAAATTTTCTTATCTGCATCTGATTTAAACTAAACTTTTTTACACTGTATTATGTATGTTTTTTTTAAGCTTAAAAATATGTTGAACAAAATAAAATAAATATTTGTGATAAATAATTTTTCTATTGTCTTATTTGATCATTTATAATTAGCTACTCTTTATATATATATATATATATATATATATATATATATATATATATCGTCGCTTCAGAACAATACATAGACATCTATTACTGATATGTAATTCTGCAATTTAAAATGGTGTGTTTACAATTTAAAATAAGAATAAGCTTCTTAAGATATTTATTTCATCTTTTTTAAAATTCGTTTTAAAAAGTAATGGTTCCATCCAAAGTCGAAAATCATTGAAATATTTTTCCTATGAAGAAAAAAAGCATAGTTTGTTACTTTCCATAACTATTGTGATAAATGCAGGGCAAAATTTTATGTAAATTAAATTATGGTGGCACTTCTTTATTATAATTTTATTTCCATATGTTCTCACATAAGCCAGAGTTCATACTCATCAGGGGGATATGGGATTATTCTGAAAATCAGGGGATATTTTTTTTTTATTGTAAAAATCAAGGGAATCTTTGGGGATAATACAAAAAATTCCTCAAATTTTGAAGAATCTGTCAAAATGACTGCATACTCTGGGATATTGAGGGCAATTGTTGCTGTTTGCGTGCTTTATGATATTGCATCTATTAGCATCCATTCAGTCACTAGACCCCCCCCCCCTAACATCATGAAATTTGATAGTAGTTCAAGAAAAACTTAAAAAAAAAATAAAGAACATTTAAAATTGATTATAGATTTCATAATATTCATAATGTTTTAAAAAGAGATAATAAAATCATAAAGTTGAAATGAAATCGTTTCTGGATCATAATGTTTTCCTTTCGAAGTTCTGTTTATATTGTTTATTTAGGTGATGTATAAACTTTATTTTTGCGATTACCTTGTTTTTATATTATTCTGAGGAGATGAGAGTGTCAGGATATTGGTTTAAAAATGTCTTAAAAGATACAAATAAATACTTAAAGGGTGTTGCAAAAATAGATATTATTTATTTATTATTTACCTTAAATCTTTCGGATGCCCTCGCATCCATTTTCAAAGGAATATAAATGAAGATAATCGATTAAAATATAAAACGTAAAAACAAAACAAAAACAATCCGCGTGTACGATCAAAGTCCCCATGGAACATCAAGGATATTGTACCAGAGTGCGGGAATATAAGAAATGACGTCATTGCAAACAGTATCACTTTTTAATAACAATTTTAATTTTTCTTAAGAAAGGTGTTATAGTAAAAATAAAATACATTGACATGTTTCGGAACCGTCAAATAATTTATATTTTTACCGTATTTTATTTTTACTATAACACCTTTCTTAAGAAAAATTAAAATTGTTATTAAAATGTTTATATAAAAGGTGAATATTTTAAAATCTGATGATTTAAAAATCAATTGGATTTAATTAACTTTGTATCATAAACAGTATAACTGTTAAACAAAATTTCAAGGGATTCACAGATAATTGGAGTCATGGTTCGATGTCGATGGTGGGAGAATAATTTTTAAATATGGAACAAAGGACTTTTTCAATATAATATGTAGGAGCAGAATGCTTAGTTACAATATGGCGGAGAAGGGTGTTTTCTGTATGGTCTTTCAGACGACCAATCAATCTTGGAGTAACGGCAGTTTTATTATGATGCAATTTAATTTCACAAGGCCAGGTTCCTTTACTAATAAGTTCATTAGCTTTCTTAGAAATTTTATCCTTTAGATCTTTTTCCAGTTCAATACAATCCATATTATTAATACAAGTTTCCATTTTACTCATATAGCCTTTAGTATTCAAAACAGCCAATTTATTCGTTTTATCTGTTTGTATGATTATAATGTCTTTGATTATGGTGTCTTTGTTAGATTTTAATTTCTTAATAATTTTGAAGTTGGGATTTCGTTGGTTGACAGGTTTCTTTAAATATGTTCTAATATTATTATGTAGTAAACTTCTAACTTCGGGCTACATGGTTGATGGGTTTGCCTGTGCAATTCTTTCAGAATCTGTGATAATAGATTTCAAGTCGATTTTATTTCTAAACATGTATGTTGGACCCAGTTGCAAAATATTATCTTCTTCTTCATTAAAAGTGGTATCAGATAAATTAACATAGGGGACTTGTTTCTTGACTATCTTACAAGGAGTTGATGATATTAATCTATTAAGTTTGTGGTTAAGGGTTCTTTCTTTACTATGTCGTTGAATATTTTTAAAGACATTTAAAACACGCTGGAAATGATCAATATACTTTTAACCAAATAATATATGTTGATAAAGTCTAGCTATTTTATACTGTTCAACATTCAAATAGTTGCATAAAAATCTGTATAATCTGTTTTAATCAAATTATAAAACATTTAAAAACTTTTAAGACAAAAAAATGTATTTACTCTTTTCTTCCAACTTAAGGTAAGGCCTTTAGGCAATGTTGAAACTTTAATCTAATTAAGCTAATATTTAAATTAACCGAAATCACAAAATAACTTGTGAGAACCTGACTTTTTCGTCTTTAAAAATTCTACCACATACTATTGTTGACTTTTCTCAGTTGAGATTTACAGTTATTTTCTTCTTATTCATTTTAATGAAAATTCATTATTACTTTTTAATAAATCACGAAAGTCCATTTACAATTGAATTTAAAGTAAATCCAATAATGTCAGAAGTTTTAATCAGATGAAAGCAATGGAGGTTAATGGAATTTATTTCATTCATTCTTTAGTAAAATTAATCAATTAAACAAATATTCTCTTTATGAATATTACATGCATTTAACGCTAATTAGCAAATACAGTATTATACTTTAATTAAAAGTTTTCGCATAATCTTTTCACAATTTGAATAATTATGTACTATAAAGAATAATTTAGAAAAATTAGCAATTCTTTTGAATTTTAACATCAAACAAGAAAAATCTCATTTCATCTGATTATTAATTCTGCAGTTATTCTATTTAAGGTCTTAAATGGGTTTAAATATATATATATATATTTTTTTGGAGGTATCAAACATTGATTCTTGATTTATTTAATTTTTACATTCTTATATTGAATTACTAATATTTTGCATTATGTTATTATTTTACAATTAAAAAAATTTCAAATTTCAGAATGTAATTACCTTTTCACTTATGGTTTAAGTATGGAAAAAATGTATTTGCATAGTACCAACTTTTTAATATGCTGTAGGTATGCGTTCTTAGAGTTATATAAAAATAAAAACTTTTACAAACATAATTTTTATCATTTTAATTTTAGAGGTATGAAATTTAGAAATATTTAATCGATCTTCTGTTAATGTAATTTAATTTACAATTCTTTTTTTTCGTAAGTATGTATTATTATTTGATTTGAGCATATGCCACGTACGAATTTCGCCACTATTTTATTTATAAAGATACTGCAGCGACAACAACGGAGAAAAACTTGTCAGTAAAAAAAAAAAAACAAAACATGTACAATAAACCTGGAGGCATCAGCACAGACAATCATCTCACCGAATTCATGAATGAAAAACTAGGATTAGTTAAATCTAGACTCGCATATTAAAACGCAATCGGGCTGGCAAGATATATCTTGGTGGAAAACACGTAAAAACTCGATTTTAGCGATTGACTCATACGTTCACCATTATGCTTTCCTGCTTCTAATCCTCCATGCTTTCATACATATGGGTGCAGGAAACATATTAAGCCTCACGATCTATAATAGCATATGGGGGATTCAGAGAAAGCATTCTGTTGTATCAAACAATTCATGCTAACCTTAAAAAAAATACCCATTACTGAGAGTTCGATCTTCGTATCTGCAACGCCTTAATTACATAAGTATTTTTGTACAATTGCAAACAAGTCATAGATTTTGAAACAGTCACTTCACATTTCTTTCATTTTCTGCCCAAAAATTTCTTGTTTATGATTTTAGTGCTAAAATCTCCAAACATTTCAACATTTTTCTTCATGTCTTTCTACAGGAAATGTTCGTTTCAGAACAGGGCCATAGCTAGAAGTGAACTATAGGTGGGGCTCAAAAGTATGTAGGGGGGGGGGGGGCTCAATTTTTTCACTCCTTTATAACGCAGAAAGAGAAATTAGTGCATATTCACATTGTAAGGTACTATGTTTCTTATTAAACAGCTGCAATAACTTCATTTTATCCGAAAACAAGTATATGATGATGAAACTTTAACTGTATAACTGGTGCAAAATTAAACATCATGTTAGCTTCATATGTGCAAATATGATGAGCTAGTATTAAAACACTTATTTTAGTTACAATTTAGTAACGCTGCAAAACTGTGAAAGGGTTTCAAAACTAAATTAGATTTTTGAACAGAATTTTATTTGAGATGTCGGAACAGAAATTCATTTCGCGATCTTGGAATCTTTCCCGGGGGGGGGGGGGGGAGGGGCTCAAAATATTTTTGGGAAGCTGAGCCATCAGTAGCAGCCTCTTAGCTACGTCCCTGTTGCATGAACTGAGAGTTACAAAGTTTGATCATGCGTATTTGAGCCCTGGTTTGTCGTCTGTTCGAAAATTGAGATTGAATCTAAACAGCGCTATAGTTTATAATGGGATAAATTTCCTTGTTAGCAATTGGCCCTGTAGCATACAGGATTTGAGATTTTCCTATGTGAATTCGAATCCCACTCGCATTTATTTTTCGGAGCGAAAATTTATTTCTTTGTTGAGAATAATAGATTAGGCACAGAAATAATTACAAATAAATTTAAATAACAACAAAAAAATATTTTGTGTATAGACATAAATATTTATTTTTTATTCATTTTATTTGCTTATTTTTATTACTATTATTACCATTTTTAGTTTTCATTGCATATTTAAACATGCAAAAATTTGTAGTAAAAAATTACCTATACGCGACAAAATGTACATTTAATTTATATTTTTTGTAAATTTCAATTATCATACATATTTTTTCAATTGCGATTCGAAAAGGATTGATGAAAAATTTCGCATCCATCTTTCTTTCTGTTTTGATTTTGGAGCAGACGACAGACCAGAGCTGAAATACGCATGCGCTAACTTTGTAACTCTAAGTTGCTGCAACGACCGTCTCCCTCTTTCTATAATCTCAATACAATAAATTTTTTTTAGACAAATTCGATAGATTTTTACTCCATTCCGTAACATTTTTTTAAAGATTTCATTAAAATCATTATCAGAAAATATCTGTCACAAATTTCAACATTCATTATATGGTATCTATCCGGTAATTTTTACCTTATTCATTAAACGAAACGATAACAAAATACAAGAGAAAGAGTTTTGTACCGTTAAAATTCAAGAATAAAAGCAATTAATCATTGTGAGAGAACGGAACTCGATAACGTTTGAAGGAAAAGGATTAAATCTCTTTTGAGCTCGTTAGTTAATTCGCTGGTGACATTTTTGCCCTTTACATTCTATAAATAAGTCAAATTATATTTTTGACCTGATTAATGGGCGAGACGTTTCTCTAAAGAGGTGTGATTTAAGTTTATCGATTATTCATTAAACATTTTTTTTTTTTCGTTGCATAAATATAAAAGAGTTTTTGAAAAGGAAGTTAAGAACTTATGTTGAATGAAAATTAGAAAAAAAAAATAGTTTTTACGTTACAAATTTTTTTTAAATGCCATCTAAAGCAATACATCAATGATTCACCTAGTCACTTACTAATCGCAAAAACCCATGCTAAACTAAACTGTCATAATTTTGCAGCTATATCTTCTGCTTTTGCTGCAGACTTACTCCAACGCTTTAAAAACAAGTTCGAAGTTGAACGCCAAGCGTAGTAAATGAGGTGCTTTCTTACTATAAAGAAGTTTTAAAAATATTCAGATAAGAAGTAAAAATTGAATAAATGGCTACTTGGAAAATTTGTATAGTTACTACATGTCTCTGTGTAAAACTAAAAGGTTAAATAAACTATCTAGAATTTCAAAACAATCGTTAAAAATAGTAACAAACATCAAATAATAATTATTAATATTGAAACAAAGAAGAAAACGTATCTGACACAAAAAAGAGCATTTAAGATTAAACTTTTTATTTTTATTTGTGGTGGTTGTTTCAAGTTGTATAATAAAATTGTGAAGCACTCGTAACCTTAACCCTTTCGAGACGAGCGTCCTTTACAAAATTTTTAATCTTTTATCACCGGTTTTTCAAAATAGAAATTTTTTTCTAATTCAATTTGGAAAATGCTCGGATTAAATAGTGAGAATAATCAAGGATTTTGAGCACATTATGCGGCACGTATACCAGTCGCACGTTCCCAAAGTGTTAAGGGGTTTCTTATACAGGGTGTCAGCAAATAACACCCTGATTTCAAAATTAAATTTCTCAAAACAAAGATCGATTGTAATATGCGGTAAACAGTTTTTTCATTAGGTAAACTGTAAAAATCTTATACAGAAATTTCAAACAGTGAATATTTTGAAAAAAATGTGTTCTGATTGGCATAGAATGCTTTGATTTGACATTTTTCTTGTTTTAGATTGCCTGCAGAGAAATAGTTTTTCAGCTTACAGTGCAATATTTTAAAGATTTTTCGAAGTAAATTTTTAGAATTTCGAAATTTCAAAAATTTGATTAAAAAAAACTATGAAATATGGCACTTTAAGCCGAAAAACACATTCTCTGGCAGTAATCTAAAGCAAGAAAAATGTCAAATCAAAGCATTCTTTGCAATCAGAACACAATCTTTTCAAAATATTTACCGTTCGAAACTTTTGTATAAGATTTTTACAGCTTACCTGATAAACAAACCGTTTAATGCATAATTCTATTGATCCAGGGTGTTATTTGCTGGACACACTGTATCAGCCCCATACATTCCTCACATTTATCTCCTGGCTTTGTTGGTCTATAACATACACCATGTTAATCATGTTTCAAAATTTAAATACTAAAAAGACTTCCGACTCCTTACTAAATAAATGCAAATTAGAATCATTTGCCTATGATTTTACTTAAGTGTTGTGTAATTAAAAATTTAAAGTCTTGGAGAACATGTTTTCTGATAACAAATGTAAGGTTATGCTTCGAGTACTTTTTGAGTTATTTTTCCTTAAATGAGTGCATTAGTAATAGATGTAAATAAAATTATGTATTGCTTACAAATTAATCATAAAACCAATTTTATACTCTCTTAAAAAGTCAGCCACAAAATAGCTCAAGTTGAGCTGAAATCCACTCATCTCAATGTTGAAAGGCAGCTTCTCAAAAAAGAGTTGAAATACCTCGAGTTTTGACCAATTTAAATGAAGTTGAACTGTTTAAATAACCAATTTAGATCAAGAAGATTTAATCGTTTGAAAAACAACTCTTTTATGATTGAAAAAATTACAGCTCTTTCACGAGAAGCCAAATCAGCTCTTTCGTTTTAAGAGTGTAACTATAAATTTGCTACTTTTTATTGACTGTCTTACATTAGCCCTAATTTTTGTATGTCTTATATTTGCGTCGATTGACCCTACCCGGAATCATTGTTGAATGAGTTTTTATTTTTAAATAGAAATATTTGCAGTGAACCTAATGCTAAAAACTCATTGCGTTCGGTAGCGTAACATCCTGGATATTTCATGATTTAATATTTTTGAAAGGAAATATATACAAATAAACTTACAGTTGAGGTTTAAGGAACCCACTATCATTGACAGTTTACAATGTCCGGTCTGATACTATTTTACTTTTTAAGCGAAAAGGTGGCGAAGTCCAGTATAGTGATAATTAATTACCTTAAATATATTTAGAATAAGTATCGAATTAATTTATATTTTTAAAAGAAAATCTTTCAAAATGATCAATTTTTGATTAAAAAAATGCATAATCAAAACAGGGATTTTTAGTTGAAGTAATAAATTATAAAAAATAAAAAAATATTTGCATTCTAAAATAATTTTTATTATTTTAATTTATTAATGATACATACATATATATATATATATGTATATATTGTCATTTATACCATTTATATCATTTATATCAGAGGTTCCCAAAGTGTGCTCCGCGGAGCCCTTGGGGCTCCGCCTGAACTTTCTAGGGGCTCCGCGGCGTTCCAAGAAAATAAACAAAACATGAAAAAAATTATCATACTGCAAGTAAAAGATTTTCAAAACTATGTATGAATTTTTGTCCGTGTGTGTAAAAAATAAATATATCTATAATTGGGCTGAAAAAATACAATAATACACTTTAAAGCTGTTTAAACATTTGCATTAATCATGTACCTATTTTCTGTATAATATTTTTGGTTTGAATTGTTTTATTTTATGTTTCTGCATTTAATGTGTTTTAAAAATTCGATTTAAAATAAGGTACAAGAAATAGTATTCTGAATGAATGCCCAACGTGAATCAAAACAGAAAAGTTCCCCCAGTGCTGTTAACTCTAATTGCCGAACAAAAGGGAGAATAGTTTTGTTCTTTGGAGCTTCTCCTATTTATATGATTATGTTTAATTAGCTTTTGCTTAGCAACAAGGTTTATGAACAAATTTTCAGAAATGTATTCAAGGTCATCTCGAAACTCTGATGGTATTCATTTGAACATTATTTTCCAGCTGCTTGAAATAAGATGCTGGACGATTTTAAATGGGTACTAAATCCATTCAGTGTAAAAAGAAAATCACACAGTTTAAGCTCTGAGGAAAACAAAGCTCTCAGTGATTTAACAACTCAAAACGATCTAGTAATATCTTTTCATAACAAGGTATCACTGAATTTTGGTGTCATTTGGAAGATAAATACAAAATCTTGTTAGACGGAGCAAAATTAATTTTAGTCCCATTTTCAACGACATAACTGTGAAGCTGAATTCTCCACTTATACAAACATCAAAACAAAATAGAGCAACCGGTTAAATGCAGACCCAGACATTCGTTTACAGTTGTCGAAAATTGCACCGTATATCAAAAAACTGTGCAAAACAATTTTATATTTTATTGTTCGTCAAACTTTATATATATATATATATATATATATATATATATAAAACTTTGGACTTTTAATGTTTGTATATATTGCATATCGTATTATTTTTATTTTCGGAATTTCAATTTTCTTAAACTGTTTATTTTATTTTTATTCAATTTTACTTATTTAAATCTTCTATCCTAGGCTTAAAATTGTATTTAATTTTTAAAACAATGTCTGTTTCTTAAAATATCTTTTCTTAAAAGACCTTGTATCATTTAAAATCCCTCACTAGATTCACATGTGTGTAATGTGTGTATACATTTCTTTTTATTTTTATATCTTTATTTTTTTAATCTATTTATGTTATTTGTATTACTTTTTAATTATTTAAAATTTTTATACTGTTTTTCATAGTAAAATAATATTTGTCGCTAAAAACATATTTTATTGCATCTTCTATCATTTATATCCCCTCATTAAATTCATATTACATTTGTGTACATTGAGTATATATATATTTCTTTTTTGTATATATAAATTTAAATTCTTTCATCTGTTTATGTTATTTGTATATATAAATTTTCTATGCTGTTTTTCATTGTACAGCATCGTTTGTCGAATAAAATACTCCCTTTTCGTATCATTTATCTTTTAACAAACCCCTCATTAAATTCATTTAATAGTTATGTAAATTTTGTATATAGATTCTTTCTTTTTGTAACTTTAATTGCTTTAATCTGTTTATTTTATTTTTATAATTTCTTACTTTTTTAAAATTTTCTATGCTGTTTTAAATAATCGTACTTAATTTTATAAGCAATTTATATTCACGAAAACGCATTTTTTTAGCATCTTTTATCATTTTACAATCTCCCTTTAAAATTTTCTTTTAATTGGTTTCTGCCACATTTTCTAATAAGAAATAAGTCTGTAGCAATTTTAAAAAATATATTCTTTAAATTTGTCATCATATTAAGAATTTAAAATTTTGCTCAACCCTTGCTTGGACTTTTTGTCAATGAGTACCCGCCATAATATAACTTTAATCCCATATATTTATCCCATTGTGTTAGTAAAGTTTTTCTACTAGTTTCAGTTCGTTTAACATGTGTAGTTTTTAATTGCATAGCTGTTTTGAGGCAAAAACAATGACGAAAGAAACTTTATTTCAAAACTATAATTAATAACCAAATACTTTAAATAGAATATTAAAAAAAGTTAACCCCTTCGCGATGGGAGTCTAACGAAATTTTTAATGTTTTATCACCGGTTTTTAAAAACATAAATTTATGCTTATTTAATCCAAAAAAATGTTCCGATTAAATAAGGAAAATTTTACAGTAAAATTTTACTGGTGGGGATAAACAAGGGTTCTTAAGCCTTTTAGCGGCACGTATACGTGTCGCTTGTCCCCAAGGGGGTTAACAATATAGCTTATAGAATTTGCTGCGCCCATTTAAACACTAAAACGGTGATCTACTTCTAAATGTATTTTTAAAAAATGGTTTAAAAAAAGAAGCTGAGAGGCAGTTCGTATTTGGTGCATATTTAGAAGTACTTGAAACTAAAAAAGAACGAAAAAATATTCAATAATCGCATGATTCTATTAGGGGCAGGTGGGACCACAGAGTACGGAACAGAGAATCAACTTTCATACACTGTAATGGCAACTTGTTTAACATGGGATTACGCATAGACAGATCACTCTGAAACTACGATCATAACATAAGAGAGGTTGCTAATTTGGCGAAACATCGCTTCCTTGGCGACAAATGATAAGGGGAAAAAAGAAAAAAAAATACAGTGACGGCTTGCTGCTTCTTGTTTTGAAATTTATGAAAGAATTATTTTAATATGAAATAACTTTGACGTATTCGTCTTGTAAACAATACATGTGTCTCTTCTTAACATAACGACCTAATAATTTAAACTTGAAAATTCAAGAACAATAACAGTAATAATTACGAATCAATATAAGCGCGGAAATCTAAGATGAAATAGCATAAGCACGTGTGCAAAGATAATCAAATCAGCATTCAGCAAGAAGTGCCAAGCCAGAATATGGTTAAACAGAAATCACGAGGATAAAAATCGCCAACGCGATGGTTTAGTTTTTAAGTGATCCACTGAGGGCGTTCTTTTCAAGCCGAGTTGAGGCTCTGTCCGTACTCTGTGGGTGGGACTAGCGAAAACGTGTTGTTACAAAATTACTCTTGGATGACGGAACTATGCATTTTCTTTCTTTTTTTTTTTTCGCGAGTAGCCTAACTGGAATAACACAGAAGTATCTTTCTGCAAACGAAAATTGTACAACTTACTTTTATATCTGTGTGTGTGTGGTTTTCGCCATAAATAATAATAGTTTTATGTAAGCTCCAATTCAATGGATGATCCAAACATGGTTAACATTTTGATCTTTAATTCCGATTTCTTACTGTAAATCCCAAAAGAATATTTCTTATTTTAAAAATGGATGTCATTAACTCCAAAACAGCACTACTTGAACATCGCTCGGGTAAAAAAGAGTTTGTTTTCCTCGTTACTAAAAGCTTTCAGAAATCGTAAATTTTTAACAATAATTTTTGTTGTATTTGAAGGATTATACAAAGTAGATACAAAGAAAGTAGGTTTTAATTTTAATTTTTATTTTATTGTATCCAATAATAGTAGTATTAAATAAAATTGTTAAATAGTTATATAATGTAAAATTTGATTTTTTAAATTTCTATTATGAATTCACTATTTATGTATCAGGAAAGGCTAAACTGAGAACCTTAGTCCAATGTTGGAAATTGCTGGCCTGGATTTTTATCCAGCAGATGTTTCTCTTCTCTATAGACATAAAAAACATTAATTTGTAAACCACAGATTATCGTTGGATTCGGGGCTCCGCCTCAGAATTTCTTCCCAAAAAGGGCTCCGCGAGTTCAAAAGTTTGGGAACCACTGATTTATATCATAATATATATGTATTATCATTTGGAATTTAAACATATATAGATATGAGATTTTAACAGATAACAATGTACGTAAAATCCTTTCAGAATTAATGAATGAAGGTATTTTTTCATGCACATGTATAATTCAAAATATGTTTAAGATTTAAAAAACAAGTAACTAATGCTTTTTGCCTCATAAAAATATATACGTTTTTAGGTGAGGCAATAAATTAATATATATATATATTGTATTCTGAGACAATTTTATTTTAAATTTTACTGATTATATATACCTTATCATTTGGAATTTAAATATATATATATATATGTAAGAATTTAGTAATAATAATGTACGTATAATACTTGAAATTTTTCAAAATTAATAGATGAGGACAATTTTTTTTTGCACATGTATAGTTCAAAATATCTTCATGACTTTTTAAAAAAGAAATAATGGTTTTTACCTCATAAATGTTTCACATTTTTAGTTGGAGTAATAAATTAAAAAATAAATAAATACAATATTAGATTTCTAAAATAATTTTGATTTACATTTCGCTGATTATATGTACATTATCATTTGGAATTTAACTTTATATACATGTAACACTTTAGTAAATAACAATGTACATATAACCCTATAAGGATTTCAGAATTAATGTATGAAGATAATTTTTCCTGCACATGTATACTTCAAAATATGTTCACGACATTTTAAAAAAGAAATAATGGTTTTTGCCACATAAAAATATAATCTTTTTTCGTTTCTTTTTAATTAAATTGTATATTGTGGTTGAAAACGCTCAATCATTTTTATTCTTTAAACATAATTACCTACTACCATTACAATAGGAGTAAATATCGCGTGACACCATCTTTTAATACCTGATTAAAAGGCAAAATTCGATTAAATGCGTATGCAGAACTAACACGAACAGGCACGTAGCCAGGGAGGGGGCTAAGGGGGCTGAAGCCCCTCCGAAACTTTGGAAATACAAAATTATCTGTATGATTAAAAAATAAGTTTTGTTTGTTTTTATCTTCCATTACATTAAAATCAATTGCATTTTTAGCTGTAAAAATATCCATTTATTGAATTACAGTTACAATAATCCTTCATTATATCGGTTATTTTGATATATTGTTTTTTTAATCGGTATGTACCACTAAAAATATAAATTCTTTTTAAAAAATAATTTTTACTGTCTTTATGCGCAGTAAAATTCGATTAAGTGTAATTTCTTATCATTAATTTGACTAAGAAAAATTAAGTATAATACGCATACAGCATAAGAAAGATCACGAAAAATTGGGAAGCTTATTTTCTACATGTTTCAGTCATTGGAAAAAGGCAAAATGTTTTTCTTCAAACATATACAATTAGATTATCACAAACCTTATATTATTTTAACAAACAAACTTCAGATTTTTTCAGAAAAATAGAAATAAAATTATTTCATTGCTGAGTTTTCAAAGAGCTCCAGGAAAAGAAGAAATTAAAGAAGATCTTGAACTAATACTTGAAACAATCTTATTTTGTGCAGAATAAAATAGCCACTGACCACGATGACGATCCTCTAACTTTAGAAAAAATAGTATAAAAAAGACTAGTTAAGAGTTCTTTTAAGTTTTGAGCAAAGTCTGGAGAGAATGAATTGAAACGAGACATTATAAATATCCTTAGAAATGCTATTTATTTCACCCCAGAAACTCAGAATGATATCAAATATTCTGGGATACAGTTACCGAAGTATTAATTATCAAAATATATATTGCGATCAGTTTTAGCTTAATTGCTGTTGAAACTATGGGCATTTCAAGCGCAGAACTGCTTGCCATTTGTGCTAGATATGTGAACTATTAAAAAATTCACAAAACCTAATAATTCGGAATTTTTTTTCACGTGTTATTCTAATAAATATCTCAAAAATTCAAGAAAAGTAATTTTACATCATTGTGATGAACTGTCTTGGCATGTATAAATGCGTCGCATAGGCGTATGACAAAGTAGCCAATAAGTTTGGTCATGTTAGCGGGGTTCATTCTAGAATTCTTCAGAATATCTGAAAATTAGATACGTCCTCTCTGAAAGCCATTGGTTAAATCTTGCCTTGTCCAACAACATGCTGATTCCCTTCATTTGAAAATATCATGCATGGACTTGCTAAAGCAGCAACAAAAGTTTTTAAAAATCACCTGAAGGCAAATTTAGCGCTTCAAGAAGCAATTGCATCATATATCCTAGAAAACAAAAGAATATAGCTTTTCCACATTATTAATACAAATTTTATCGAGAGGCATGGAAACATATTGACTTTTGTTGAGCTACTTAAATACATTTGTATTAACTCAGAAAATATTTCGAAAAACACGTGGAAGATTTCTTCAACAGCTGGAGTTTTTTTTTTTGGCAGTCGGAGTGAAGAATTATTTTCTCATAAGCTTGTCTGTTTGTCAGAAGGTTTTCTGTCCAGGGATGCCGCGGACGCGCTCTAGCGCGTAAAATATGCAAAAAATCGGCGACGGGACGCAAAAAAATGGAGCTTACGCGTCCCGCGGGACGCGTAATTTTCGTCAAAGATTCGCAAAAAAGGCAAATTTCGTTAAAAAATCGAGAAAAAACGAATAATTTCCGGCAAATTTTGTCAAAATTTTTGCGAAAAAAATGACTAATTTTGTTACAAAATCCCGAAAAAAAAGCAAATTTCCTCAAAAAATTGCGAAAAAACGACATATTTCGTCCAAAAATCGTAATAAAACGGCAAATTTTGTCTAAAGATTCGCGAAAAACGGCAATTTTCATGAAAAAATCACGATAAAATGGCACATTTCGTCTAAAGATCGCAAAAAGTGGCACATTTCGTCAAAAAATCGCGAAAAAAAGGCACATTCCATCAAAAAATCGCAAAAAAGGCAAATTTCGTTAAAAAATCGCGAAATAACGAATAATTTTCGGCGAATTTCGTCAAAGATTCGCAAAAAATGACTAATTTTATTACAAAATGTCGAACAAAAAACAGATTTCCTCAAAAAAAATTGCGAAAAAACGACAAATTTCATTCAAAAATCGTGATAAAACGACAAATTTTATCAAAAAATTCGCGGAAACAGCAATTTTCATCAAAAAATCGTGATAAAATAGCACATTTCGTCAAAAGATCGTGAAAAACCGGCTCATTTCGTTAAAAGATCGCGAAAAAACGGCAAATTTCGTCAAAAGATCGTGAAAAAAACGGCAAATTTCGTGAAAAAATAGCTTTAAAATGCAATTTTCGTGAAAAAAAAAGCTTTAAAATGCAATTTTCGTCAAAGGGGTACGAAAAAAAAAATTAATAACAGGATAGAATTTTTCTTTTTCAAAAACTAACTTCCCTGCTTCCAAATAGTTTTTTTTTTTTTTTTTTTTTTTTTTTCCAAAAATAGATTTTCCTGCTTCACAATCTGTTTTTGATTGTTCTGATTATTTTGAAAAGTATTATTTTTTTAGAAAAAATGTCTTTTTCAATAAATCAGTTTTACCCCTTTTTAAAAGAAATGTGAACAATAGTGATACTTGTTATCTTCTACACTCAAATAAGTATTATTTTATAATTTGTATCTTGCACATTTATTTTTTAAAAAAGGTAAAGTAAATATCTCTTAATAGTTTAAAAAAATAATATTGGCTTTAATTAATTATACATTAATTAAAACAATAATTATTGCATTTAACTTTTCTTTTGCAAATGAACAAGTTCAATTTTTGCGTCTAAAAACATGACTTATTAGTGGGGACCCGCTTTTTTGAAAAAGGGACCCAGAATTTTAGAAGTCCTGGGTCCCCGGGACCCAGGATTTTTGGGTTCTTCAAAAAAACTCGTGATATAATATTGACTGTAACCCATGCTAAAAATGCCTAATTCTTTCACATAAATAATCAGAAAAATGAAGTAGAAATCTTTTGTGAGATTTTATTGTACATCAAAACTTCGGGAAGACATCTTCCAAACTCAAATAAAGATCCCAAGACTGACATTTAGACAGGCAACAGGTACAAACCCTCAAATTACATTCACTGACAAGTATTACAATATCACGGCCTCATTTCCCCATGTAGAAAGTCTTATTCAAAATTTAAATTATCGATTTATTTCGAATGAAGACATTCTAAGAGATTCCCAGTTACATCTTTCAGGATGTGCTTCACTGGAAAAAGCAAGCAAATTAGAAAATCCGATGCAATATTTTCAGGATAAAGTGTGAATGTAGCAAGTGAAAGCTGAATATGAATTAGGGTGCAAACAAATTACTAATGTTGACACCAACACAGAGGTTTTAAAAGTTTTAGTACTGTAATGTAACGTATTACGATAAAATCAAACACTTGCTGACAGTTTTGGTTGAAAGCAGAGTAATAAAAGTCAGTGCTGAAATATATTTTTCGGCAAAGAAAATAATTAAATCTGACTCGAAACGTTATGGTCGATGATAGACTGAGTAGTTTTTCTATGATTTCCATTCTTTGGGAAATTGCAGAAACTCTTGACAAGTCAATCAGCATCGTGGCTAAGAAGAAATTATGATGTTCCTATTGCACTAGTAAACACTGTTGAATTCAAGGTGTCGCCCGGGAGGGGGACATGAGAAATGAGATATCCCATCCCGGAAAATTAGTGATTTTGTGTTTTCAATCATCAAGAAGTGCATTCCCCCCCCCCCCCCCCTCACGGAGCCCCAAAAATCCCTCCCAGAGAAAAGTGTCTGAATTCAACACTGCTAGAAAATTTATTTTACCATGATTGTCATTTATAATTATTATACTCAGACAATGTGAAATACAAACATAATTTTTATGATTACATATGGCTGTAGCAATTAATTTTTTTTCAAAGAAATAATGCATGTAATTTATTTCATTTAAGGATCAATAGTTTCAAGACCTCGCACTTGTAATGTCAGATACTCGCACATTAACATTAATCTTGCGTTTTAAATCAATACATATTATTTGTTTGCATTTCAATATTTTACAAAGTTTTTTCTTCATAGGATAGGGGAGAGGGGAGAGGGGAGCACATTTGAACATTTTTTTTAAAAAATCAGTACATTTCTTAGTTGAATTATATTTTTCGTGTTTTAAGTATTACATAATAAAAACAGTGCATTTCTTCTTCATATGAACCAGAAAATAAAAGTTTTCCATATAAATAATAATAAAAAAAATGTGAGGATTTAAAAAGCTGAAATATTTCTGTTCAAACCTGTCGCATGTAAGGGTATTCTTGAACAAGTAAGGAGCACCTTTGAACAAATGAGTAAAATATGAAAATATTGAGAGTTTTCATAAAACGCTGCATATGTTTCAGGAATATAAAGTAATACGGATAAAATTTAATAACTATATTTTATTGAAACTAATAATTTTTCTATTATTTGACCAAACTTGAATCCATCAAAGTTGATGTCAAAAATCATTGTTGAAACAACACAGAGTGTCTCTGAAGTTATGTTTGTTTGAGAAAACTTTTTAAAAATATCCTTGTAATACACCAATATGATATCTGATGCTTCTGGAAAATTAAAATTCTTCATTAACATTTTTTTACGAAAAAACTTGACTTAAATTCCGTTTTATCTAGTATGAAAGTACTAGTAATTCCGTAGTTTGGAAAAGAGTAAATGAAAGAGTATAGACTTTGTTAGACAAACCTATTAAACCATGAATCATTATTGTGTATCCGGATTTTGCAATTAATAAATGAATGCCATCATCAATTTAGGTTTGAAACTTCCAATCGCTGATACATCCGGAGATTGTAATACACGTTTGCAGTAAAGAAGGATTGTTAACAGTATAAGTTCATGTTCTTTGATATTCTTAATTCACCTCTTTTCACATAGAAAAAAATCCAAAAATTTTAACACTTACGTACATCAACAACTCTTTACTTCACAGTTTTAGATGTTCAATGGTGCCCCAGCTTTTTTGTTCAAGGATGCCCCATCACATAAAGTTCAACATTACAACGGTTTACTCAATTCGGCTGATGAATTTGAATAAAACAAAACTTATAAACTAAAGATTACATCTTTATTTAAGTGTTGAACAATAAATCAAAATTTAAGGGATACAAAATTTTAAACAAAAATCTTACGTTATTTACTTAAGTTTAGATTCAAGAGGAAGAAAAATATATATCTTGCTTAGACAGTATTGTGCATACAAAATGGATGAGCTTTGTATACTTATTGCACTGAAGCAATAGTAATGTATTGCCATAGACATTTTTAGAAAATAATTTATTTGAAGGAAAATAGTTAGTGTTCAAAGGTGCCCCCAGTTCAAATGTGCCTTCTTTTCCCCTACTTGAGACTCATCTCAAAATTGTTAGTTTGTGCTTTTTAAATTTCGCAGAAAATTTTTCCTAAAAACTCTCCGGTTCCCAAATCGGTTTGGAAATTGGAAATGCTCTTAAAAGTTAAAAATTGCAACAGAAATTAAAAAAAATAAAAAAATAAATATGAAATTACAATATTTGACATAGTTAACAAGTATCCGAGGTAGAAACACACATTAGGATAAGCCTAGATTATTTTTAAATGTTTTACTAAATATTATTCAAATTACTTTTATAAGAATAGAAAAAATTCCAAAATTGAGCCCCCACCGAAAGAAAATCCTGGCTACGGGCCTGAACACGAATATGTAAACGGGATACAATATCTGTAAAAAATCCAAAGTACATGCTCATATGATGTTAAATAACGTCGTACATTCATTTATATCTTTTGGTATTTGTTGTTAATGTTGTTCAATATTATCCCTACTTGTACATGTTGAAAATATTTTCACTGCGTAATATCCCCCCCCCCCCGGAAGAAACTTTTATAATAATAATTAAAAACCAATTACTTTAATTTATTAATTAAATAACGTGCGTTTAATACAATAAAATATCTGAAAAAAATGTTTTAATTTATTTTGTTAAATTTGCATGCAAGTCATTTTATTTTTCAATGTTAAATGAAAGGCCTTAAGGCTGTTCTCAACTGCGCTGCTCAACAAGCGCAAAATGTTTTTATGCATTTACAGATTCATTTTTTAATGGAAAGATATGAAATTGCAGTACCTGACTATGGAAGCGTTTTAGAATTCAACTGAATTTTCCATTTTTTTGATCAATAAACTACCTATTTGAGTAATAAACGATTTTTATCACGTGACAAACACGTTTTTCACTCCAATTTTAGTGGTTATTCTTCTTTCGCGCAAAAAATTGGTTCAAAACACCCACTTTGACATTATCTTCTATCTTCTGACAAATTTATTGCATTTTTAGGAAAAAGAAAAAAATCAACAACAGGAAAATGAGTGAACAACAACACCTGTTTTTTTCGTGCATTTCCGAAAACAAATAAATTAAAACTTATGTTATAAAGTTGCTCTTTTTGAATTACGAACTACCTTAAGAATTTAATTCAGTGAGTTGAGAAATCGATTGATCGTTTTTATCGTTCTTATGTAAAATCGTAGATTTTTTAAGCTATTGCATAGCTTTTATCACGGGCTTTGAGCGCGGCGACCGAATCCAAAAATTCCGTAACGCGAAAAATCCTAACACATCCGTAACGAAAAAACCTAACACTTGGCTTACGTCGTTTCAGCTCGGCAGACTTCGGCATGGTATCCTTCGGTAGACTTCGGTAGACATTGACGCGGTATTTTTCAGATATTTAGAGGATATCAAATCTCAAACTTATGTTTCTTATTTCAGTTACCATAAATCTATAGTTTCAATGATAAAAATTCCTGATAGAATGTGTATAGAAAAAAATCGTCTTAAGATAAAACAAGGTAGGATAATGTAGCTTTTGGTCATTGGAGACCCGCCCAACGGTGAGGATCGAAAAATATAAAATGCTTATAACTCGCGATCTAATTTTCGTTGCGCGGCCAAATTTTGTTTGGTAATTTATTATGAGACAGTGTTAATTTTTGGTGACAAGAGACGACCCACGGAGAGGGTCGAAAAATTTAAAATGCTTGAAACTGGCGATCTAATTTTCGTAGCTCGGCAATACTTTGTTTGGTAATTTATTATGAGACAGTTTTAATTTTTGGTGACCGGAGACCCCCCCCCCCCCCCGTGAGGGTCGAAAAATTTTAAGTGCTTATAACTCGCAATCTAATTTTCGTATCGCGGCCAAATTTTATTTGGTAATTTATTGTAAGAGAGTGTTAATTTTTGGTGACAGGAGACCTCCCACGGTGAGGGTCGAAAAATTTAAAATGCTTATAACTCGCGATCAATTTTCGTAGCGCAGCCAAATTTTGTTTGGTAATTTATTATGAGACAGTGTTACTGTTTGTGACAGGACACCCCCCACGGTGAGGGTCGAAAAATTTAAAATGCTTATAACTCGTGATCAATTTTCGTAGCGCGGCCAAATTTTGTTTGGTAATTTATTATGAGAGAGTGTTAATTTTTCGTGACAGGAGACCCCCCACGGTGAGGGTCGAAAAATTTAAAATGCTTATAACTCGTGATCAAATTACGTAACGCGGCCAAATTTTGTTTAATGATTTATTATGAAACAGTGTTAAATTTTGGTGACAGGAGATCCCCCCCTCCCCCACGGTGAGGGTCAAAAACTTAAAAAGCATGTAACTCGTGATCTAACTTTCGTAGCGCGGCCATATTTTATTAGGTAATATATTATGAGAAAGTGTTAATTTTTGGTGACAGGAGACAACCCACGGTGAGGGTCGAAAAATTTAAAAGTTTATAACTCGCGATCCATTTTAGTAGCGCGGCCAAATTTTGTTTGGTAATTTATTTTGAGACAGTGTTAATTTTTGGTGACAGGAGATCCCCCATGGTGAGGGTTGAAAAATTTAAAATGCTTATAACTCGCGATCTTATTTTCGTAGTGCGGCCAAATTTGGTTTGGTAATTTATTATGACACAGTGTTACTTTTGGTGACGGGAGACCCCCCACGGTGAGGGTCGAAAAATTTAAAATGCTTATAACTCGCGATCTAATTTTCGTATCGCGACCAAATTTTGTTTGGTAATTTATTATAAGAGAGTGTTACTTTTGGTGACAGGAGAACTCCACGGTCAGGGTCGGAAAATTTAAAATGCTTATAACTCGCGATCAATTTTCGTAGCGCGGCCAAATTTTGTTTGATAATTTATTATGAGACAGTGTTACTTTTGGTGACAGGAGAACTCCACGGTTAGGGTCGGAAAATTTAAAATGCTTATAACTCGCGATCAATTTTCGTAGCGCGGCCAAATTTTGTTTAATGATTTATTATGAAACAGTGTTAAATTTTGATAACAGGAGAACCCCCACGGTGAGGGTCGAAAAAGTTAAAATGCTTGTAACTCGTGATCTAAGTTTCGTAGCGCGGCCATATTTTGTTCGGTAGTTTATTATGAGAGAGTGTTAATTTTTCGTGACAGGAGACCCCCCACGGTGAGGGTCGAAAAATTTAAAATGTTTATAACTCGCGATCAATTTTTGTAGCTCGGCCAAATTTTATTTGTTAATTTATTATGAGACAGTGTTAATTTTTGGTGACAGGAGATCCCCCATGGTGAGGGTTAAAAAATTAAAAATGCATATAACTCGCGATCTTATTTTCGTAGTGCGGCCAAATTTTGTTTGGTAATTTATTATGAGACAGTGTTACTTTTGGTGACGGGAGACCCCCCACGGTGAGGGTCGAAAAATTTAAAATGCTTATAACTCGCAATCTAATTTTCGTAGCGCGGCCAAATTTTGTTTGGTAATTTAGTATGAGACAGTGTTACTTTTGGTGACAGGAGACCCCCACGGTGAGGGTCGAAAAATTTAAAATGCTTATAACTCGCGATCTAATTTTCGTATCGCGGCCAAATTTTGTTTGGTAATTTATTATGAGAGAGTGTTAATTTTTGGTGACAGAAGACCCCCCCCCACGGTGAGGGTCGAAAAATTTAAAATGCTTATAACTCGCGATCAATTTTCGCAGCGCGGCCAAATTTTGTTTATTGATTTATTATGAAACAGTGTTAAATTTTGGTGACAGGAGACCCCCCACGGTGAGGGTCGAAAAAGATAAAATGCTTATAACTCGTGATCTAATTTTCGTAGCGCGGCCAAATTTTCTTTGTTTAATTTATTATGAGACAGTGTTACTTTTGGTGACAGGAGATCCCCCCCCCCCCGGTGAGGGTCGAAAAATTTGAAATGCTTATAATACGCGATCTAATTTTCGTAGGGCGGCCAAATTGTGTTTGGTAATTTATAATGAGACAATGTTAATTTTAGTGACAGGAGATCTCCATGGTGAGGGTCGAAAAATTTAAAATGCTTATAACTCGCGATCTAATTTTCGTATCGCGGCCAAATTTTGTTTGGTAATTTATTATGAGAGAGTGTTAATTTTTGGTGACAGGAGACCCCCACGGTGAGGGTCGAAAAATTTAAAATGCTTATAACTCGCGATCAATTTTCATAGCGCGGACAAATGTTGTTTGGTAATTTATTATGAGACAGTTTTAATTTTTGGTGACAGCAGACCCCCCACGGTGAGGGTCGCAAAATTTAAAATGCTTATCACTCGCGATCTAATTTTCGTAGTATCGCCAAATTTTGTTTGGTAATTTATTAAGGTATTGCATAGCTTTTATCGCGGGCTTTGAGCGCAGAGGAAGAATCTAGAAATTCCGTAACGAGAAAAAAACCTACACTCCGGCTATCGTCGCTTGAGTTTGGCAGACTTCGGCACGGTATCCTTCTGTAGACTTCGGCAGACATTAAAGCGGTATTTTTCAGATATTTTGAGAATATCAAGTCTCAAACTTATGTTTTTTTATTCAGCTACCATAAACGTATAGTTTCAATGATAAAAATTCCTGATTAACCTACATGTATTGTAAGATAATAAAAATATTTTAAACGATATTAATTTCTCATTTATTCAATAAAAGAAAAAAAATGTTTTGTTATCGGTCATCACGCTCAAAAAGTATAACTTGAATTAGTATCAAAGACAAAAAAACTGCATAAATAAAAAGTAAATAAATAATTATGATTGCATAAGTTGATAAAAAATGCTATGCAATAGCTTTACCGCGGCAGTCCCCGAGTGCCACACATCTTTTTTTTTTTTTTTTTTTTTTTTTTTTTTTTAATGAGTGCATAGCAGACTTCGAGTAATCGTAATCGATTATAATCGACTACAAAAACTGCGTAATCGCATTGTAATCGTAATCGTAAATTTTAATTTCGAAATAATCAAGATATAATCATAATCAAAAGATTTCACTTTGATTACAATCATAATCTAATCGTAATCGCAATGCAGATAATCGCAATGTAATCTGTATCAAAAAGCTATATAATCGTAATCGAGCACAAAAATACGATTACGTTCTTCGATTACATATTTTTTTCCCGTTCTTCATTTCGCCATATTCAGAAAATATTTGGTCGGTGAGTTAAACATTGTACCAAGGAAAGAGTAGTCGACCTTTGGAGCTCGTTAAATCGCCCCTAAAGTTAAAAGTAAGAAGAGGTCATAGGTCAGGCAGCAGTTCGGGGTGAAACAGAATGCATACTTTACACTGTATGTAGTCAACGCTATAGAGGGCTGCCCCGGGTATATAGTATAAAAACATAGAAATATTCTGACTTTGTTAAAAGATATGGATATTGGGGAAAACACTCTGGTCATTCGAGTGGTCTTGTTTCGCGGGTTATTGAGTGAAAGTGATAAAGAATAGAAAAGAAAAAAGAAAGAAAAATATTTTATTTATGGTTTTATTATGGGCACTTAGCAATTGGACAGACATCACCCTCTTTGAAATGTGGGAATGGGAAAATAAAGAAAATGGGAAAAAAAAGAAAAAAAAGATGCTTAAATTACATGTGACAATTCATCGAACAGCTCATTCGCATTTTGGATTTCGTAGTGGTTGGTTATATCTAAGTAGTTGTTTACAAGGTTCTAGAGAAAGAGATGGCTAAAAGAAATAATAAAAAAAATTGAAGATTATTTCACGGAATCTGTATCGAAATTTAATGAAAAAGGCGTGAAATTTTTAAAATATAAATGTAAATTGTGCTCGTCAGATGTCAGGGTCTCCATAAAAACCAAGTCCAATTTGAACACCCACATGCAGGTAAATTTTTAATAGATATATACATATTGTATGGATTTATTTTAGAAATATTGCATAGTTATAACTTATCTTTTTCTTTAAAATTGTAGTGAAAGGATTTTTTTACATTAAATGAACTATATGGTGTTTTTAATCATAAGTATAAAGTCTGTTTATTCAAAATTTGTATTTTAATATATCTGGATAAGTTAAACATATAGATCAGTTTTCTTACAAAAGCTCTAATAATAAAAGATTGTTTTTTATATTTTTTTTATTTGTTATTATTATTTTTTAATACATTTATTTTATGAGAATACCCTCCAAAATAACAGAAAGTAATTGTCAATAAATATACGGGTGTAAGTAAGATTTCTTTAAGGGTGAAAGACAATGTTAATAATACCTAGTTGTTAGTAAATTTCTTTAGCTTATGCGCCGACAAATTCGATGACGAACACCGGAATTTTGAAATGTAGCTACCAAATTTTTTTTATCTCTGATTATTTTAAAAAGGAAAAGAAACTACCAAAAAAAAAAAAACTCTCTAAATGAGTTACAAATAAATAATGGGGAAAAAAAGGTAGTTAATTTTTTTCCAGAAAGGTTTGTTTTTTCCCGCTCCCCTCCCCCATTATACTCCTACCAAAATACAGTATTTTATATTATTATTATTATTATTATTTGCCTGTTAAGGTTTATGTGTCTCAATTTTGTTTTAAATATGTGGTTCAATTGGACAGAGGTATGCAAATGAAAGAAAAAAGAATGAATTGCTTTAATTCTTCCATTTCGAAAATTTTGGTAGAAGCTTATTTTATTTAATTTTTCTTCATTTTTTTAATTTTGTTTTGCTTATTTGCCTAAATGTCTTGCAACGAATGTTCTGAGGAAAATAACCTTAGTTAAACTCATTTAATGTTTAAATTTTACGTAAAAAAATAAAAAAAATAATAAAAAAAAAATTGTGAAACACATGCCCCCCCCCCAAATTTTAGTGTATGTGTAAGGGGAAGGGGGGGGGCTCATTCTACGTACACCGGTATTTGTGAATTTCAAATCAGAATTTCGCATGTTACATATACCTATTCTATTAATCAAACATCCTTTGAAATGCTCTTAATTTCAAAATAAATTTATAATAATGAAATCAGTTCTAAAATATTCAAAAAGGAAAACATATATTATTTATATATAAAAGAATAGCAAATTTAATATAAATGATTTATTTCTCCTTTAAAAATAAATAAATTAAAGGAAACGCATATTTTGTAAATTTGTAACTCTAGTTTGTAACATATAGACTACGGAATTTCTGTAATCGAACTGTAATCGTAATCGACTAGTTCGGTAATCGTAATCCAACAAAAAAAAATATTAATCGTAATCCAAACGTAATCGTAATCTTGAAATAAAAAAATGGATAATCGATTATGTAATCGTAATCAGGCTTGCATAAATAGAGGCATAATCGTAATCTATTTTTTGAAATTGAAAATAATCGTAATCTTAATCGATTACAGTCCTCTGTAATCGACTCGAAGTCTGGTGCATAGTAATTTTGAAAACCATACTTTTTTTTCCAGAAATACGCTTAAAAAGGTAGTCTGGAGTACATAAGGTGTTAATAAAATTATGCAAATCAATCTATTCGGAACTGACATAAATCGGAAAAGCAGATGTTCTCAAACTTTTCGATACGACACATCTTAAAGTTTCAAGCTGTATCGCGTTTAATGCTGCTAGATTTTGCATTGCGAAAGTGCTTCAAAATCTATACAAACTAAATACTACAGTAAATAGACTCCGGCTTTTTTTTATAGATAGTTTGAAGTGAAATTGAACCAGTTACATGTAATTTTAAATCCATAAAAGGAATTAGTGTTGATATTTTTTTTTATATTATTGGACTACCCTAGTTAAAAATTCCCAATATACTGCCAGGTGTATACAGTATGTGATAATCGTTTTTAATTAAAAACTTTAGTAGATCTCGAATTATTTCCAAATTAGTAAATTTTCATATTAATTTTTTTTCCATTTCCATCGATTTTTTTTTTGCTCTGGAGGATACGAATTAACATGACAATCGTAAAGATTTTCCCTTTTCAAGTCTAAGGATCCGAAACAGTAAAATTTCTGTTTAGTTTTCTTCTTCAGGTTTCGGTAATTGAAATTTTCTGGTTGGTGGGACGCGAAGTAGAAAAATTGGTAAAATTGAATATTTATGTATTTTTCCTTTTTTTTCTTCTCTTTCAAATCTTTAAGAACTGAATTAATACCGAAATACTGAAATTTTTGCCTCATTTTTCTTCCGTTCCCTCATAATTTTATCCAACAGCAACACTAATATACGAGGGTAATTCGGAAAGAAACTTCCGTTTATGAATAAAAAAAATATAATGAAAGGAAACATGTTTTATTACTCACGTATGAAAGACACATTCTTCAACTACTTCTCAACATAATTGCCATATTAATTAAACAATTATCATAAAGGTAAATGAGCTTTGAAATTCCATCGTCACAGACTCCTGCCGCCGGCCTATTCAACTGCGATTATTTTTAAATTCAACTCGCTCCACTCTTTCAATCCAAAGAATTTTAACATATTCTTTTATTCATACTGACAAATTCCGAATTGCTCTCGAAATATTTTACTTGACCCACTATTTTTTTAAACATTTTTGGTAGAGCATTTATCAGAAAATTATATAGAAAAATATGTTAAAATTCTTTGGATTGAAAGAGTGGTGCGAATTGAATTTTAAAATAATCGCAGTTGAATAGGCCGGCGGCAGAAGTCTGTGACGATGGAATTGCAAAGCTGATTTACCGTTATGATAACTGTTTTAATTAATACGGCAATTATGTTGAGAAGTGGCTGAAGAACGTGTCTTTCATACGTAAGTAATAAAACATGTTTCCTTTCATTAGTTTTTTTTAATTCATAAACGGAGGTTACTTTCCGAATTACCCTCGTATTAGCTAGACCGCCATTTTACCCACCGACTCCAGCATCTCGGATCCCAGACCTGTATCGATGTTATTGACGACATATTTGAACACTTATTGTAATTGTTATCGAAATAAAACCTTTTTTTCATTAACTCTGCATCTCCAAATTATCTCATTTTCAACCTTATCCTCTCCAGACCCAAGGATTTATTTATGTACTTTTTAAATTTTAGTTATAAATTTACATTTAAAAAAAATACAACTAAAGACTGTTGATCAGCAAAAAAAAAAGTTACTTTTTTTTGTACATAAAATTTGATGATACACGGGATTAAAAAAAACATTTTTTGAAAATTTCTTGGATTTTTTAAAATTTTATTTATTTATTTATTTATTTATTTATTTTTGCATCGCAAAAATATTTACTTATTTGCATTCCTTATTTGGATTCGGGTTTTTCCATTTCTGATAATTTGCGTCTACCAGGGTGGCGAGTGGTTAGATAAAAACACAATCAATATAGATGTTAAATACCAGTATTTTGTTAAAGATAAATTCAGTTTATATAAGCTCTTTATATTATCTGAAGTATTTTCTATAAGAAATTACTGGTAGTTTTCTCTTTTCTTGACTGTGTTTTTCCCGGTTTTGCCTGACTACTCGCCACCCTGGTCTATCCATTTTTTTTATTTTCTTCTTTATTAACAATGACATTTCGATTTTTTATTCAATTAAAAATTCTTCTAAATGTAAAGAATTTCATAATAAAAGTAAAAAGCGGATATCCATTGCCTAAAGAAAAATATTTTCCATTGAGCTAATAAAAATCAGTAAAAATATCACTTTTTAGATGATCAAAACGTGTATTATGCAATAACAGTGTCATATGTTAGGTACGCCATGGATTAAGCGTTTATATTCCTACACTGTAAAAAAAAAAAATCTGTAAAGGTACTAAACTTTATCTAATAAACTGGAATTCCAAGAACTTTTCCTGTAACGGTAACAACAAAAACTCAAGTTTTAGGATCGGTTACATGGATTTTTCCTGTTATCGTTACTCGAAAAGTTCTTGGAATCCCAGTTTCCTAGAAAATGTTTAGTACCTTTACAATTTTTTTTTACAGTGTAGAGCAATCATATAAAAAGAAATTTAAAAAATGAAGATATCACAAGGTCCCTTCTCGACCGAAACCATAAAACATTTTTCAAATAATAAAAGAAAAGAAAAGAAAAATGCTAATATACACTTTTTTAACGCTTTAAAGTTTTATTTTAAAGTCAAATAAAAGAAAATTGCTTTTTTAATAAAAATATAACAATGTAATATTATATAAAATATGTCACGAAATTAAATAATGAAATATTTTTAACCGATTTTAATTCTATTAAAAGTAACCACTTCTCATTCTCATTCGAAAAAAAAAATAAATAAATAAATAAAAAACTCCATTATTACAAAATCTATTCTAATAGTATTCTGTAGTAATTATTCTAATTACTCAATTATTAAAACTTAATACATATTCATATATCAACAAGATATTCAAACTTACATTAAAAAAATATTTATTTTTTCCTCATTATACAGGGTGTATCTAAACTACTGGGCAAAACTTTAAGGTGTGATAGTACACATCAAGACAAATAATAATAAATGGGATACTGAGGGTCCCAAACGGCTTCCGAAGGAGATGGGCGCCATCAAAGTTTAGGGTCCAGAATTTGAAATGATTATAAAAAACGGAAAAATTGATCGATTCGTTTGAGGTTTTCACGAAAACTATTCTTTATGTCAGTATTGTCTTAAAAATAAATTATAAAGATAAATTTCAGAAAATGCCGATAGAGGGCGCTTTAGACTTTGAAGTAACGAACAACTATTTTTTACCGTGATTTTTGGCATCTAATTAAATTTTTTTAGAAGTTTAGACATAAACTTAAATTTTGAGCTCAAAATCTGTGGTTAAGTAGCGCAAACTGAACTGTGTTCAATGGGAGTAGGTGGGTTCAAATTTCAAAAGATTATAAAAAACATAATAATTGGTCAATTGATTTGCAACTTTCACTAAAATTATTCTTTATGTCAGTATTGTCTTGAAAATAAATTATACAGATAATTTTCAAAAAATGTCGATAGAGGGCGCTTTAGACTTTGGAGTAACGTACAACTATTTTTTACCGTTATTTTTTTGCATCTCATTAATTTTTTTTTAGAAGTTTAGACATAAACTTAAATTTTGAGCTGAAAATCTGAATCGTTGAGAGTGGTTAAGTAGCGCAAACTGAATTGTGTTCAATGGGGGTGGGGAGGTTCAAATTTCAAATGAATATAAAAAACGGAAAAAGTGGTCGATTCGTTTGCGGTTTTCTCTAAAGCCATTCTTTATGTCAGTATTTCCTTGAAAATAAATTTTAAAGATAAATTTCAAAAAATTCCGTTAGAGGGCGCCTTAAACTTTATAACCAACAACTATTTTTAACCGTTATTTTTTTTAATCTAAATAAATGTTTTAAATGCTTATACTTAATTTTGAGCTCAAAATCTGAATCGTTGTGAGTAATTAAATAGCGAAAAATTGAAATGTGTTCGTAGGGTGGGCAGGGTAACATTTCAACTCCTGATCACAGTTCAGTTTGCGCTTCTTAACCCCTCCCAACGATTGAGAATTTGAGCTCAAAATTTAAGTATAAGCTTTTCCAAACAATTAATTAGATACAAAAGATTACAGTTAAAATTTGTTGTTTGTTACTCTAAAGTTTAAGGCGCCCTCTAACGGAAATTTTTGAAATTTATCTTTAAAATTTATTTTCAAGGAAATAGTGACATAAAGAATGGTTTTAGAGAAAACCGCAAACGAATCGACCAATTTTTCCGTTTTTTATAATCATTTGAAATTTGGACCTCCTTACCCCCATTGAACACAATTCAGTTAGCGCTACTTAACCACTCTCAACGATTCAGATTTTCAGCACAAAATTTAAGTTTATGACTAAGCTTCAAAAAAATTTAATGAGATGCAAAAAACAACGGTACAAAATAGTTGTACGTTACTCCAAAGTCTAAAGCGCCCTCTATCGACATTTTTTGAAATTTTAGTTTATAATTTATTTTTAAGACAATAATGACATAAAGAATAGTTTTAGTGAAAACCGCAAATCAATTGACCAATTATTCTGTTTTTTATAATTATTTGAAATTTGAACCTACCCACTCCTATTGGACACATTTCCGTTTGCGCTACTTAACCACAGATTTTGAACTAAAAAATTAAGTTTATGTCTAAACTCCTAAAAAAATTAATGAGATGCAAAAAATAACGGTAAAAAATAGTTGTTCGTTACTCCAAAGTCTAAAACGCCCTCTATCGGCATTTTTTGAAATTTATCTTTATGATTTATTTTCAAGACAATACTGACATAAAGAATAGTTTTCGTGGAAACCGCAAACGAATCGACCAATTTTTTCGTTTTTTATAATCATTTCAAATTTTGGACCCTAAACTTTGATGGCGCCTATCTCCTTCAGAAGACGTTTGGAACCCTTAGTTTCCCATTTAATGTTATTCGTCTTGATGTGTACTATCACCCCTTAAAGATTTGCCCAGTAGTTTAGATACACCCTGTATATGGTAATATTTCTTGCAAAAATCCTTTCCATTAAATTTACATCATGGTTGCAACTCTGCATCATTTTTATTTTTCAAATATAATTACCTGTTGTCTATTTCATCGTGGTTGAAAATGTTCCAAATATCGCGTGACTTATTCTGTTCACGCACCTCCATTATATGAATCTCGATTAAAAGCAGCCGTATAACGAACACAACATGCAAATGGGATGTCAAACTTTTAATTTTTCTAAAGATAATCGAATTAACCACGCCTGCTTCTGCAAGCAATAAATAAATAAATAAATAAAATAAAATAAAAAAGTTTTCATAATTAATGTTAATAAAAGCAATAAAATACATTTTTTAAACGCTTTTATAGCTATTATTATTATTATTATTATTATTATTTTTTTTTTTTACACAATCAAACTGATTGGTGAAGTTATCATACGAATTGATTATTTTCAACTGAGCGAAAAATTGCCCAGGCCGGAAATCGAACCCGGATACTTGGCTTACAAGGCCAATGCTTTACCTGTTAATCTAACCGGACGATTATGATAACTTTACCAATCAGTTTGATTGTGTTAAAAGAATAATAGTATATCCACGTATCCATCGTTCTATGGAGTTCCATTACCTGCGGCTTATTCTGCCGAGCTGTCTAAATGACAGACCAGATGTTATGGCCAACAAGGTTATCTGAGCGAAAAATCCCAGCCGGTTATCGCCCGGTTAGCTTAACAGGTAAAGCATTGGCCTTGTAAGCCAAGTATCCGGATGCGATTCCCGGCCTGGGCAATTTTTCGCTCAGTTGGAAATAATCAATTCGTATGATAGCTTTTATAAGCGTTCAATGATTATCTTAAAAATCACATTTGATTTTCCCGACAGCAATAACGCTTTAAAAATATTTTTGTAACGTTACTACACAAAATTGGTGGCTGTTGCTGCCTCCAGTTTCATGGAGTAAATTTTTTCTCTTATATAATGGTGTAATTTAAACCTGTATTACAATTACCGGTGTAACATTACTATGCTAAATCGGTTATATCAGTTAAAATGCTTCAAAAAATTAGGCTCAGCAAGGCTGCCACCAATTTTATAGAGTAACGCTACACAAATGTTTTACAGTGCAGGATAGAGTCGGTGGGGAAAATGGTCAACTCCGATTCCGATTGAGGAAATTTTTACGACATGGATTTCGACTCCGGGCTGGCTAATATACTAGAGTTGCTGTTGGATAAAAATATGAGGGAACGCCAGAAAAATAATGCGAAAATTTCACTATTTCGGCATTAATTTAGTTTTTAGAGCTTTGGAAAAAAAAATCCGGTTTACGATTATTTTTTTTTTTTTTTTTTTTTTTTGAGTCCCAGAAAACCCCAAAAATCCAACTACCGAAATCTAAAGGCGAAAACAAGATAGAAATTTTACTATCTCGGATCCATAGACTTTAAAATGGGAAATCTTTACAATTTTGATGCCAATTCGTATCCTTCAGAAATTAAAAATTTCGATGTAAAGGAAAAAAAATACAGATGAAAATTTTGCTAGTTTGAAAATAACTCGGGATGTACTACACTGTAAAAAAAAAAAAAAAAAAATCTGTAAAGTTACTAAACTTTTGCTAGGAAACTGGGATTCCAAGAACTTTTCGTGCTGCGGTAACGTGAAAATTTCTTGTAACCGACTCTGAAACTTAAATTTTTGCTGTTACCGTTACAGGAAAAGTTCTTGGAATCCCAGTTTCCTAGAAAAAGTTTAGTAACTTTACAGAATTTTTTTTTACAGTGTAGTGCTTTTAATTAAAAACGGTTTTAATTTATTGTGCACGCCGCGCTGGGCAGTATATTGGAAATTTTTAACTTGGGTAACCCGGTATAATCCAAAAATAACAGTACCTTTCATAGATAGACCTTTCAAAATAATAATAATAATAATAATAATAATAATAATAATAATAATAATAATAATAATAATAATAATAATAATAATAATAATAATAATAATAATAATAATAATAATAATAATAATAAATCCAGAGTCAGTGTCGGTTTGTTTCTTAGTGACTCTTGATTCAAAAAATGAGCCCGACTCTTACTTTGACTCCGCCGTACTGACAGCAAATCATGTTGTTCCATAACATTTTCGTTACAGTACATGAATTTGGTGTGAACCCCGATAATAGAAAATTCGTCGTTGTTCCTCATAAAGAAAGTGACAACTAAGAAGTTTATAACAACATTATTTTTATGCATTTTACTTTTAAGGTAAGGCAGCTGGAAAATTTTATTTGAAAAGTGGAAAATGAGGTGCCTAAAATGAGGCATATAATCGTTGCAGAATTTTATCGAGTCATTTCAAATTGCATAAAAATCGAATCAAAGTTATACATACACATATATATACATTATACACATATTAATAAATGTTTTCTTTATTCGATTAAATTCTATCATAAGTTATTAATTCAATGATATCCCACAATGCGATATGTAAGGACTTTAGGTTGCCATGGCAATTTCGTCCTATTTAAGATTGAATCCTATTTTTTTTATTACTGAATTTAATAAAAAAATTATTTATTATGATTATATACACTTGTATATAATTACTTGTATACACTTTTATACATTACTTATTATGATTATATACACTTGTATATAATCATAATAACTTTTGTACTCTTGCATAAAAGTGCAACAGCTATTGCACCAAGATCTGAATAATTTTGGTACGAACGCACTTCACTTGCCACATTTGACGTACAATTTGCGACTTTTTTAAAATGATTAAATTCTTAAAATCTACTAATACTTTTATAATAATAAATACCAAAAATTTGTCTTTTAAAAAATATACTTCTTTTAAATATTGCAACACTTGTTATAGAAGTCTTTTAATTAAATTTACGTCATGATCGAAAACTCTCCATTACTCTTGTTCAGTAAACATAGTAATTAACTGTTACCTCCTTCATTACGGCTGAAAGTGTTCAAAAGATCGCGTGACACTTTGTGTTCACGCTTGTAAGTTGCATGAGATTCGATTAAAAGTCCCCTTGTGAAACAGCATGCTAATAGGATGAAATTATGGAACATCTTTAAAATTTTCAATATTAAAAGGACACTGTATTTTTGAAACCGTCTTTTCTTTTCAGTTTTGAATAATACTGTAATGTATGTGCTGGTACAATATTTAATAGTAAAAATTAAAAATAATAAAATTTTTTTTCGAAAGCTGCCTATTTTACTAAAATATATTTTTAAAAAGAACTTTTTAAAAATCCCTACTACTTTTTTATAAATATGAATATTTTTTGCTTAGATACTTTTCCACATTCATCAGAATGTACTAAATAAAACTATGCATGGATTATTTGATGTATAGGAGTTATTTCAAATTATATAAAAATCGAATCAAAGCTTAAAAAGATATTAATAAAAGATTTTTTCATTCTATTAAATCCTATCTTAAGTAATTAATTTAATCATATTGCACGGTAGGCAATGATTCTAAGTTGCCATTGTCATTGCGGTCTATTCGAGATTTAATCCTATATTTTTGTTATTACTGAATTTAATATATATATATAATGGTAATAATTTTTGTACTCGTGCACAAGAATGTACAAACTACTGCTCCAAGATCGCAATATTTACAAAAAATAATTTTTGAACGAACACACCTCATTTGCACTGTTTGAAGTATAATTTCCGACTTTTTTAAAATTCTTGAATTCTTAAAAACTATTAATACTTGCATGATAATAATGACCGCGTTTTTTTTTTAAAATATCCTTCTTTTAAATATTGCAACACTTGTTTCAAAAGTATTGTAATTAAATTTTTGTCATGGTCAAAAACTCTCCATTACTCCTGTTCTGTAAATATAGTAATTACCTGTTACCTGCTTCATTACGGCTAAAAGTGTTCAAAAGTTCGCTTGACACTTTGTATTCACGCTTGTCCGCTGTATAAAATTCGATTAGAAATCCCCTGTGAAACAGCATGCAAATAGGATGAAATTATGGAGCCTCTTTAAAATTTTCGATATTAAAAGAACATGACATTTTTGAAACCTTCTTTTCTTTTCAATTTTAAATAATTCTGTAATGTATGTGCTGGCACAATATTTAACAGCAAAAATAAAATTAAAAAAAATCTTCAAAACCTGCCTATTTTACTAATATATATATTTTTAAAGAACTTTTCAAAAATCCCTACTATTTTTATAAATGAATATTTTTGTTTAGATATTTTTTCCACATTCATTGGAATGTACTAAATAAAACTATGCATGGATTATTTGATGTATAGGAGTTATTTCAAATTGTATAAAAATCGAATCAAAGATTAAAAAGATATCAATAAAAACTTTTTTTATTCTATTAAATCATACAGGTGTCCAGCAAATAACACCCTGATTTCAAAATTAAATTTCTCGAAAACGAAGATCTAGAAAATAATGCGGTAAACGGTTTGTTTATTAGGTATGTTGTAAAAATCTTATATAGAAGTTTCGAACTGTGAATATTTTAAAAAGATTGTGTTATAATTAAAACAATGCCTGGTTTGACATTTTTCTTGTTTTAGTTTTTTTGCAGAGAACAAAATTTTTGGCGTACAGTGCCATATTTTACCGATTTTTGGAAAAAAAGTTTCGAAATTTCAAAATTTAAGTTCGAAAAATCGTTAAATATGGCACTGTACACTGAAAAACTCATTCTCTACAAACAATCTAAAACAAGAAAAATGTCAACTCCAGTATTCTTTGCAATCAGAACACAATCTTTTCAAAATATTCACTGCTCGAAACTTTTGTATAACATTTTTACAGCTTACCTAATAAACAAACCTTTTATCGCATAATTCTACCGATCTTAGTTTTTGAGAAATTTAATTTTGAAATCAGCGTGTTATTTGCTGGACACCCTGTATCTTAAGTAATTAGTTCACTTATATCCCGTGATAGGTAATGATTCTACGTGGCCATGGTTATTGCGTCCTATTTAAGATGGAATTATATTATTTTTTAATTACTGAATTTAGTATATATATAATTGTAATAAATTTTGTACTTGTTCATAAAAGTGCATCAGCTGTTGCAACAAGAACTGAATATTTTTAAAAATAATTTTAGTACGAACCACCTCATTTCCATTGTTTTAAGGCCCCACCAGTGGCCGAGAGGTTCAGACCTCTCAACTGGTAGACGGCAGGTGCTGGGTTTGAACCGTTCGAAGTTTTCGTGGTTTTCTTCGAACCTTGCGTAAATACGGGTTAGGTTCCCTTAGAAAGACCCCCACGAAGGGCACTCCCCCCTGGTCCTATATCCCATTAGTGTAGATAATCGGACGACAAAAATAAAAATAAAAAACCATTGTTTTAAGTACAGTTTCCGACTTTTTTAAAATGATTAAATTCTTAAAATCTATTAATACTCGTATAATAATGAAGACCGCGATTGATTTCAAAAATATATACTTCATTTAAATAGTGCAACACTTGTTTCAGAAGTCCTTTAATTAAATTTACGTCACGGTCGAAAACTCTCCATCACTCTTGTTCTGTAAACATAGTAATTACCTGTTACCTGCTTCATTACGAATGAAAGTGTTCATGAGATCGCGTGACATTTGGTGTTCACGCTTTTCCCTTGTGTAAAATTCGATTAAAAGTCCCCTGTGATACAGCATGCAAATGGGATGAAATTATTTAACATCTGTAAAATTTTCGATACTAAGGGGATACGGTACATTTGAAACTTTTTTTTCAGTTTTGAATAATACATTAATACATATGGTGTCACAATACTTAATATTAAAAATTAAAATAAAAAAATGTAGAATTGCCTATTTTACTTTTTTTAATTAAGTTTTTATTTTTATAAATATGAAAATTTCACTGTGATATTTTTCCACATTCATTAGAACATGCTACATAAAACGTGCATCAATTTGTATATGTATGAAATTTTATGAATTTTATGCTTCTGTATAGAAGCATAAAACGAATTTCAATGGTTTAAAATTTATTATATATAATCGTTGCAGAATTTTATCAAGTCATTTCAAAATGTATCGTAAGTCGTTACAAAATGTCAAATAAATGTTTTTATCTATAAAAAAAAATCCCAAATTTCGCCAAGTTTTTTTGCTTTCAATTTTCAGAGTTCTTAATATAAAAAAAAAATGTTCTTTCCAGAAAATATGGCAAACAACATTGTACATAATACCCTGTAATCAGAATTAAAAAAATAATAATAAAAATTGAATGAAAAATGAGTAAGATTACTAAATAAATTTTTTCTGCGCATGCGTGAATGCTGTCGAAATTTCATTTATATATCGTGTTAGTTATATATATATAGAGCAACATTTGCGGAAATCTCAGAAACATAGATTGAAAATTCTAAAAGTTATCGTCGATAGAATGAGCTCAAAATCCGTTATTCCCAAAATTAAGCAAAAAAATGAAGGGCTGTATCTATACATCCATTGATTAATATCAATATAGAATACACAATATAGCAAGAATACTACATTTGGATACAATCTCTCATTTTTTCTTTCATTTTGGGAACAACGGATTTTGAGATTATTCTATCGATGATCTCTTTCAGAATTTTCAAGTTACATTTTTGAAATTTTCACAAACGTTGCTCTATACATTTAACTAACACAATATGCAAATGAAATTTTGATTAGTTATACTTGAAAAAAAAATCGGACGGAATTAAATAAATGTTAATTTAATATTTAAATTAAGATAAATTAAATTCTCTCTGTAAATTTCTAACCTTTTTATTTTGTCAAAAAATTCAGAAACAATATTTTATTTGAATGAAAGGACGTGGTGTAATCAGATTTTCTTAAGCATGGTCTGTAACTTTCATTTTTTTTTCCCAACAATGTTTGTAACAGCTGGCAAATTAGCTGTAATTAATACTCCAAAATGAAATTTCCGGATAACATGAAGCTGCATTATTCGTTTATTTCACCATTCTTTCCAGAACATACCGCTGATCAGATTTTCCTAATAGAAAATTACATTTTTCTTCTATTAAGTAATTATTTTTTATGGCAACGTACCGTGTTTTCAAACGAACTGATTTTGTTTAAGTAAGTTAAATAACAGATGCTTTTCCACATTGTTCAGCAAAGCGAAGCGATGACGTTCCATTATAGTTTAATAAATTGAGTTTCCCCTAGAACAGAGAGAAAAGTTGTTCAGAGTTTGAAAGTAATTAATTGTGGTGTATTCAGAAAATTGATGTATACTTTTTTTATAGTTCAGAAACAATAATTAACATTTCGTGCAATTTTATTATGTAAAAATTTCATAGATTTATAAATTGTATATATGTTAAAAATAAGATGACTAATTTTTTTTTGCATAAAAGTGATCGTTAGCATTATTAGGCAAAATTACCGAATGTTTCTTTTGTTCATGCAAGTTTTTGTGAATACAGTAGTAATACATTTATATAAATATTGTTTAATATTATCCGGTAATAGGTTATGAATAGTGTTTCGAATTTGGAATTTCTCCTTTGTAACTGAAATGTATTGCTGCCAACTGAGCATTCAAAAGAAATAAAGCTTGGAAATCTCTTTAGTGATATTTTTTTATGATAGAAATCCAAAAGAAAGAAATACAAATATTTCCTTCTGTTATGAAAGGAAAAATCTACATGCAAAAAATATTAGAAATATGATTTTAACAATGCATAAAAAAACTATTTTTTTAGGAATACGATTTTTATCATATCATACGATAAATGTAATGGTTCGTAGGATATATTTGCTAATCAATACAATAGAATTAAAAATAATAAAGATTATCTACGTATTTAACGTTTACTACAGTTCCACTGACTGCGAAATATTTAATTGGGCTACTGACATCGCTAATTGGATATGGAATACCAGAGGCTATACTGTTAATAAGATTAATTACAATAATACACTTTGAATAAAAAAAAACCATAAAACGAAAACAACAAATCAGGGCGCGTTTCAAGCTACAACAATTACAGCTCGTCAACAGCTGAACCCAGTGTTGAACACAGACACTTTTCTAGGGGAGGGATTTCAGTGACACCGGGGGGGGGACATTAGGCCCCGGGGTGTCACTAAAATCCCTCAATGAGAAAAGTGTCTGAATTCAATACTGGGTTCAGCTGATGACGAGTTGTAATTGTTGTAACTCGAAACGCGTCCCGATTTGTTATTTTCGTTAATTTATACAAAGTATATTATTGTAATTAGTAATTATCGCCAGTGTTATCGGTTTTATTTCACTGCCAATAAGATAATCTGAGTAAAAGATGTTTACTGGTTGCCGGTCCATAGGTAGACCGTTGACATTTAATGTCAAAGGTTTTCTGTTGGACTTCCGTCCTGGGTATTTTTTCAATGAGCTGGAAAAAATTCAGACTGTATTTTTACACTTTTTTATTTACATTTATAAAAACGGATTTTCTTTTAAACAATTGTTAAATTTGTTACAAAAACTCTGTACATATATTAATAAACATATTTTTCATTAGAAGGATGAAAAAAAATTAACAGAGTTAATTGACATTTTAAAATGGCCAACTGAGGGATATGAAGTGAATTTTTGAAAAATGGGAATAAAATATCTATATTCTTCTATCAAATTTTTAAATTAAATTTTCTCTATAAATTTCTAACGTTATTTTTTTTTCAAAAAATCTCTGAAACAATCATTTTTTTGAATGAAAGGAAGTGATGTAATCAGATTTTCTTAAGCATGGTATGCAACTTTCATTTTTTTTATTCCAACAATGTTTGTAACAGCTGGCAAATTAGCTGTAATTAATACTCCGAAATGAAATTTCCGGATAACATGAAGCTGCATTATTCGTTTATTTCAACATTCTTTCCGGAACATAACGCTGATCAGATTTTCCTAATAGAAAATTCCATTTTTCTTCCATTAAATAATTATTTTTTTGTGGCAACGTACCATGTATTCAAACGAACTGGTTTTGTTTAAGTAAGTTAAATAACAACTGCTTTTCCACATTGTTCAGCTAAACGAAGCGATGACGTTCAGTTATAGTTTTATAAATTAAGTTTACAGAGAACTATGAGAAACGTTGTTCAGTTTTTGTAAGTAATTAATTTTGGGTGTTTTTAGAAAACTGATATACACTTTTTTATAGTTCAGAAACAATAATTAATATTTCTTGTAGTTTTATTATGTAAAAGATTGAGAGATTTAGAAATTGTATCACTTTCAGAATTTTCAAACTATATTTTTGAGATTTTCACAAACGTTGCTCTATACATTTAACTAACAAAATATGCAAAGGAAATTTTGATTAATTATATTTGAAAAATAAATAAAATTTTCGGACAGAGTTGAATAAAAGTTACTTTAATATTTAAATTAATATAACTTAAGATAAATTAAATTTTCTCAGTAAATTTCTCACCTTTTTTATTCTTTCAAAAAAATCTCAGAAACAATGAGTGGTCTGACTGACTGACAATGATTGATTAAATATTTAAATTAATATAAATTAAGATAAATTAAATTTTTCTGTAAATTTCTAACCTTTTTATTATTTTTTCAAAAAAATTCAGAAACAATCTTTTATTTGAATTAAAGGACGCGATGTAATCAGATTTTCCTAAGCATGGTCTGTAACTTTCATTTTTGTTTATTCCAACAATGTTTGTAAGAGCTGGCAAATTAGCTATAATTGATACTCCAAAATGAAATTTTCGGATAACATGAAGCTGCATTATTCGTTTATTTCACCATTCTTTCCGGAACATACCGCTGATCAGATTTTCCTCATAGAAAATTACATTTTTCTTCCATTAAATAATTATTTTTTATGGCAACGTACCATGTATACAAATGAACTGGTTTTGTTTAAGTAAATTAAATAACAGCTGCTTTTACACATTGTTCAGCTAAGCGAAGTGATGACGTTCAGTTATAGTTTTATAAATTAAGTTTCCTGAGAACACAGAGAAACGTTGTTCAGATTTTGCAAGTAATTAATTTTGATGTATTCAGAAAACTGATATACCTTTTTATAGTTCAGAAACAATAATTAATATTTCTTGCAGTTTTGTTATGTAAAAGTTTGAGAGATTTATAAATTATATATCTATGTATATATATATATAAATAGGATGACTAAATTTGTGTGCATAAACGTGATCGTTATCATCATTAGGCAAAATGACCGAATGTTTCTTAAAAACAAGAAACGTAATCCTTATAGAAATATTCAGATGAATTAATTTCCAAATATTGTACTGTAGTAAAATTTCATTACGTAAATTACGGAATTCTTTTTTAGTGAAAACAAGAACGAAAAAAAAACATATATAGATTATGCAACATTTTCCAACGCATTTAGAATACTGTGATTAAACTTTAGTTTAAAGTGACTTGAGTTTAAAGAGGTGAAATGTGATGTATATAAATAGACATTTTCAAAATATGTATTGCATTTGAAACCCAACTTAAGCTATTGCTATTAATAATTTAAAAAAAAAAAACATCATTTTTTTTTTCCTGTTTATGATGTGTACATTTATATCAGGGTTGGCCAATTTTTGCCGAAATGGAAGAAACCAGGATAAAAACCGCAGAAAAAACTGTCCTGGCAAAAATACTTTTTGCCACAGCTTTTGCCACTGGGAAAAACTACCACTATTTTAAACAATGTTTTAAGCATTTTATTTTAATTACATGAGGAAAGAACTAAGAGATACTAATCAACTTATAACGTATGGTTGCTCTAGTCATTGGTTAAATTTTCTAAGGGGAAGATACAACTCCACAATCAATGACAAAACATGTCACTGAAACACAAAACTATTTTTGCGATCATCATGCTCTACATGCTCAGCTAAAAGAATGCAATGGTCATGTTGCGGCATAGTTATTTGCTACTGGAAAAGTCAGATAAAACGTTTAAAAAGTTTTATCAAGAACCACAGCCGTTATATTAAAATTAATAATGATCAAACTAACAGTGGCCGATAATTGTTTTTACTTACCCATCATACGTAGTGTAGGGTAAGTCTTGCAATCGTTTTGAAAATCGAAATTTTTTTTTGACGGATTTACACGTTTTAGATAGTGGAGATTCCGAAAAACATATTTTTAGAAAAAAAATTTTGCCGTCCGTCTGTCTGTCTGTCTGTCAGTCTGTCTGTCTGTAAACGCTCTATCTCCCGAACGAATTGAGATAGAGACTTGAAATTTTGTATGTAGTTAGTATGTAAGAATGGGACGAAGCCTATTTAATATCAGCAACCTCGATTATCCGGAACTATTTTTTTCGGACTCTCGAAAAATTCGTTCTGATGAAAGGTACATAAAAAATTTCGAATTTTTTGTTCTAAGGAATGGACGTAAAAGGAAATAAAATAACACACATTTTGCATATAGAACAAAGTCGATCGGATTATTAGTTGCCGAGATATTTGTAATCTTGTTTTCCACATTCTTCGATTTTTCATGACCCTGTATTTCATTCAAATTTCAATTCAGAGCTATATTTCAATTGGAAATGCGACGCTTAATCCGACGCAGTTAATTGTTAGTTAATAGAGGTATTATTTTTGGAGTTATAAGGATGTTTCTTTTACGCAGTTCGGTACTACTTGAGTAGTTTGGCGTCTTATATAATTTGTCGAAATCGGTAATCAGCAGTTCTTTAATAGAGCATTACTGTGTATATTAACAATATTTAAATTTTGTTTATGAATTGCAATGCATTGTATAAATAGTTTTCACATATTTTATTTTCATATACATATCCATGATGGGTAAGTATTACGGTGGCCCCCAACGACTAGTTTTTTCTGGAGGTCTATTTTGTGAAAGATAAATGTATTTGCAAAATTTACTATTTCTTTGTGAAAAATAACATTTTGTCAGAAAAGATGAAATACAGTTTCTCAAATTCAAATGAAATGTAGATTAATAATAACATATATAATTCTTTAAATGGTGAACGCTATCGAAATTTTATTTACATATTATGTTAGTTATATATAAGTCTCAAAAACATGGCTTGACAATTCTGAAAGTGATCGTCGATTGAATGAGCTCAAAATCCGTTATTCCCAAAATTAAACAAATCGATGAGGGACTGTATCCATATATCTATTGATTAATGTCAATATAGAATACACAATACGGCACGTACTTACTATATTTGGATACAATCTCTCATCTTTTTGTTTCATTTTGGGAACAACGTATTTTGAGATTATTCTATAGACGATAACTTTCAGAATTTTCAAGCTATGTTTTTAAGATTTTCACAAACGTTGCTTCATACATTTAACTAACACAATATGTAAATGAAATTTTGATAAATTGTGTTTGGAAATACCGATATGTAAATGAAATTTTGATAAATTATATTTGGAAAATAAATAAAATATTCGTACGGAATTAAATAAATGTTAATGCAATATTTAAATTAATATAAATTAAGATAAATTAAATTTTATCTGTAAATTTCTAACCTTTTTTTTTTTTTTTCAAAACATCTCTGAAACAATAATTTATTTCAATGAAAGGAAGTGATGTAATCAGATTTTCTTAAGCATGGTATGCAACTTTCATTTTTTTTATTCCAACAATGTTTGTAACAGCTGGCAAATTAGATGTAATTAATACTCCAAAATGAAATTTCCGGATAACATGAAGCTGCATTTTTCGTTTGTTTCATCATTCTCTCCAGAACATACCGCTGATCGGATTTTCCTAACAGAAAATTACATTTTTCTTCCATTAAGTAACTATTTTTATAGCAACGTACCGTGTATTCAAACGAATTGCTTTTGTTTAAGTAAGTTAAATAACAGCTGCTTTTTCCACATTGTTCAGCTAAGCAAAGCGATGGCGTTCAGTTATAGTTTTAATAATTAAGTTTCCTGAGAACACAGAGAAACGTTGTTCAGATTTTGCAAGTAATTAATTTGGGTGTTTTCAGAAAACTGATATATATTTTTTCATAGGTCAGAAACAATAATTAATATTTCTTGCAGTTTCTATTATGTAAAAGTTTGAGAGATTTATAAATTGTATATATATATATATATAAATAGGGTGACTAAATTTTTCTGCATAAAATTGATCGTTATCATCATTACGCAAGATGACCGAATGTTTCTTAAAAACAAGAAACATATTCGTTATAGAAATATTCATGCGAATTAATCTCTAAGTATTGTACTGTGGCAATAGTTCAATAAAGTTCAAGAGTGTACATTTAACTAATACAATATGAAAATGAGATTTTGATTAATTATATTTGAAAAATAAATAAAATTTTCGGACAGAATTAAATAAAAGATATATTTAAATTATATAAATGTATTATGTAATATTTAAATTATATAAATTAAGACGAATTAAATTTTTTCTGTAAAATTTTCCCTGTACAGATTCCATGCTTGTTTAGTGATAATTTCGATCAAAGTTCATATAATTTTGCAATACCATTTTTTTAGATAATTCATATTTTCAATGAATTTAAAATGCGATATTTCTTTTACAGCTATGTAACATATAAAATTATTGTATTTGTCTCGAGAATGGAGTTTTCTGATAATTATTTATGAATATTTGCCTGAATATCACAAAATTACTGGGTGTTCATATCATTATTGAAACTCAGTGTAGTTCAAATATTGTTCAATTTCTTCTGAATTTAATTTCTTTTGTGTGCCCCTGTATCCTTGCAAACTCTATGCACATTATATCCTAAAATAAATGCCGTGGTACAGCTCAGTTATATATAAAGACTTCAGCATGTTTAAATTAGTGTAACATCAAAAAAATGCACCGCAATAATTTTGAGTGTTTCGGTAAATGAGCTGTGAATGTTATATATTTTATTTTCAATACCGAACGTATGATAGTGATACCCAATAACATCGAACTTTCTGGTAGTCGGATTTTATTTATACGGGTGAATTAGAGTACGGACAGACAGTGCACAGACAGACAAACCGAATTTGTAAACATGTTTTAATATTGTTGGAAAGTGTCGAGAAGAAGTAAATTAAATACTCTGAAACTTCTTAAAATTTGTTTGATAAAAAAATTGCATAGGGATACATTTTGGGAAAGAAAATTTCGTCGAAATATAGGAGTAAAATAAAGAACGAATAAAATTTGATTTTTTCGCAAAACATCAGAGATAGCGGCGCTTTCACAACACCAGTCACATCATTTGAATTCTGGAGTTGTATGCTTTGTAAGACTTTGTACATCTATTCCAAGCAATAGCTAAATTGAATATGAGAATTTACAATATTATATTCTGAAGACAGACGCAATATATAAGGGGATATAACTTTATAACGGGAATATATTGCTATCAAATTGAGAATTCAAAAGAAATAAAGCTTTGAAATTTCTTTGATCATATTTTTTTTATAATAATCTGGAAAAATGAATAAAAATATTTTCTTGCAAAGTAAGAATTTTTTCTTGTAAGAAAAAATTGCTTTGGAAAACAGTCGTAGAAATATTATTTTTACTATACATAAAGCAAAACTGTATTTTTTATTAATAAGTTTTCACATACAGCCATTGAAGTCTGCATTTAGGGATTTCTAGTACATATTTTCATAATAATAAATCCTCTTCTTTTCATTTTCTTTCATATAATATCAGAATTATAGTATAACTTTAAAAACACGATTCATAAACTTTGAATTCATAACTGCACGCTTTGTAATAATTAGATCATATATTCGAAACAACTAAATTTAATATGAGGATTTGCATTCTTAAATGCAGAAAACAGACGCAATATACAGGGTGTCGCTAAACAAATGGTATATACGCTAGGGGGTGATAGAATACATCAATACATCAAGACGAGTAATAGTAAATAGGAAACCAAGGGTCCCAAACGTTTTCCAAAGGAGATAGCCGCCATTAAAGTTTGGGGTCCAAAATTTCAAATACACATAAAAAACGGAAAAATTGGTCGATTGATTTGCGGTTTTCACTAAAATTATTCTTTACTAGCTGACCCGGCCGGCGTTGCCCGGGTCCGTATTAACAATATTAAACGAACTTGAAATTTGTATGATTTTATCATTAACTCGTTACATGCAGAAATGCATTGTCTGAAATACGTAGCCACTGACTGTGTGAAAAATCGGTTTTAAAAACAACATCTAATATTAAGCTCTAAAAATACTCAAAATGAGCAATGAAAAACGCGGGAGGGAATATGTATCCAACGATTGCATGATTTTCGTGTTAAAAAGTTGATATTTACCCGTAAAAATTACTGTTAAATCACGTAACTAATTATTATTTTCACATACAAATCTCAAGTGAAATATTTTGAATTTCAAACTAATTATATCACTCTTAAATCCGACTATGCCATGAATGAAATCGATACACGATGGTAGCTAAAAGATTGGTATATAGTATCATAATTTCAGAGCTATTTAACAAAAGTAAGTGTTATTTTTAATCAAATCTTGCGTAATGTTCACTCTAAGTATAAATTCCTAACCATAAACTTTTGTACCGTAACCAGAACCTGTCTGTAACCTAACAGCGACTTAAGAGTACCCTACCGTAAATTAAATATAACAGAAATGTAACCTAGCCTTCACTTTATTGTAACATATCCATATTCTAACTATAACATAAATGCAATTTAACTTTAACCTAACTTTAGCCTAAATAATATAATAGAAAAAAAACTATTTTAAAAAATTACTATTTCTTCGTAAAATATGCTTCAGCTGTAATTCATTTCTTTCAATTCGTTTTATTAATACAAAATTCCTTCCTCGTGCTTTTGTTTGAGACATTAAAATTTCAGCGATAAATGGTTTAATATTGCAAACTTTTTTTTCGGTTTACTTCGCCTCCACCTATCTTTTTCTCCATGGTGTACAGCAGCTGTGATTAAAAAAAAAACTGACAGTTTGCCAGTCTATGAATTTTAAAGGTCTGTCCCAGCTTTTTAAATTATTTCTGCGAAAATTTTATCAACCAATCAACCATAAGAAAATGAAAGGGAAAAAAGCGAAAAAAGGCGATTTTTTATTAGAGTGAGCTTTGGAATTTAATTAATTATTCAGTTAATAAATAGAATTTTGAAATTCTGAGCTTCAGGTGCATCAGGAGAGACATTGGGCTACTCTCAAAAAAATTTTGAGCTTCGTACGTGCTGTTAGTTTTGCTAGCCATCGCAGACACACAGACACACACACAGACAGACAGAGAGTTTTGTTCTTTTATTAGTATAGACTAGCTGACCCGCCCGGCGTTGCCCGGGTCCGTATTAACAATATTAAACGAACTTGAAATTTGTATGATTTTATCATTAATTCGTTACATGCAGAAATGCATTGTCTGAAATACGTAGCCACTGACTGTGTGAAAAATCGGTTTTAAAAACAACTAATATTAAGCTCTAAAAATACTCAAAATGAACAATGAAAAACGCGGGAGGGAATATGTGTCCAACGATTGCATGATTTTCGTGTAAAAAAGTTGATATTTACCTGTAAAAATCACTGTTAAGTCACGTAACTAATTATTATTTTCACATACAAATCCCAAGTGAAATATTTTGAATTTCAAACTAATTATATCACTCTTAAATCCGACTATACCATGAATGAAATCGATACACGATGGTAGCTAAAAGGTTGGTATATAGTACTATAATTTCAGAGCTATTTAACTAAAGTAAGTGTTATTTTTAATCAAATCTTGCGTATAGGTTCACTCTGTGTATAAATTCCTAACCTTAAACTTTTATACCGTAACCAGAACCTGTCTGTAACCTAACAGCGACTTAACAGTACCCTACCGTAAAATAAATATAACAGAAATGTAACCTAGCCTAAATGTATTCACTTTATTGTAACATATCCTTATTCTAACCATAACATAAATGCAATTTAACTTTAACCTAACTTTAACCTAAATAATATAATAGAAAAAACCATTTTAAAAAATTACTATTTCTTCGTAAAATATGCTTCAGCTGTAATTCGTTTCTTTCAATTCGTTTTATTAATACAAAATTCCTTCTTCGTGCTTTTGTTTGAGACATTAAAATTTTAGCGATAAATGGTTTAATATTGCAAACCACGGAGTAAGACACTTCTTACTCCGTGTTGCAAACCTTTTTTCGGTTTACTTCGCCTCCACCTATCTTTTTCTCCATGGTGTACAGCAGCTGTGATTAAAAAAAAAAAAAAATCCTCATTTAAACTGGCAGTTTGCCAGTCTATGAATTCTAAAAGTCTGTCCCAGCTTTTTTAATTATTTCTGCGAAAATTTTATGCAACCAATCAACCATAAGAAAATGAAATGGAAAAAAAGCGAAAAAAGGCGATTTTTTATGAGAGTGAGCTTTGGAATTTAATTAATTACTCAGTTAATAAATAGAATTTTGAAATTCTGAGCTTCAGGTGCATCAGGAGAGACATTGGGCTACTCTCAAAAAAAATTTGAGCTTCGTACGTGCTGTAGATTTTGCTAGCCATCGCAGACACACAGACACACACACACACAGACAGACAGAGCGTTTTGTTCTTTTATTAGTATAGATTCTGAGCTTCAGGTGCATCAGGAGAGACATTGGGCTACTCTCAAAAAAAATTTGAGCTTCGTACGTGCTGTAGATTTTGCTAGCCATCGCAGACACACAGACACACACACACACAGACAGACAGAGCGTTTTGTTCTTTTATTAGTATAGATGTTGGTATTTTCTTGAAAATAAATTAAAAAGGTACATTTCGAAAAATGACGATAGAGTTCGCTTTAGACTTTGAAGTAATGAAAAACTATTTTTTGCCGTGATTTTTTGCATCTCATTAAATGGTTTCATAAGCTTAGACTTAAACTTACATTTTGAGCTCAAAATCTGAATAGTTGGAAGCGGTTAAGTAGCACAAACTTAACTAAGTTCAGAGGGTTTAAATTTCGAATGATTATAAAAAACGGAAAAATTGGTCGATTGATTTGCGGTTTTCACTAAAACTATTCTTTATGTCGGTATTTTATTGAAAATGAATTATAAAGATAAATTTCAAAAAATGCCGATAGAGGGCGCTTTAGACTTTGGATTAACGAAATAATCCATCCTAATACTATTTTTTGCCGCTATTTTTTGCATCTCATTAAATGGTTTCGTAGGCTTAAATTTAAACTTAAATTTTGAGCTCAAAATCTGAATAGTTGGGAGTGGTTAAGTAACACAAACTGAACTGTGTTCAGAGGGTTTAAATTTCAAACAAAACGGAAAACTATATAAAAAAAAAAAAAAAAAAAAAAAAAAAAAAAAAAAAAAAAAAAAAAAAACGGAAAATTAGTCGATTTGTTTGCGGTTTTTGCTAAAACTACTCTTTAAATCAGTGTTTTCTTGAAAATAAATTTTAAAGATAAATTTCACAAAATGAAGATAGAGGGCGCCTTAGACATTGGAGTAGCGTACAACTATTTTTAACCGTTATTTGTTTAAATCTCATTAAATGCTTTCAAATGCTTAGATTTAAATTTTGAGATCAAATTCTGAGTCGTTGCGAGTGTTTAAGTAGCGCAAAACTGACTGTGTTCGAGGGGGGGGGGGGGTTAAATTTCAACTCTTGAACACACTTCAGTTTGCGCTTCTTAACCCTGCCAACGATTCAGAATTTGAGTTAAAAATTTAAGTTTAAATCTAAGATTTCGAAAACATTTAACAAGTTTTGAAAAGCATTTAATTAGATACAAAAAATAACGGTTAAAACTTGTTGTTGGTTACTCTGAAGTTTAAGGCGCCCTCTAACGGAATTTTTTGAAATTTATATTTAAAATTCATTTTCAAGAAGATACTGACTTTAAGAATAGTTTTATTTTAAATCGAAAACGAATCAACCAACTTTTCCGTTTTCTATTATCATTCGAAATTTGAACCCTCTGAACACAATTCAGTTTGTTCTACTTAACAACTCCCAACTATTCAGATTTTGAGCTCAAAATTTAAGTTCAAGTCTAAGTTTACGAAAACATTTAATCAGATGCAAAAAATAGCGTAAAAAGTAGTTGCTCGTTACTCCAAAGACATAAAGAATAGTTTTAGTGAAAACCGCAAATCAATCGACCAATTTTTCCGTTTTTTATAATCATATAAAATTTAAACCCTCTGAACACAGTTAAGTTTGTGCTACTTAACCGCTTCCAACTATTCAGATTTTGAGATCAAAATTTAAGTTTAAGTCTAAGCTTACGAAACCATTTAATGATATGCAAAAAATCAAGGCAAAAAATAGTTTTTCATTACTTCAAAGTCTAAAGTGCCCTCTATCGGCATTTTTCGATATTTATCTTTATAATTCATTTTCAAGAAAATACCAACATAAAGAACAATTTTAGTGGAAACCGCAAATCAATCGACCGATTTTTCCGTTTTTTATGTGGATTTGAAATTTTGGACCCCAAACTTTAATGGCGGCTATCTCCTTTGGAAAACGTTTGGGACCCTTGGTTTCCTATTTACTATTACTCGTCTTGATGTGTTCTATCATCCCCTAGCGTATATACCATTTGTTTAGGGACACCCTGTATTTTACAGAATTCTTCAATTATTAATTAAATTCGTATGTTAAAAATTACATAACTACTAAAAACTTATAATGAGAAATACATAAATCATTAAAAAAAATCTTTGGTAGCAAATTAATTAAAAATTGCAAAAATAGCTCTAATGAGCATCATTTTTTACATGCAAGAGTTGGTGAATGCAGTAGTAATACTTTTATATAAATATTATTTAATATTATTTCGTAATTGGTTATGAATATTGTTTAGAATTTGAAATTTCACCTTTATAACTGAAATGTTATTGCTGTCAAATTAAGCATTCAAAATACAGTCCACTGACTGCGAAATATTTAATTGGGCTATTGATATGGCCAATAGGATATGGAATACCAGATGCTATATTCTTAATATGATTATCTGAGTAAAAGATGTCTACCGGTTTTCGGTCCATAGATAGATCGTTAGAATTTAATGTCAAAGGTTTTCGGTTCAATTTTTATCCTGAGTATTTTTTCACTGAGCTGGAAAAAATCAGACCGTATTTCTACACATTTTTATTTACATTAATAAAAGCGGATTTTCTTTTAAACATTTGTTAAATTTATTTATCACAAATAATGACTCTGTACATAAAATAGCAAACTAATTTTTTCATTAGAAGGATGAAAAAGAATTAACAAAATTCATTGACATTTTAAAATGACTAACTGAAGGATATGAAGTGAATTTTATAAAAATGAAATATCAATATTCTTCTATCACTTTTTTAAATTAAATTTTCTCCATAAATTTCTAAACTTTTATTTTTTCAAAAGCTTCAGAAATAATCTTTTATTTGGATGAAAGGACGTTGTTTAATCAGATTTTCTTAAGCATGGGTCTAAAATTTTCATTTTTCTGTTCCAAAAATGTTTGCAACAGCTTGCAAACTAACTAGAATTAATGCTCCAAAACGAAATTTTTTGGATAACATGAAGCTGCATTATTTCTTTATTTCACCCTTCTTTCCGGAACATATTTCTGATCAGATTTTCCTAACAGAAAATTGCATTTTTGTTCCATTAACTAATTAATTTTATAGCAACATATCGTGTATTCAAACGAACTGGTTTTGTTTAAGTAAGTTAAATAACAGACGCTTTTTCGCTTTTCAGCTAAGCGAAGCGATGACGTTCAGTTATAGTTTTATAAATTATGTTTCTCAAGAACAAAGCGAAACGTTGTTCAGATTTTGTAAGTAATTAATTTTAGTGAATTCAGAAAACTAATATATATTTTTTATAATTCAGAAACAATAATTAATATTTCTTGCGGTTTATTATGTAAAAGTTTTGAGAGATTTATAAACTATATATATCTATATCTATCAAGTTTTTACAGTGATTGATGTTGATTTGTAGTATTATCTAATGGTTCTATATATATATATATATATATATATATATATATATATATATATATATATGCATGTATATTTAGGATGCCTAAAAGTGTGCATAGTGAGTATTATCATTATAAACAATGCCAGTGTAATTTATAAAACATTATATATATGTATAGTTCCAATTTTTGCCAACTCCTCTGTTTGATGCAGTTTGTTATTTAATGAGTTATTCCATATTTTAATTTTGAATTATAGTGTTGTGTAATGGTTCTATATATACAGTAGAATCTCTATTATCCGAACCTCGATTAACCGAAACTCTCTATTAACCGAAGTCGTTTTATTCTGCACTTTTTTTCCACTTTCTCTTATCATCCAAAATTTGCGAAAACTTTTGCCGAATTTTTCAACTGTCGGAGATGAAAATGCTACAAATATTGTGAACGATAGTGTTACTGAGTTTTTAAGCCTTTTTAGCACAATAAAAGGTTTCGAAAATCTCGCGGATAAAGAAAACACAGATTGGTTGAATTGTGACGTGGAAGATGCTGGCTTCCAGTTGCTTATTGATGAGTAATTAATAGCAGAAGTCCGAATTTCTCCAGAAGAAGAAGAAGAAGATGATGATGATGAAGTTGAGAATGATTCCAGAGTAAATAAGATGAGTAACAATGATGATTTTGAGTCCTTCTCAAAAGGTCTTGTTTGGTTGGAGAAACACGAACAGCGTGATACCTCTGAACCAATGCTTTTAAGAAACCTTCGGGATAGAGCTGAACGGCAAAGGATGGCCAATTTAAGCTTGTATTTAAACCATTGTAAGCTTTTGTTTCAGAAATAAATTTATTTTCTTTTATAATTTTAATTTAGTGTTTAACAGTTAAAATAAGTCATAATAATAGTTCAATGACGATAGTACATATTAAACTAGATGATTATTGATGAATTCTCGACGATCCGAAATTTTCGATTATCCGAAGTAGGGTCGGTCTTAAATACTTCGGATAATTGAGGTTCTACTGTATATATATATATAGAGAGAGATAGATAGATAGATAGATAGATAGAGAGAGAGAGAGAGAAAGATTGTCAGAAGAATTAATTTTTATATATGTTACTGTTGTAAATGTATATGTTACAGGCCAAACCCGATTTTAGGCCAAACTAGATTGGCCTAGGCCAAACCGGTCTATCCTAACGGCCATCGGATAAACTAGTTTTTCCTAGGCCAAACCGGTCTATCCTAACGCCCATCGGATAAACTAGTTTTTCCTAGGCCAAACCGGTTTATCCTAACGCCCATCGGACAAACTAGTTTTCCCTAGGCCAAACTAATCTATCCTAAGGCCCATAGGACAAACTAGTTTTTCCTAGGCCAAACTAGTTTGGCCTAACTCTTATAGGATAATCTAGTTTAGCCTGCTGTTTATTGGTCTAAACTAGTTTATCCTAGGCCGATCTAGATTATCCTAAGCCAATTCAATTTGGCGTGATTTTATTGAATTCAATGATCGCCTCAGCGCCAACGGTCTAGTTTGTCCTAGGCTGATCTAGTTTATCCTAGGCCAATGTATTTTACGTGTTTTTAGCTCACAGGCGTCAAAGCCTGAGAAAAATTGGGCTCGCAAGTTCTGTATGTACGCATGTATGTACACATGTATGTACCGTACCTATGTATGTAACACGATAACTCTTGATAGAAATAATGTAATTTGACGTGTTATTATCTCATCAGACTACCAAAGCCTGAGAAATGATGTGCCCGTGGATTCTGTATCTATGTATGTACGTAAGTACGTAACGCAAAAATTCTTGATAGAAATACCCGATTTGCATCAAATTTTCAATATAGGTTTATTCTTATGACGAGTTTTTCTGTTTAATGTTGGGAGGTCATTGGAGAATAATAAGGGGGAGGAAGATCGAGAGGCTGATTCGCCCCTTCCCTTAAATCAAACAAATGGGTTTCCATGCATTATTAGCATATTTTATAATAAAAAAATAGATTTAGAAGCATTCTGATGAGGCGCCTCCATCATTAGTTGTGTATGTTCATTGTTTAAGTATAAAAAGAGGGAGAAATATAGGTAACGCCCCATAATTTATGTAAATGCTTTCTTCAAGCAGAATTTGCTGATTTGCTTAAATTTTTGAAAAAGATTCGTTCTAGTAAGGTGCTTCCGTAATTAGTTTTGGAAGTTAATTGGTTAAGAACAAATGGAAGAAAGGGGGACTCCCGCCTAATTTTGCCAAATGGGTTTTTCATGCAGAATTAACCGATTTGCTGCAAATCTTTGATTTGTTCATTCTGATGAAGCGCTTCACTGATTAATTTTGGTGGTTCTTTGGTTAAGTATAAAGGGGAAGCGTACAATTTATTTCCTTAAATTAGATAAATTAGATAAATTAGTTATAATACAGAATTATCCAATTTGCTTAAAATTTTAGACATGAATTCATTTTGATCAGACTGTTCTTTAATTAATTTTTCTTTTGTTTAATTATAATGGGGTAGCGGATGATTTATTGCCTTCCTTAAATTAAATAAATGGGTTTTTAAGCAGATTTATCTGATTTGCCGATAAAATTTTGAACATAGTTCTTTTCATAAGGCGAATCCCTGAATAGTTTTGTTTGATGATTAAGTATAAAAGGAGGAATGTAGGATTACCCTCCTTAAATCAGATGAATGGTTTTTGAGCAGAATTATCTGATTTGCTTCAAATTTTGGATAATTGTTCAATTTTATAAAGCGTATCTGTGATTAGTTTTGGGGTTCAATGGTTAAGTATAATTAGGGGAAATGGGAAAAAGTAATCTCCCTTACTTGTTTTTTCGAGGGTGATATTTAAAAAAAATGTCTGTAATACACAATTAGTATAAACAGCCTGTGAATGCAAAGCCATTACTTTAACAGGGCAATATTCTTTTCTAATATTAATCCTGACTACTGCTGTCTAATCTTGTGCAAAGTGGTTTTGATATCACCCCTGTATAATGTATTTTATTTGAAGGGTAGTAGAATACTGTTACAGGTTTGCACGGGCCGGAATTTCGAAGCCCGGTATAAAAATTAAAAGTTCAGCCCGAGCCCTGCCTGTAAAAAAATCAGTGAAAAGGGACTCAGTCCGGCTCGACCTGGCCCTACTCAATTTCTGCAAAAAATTCAGATTTTAATTCACATACATTTAAGATTCCTTTAAAGAATACTGCATACATATTTATGGATTAATTTACAATGTATTTTTAAATTACGATGTGTTCGCTAAATGGAATATACACAATGTATTATTGATTATTTAGATTCTTAGTCCTTCAATATTCAAATAGGAATTCATTAAATAGTTAGAACAAAAGAAAAAAAGGCGTGTTATAAACATCATAACTTTTGAATATGTTTAGTAAAACGTAGATTTGTAAATATATTTTTCTATCATTCCTTAAGGGTTTTCTCAAATCCAAAAGAGCTACATCCTAACACATTTATTAATTAATTCCTTTTCAGAAATGCATAAGATTAACAGGCATTCTCACTCAGAAAATATGTAATCGAATGGCGTTAACCATTTTTTCATAAAAGCGATGTATCTTTGAGAAAATACTATTAAAGCTAAGTTTTGAATCGAATTTCCAGTTGCGACTTTACGGAAAAGAAAAACTTGACGCCGTGAGAAAAATAGCTATATGTCGACAGGTAATTAATTTCTCAAAAATGGAAATCGCTGTTGGATTCCAAATTATGTTCAGCTGCGATCTGGCTCGGATAATAGTAATAATAAAAACAAGCTTATCACAGCATGGCCTGAGTCTGCAGAAAGAAAAATAAAAATAAGCAAACACCATGTCTAATGTATCATGTCTCTACGGTGGACATGTTAAATTTCTGTATTGAAGTTACAAGCAATGACTCTTGACACACATTTATGCTTATTCTAGTGAAAGATATGTTTTTACCGGCCAAACCCAATTTTGAGCCAAATTATATTAGCCTAGATTAAACTATTTTATCCTCACGCAAATTGGATAAACTAGTTTTCCTATGCCAAACTTATTTCTCTAAATGTCCATAGGATAAACTAGTTTTTCCTATAAAAGTTGGTAATCCTTCACTTTTTCTTTCATACTTAACCATTAAACTCCCCAAAACTATTCAGGGAATCGCTTATCAGAAAGGACACATCCAAATTTGACGCAAATCCGTAAATTCTGCATCAAAACCATTTATCTAAATTATTGGGGGGGGTTACCTACATTGCCCTTACCTACATTGCGATAAACATCCACAACTAATCACGGATGCATCTTGTCAGAATGATCCTATACCTAAAATTTTAAATGAAAACTGATAATTCTGCATGAAAAATCCATTTCTCTGAATTAACAATGGGGTATTAGCCTCCCGTTCACCCCCTTTTAATCTTATCCAAATCTTATACTCAAAACTAATTAGAAAAGTATCTTATCAGAAGGAATCTACATCCAAAATTTTAAGCAAATCGAATATTTCTACCAAGAGTTATCGCATTACGTACATATGTACGTACATACGTACAATCATGCGTACATACATAAATACAGAACCTGCGAGCTCCTTATTCCTCGGGCTTCGACGCCTGTGAGCTAAAAACACGTAAAATTACATTGGCCTAGGATAAACTAGGTCAGCCTAGGACAAACTAGATCAGCCTAGGACAAACTAGAATGTTGGCGCTAGGGCGGTCATTGAATTCAATAAAATCACGCCAAATTGAATTGGCCTAGGGTAATCTAGATCGGCCTAGGATAAACTAGTTCAGACCAATAAACAGTAGGCTAAACTAGTTTATCCTATAAGAGTTAGGCCAAACTAGTTTGGCCTAGGAAAATCTAGTTTGTCCTATGGGCCTTAGGATAGACTAGTTTGGCCTAGGAAAAACTAGTTTGTCCGATGGGCGTTAGGATAGACCGGTTTGGCCTAGGAAAAACTAGTTTATCCGATGGGCGTTAGGATAGACCGGTTTGGCCTAGGAAAAACTAGTTTATCCGATGGGCGTTAGGATAGACCGGTTTGGCCTAGGCCATTCTAGTTTGGCCTAAAATCGGGTTTGGCCTGTAACATATATATTATTTAACATTTTCCAACACATTCAGAATACTATAATAAAGCTTCACAGTTTATAATGGTGAAAATTTCAGTCCAAATAAACAGTTTTAAAATAGCATAAAGCATTTGGAACGAAATTTTCGCTATTCGCCATCAATATATATATATATAAGGTACCCTGGGGTAATAACGCCACGTTAAGGTTCTAGCAATTTTCACGGCTCAGTTTTAGTTTGTATTTTTCAAACAAATATATGATTTGATACAGCAACTCATTGACTATCTATATAAAAAAAATAATTTAACAAATATGAATACATAAAATGTAATGGCGTGATTTCTTGACCAATGCTATTTGGCGTTATTACCCACCTATATGGGTAATAACGCCATGCAAACAAAACAATGAAATAAGTTGGATTAATTGCATGTAGCTTGCCCAATTCTAAAAATACAAACTCTCAGCTCTAGAAATTGACAAATTGCATCCTAAGCTATTGAAAATGTTCCTTTTTTCGTGAAAGTGTAAGAAAAATAAAGGTGTGGTGTGGGGAGGGGGCGGGATGAGGCAAAAGAATATCAGACCGTGAGCTTCTTTTTGCTTAAAAAGGAGCGTTTAAATAGAATTATTGGAAACATTGCACAGTTTTAACTGTGTTTATTTCAATCAGTATTTAGGATGTAGCTCTGCCACTGTAGGGAATCAACCGGGGTAAAAATTGCAAGGATTGGCGTTATTACCCCGTTATAGTTATTGCGCTGTACATTTTAAATTACAAATTATCTCGAGAATATATCCAAGATCTTCAACAACATTTTGAAAGGCCACGAAATGTACTACAAATTTATATAATTAACAAAGTATTTCCGGATAAAAAAAATAGTCTTCACATCACAAAACGTATCTCGCAAATTTTAGATCAAGCGTTAATTTTAGCTGCTTGTAAAAACAATAAGACCTAAAAATGAAACAAATTAACTTGAAGCTGTTTTTTGCGATTTATATGACTCAAAACCCTTCTGCGCAGAACACATGGGTGTCATTTACCAGATTATTTCATAATTATGCGAAATATTAGCACTTGGCGTTATTACCCCGTCTGGCGTTATTACCCCAGGGTACCTTATATATATATATATATATATATATATATATATATATATATATATATATATATATATATATATATATATATATATTGCAACATATTAACATAATTAAGAAAGCACCTAAAAATTGATATATATATATATATCAATTTTTAGGTGCTTTCTTAATTATGTTAATATGTTGCATCTATAGTCGTCATTCAGTCTGTCCATCTATCCGTCTGCCTGTCAATATATAACAGAGCAAAAACTACCTAACCGAATCGTTTGAAATTTAAAATATATCATTCTTGTATAATTTTGTCTTCTCATTTGAAACTTTTAAAAAAATCGGATGCATATTTTGATTACAATTACAATCAAAATATTCCCTTACATTACGGACAATCGAAAAAAATAGTTTCATGTGTTTTTTAATGATGCTACACTATGCGAGAACTTCGTTATCAAATTTCAGTTACATACATATTTTTTAATTATTTTCCATTACTTTAAAAAGGAAATAATAATAAACTTCAAAAATTTAATTATTAACTATAAAAGAAAACAATTTATATCAGTTTATAATAGAAATATAAAGTAAATAAACAGTTTAACCGGGTTACCATATGAGGCATAAAATCGCCATTTTGTTGCACTCGAGCTAATGTGGTGAGTATATGACATCTGTTCCAGACAATGCATAGGAAAACATTATACGGAAGAAGATGTTTCCATACCGAGTTAAATAAAAAATATATCAAACTTGATTCTTTTCGCAAAATATCAGAGACAACAGCATTTTTACAATACGAGTAGCATCTTTTAAATTCAGGGGTTTGCACGCTTTGTAACGCCAAGCGACAGCTAAGTTGAATATGAGGATTTGCATTATACTATGCAGAAGACAGATCCAATATATCAGAGGATATACCTTTATAACTGAAATGTATTGCTGTCAAATTGAGAATTCAAAAGAAATAAAGCTTGGAAATATCTTGGGTCATATTTTTTTATGATAGTAATCTAGAAAAAGGAAATACAAATATTTTGTTATGCAAGAAAAAATCTATTTGCAAAAAGAGAGTAGATATATTATTTCTACATCGAATAAAACAAAACATATTTTTTATCAGTAAGTTATTTACATACAGCAATTGAAGTTTATATTTAGGAATTTCTATTGCATATATGCAAGAAAATGCATGAAATGAAATTATTTGCCAAAAAAAGGCCTAGAAATATTATTTTTATAATGCATAAAACAAATCTGTATTTTTTAATGTATAAGTTATTTACATACAACAATTGAAAGTTGTATTTAGGAATTTCTGTTGCACTTATGTATAATAATGAATCCTCCTCCTTCTCAGTTTTATTTATATGATGTTAGAAATATAATATAAATGTCATATAACACGAGTCGCATCTTTTGAATTCAGGGGTTTGCACGCTTTGTAACTCTTCGTGCATCTATCCCAAGCGACAGCTAAGTTGAATATGAGGATTTGCATTATACTATGCAGAAGACAGATGCAATATTTCAGAGGATATACCTTTATAACTGAAATGTATTGCTGTCAAATTAATAATTCAAAATTAATAAAGCTTGGAAATATCTTGGGCCATATTTTTTTAATGATAGTAATCTAGAAAAAGGAAATACAAATATTTTGTTTTGTTATGCCAAAAAAAAAAAAAAAAAAAAAATCTATTTGCAAAAAGAGAGTAGATATATTATTTTTACAATGCATAAAACAAAACTGTATTTTTTTTTATCAATAAGTTACTAACAAACAGCAATTGAAGCGTGTATTTAAGAATTTCTAATGCATATTATAAATACATAATAATGAATCCTCCTCTTTCTCAGTTTCCTTTATATAGTATTAGAATTATAACACAGTAAAACCCCGATTATCCGAAAAGCATGGGACCAAAGCATTTTATGATAACCGGGGTTGCGTAGGATTTTTCGGATAACCGAGATTCCATGGGATTTTCGAATAACCAGGAAGCTTAGAGCGAAAACTTGTTTTGTGAAAAGCTTTGATCATAATTTAGTCATAGTTTTAATAAAAATTTTGTGGTAATGTATTACAAATTATGGTAGATGTGGTACAGGAATATATACAGGGAGACTGAGAAAAAAAATATGTCGCCTTCAACTAGAACGAACAGTTAGTCACTTTCTAAATACCTAAACTAGAAATATAGATGGCCAAACTATGCGAATAGGGTAAACAACTAAGCTGAATGGGCAAAATGACTTGACATTTTTAGTCTCTTCTTTTCTAGGAGACGAAACGACATTGAACAACCCTTTCAGTAGCGAGAAATTATCGCTTGATTTTAGGAATGATTTCTTAAGGTATAATTCTAGTTACTAAATCAAATCTCTTGTGTTCGCATCTATTTGAAGAGATTTTTAGATAAATTTGACAACAAAAATATCGGAAAACGTACTTGAATTCTAGTAAGAGACTTTGGAACTCTCTAAGAAATGGAACTAAAATTTATAAGGATGACATGGAACTACTTTTTCTAGAGCCATTACTTAGATTCTATATGCCAGAACCATATTTTTTTCTCAGTGTGAAGCTACTAAGATCTTAGATGCGGCACTTTGATATATTCAAGTACAAAAAGATGCAACACTATGAGATTTTTTGTTGCTTAAGGGTGTTCTTAACTGATCCGCTCAACTAGCGAAAAACGTTTTGACACATTTACAAATTCATTTTTTAACAGAAAGTTATAAAATTTTAATGCCTGACTATGAAAGCTACTTCGAATTGAACTTATTTTTCCATTTTATGATAATTAAATTACTTATCGAGTTATAAGCTATTTCGATGACGCAATCAACCGTTTTTCTGCTCCTTTTCGACCGGTTTTTCTGCTTTCATCGGGAAATATGCTCAAAAGTGTCAACTTTGAAGGCTTGTTATGAAAAATCCATTGTGTTTTTTAAAAAACAAAAGAATGAGTGCAATTAGACAGTTTCTGAATAACAACACCTGCTATTTTCATGCATTTCCGAACAAAAATAAATTAATGCATGTGTCACAAAGTTGCCCTTTTTGATTTAAAAACACCCTTAAAAGGCGAAGTGATAAAACAGCATTGAAAAGCAAAAGAAAATCACGACATATTTTGTAAAATAATGAAGTATCGTATGTGTCTATATAATAAAATGCTCAAAATTACGCAATCGACCAAATAAGTAAGTTGACTCTGTTTATTTATTAAGAGCTGATTTGGCTTCTCATGAAAGATCTGTAATTTTTTCGATCATAAAAGAGTTGTTTTTCAAACGATTAAATCTTCTTGATCTAAATTGGTTATTTAAATAGCTCAACTTCATTTAAATTGGTTAAAACTCGACTTATTTCAACTCTTTTTTTGAGAAGCTGCCTTTCAACATTGAGATGAGTGGATTTCAGCTCAACCTGAGCTATTTTGTGGCTGACTTTTTAAGAGAGTAAGAACATACATTTTAAACACTATTTCTACCACTGCCTAATAACAACTTTCAAAGCTCTGATTTTTACTTATTTTGCTTCTAATTTTTAAAGATAATATGCATCGAAACAAATTTCACCGCATTAAAAATGATTCGGAATTGTTTTGATCTTAAGTTTTCAAATAAAATAATAACAATAAATCAAAATAAGATACCCTGGGGTAATAACGCCACGTTAAGGTTCTAACAATTTTCACGGCTCAGTTTTAGTTTGTATTTTTCAAACAAATATATGATTTGATACAGCAGCTCATTGACTATCTACATAAAAAAAATAATTTAACAGATATGAATACATAAAATGTAATGGCGTGATTTCTTGACCAATGCTATTTGGCGTTATTACCCACCTATATGGGTAATAACGCCATGCAAACAAAACAATGAAATAAGTTGGATTAATTGCATGTAGCTTGCCCAATTCTAAAAATACAAACTCTCAGCTCTAGAAATTGACAAATTGCATCCTAAGCTATTGAAAATGTTCCTTTTTTCGTGAAAGTGTAAGAAAAATAAAGGTGTGGTGTGGGGAGGGGGCGGGATGAGGCAAAAGAATATCAGACCGTGAGCTTCTTTTTGCTTAAAAAGGAGCGTTTAAATAGAATTATTGGAAACATTGCACAGTTTTAACTGTGTTTATTTCAATCAGTATTTAGGATGTAGCTCTGCCACTGTAGGGAATCAACCGGGGTAAAAATTGCAAGGATTGGCGTTATTACCCCGTTATAGTTATTGCGCTGTACATTTTAAATTACAAATTATCTCGAGAATATATCCAAAATCTTCAACAACATTTTGAAAGGCCACGAAATGTACTACAAATTTATATAATTAACAAAGTATTTCCGGATAAAAAAAATAGTCTTCACATCACAAAACGTATCTCGCAAATTTTAGATCAAGCGTTAATTTTAGCTGCTTGTAAAAACAATAAGACCTAAAAATGAAACAAATTAACTTGAAGCTGTTTTTTGCGATTTATATGACTCAAAACCCTTCTGCGCAGAACACATGGGTGTCATTTACCAGATTATTTCATAATTATGCGAAATATTAGCACTTGGCGTTATTACCCCGTCTGGCGTTATTACCCCAGGGTACCTTATGTTGAAAGCTGCCATTTGACATGGATAAAAATAGTATTGACAGTAAAATTTTTCACATTTAAAAAGGACTTTAAGGAATTTTAAGGTCTTTAGGTTAAGCGGATTTTAAGATAATCGAGGTTGTACTGTATCAGTGTCGTAACACGTGTCACATAATTTGAATTCGGAACTGCATGCTTTGTAATATTTCGCAAAAATATACCAAATAACTCAATTGAATATGAAGATTTGAATTCTTTTATAGAGAAGACAGACGCGATATATAGTACAAAAGGTTTTAATTATTCATTCCATTCTTAAGTTAAAAATTATCCAATTACTAAAAACGTATATTGATGAATATATATAAAACCATAAAAAAAAATCTTTTATAGCGAAAATAACTAAAAACTGAAAAAAAAATTCTATGTGTATGTGAAATTGAATTAAGCTGGACATTTTTAATTCGCACGTAATGCAGCATATTTTTTCTTACCGGGTGTCCCCAAAATGACTGGTCGATTTGAAAATTCGATAACTTGCAAACGGTGACAGCTATTAAAACAATTTTTGCAGGAGGGTTATATATAATGTCAGGAGTTTTTTTACCATAATTTTTTTCTTTTAGTTCGCATTTCAAACAATAGGTGGCGCTGACGGCGATTGAAGACCAGGTCGACGCTTCACTCATCACTGATCACCTGGCCTACAATCGCCGTCAGCGCCACCTAATGTTTGAGATGCGAACTAAAATGAAAAATTACGGTAAAAAAATTCCTGACATTGTACATAACCCTCCTTCAAAAAATTTTTAAATAGCTGTCACCGTTTGCAAGTTATTGAATTTTAAAATCCATCAGTCATTTTTGGGACACCCGGTATTTAAGTATTGGTGAATTAAGGGATAATACTACACTATATGGCCAAAGATGACCGGCCACTTGCGATTTTGGACATTTTGTTAAATATAATGATATTTCATTTTCTTAAAATTCACTCCATATCTTACAGTTGAGCATTTTAAAATCTCAAAAAAAATTTGCTAATTCTTTTTAGGTGCACTGTTAATTTTATGACCAATTTTATGCACCAATTGCCGTCGTTTAGTCCGTCTGTCTGTCCTCCGTAATGTTAGTTGTATCGATTTTTCATACATTCGTACATTTAAAATATTTCTTTATTAATATTTTAAACTTATTTTTCTGTGTACTCTTTTTCAAGGCTGTCTCCTTATTTCTTAGTTCTCAAAATATTTCTGAAATCTATAATTAATTTAATATTTTATGCTTTAAAAGCTATCTAATTTATAGCATTCTTTATTTATTTACAGGGACACACAAAAGAAATCGGTTACAGTACCGTCTTTGCTTAATAATTGCTGCAGAATAAGTTTTAAAATTCGGTTTGCACTTTTAAATTTAAATAGTTTTTTGTATGTTATTTTTCATATATAAATTCCAATTTAAGGGGGATTTTCAACTGAAATATATGCATCTCTTAAATGTACTAATTTTTGGTATACATGTTCTTAATATATACAAATCTGCATATCATATACAGGGCTGCTTTAAAATTCAGATAATTTTCCGATTGTAGATGGGAACAGCAGAAATTCGGTTTTGACTTGCGTTATACATTTTCATATGGTGAAATGAGACGTAACATTTTAATTTTTTTAAACGGTGCAGTTTTGTTACATCATTCTGAATATGTCGGAAAGTGCTTCATAATCTATGCTTGACGCATGACTTTTTCTTTCTTGTTAATTAAGGAATCGTTTTCACCCTTTTAAATTCATTAAACTTCTAAATTTATAAATTTATAAATTTATTGAATACTTTAAATAAACGCATCCACGAAGAATTTACAGACTGGAATTATTTAAATCCTTTATTAAATAAACAGCCTTTCTGTCGGACATAATTTAACAGATTTTCCGCTTCCCATAGAGATAATTCCACTAAAGTAATGGGCACTGAATATTATCTTTGCATGGAGCACAACTATTACCACGTGTCGTTAATCATCTTTTGTCATTAAATCGTGAGTTATCGCGAGATTAAAGTTAAACTCTGCGCAATAAATACTTTCAATAACGAATTTAGCTGAGATTTCGAACGTATACCCTGCATATATCCTCTGCTTAGATCGTATACCCTCTGTTTTTTTACCGCTACACCACTGATTTTTGGCGCCAGGAAAAACTTTAGGAGTCAGTTTGAAAAATCATTCCTCTGACATTAATACATTCACTGTAAAATGGAACACTGACTATTCATAATCGTATTCGGCTATTTTTGAGTGATACGTGCAACAAAAAAGTTAACTATTCAATAAAACTAGTCGTTGGAGGCCACCGTAATACTTACCCATCATTTATATGCATATGAAAATAAAATATGTGAAAACTATTTATACAATGTATATCAATTCCAAAACTAAATATAAATGTTGTTAATACACATAGTAATACTCTATTAATTAATTGCTGATGCACCAATTTCAACAAATTATATAAAACGCCAAACTACTCAAGAAGTACCAAACTACGTAAAAGAAACATCCTTATAACTCCAAAAATAATAATCATATTAACTAACAATTTGCTGTGTCGGATTAAGCGCCTCATTTTCAATTAAAATATACCTCTGAATTGAAATTTGAATGAAATACAGGATCATGAAAAATCGAAGAATGGGGAAAACAGGATTACAAATATCTCGACAACTAATAATCCGATCGACTTCGTTCTTTATGCAAAATTTGTGTTTTTTTATTGCCTTTTACATGCATTCCTTAAAATAAAAAAAATCGAAAATTTTTATATACCTTCCATCAGAACGAATTTTTCGAGAATCCGGAAAAATAGTTCCGGATAATCGAGGTTGCTGATATTCAATAGGCTTCGTCCCACTCTTACATACTAAGTACATACAAAATTTGAAGTCTCTATCTCAATTTGTTCGTGAGATAGAGCGTTTACAGACAGACAGACTGACAGACAGACAGACGGACGGCAAATTTTTTTTTCTAAAAATATGTTTTTCGAAATCTCCAGTGTCTAAAACGTGTAAATCCGTCAAAAAAATTTTTTCGATTTTCAAAACGATTGCAAGACTTACCCTATACTACGTATGATGGGTAAGTAAAAATCAAACTGTTCAAATTCATAAACTTCTAAATTTATAAAATTATAAAATTATTGAATAACTCAAATAAACACATCCATGAAGAATTTACACTGGATTATTTAAATCCCTCATTAAAGAAACAGCCTTTCTGTCGGACCATAATTTAACAGAATTTCCACTTCCCACCGAGATAATTCCACTAAAGTAATGGGCTTTGAATATTATCTTTGCATGGAGCACAACTATTACCACGTGTCGTTAATCATCTTTTGTCATTAAATCGTGAGTAATCGCGAGATTAAAGTTAAACTCTGCGCAATAAATACTTTCGATAGCGAATTTAGCTGAGCTTTCGAATAAGCAAGTTCATCAGAATAAGTTTAAAACAATATTGTTAATAACAATAAAGATCTTGCTATCTCGTTATCTGTTAAATGATATCAGTGATTGTTGCTTAGTAGTAAGTAATAACATGCATACTCAGGGACTGATAAAAGTTCAAATTTTTTGACAGGGATGTAGTGAAGGTTATACGGGGGTATACGCCGTATACCCTTTGTATTTCTTTCAAGGAATAAAGTATACCCTCTGTTTCTCAAGAAAGCTACAGTATATACACTCAAGGTTATACCCTTTGTTTTTAGCATATATCCTCTGCTTAGATCGTATACCCTCTGTTTTTTTTACCACTACACCACTGATTTTTGTCTCCAGGAAAAACTTTAGGAGTCAGTTTGAAAAATCATTGCTATGACATTAATACATTCACTGCAAAATGGAATACTGACTATTCATAATCGTATTAGGCTATTTTTGAGTGATATGTGTCATTTTGCAACAAAAAAACTAACTATTCAATAAAAAAAATCAAACTGTTAAAATTCATTAAGCGTCTAAATTTATAAAATTATAAAATTATTGAACAATTTAGATAAACGCATCCACGAAGAATTTACAGACTGGATTATTTAAATCTTTCAGCCTTTCTGTCGGACATAATTTAACAGAATTTCCACTTTCCTCCGAGATAATTTCACTAAAGTAATGGGCACTGTATATTATCTTTGCATGGAGCGCAACTATTACCACGTGTCGTTAATCATCTTTTGTCATTAAATCGTGAGTAATCTCGAGATTAAAGTTAAACTCTGCGCAATAAATGCTTTCAATAACGAATTTAACTGAGCTTTCGAGCACGCAAGTTCAGCAAAATCATAATAAGTTTTAAAAGAGTTTTGTTAATAATAATAAAGTTATTGTTGATTCGTTATCTGATAACGGATACTAGCGATTTCTACTTAGTAGTAGTATGCAATAGCATGCAAGAACTCAGTGGCATAGCAAGCGGGGGGCGGAGGGGGCGGTACTCCCCGGGTCACCCAATCGTCATTTGCAAATATATATATATGTTACAGGTCAAACCCGATTTTAGGCCAAACTAGATTGGCCTAGTCCAAACTAGTCTATCCTAACGCCCATCGGATAAACTAGTTTTTCCTAGGCCAAACTAGTCTATCCGAACGCCCATCGGATAAACTAGTTTTTCCTAGGCCAAACTAGTCTATCCGAACGCCCATCGGATAAACTAGATTTTCCTAGGCCAAACTAGTTTGGCCGAACGGTCATTAGGATGAACTAGATTAGCCTGCTATTCATTGGTTTGAATTAGTTTATCCGAGGCCGAACTAGATTGTCCTAGGCCAATTCAATTTGGAGTGATTTTTTTTAATCTAAAGACCGCCACGGCGCCAACTTTCTAGTTTTGATCTAATTTAGCCTAGGCCAATGCAGTTTGACGCGATTTTAGCTCGCAGACTATCAAAGTATGAGAGCTAATGTGCTCGCAGATTCTGTGTGTGTGTATGTAACCATGTACGTATGTATGTACGTATGTACGTACGTATGTACGTAATGCGATAACTCCTGATAGAAATATCCAATTTGCTTCAAAATTTGGCCATAGATTTATCCTGATAACGAACTTTCCTGATTAGTTTCAGGGGTTCATTGGATAAGAATAAGGGAAGGGGAACAAAAGACTAAACCTCACCTCCCCCCCCCCCACTCCTTAATTTCGTTAAGTCAGTTTTCATGCAAAAGTATCAGATTTTATTAAAATTTTAGGTACAATATCAGTTTGATAAGGTACATCCATGATTAGTTCTGGGTGTTCATTGTTTACATATAAAGAAAGGAGGAATGGGGGGTAACACTCTTAATTTATGTAAACAGATTTTTCAGGGATAATTTACCGATTTGTTTCAAATTTTGAATGTAGGTTTCTTCTGATAAGGCGTTTACCTGATTAATTTTGGGGGTTCTGAGTTTAAATATAAAGATAGAGCGGATTATTTTTTCAATCGGATAGAAACTTTTGGTTTTATGAAAAGATTTTTAATTGGTAACAGATATTGGTTTTCACACACATCACTTCACGCGAAATTGTTCATAATAAAAAAGTAAATATCCGAATCCTTTTAAAAATAAGAAAAAGCTTAAATAAAGCATGACACTTGAAATTTAGGATACGGCGGGGAGGTAGAGTAAGGGGACTCTAGATTTTTTTTAAAAAGCTCAGCGGTTTTTTTTTTTAAGTTTTAGCTGCTAATTAAATATATCCAATTTTGTGAAACTTTTTGAAACATAATATAACATGATGTTAAATATTTAAGAAAAAAGATGCCGCGTCAAATACCACTATTTTCTATCAGTAATTTTTGTAAAAATGTTAAATTCTTGTTGGAATTGTTGAAACTTTGTGATAGTTTATAGCATGTGATATAAACGCGTGTGTTTTGCGCGTGATAAAAAATTGTATAAAAAGTCCCATTACGAAAGGGAAAGAGGGGGGGGGGGGGCAAACAAAATCAGGAAATATAACGGAAATTCTAGGTTGATCTATTTGAAACTTTAAGATAGTTTATGACATATGATATAAATTTATAAAAATATATTTCGCATTTAATGCCACTATTGAAGAATAGTGATTTTTCCAAAAATCTCAAATTCTTGTTTTGAAGCACCACGACATCGACTGACATATCTACTGATAGATTCTTTAACGGAGTTTTCTTAAGATACAGTTTTGTTAGTAATAAGGTGCGCTCCCTGGCGATGGAATGTGGAACTAATGCGAGCACCCTGGTGTTGGAATTTGGAACTAATAAAACGCGATTTAGATATTTACGAATGTTGAATCGAAAAGAAAGAAACATGATGATAAATACTTAAGAAAAAGGATTCCGCATCAAAATACCACTATTTTCTAATAGCAATTTTTGTAAAAATGTTAAATTCTTGCCGGAACTTTTTGAAAAATCTGTAACAACGTCTTTCAAATTCTAATTCAAGCTGAAATTTGATGAAAATCTGTGTATTAGTACTATTTCAGATATTTGAATCATCGCAAAAGTCATAAAAAACTGGATAGAAGCGCTACCTATTGACCCATTTACTCTAAAAACAAAAGAATATTAATTTATATCAGGGACTAACTGAATTTGAAGTTTGATGAAAATCCGTGCATTTCTTCTTGAGATATTGCGATAATCATGAATAATGCCACATAGCAGCGCCACCTGTTGCACGATTTACTCCAAAAACTGAAAAGTACTTTAGTACTTTTTTATATCAAGGACTAACAGAATCTGGAGTTTCATGAAAATCCATGCATTAGATCCTGAGATAGAGCTATTTCAATAATCACGAATAATACCGTATAGCGACGCTACCTTTCAAGAGATTTATTCCAAAACTACAGAATACTAATTTATATCAGGGACTTACTGAATCTAAAGTTTGATGAAAATTCGTGCATTAGTTTTTGCAACAAAACTATTTCAGGAATCGGGAAAATTGAGCACAACAGCGCCACCTATTCAGCAATTAACACGAATACGTAAAAAGATTTAGTTCATATCACGGATTTACTGATTCGGAAGTTTGATGAAAATCCGTAAATTAGTTATTGAAATAGTGTCAATGCAAATCAGTAAAAACGTACTTTAGAAGCGCCATCTGTTGAACTATTTACATGAAAAAGTAATCAGTATCGATTTATATCAGGGACTATCTGAATATAAATTTTTATTAAATTCCGTCTATTAGTTCTTGAGATGCAGCTATTGTGAAAATTGTGGAAAATGCAGCATATCATAGCTATGTTGAGTGATTTACTTCAAAATAAAAACAACACCTACTCATGTCATGGACGAACTGTATCTAAAGTTCGATGGAAATTTGATTGTATTAGCTATTAAGATAAAGCTGATGCTTAAATCGTAAAAAATGACAAACTGAAAAAAATGCCTTAAAAAATCCACCTGATGAACGATTTACACCAAAAACTGATCAGCATCAATTTAGATCAGAGACTACCTGAATATAATTTTTTATTAAATTTCGTGCATTAGTTCTTCAACCGCGTTCCCACAGACTGCGGCAGCGTATAGCAGGTGTGCTGCACGCGTACTGCCGAATGCGCTCTTCCTTTTCGAATGAACTTCGAAGCGAACAAAATTTAAATCTTAGCAAGCATGCTGAGCACGCACCACCGAATGTAACCCTCCTTTTCGAAAGAACCTCGAAGCGAACGAAATTCGAACCACATCCCCGCTGCCCACGCCAGTCCGATAGCGGGCAAAGCCAGCAAGTTTTAACTAAGCCACGTTATATTAGTTCCTCATTCCAACACCAGGGAGCGTACTCTATTATTAACAAAACTGTATTTGAATGAATCGCCGTTAGACAACCTATTAGTAGATGTGTTACTTGAGGTCGCGGTGCTTTAAAACATAGAATTTCCGTTATATTTCCTGATTTTGTTCGCAGCCACATCCTCTTTCATGCCGAAATCTAACTCTTTTTTTTTTTTTTTTTTTTTTTTTTTATAAAATTATATCATATGCGATAAACTATCACAAAGTCTCAAAAAGTTCCAGCAAGAATATAACATTTTTACAAAAATTACTATTAGAAAATAGTGGTATTTCGATGCAAAATCCTTTTTCTTAAATATTTATCATCATGTTTTTTTCACTTCGAAGTTCGTTCGCTTCAACATACGTCCGTTTCAAGATTTTATATAAAAGAAGGGGCCCGATAGCGGGCGAAGCCGGTTGCTTTGAACTAAATCGCGTCCAAATTCCAACACCAGAGTGCTCGCGTTATATTAGTTACACATTAGTCAGTTATATTAGTCCTACATAGTACGTACGTAAATAAGTATGTACATACGTACGTATATGGTTACATACACACACACAGAATCTGCGAGCACATTAGCTCTCAGGCTTTGATAGTCTGTGAGCTAAAATCGCGTCGAATCGCATCGGCCTAGGCTAAATTAGATCAAAACAAGAAAGTTGGCGCCGTGGCGGTCTTTAAATTCAATAAAATCACGCCAAATTGAATTGGCCTAGGACAATCTAGTTCGGCCTAGGATAAACTAGTTCAAACTAATGAACAGCAGGCTAAACTAGTTCATCCTAATGACCGTTCGGCCAAACTAGTTTGGCCTAGGAAAATCTAGTTTATCCGATGGGCGTTCGGATAGACTATTTTGGCCTAGGAAAAACTAGTTTATCCGATGGCCGTTCGGATAGACTAGTTTGGCCTAGGAAAAACTAGTTTATCCGACGGGCGTTAGGATAGACTTGTTTGACCTAGGAAAAACTAGTTTATCCGATGGGCGTTAGGATAGGCTAGTTTGGACTAGGCCAATCTAGTTTGGCCTAAAATCGGGTTTGGCCTGTAACATATATAATCTTATAAGATTTTGGAAAGTAATTCAGAAATAGAATTAGTTTTCTTTTCTTTGAGAATGTGAAAATATATTTAAATAAGATATGTACCAGGAAACAAAAACCTACCTATCCAATGAGTAGGTAGCAAAAGAAAATTTTAAAAGAACGAATTTTTTTCGAAATATAGACACCACATTGACTTATGCGGATTATTTTTTAATGCCGAAGAACAAAAGGTAAATAAGAAATGGTATGATAATTTGTTATAATAACGTAGAATTGTGATTGAAAAAATATAATGGATCGGAAAGGGGGGGGGTGACACCATATTCATCCCTCCCCGGGTGTCATCCATCCTAGCTACGCCACTGCATGAACTGAACCTGCGGGGTTAGATTCTTTTAAAGATTCAGGGCTACAATGTCCAGCCCTGTTTTCTTCCACACGGGCACTGAATTGTTATGCAGCGTTTGTACCGTCTTGTTTTAATGCGGAACCCGCATAATGTAAATAGCAAAGATTCTTTGTAAGACAGCTCCATAGATGATTTGGATGTTGATGCGATATGTAAAGCTTTATATTGATTTATTCCTAAAAAAGATGCTTACATTTAAACTCACTATGAATTTTTTTTTATATTTTTAAAAATGAGTTGTTTTTAATATTGAACATGCCGTTGATATTTCTTGCATAATCTGTGATTCTTTCGGCGCAAAATATGCAAACAAGTCTGCAGCTATTAAAATAACAAATCTCTGAGCATAAAAAAGAATAAAACTACACTTTTTTATAGACAAAATGCACTGATTCTAACGAGATATTAATTATTATTATTTTTTAAATCTTACTTTCACTAACAATAGAATAAGAGTTGTCAAATATTGTAAGAAAATAGATTTTTTAAAGGTTTGAAACAACGAAACTTGACTGAAGTTTGATCACGGATTAGGAAGCCTGTGATTGATTTAGACCATAGATTCCCAACCTTTTATGGACCACCGTCCCCCTTACAAGAAAAAAATATTCCAACGCCCCCCCTTTTCCATAATAGTTAATTATACCAATTAAAATATTGCTGCATATTACCTATACCTATTTTTTGTCTGTATTTTATGAAACAAAGGTAAAATTATAATTAAAACGATTATGAAACGTAATAAAAAGCTGTTTAGTAAAAATTTAAAATATAAAATCAAAATTAAATAAACTTGCTAAAAAAGTGCTTTAATACGTTAAAGATGTCATGTATCTAAAAGATGTTATACATAAAAACACAGTTTTAAAGACTTAAAACTTCAAATATTATGCGTTAAGCGCTTTTGATCAGAACTTAATCTTCTTCAGGGCAACTTTGTTTATGCACTGATATTCCTTTTCGTACTCTTATGTAACTCGAATGAAACAAAAGTGGTCCTAGGATGAAACAGTTTTGATAGAAAGCACTCGGCGTATAATATTTGAAATATGTAACATCTTTTAAATTTGTCACATCTTCAACGTATTAAATGTGTCACAAATAATAATGTGCATAAACAGAAAATCAATAAGAAATTAATAAAAATAATGACAAACATAAAATCAATAAGAATAAAAAATATTAAAGAGTTGGTTGCCGCTGATGGAATTTTAACAGTTTGTTAATTTCAATTTCCAATTTTGTTAACAGCAGTCGTAAATCACCACGTTCAGTGACATGCAGTCTATTTCTTTTCTTAGCCAATAAATTAGATATCGCACAGAACCCACACTTCACTAAATAAGTTTACCGAAAAGAAATTAAAATTGTTTGTTCTTTTGCCCAAAACTAAGGATAGAGAACTGGTGTAGATTTCTGAAGCCAGAACTCTTGGTATCCGCTTCAAAATTTTACTTTAGTTTCTCATTAGTTATGTGAGTTCCATAAGTCCCTTTTCTAAATTTGACGGTTCTGCTGTACTGCATTTGCGAAAGAATCTAAAACCCAACTTGGTATATTCATCTTTAAGATGTCCTGGAATCGCTCAATAAAATAAGTATGAAGAGCATCCAAGTGTTGTCAGTAAGTTAGTAAATCTTCCTGCTTTGCAAAGACTGCTGCTAATACAGGAAAATGGCTGTATTCACTTCTACCTAGATTTTTCTTGAATATAACAAGTTTTGTCATAAAAGTAGCTATGACATTTTTCGTTTTAATTAAATTTAATTTATAACCCGGCAATTGTAAAAGGATTTCATTGAATATTCTAAACAGGACTCTCAAATAAACTGTTATTTTTGGATGTTATCAGGTTTTCGCGCAATTTTTTACCTCTGTTTTCAAGGAAGTCCATTGCTGAGTCAAATAGATTTAAAAAACTATTCAAATCCCTTTCGAGAGCCAACAAGTTTACGTGTGCAAGAGCAAGCGATTGTAATCTTGGTCATTTTCATTTCAAAGATTTCATTTTATTTTTTTCATTTCAAAGTTGGTCAAATAATCTGTCATGCAAAGAATTGCTTTTAATCTTATTCACAAATAACGTAATAAAGCCATATACACAGACGTTCATTCAAGTTTTTAGCAATCAAATGCTGACGATGACTAACAAAATCTACACGTACAGTGAGTACAAACTGCTTCTTTCAAATGTGCTATTAAACCCGTATGGTGCCCTGTCACTGCTGGAGCCCCATCAGTAGCTGCTGACAAAATATTATGAATAGGAATTTCTCTTAAAGAAACATGTTCAAGCTATTAAATATTGATTCTCCATTTGTATCAATTTCCAAATATCTTGCAAATAATAACTCTTGACATTTTTTTTTCCTTTTATGAGTCGGACATGTGATAAGAGTCGTGCTTCGTTATATGGTAGTGTTGATTTATCAAGTTGAATGGAAAATTTCCAACTCTTTAAGTAGTATTGCTTAATTATATTTCAACGTCTTTAGTCATTTCATCTATTCTTCTTTGTACCAAAATAATTACTCAGAAATTTTTATAGTGATATCTGACGGTGTTTTAAGATGAACAAGAGCTATTATTACCTGTTTGATTGCAGGCAAGATTAATACCTCGCCAACTGTGTGTAGTTTTCCAGCTTTTGAGATTAATAATGTTATTATATGAAGTTATTATATGAAGCGCCATAGTCTGTCATCTTCTTGTTTAGAAAACAACTCAAAAAGTTTTGATACAGTTCGCTGTTTTAAATATTTCTTTTCCGGGTCTTAAAAATAAGATAAATCTTTGTCCTTTTTATCAGCATGCATTTTATTCAAATGTTCTTGCAATCCAGATGGCTTCATGGATTCATTTCAAAAAACGTTTTGACAAATTAAACACATAGGTGAGGATTGTTTCGTAGGAGAATGCGTAAATCCATATTTCAAATAGTCAATACTATACTGCCGAAATTTCTTCTTAGATTCAAACATTTTAAAAGACAAAATTAGCCACATTTTAAATTTAAATAGATTCACTTTGCAACAAATTTATAGATATGCATAAAGGCTATAATGTATTTTATAGCTTTCATTCAGAATAAACGAATTTCTTGAGCAAGTTCAATGTATAATTTTTTGTTTAGAAATCTCTATTCAGGTATAAAGCGTCATATTTCTAACATTTTTCGTAATTATTCGGAATTCGCAATTTTCGGTTTTAAAAAATAACTATAGTTATCAAACTTTTAGTGAACTTAATATATAAAATCTGAACTAGAGATCATGATAATATTTTGAGCAATGCTTATGCTACTAAATCAGAAGTTTAAATTACATTTTTATTTCATCAAACACGCCAAATTAAATTATTCGTCGCTGCGGGAAAAAAAAATTCAGCGGTAGAACAGAAGCTTTTGCGATCCAAATAGCATACCACATGAACACAAACAAGCAGCAAAGAAAGCGTCGCACGTCATTAAATCGAATGGAAAGTTGTCATTCGCTGCAAGCTGCGACAGGTGAAAGCAGATCCCAGCTCTTGGCTCATTTTCATCGATTTTCATTTAAAGCTATATTTAAGATTTTTATTATCGCAGATGCAACGCCGGGGAGACGGGTCAACTAATTTCATTATATTGATTTCTTAAATAGGAAGGAATGTCATGACCGCCCCCCTTGACTATCTTAACGCCCCCCATTTTCCTTTTGGACCTGTCACCGCCCCTCTGGAAGGCTCCAGCGCCTACTGGGGGGCGGTACCGCCTCCGTTGGGAACCTATGATTTAGACTATTATTGACTGTTGTATTTATTTATTTATGCTTTATGAAACTAAAAAAATTTTTTTTGTAAAAAAAATAACAAAGATTTTGATATTGTAAAACAAAATTAATCTAAAAAACTAGTTTTGCCATCACTCTAAAGTCTAAATTCCAAATATTTGAGTCGTCATTTCTTCTTTATACTGTCTTTCGATTGTACCAAAAAAAAAAAAAAAAAAAAAAAAAATCGTTAAAGAAAAATCAAAAATATATAATAATTTTTTTTAAATCCGTTAAAGTTGGTTGTATTTTTCATTTTTACTTCAAAATAAATAAAACAAATAAATAACCAAACACATAAATATTTTTTTTTTCGTTTTGCTTTTCTTTTATAGTTTGTAAAAAAAAAGGTAATTTAATTTATTTAATAAAAAAAAATACCTGTCGGCTTGGCCTGTAGGCGGAGGTAGATTTCGAAGATTCATTTCGCTCACTTCTACAACAGAAAATAAAATATGATTAGAGATAAACTCAATTTAAGAATTTTATTTAGCCGCTTTTGAAGAATTTTTAATTTCATTTTTTCCGTAAGAGCTAGTTTTATCAGAATCATCTTAATCGAAATTCAGCTAAAAATGCCCACTTTGAGAGTATTTTTTAAAATTTATTCTGACTTTATGAATAAATCGACCAATATGGCATATTATATAGTTCCTAAATAAAAGAAACTGTGAATTGAATGCGTTTGAGAGCAAAATTGAATTTAAAAAAGAGCCATAAAATAATTAATTTGTTATTTGAATAAATTCTCAATTCTTCAATCACGCTCACTTAACCCCTTGGGGATGAGCGACACGTATACGTGCCTCAAAAAGGCTTAAGAATCCTTGTTTATACCCACCGGTAAAATTATAAGATAAAATTTACCTTATTCAATCAGAACATTTTCTAGATTCAACAAGTCACAAATTTCTGTTTTTTAAAACCGGTGACAAAACATTAAAAATTTCGTAAAAGGCTCCCGTCGCCAAGGGGTTAAGGAAATTCTGTTCAAATTGATCATTTTGACAGCATATTTTTGAAATACATCCAGCCTTTATTTAAAAAAATGACCAATACGGCACATTATACAGTTTCTAAATAAGAGAAAATGTCAATTGGATGCATTTAAGAGAAAAAAATGGATTTAAAGATGAGTCAGAAAATAAGCAATTTGTTATTTGAATACTTCCCCAACTTTACAATCGCGATCGCTTCGGGAAATTCTGTTCAAAATGCCTTTTTTAACACCATTTTAAAAAAATGTATTCTGCCCTTATCTAAAAACTGGCCAATACGTTACATTATACAGTTCTTAAGTAAATGAACCTGTCAGTGTCATGCGTTTGAGAGCAAAAATGGATCAAAAAATGCGTCAGGAAGTAAGCAGTTTATTATTTGAATACTTCCTCGATTTTTTAATCACGATCGCTTCAGGGAATTTTGCTCAAATGGCTATTTTCAAAGAACTTTTTGAAATATATTCTATCTTTATAAAAAAAAAAAACTGGCTAATACGTCACATTATATAGTTCTCAAATAAGAGAACGTGTCGTTTAGATGCATTTAAAATCAAAAATGAATTTAAAATGAGTCATTATATAAGCAGTTTGGATTTGAGATTTTTTTCTTCAACTCATACTATGGTTTAATTTAGTTTAGCTATAAGGATTGGTCATATAAGAAACTTGTCAGTGTAAAAATTATAGATATTGCTGAGAAGATGTAGAATAAATTTAATCGGATTTGATATCTTAAGAATTGACGAAGTTATGGATTTTTTTCTTTTTCCATTCCCCTTTTTGTTTTCGTTTTTAATTTTTTTTTCTCAGTAAGAGTTGGTCCTATCAAAAACTTGTCAAGAGAAAAGCTTTAGATAACATTAAGTACATTTATGAAATTTTTTTTTGGATTTGATATCTTGAGAATTGACGAAGTTATGATTTTTTTTCTTCCAGAACCCATCTTTTTTTAGCCCCTTGAGCCCATTTTATCAAATATCTGTCATGCATAAATTTTTCGCTCATGTTTTAGAAGCGATAGTAACTTTAAACTGATTCAATATCTATTTCTGTTAAGAAGTTATGGGTTTTTTTCTGCTTTCACAAAAACCCTATATATTTCCACCCCCTTGGTTCGGTTTTGGCCATTAAGAGCCCACAACAGTCACAGAAAAAGTACTCAAAAAGACCCGGATGATAATGTAAAGTCTATGGGAGAGTTCTTTTCTAAAATCTCGTTCAAATTTTAATATTTTTACATGATTTTTTTGCACAAGATAGCTGAGGACGATCCACAACCGGCCTAGTTTTTACTTTTTCAATTTTGGTTTCAGATTTAAAAAAAAAATATTTTAACTTTCAAAACCGGTTTAAACCGGTTCTGAAACTGAAACTATCATAATATAAAAAATATATGAGCAAAATCGAAAAATTAAAAACTAGGCCGGTTGTGGATCGTCCTCAACTATCCTATGCGAAAAAATCATGTCAAAATATTAAAATTTGAACGAGATATTAGAAAAGAACGCCTCCATAGACTTTACATTAGCGCTCGGCTTTTACCGCGTGACTAGTGTGTGCTCTTAAGGAATTGACCGTTATTTTAAACCCCTTGATTTTATTTATCAGTTTGGAGGAGATCTGAGCAGTATTATAAAAGTTACCGTGTCCATAAAATATTGATATAGACTGACAGATAGATAGATAGATGGATAGATAGATAAACTTTTTTACTCATGGTAATTTTGCGTTCTAGGGGTCATGATCGGTGTAGATCTGCAAAAATTTTTCAGGAATTCCAACATGGGATCGACCGCAATAGGTAATATTTCATACGAAATTTATCTAAAAGAACAATGAAAATTTGTTAATGGGCTTTATAAGGACATCCCACCAATTTATTCTGAGGTAAGTTTATTTATCTCATGAGATTTATTATTTTAATGGATTTCTCGCTCAATATGCAGGATCCATAAAAAAAACTAAGGAGGTAATAATGATTAAGGCTTACTTACAACGGAATAACACAACGGCAATTTTAGATAGAGGGCCATTTCAAGGTAGCTCTCGCTACATATTTTACGAAATAAAAATTTTAATCATGCTCTATTAATAAGTATTACACTTTTTTCATTTTGGATTTTTTTTTTTTTTTTTTTTTTTTTTTTTTTTTTTTTAAAGAAGCTCGCTCGTTATGGTGTTCGTTTCATTCATTTATGAACAATATATGTGAATTAATGTCACTTTGATCAAAGTTTCTTAACGGTTAAGGTTCATCCAAAATAGATGACGTTTTACGTGAGTAGCAATAAATAACTTTTTATATATTTAAACTGGAAGCAAACAGCATATGTGAAAATAGAAAAAATCAGACTACAGTCGACTCTCGTTAATTCGAAATCGGTTAATTCGAATCTTCGCTTAATTCGAACTAAACATGAAGTCCCGAAATTTTCAATGGCAAAATAACGTTAAACCTTTTCATTAATTCGAACTCATTTTCTCTTGACTTCGTTTAATTCGAACTAATGAAAATTCCGATTTTTCATTTTTCTTTTCTTTCTTACGTATTTCAGATCATTTGAATAACTTTTTTCTTTGATTTTTGTGAAAATTGTTCCGAACGAATATGCATATCATCCAATGCATTTGATATCCACTTTCTTAGTGCCCCGTCTGTCCATCAGTGACGTTTTAAATTTTTCTTCCATTGTGCTTGTTTCTAATCTTTTAATTAGTTTATGTATTTATACATTCTAATTTAATATTAAGTCATATTCTAATGATAATAGACGAAATAAATTTAAAAAACACTATAACATTAATTCTTTTGTAATAGTACCATATTAAGCATGTTTTCATTTCATATTTTCCATAATTCGAACTTCGGATAATTCGAACATTTCTTGTGGTCCCGACGAGTTCGAATTAACGAGAGTCGACTGTATATGCGAAAAACTGTATATGCATTATGCAAAACAAACAAACATAAACACTGCAGGGAGGTCTCATGATGGTGGTTTATGACGTCACGCCAATATAGCCCATTGACTAAAAAATTATCGTGACAAAAACGCTCAAAAACACCGTTTCGAAAAACTACTTTGTTACTTTGTAGATATTGCCGGTTTAGCAGCTAAAGTTTTATAAGGCCATAATTTTAGGAATTTTTCTATTGGACGGCATTATTAAAAGTTGAAAAAGTAATAATAAATACAATTTTCGTAATTTAAAATATTGCTGGCCCCCTTGAGTGTTTTTTGTTACATTTGTAACAACTAATATTTTGATGACATTCCATAGGGACAATAAAAAGAAGTAATTTTTTTTGGATCGTTTTTACTTTATCTCATTACTTATGCTGTTAGTTTATCACGTGTGTCATTAATTTTAATGTTAATGTTAATGCTGTTAGTTTATCATGTGTGTCATTAATTCTGTTAATGCTGTTAGTTTATCACGTGCGTCATTAATGTTAATTCAGTTAATTTATCATGTGTGTCATTCACTTTAATGTTAATACGATTAATGTTAATGTTAATGTTAAGGCTGTTACTTTATCACGTATGTCATTACTTTTAATGTTAATGTTAATGCTGTTAGTTTATCACGCATGCCATTAATGTTAATGTTAATGTTGTTAAATTATCACATGTGTCATTAATTTTAATGTTAATTCTGTTAGTTTATCACATGTGTCATTAATTTTAATGCTTATGTAAATGCTGTTAGTTTAACACGTTTGTGATGTTAATGCTTTTAGTTTATTACGTTTGTCCTTAGAACGTTATGTGTAAAATGACAAAACTTACTGAAACTGAAAAACCCGTAATTCTAACTGAGAAAATGGATTAATACATTATAAAAACTACTCGAGAATGTTTCGGAAAATCAGTAGCGGTGAAACAAATTTTGTTTTTTTTTATAAACGTTTCTTTTAACACCAAAATATATATTATTTTCTAAGGTTTCTAAAGATAAAGAAAACGAATATTAGGTATACATGGGTAAATCAGGAGAGGTTATAGTAATAGTTTGCAAGATTAAAGGGGCCCGGGACTTAAAAATCTTCATTTTTTAAAATTTACTGCATTAAAAATTTTCTTTTTCGCTTAAAATGACGTTTAAATCATGTTTCTATCTTAATTAGAACAGGAAATATTGTGTTTGGGTTTGTTTTTTGAAATCCAGTTTTCAAACCTGTTGGTGTTATGGTTGTTGTGTAATTTTTTTTTCATGGTGGGTTTTTTCGTCATTTCTCCTATTTAAATTGTTATAATTCAAGAACCGTTTTAGTTAAATGATTCAAACCTGAAACATGTCTTTTGCATTTTTTTTTACGTTGATTCAGAAAATTCGAAAAAACTATTTAGGGGAGACCAGGACAATATGAAGGGAGGGACAAGAAACCACTCAGTCCAGTAACCGTTAGCCACAATCAGCCGACCTTGGCACTTGTCTGCGTAGATCGTCCCCACTTTGCCGGCTAAAATTCCATCATGTACGTTAATGGCGCGTGGTGCATGTAAAATCCGTCGTGGGTGCAAAGTCCTCCAAGTTACCTGTGAATTATACCTCTGGAGGTGCCTTGCCAGGTGAAGGTCTCGTCATCTGATCAAGGCTCTAAATTACGAGACCATCTTGCAAAGCCAATTGCAGTTCAAACATCAGGATGTACCATTAATTAACAAGCGAAACAAAGTATGCTCAACGACAAGCAATTACTGAAGAAATAATGGCATGCTAAGCAAAGTTTATTGCCACTACGTAGCAATTAGGCGGTCGTCCGTCCCGATACCAGGTATCTAACCCGTTAAGCTGAGATAACTCGGCAGGTAGGGGCCTGGTCATCGGTTAGAAAAAAAGAAAGGGAGGGACAAGATGATGAATATCTTAAATTTTCCGTTTTCTATTTAATATCCGTCCGTTCCATCCGTTTTTCCGTTAACCATTTCCGTTTTCCAATTAATTTTTATTACAGAATCCTATTATTTTAGATTTACCCTATAATAGATTGCCCCACAACATCCTTATCTACAAAATAAATATATTTTTAAGAAAACTTGTTTTTGAAATACTTTGAGAAAATTTCATTCCTATCTTCAATTATATAACAGTTTCATCTATAAAACTTTTACATGTAATTATTATATGTTAAACATGAACACTTGAAAAGACCTTTTCTAAAGTGTTCTTAAAGTCTTCAATAATATATATATATATATATATATATGTCGTTTAACTATTTAGATGTTATGTAACTTTATTCCGTTGATAAATTCTATATTTTGTCATTAAACTATTTCATAAATTCATACTTGGTCAGTGTAAATTTAACAGTAAATGCAAAATATTATATCTAAACTTAAGTTTAAACTAGAATTCACATTAATTTTCTAACCAATGTTTAATATATGCATCATTATACAGGATATGCCTCATGCCACAATAATTTTCAGTTCCCTTTATACTAGAGTTATCGCGAGCTTGGAGGGAAAATGCATAACTGAGGAAATTATTCCTGGAAATAAAATGATAATTTAAAACGAAGTTTGGCACTGAAGAACGGATAACAGTATTCAGAGACTGTAAGTATTTTTGTAAAAAAATAATAATAAATGCACTTCTAATTCCAATAAATAGCGAAACTTTTAAATTTGAGATTAAATATTTACGAAATGCATTTTTTTTTATATTTAGCTTACGAGAAGTTGGGTATTTCCTTAACAATTAATGTTTTTTTATAAAATTAATTGAAAACAGGTATGCCACTAATAAAATCCACAATATCAGGAACCTTTTAAACTAAAGTCATGAGCAAAAGAAGTTAAATAAAAAATATTAAACTTCTAAAAAAAGAACTGTTTTCATTATAAACTTTATTTGTTTTCTTTTTGTAGCATAAGTTAAATGCTAAAATAGAGGACATTAAAAATTTCAGGAAAACTTAATATTTAACTATTGAATTCTAAAAAATATATTATTGTTCAAAATTAGAAACTATTAAAGAAAAAAATGTCTCATATTTTGAAAAATTATTAGAATTTTATTATTTTTGACTCATTATATGGTAGATCACGATATCTTTAACTATAAAACAAAATTATTTTTAGGGAATTTCGCTGCACGAGCTTTTCTATTTGCATTTGTTTACATGTATTACAGATATAAAACTTTCACACAAGTAATTATTTTATGTTAAGTGTGAACACTTGAAAAGATATATATATGTAATATAAATTGTCATATAACTATTTCGTAAATGTAAGCTGTATCAATGTAAATTTACCACTAAGGGTATATTATAACTACAATTTAGCTTAAACTCAGAATTTTCCATAATTTATAACCAATGCATAATATATGAGTCATGATAAAGGACGTGTTACATTTCGCAATAATTTTAGTTCCTTTTATATAAGCACTATTATCTCAATGATTATTTTAAAGGAAAACTAATTGTTAAGGAAATTATAGCTGAAAGGAAAAGTGCATTTTAATACCAGATTCATAACTTAAAAACAAACAATTATTCTCAGAGGTTGTGATCTATGCTGTAAAATTTGAATAATAAATTTCATTGCTAATACCAAAAATACGAAATTTCTGATTTTTTATATATGTATGTATTTATTTTTAAATTAGTACACCTCTTGCCAGAGGTTGAGTATTTTATAAACAATTAATATTTTTATCTATTTAATTGAAAACATTTTATAACATTAGTACAATCCACAATATAAAAGTATTTCATAATTAAAAACATAAATAGAAAAAATTATGTTACAAAAATTAAATTTCGAGGAAAAAAGGCAATGTTTCCATTGTAAACATGTTGGTTTAATTACTTTCGGTAACATATGTTTAATGTTAACATAAGGTATTATTAAACTTTTTAAAGAAAACTTATTAATATTTATTTATTGAATATTGCAAATTATTTTTCCATAAATTGCATAATTGTTATATGTATTTTTTTTAAGTTTCATCTTTTAAATAATAATTATAATCTGATTATTTTAGATTCACTATATGACAGCTTGCCTCATAACATCTTCTACTTATATACTATATAAAATACAAACGGAAATTTCGTGTTTTCCGCTTACTCCTCCAGTTCTTTTTGGGTTTTGATTAAACGGGATTTTGATGAAACTTATACTGTTAGATAGATATTATTTTAAGGAAGGTTTTCGTATATAGCACATTGTTCTACATAGATTATTTGTAGAATTATGATGAAAAAATTCTGTTATTTTGGACAAAGAGGTTACCATTTGCACAAGTTTACGATTTTGGCGACACCATATTTTTCTATCATTTTCTTAAAAATAGGTATTTGGATACCAATTAGAAATTAAAAGCTACAAATAGCTTGAAAAATAAAATGAAAAACTATGAGGGATTTTATTTGAAATAATAAAAAATGCAGTTTTAATGAGGAATATTATTTGAAAATGTATTTATGAGAGAAATGTTTGTATGGTCTAAAAAGAAGCAATCATTTTCAACATCGATTCATTGGAGCAAGATAAGGCAATTTATCCTTTTTCTTGATTATATTTGGCACCCGGATAAATAAAAAACTTAACAAAAATTTTATTTAAAAAAGTTTAGTTTTCTTTTTTTTCTTTTTTTTTCAGAATGTCAAGATTTTAAAAAAAATATTTTAGGATATTTTATAATAGGATATATTACGAATATATTAGGATTTTGATTTTACTTTTGTCGCCAGAGAATTTGATTTTAAGCCAAAGAGGCATTGGTATGACATCGGTCTGAGCGATATTCAAAATAATGGAAGATTTTCAAGTATACAACAACATTTTAAAGTAATATGTTACATTCAAATGCAAATTATAGAAATAGTAGGTAATATTAGGAAAATAGAGTTACTTATTAAAATCTAATGCAATTTAATTGTAATGAAAATTTCATTTCGGCTTTTATAACTCAGTTTGGGTGATTGGATTTTGGCGATTTTGTACTGGTAGATAATTTCTCATGGAAGGTTTCAGCATGTAACATACTATTATGTGTTGATTATTTATAGAATTCCGGTAAAAAATTCTATAATCAAATGAATTCTATTATAATAATTTAGCCTTTTTAATAGATTCTGTGAAATTGATTTCAATGGAACTTATGCTGTTACCTAGATATTTTTCCCGGAAGATTTTATTATCATATTGTTCTGCATTGCTTGGTCATAGAGTATAGAGGAGAAGGGAGGGGGGGGCTAGGATTCAGCAATTAGGTGATCAATTTTATGAAATATTAGTCTTTTTAAATAGTCCTAATACGGTTTTTGAAGGGAATTACATTGTTAATTTGTTAATTTTCAATTATAGCTTTTAGTACATAATGTATTTTTCTACATTGTTTACTTATAAAGTGAATAAATTCTCCTGACTCTTATTTGACGCTGAACTTGTCTATTTAATAGTAAAGGCGTCGGGTGATACCTATTTAGGCTATCACTACTTCCTTATTTATACGCACTACGTTGGCATGTTTGCAACAAAGTGGCGATATTATGCCTCACATAGTAGCCAATAGAAACAACAGTTAAAGCAAGCAAGCCAAAAAAAAAAAAAAAAAAAAAAAAAAAAAAAAAAAAACAATTTTAAATAATAGACATAATAATAAAAATAAAAAATCACAATAAATCGTTAATATTAACACTTGAAGCAATATTCAGAAACAAAGTTTTTGCAAAATTTCTGGGGAGAAAATCGCAAATTGCGCCAAAGTGGTACGTATATGACCCCTGTCCCCATTTCTCTCATAAATGTCTTAGAAACGTTTTTCCATACATTTTTATTATCCTGGTGCATTTCTCGCCAATAGAATTTTTTTCACAGCAGTATCAGATGTATTTTTCGCACAAGAAAATTAGAAAGATTACTTTGATGATGAAATAGATTGTTTTGCTTTGTAGTTTTATTTCTGATTTTCATTCATTCTTTTTTTCAATGAAATGTGTGAAAGTTGTGTATGTTAAAAGTTAGAAATATGTGTATTTTACCTGGATATATTTTAAATAAAATGAGTGAAATGTTTATATTTTAAATGAAACGAATGTAATAAGAATCATGGCGATCAGAACAATGTTTGGCGATTCATCACATGCGCATGAATAACATAAAAGTACCGCGTTACTTTGCAATTGTTATAGTAAACTATCTCTAAAATAATTTATAAAATATATTGGTGCCCTATTCCCCAGTAAAGGACCGTTCTGAGGACTGGAAATAATGACAGAAATATTAAATATCACGATAGTATTTCGTAGATGCTTAACCCTTTGTTGCATAGCTTAACACTTTGCGACGCAGAGAAAATTAATTGCTTACGTGTTGAAATTGATGACTGACACCGGAATTTGAAAACAGTTTTATTTGTAAACAAGAAAAAGCTATTTTGCAGGAATTTAATAAACCGAATTTTTTTTAACCAAAATTCCGGTGCCAATGTGGCATTTGGAAATTAAATTCATTAGCATTTGGGAATGAATTTTTGTCCACTGTAGTGGACAGTATGCAACAAAGGATTAAACTAAAATGTTGCAACAATGAGAAATGTATTTACATCTTGCTATAACCACTGATCCTGAAAGTAAGAAAGTAGGTGCATTATGTATTTTATGTGCATTATATAATAGATTTATTTTACCAAGCGTGGTTTAGCACATATGTAACATTAAAAAAGATTATATTGGTTTCATATCTTTAAAGAAGTCCTATTCTATACCTAAGCATAGATGCCAACACCTCTTAATTTATTCCGGAGTCTGATACAAGATGAGCATGTTTTCAACCGGAAATTTTATTTGACCAAAAATTTCAGGATGAAATCAAAGATTTACATCGTAGAAAGTAAACACATTTTCTTAAATGTTTTTTCCGGTTTTTCCATGCAAATTTTTGATCAGACTCCGGAATAATTAAGAGATGTTGGCATTTATGACTTAAGTCGACAGCAAATTAGGGGAATTTTGAACAAAGTTTTTTTTGGCTGTCTTACGGTATTTTCCGGTTATATCAACATACTGCAAAAATGTATGCTAATGCGCCATTTATTACAATCGTGAATCTACAAAATATTTTTATTGGAAATGACGCCAAACTTTATGTTTCTCTATATATTAAAAGTTAATCTATTCTTTTATTTTAAGAAGTATTATTTAATTGTAACCTTGCAAAACTTGGCGATTAGCTTGGCAGTCAGTATAATTTGGTGAAACTGGTCGACAGAATAATTAAATGGTACTGGAACAACTTACATTCTGCGTGAGCGAAGCCATTGGTTAAAGCTAGTCATCTATAAAATAAAGTTACTTTTTGAGAAAAATGCGACATTTTAAAAAAAAACTAGTACCTTCCGTTATTATATCAATCAGATCTATAAAACTTCCACACAAATAATTATTTTCTGTTAAATGTTATTGTTTGATAAGCGATTTTATTTTTTAAAGTCATAAAAAATCAAAATATGGAAATTTGATATTCTTATGTAACTTCATTTTATTTACGAAGTAGTATAAGTAGTCATATAAATATTTTGTAATTGCATGCTATATCAATGTAAATTTAGTACTAAGGGCGAAATATTATAACTACACTTGAACTTAAACTCAGAATTCACCATAATTTATAACCAATACATAATATATGAGTCACGATAAAGGACGTGTTTCATGTCTTAATAATTTTCAGTTCCCTTTACATAATTCTATTATCTCGATGATTACTTTGAAGGGAATATGCTTTATTGCGAAAATTATGGATGAAAGGAAGAATATATTTTAATGCGAGGTTCAGAACTTAAAAATACACATTTTTTCTCAGAGGCTGTAATTATTGCTGTAAAGATTGGATAAAAAATTACACCATTAATACCAAAAACTTTAAAATTTCAGATTTATATTCGCAGATATTTATTATTTTTAAATTAGTACATCATTTGCCAGAGAATGAATATTTTCTAAACAAATACATTTTTTAACTATTTAATGGAAAATATTTATAACATTAGGACAATATCAAAGTATTTTATAATTGAAGACATGAGTAGAAGAAGTAAAGTCAGAAAAATTAAATTTGTTGAAAAAAAGACAGTGTTTTCAATGTAAACATGTTGATTTAATTATGTGTTGGTAACATACGTTAAATGTTTATACAGAGTAGTATTAAACTGTTAGAAGAAAACTTAATATTTAATCAGTGAATGTTGCAAATTATTATTGTATAAATTGCAAAACTACTATTTTTCTAAATTTTATAGTTTAAAGAAGAATTAGATTATTTTCGATTCACCATATGACAGATTGCCTCATAAACTTTCATTTATAAAATAAAACTAGTACCTTATATTATATGTCACTTTCAGCTATAAAACTTTTACACAAGTAATTATTTTCTGTTAAATATGATTGTTTGAAAAGAGATTTTTTTGTAAAGTGATAAAAAATAATATGGAATTTGGCTATTTATTTCTTAAGTAACTTTATTTTCTTTACTAAGTAATATAACAAGTCATATAAATATTTTGTAAATGCATGCCATATCAATGTAAATATAGTACCAAGGGCAAAATATTATAACTATACTTAAACCTAGAATTCACCATAATTTATTACCAATGCATAATATATGAGTCACGATAAAGCATATGTTTTATGCTGTAATAATTTCCAGTTTCCTTTACATAAGTGGCGCCCCATCAGTGGCTAAGAGGTTTCGACCTCTCAACTGGTAGACGGCAGGTGCTGGGTTCGAACCCAATCGCGGCTGTCGGCCTAACCGTTCGGAGTTTTCGTGGTTTTCTTCGAACCTTGCGTAAATACGGGTTTGGTTCCCTTAGAAAGATCCCCACGAAGGACACTCCCCCCCCCCTGGTCCTATATCCCTAGCTTAGATAATCGGACGACAAAAATAAACCAAACCAAATCTTTACATAAGCACTACTAACCTCGATGATCACTTTAAAGGGAAAATGCATTGTCCAGGAAATTATAGATGAAAGGAAGGCTGTAGATTAAGTCAAGAGTTTAAACTGGATAGCATGCGTTAATTTTCTGAGCTTGTACGCTTTTGTAATAAATTAAGTAATAATTTGTTAAGTAATAAATTATATTTCTCAGTCTAATACATAAAAACACTTTTAAATCTGCAATTTTAAAATTATTATGTTTAATTCACTGTTTTAAAATTTACTAGGGAATCGATACCCGTCTACTCGAATTACAGACTATAAGTGAAAGATACTGTTTTAAAATACATTATCTAATACAGCCATGCTCATTTTTTTTTTCCTCACGGGCCGCAAACATAAGGTTACGATTTTTGGTAGGCTGAAAGCAGAAGTTTCTGACTTTACAACACATTTATAAAAAAAAAAGTTTAAAAAAATTGAATAACCCAAGTAGTGTAGCAATGGAATATAACCCTGCATATGTCATTTATTATTACAAATTATTATTCTATAAATTTCAAAACCATTAACTATTCTTTTAATATCTCATATTTTGAAGACTAATTAAAATCTTATTTTTTTAGATTCACCATATGACAGAGTGCCTCATAAAACCTTCATCTAAAAATAAAACTGTCTTTTGAGAAAAAATCGACAATTTTTTTAAAACTAAGTACCTTCTGGTATATATCAATTAGATCTATAAAACTTCCACAAGAGTAACTATTTTCTGTTAAATGTGAACATTTGAAAAGATATTTTGTCGAAAGTCCATAAAAAATCCGAATACAAAAATTGGCTACTCTTATGTAGATTTATTTTATTTTCTAAGTAATATAAATATTTTGTAAATGTATGCTATATCAATGCAAATTTAGTACCGAGGGCGAAATATTATAACTACACTTAAACCTTGAGTTCACCATAATTTATAACCAATGTATAATATATGAATCACAATAAAACACATTCTTCATGCCGTAATAATTTTCAGTTCCCTTTACATAAGCGCTATTAACCTAGATGATTACTTTGAAAGGAAAATGCATTGTTCAGGAAATTATAGCTGAAAGGAAGGCTGTAGATTAAGTCAAAGGTTTAAACTGGACAGCATATACGTTAATTTTCCGAGCTCGTATGCTTTTGTAATAAAGAACAAGTTATAAAATGTGTTCCTGAGTTGAATAAAGAAGAACATTTTTAAATTTGCATTTTTATAATAATAATATATGTGAATATAACAAACCCATGGCAACAAGCTTGCTCCTGGATTCAATCACTAACTCAGCATTCTCTCACGAATATAGCCTGTGTCAGTCTGTGACGTGTTTAAGAGTCACCAATTAAAAAATAAATAGCTCAGCACATTTCGGGGCTGAGAAAATGTAAAATGTAAGTGTAGAGTTAGTGATGCACTGACTGTGGTAAGAGACATACGTCTCGAAAATCATGGCTATGATTTGGCTAAAAAGCCCCACTTGTTATCCTCCCTTTGTAAATAACCCCATATTTAGTCCAGATAGTAATTAAACTGAATTATAATCAAGCCTTTAGTCCGATATTATTTTCATTCAGTATTCAATAGTAGTACTTGATATGGGGGCTCTAGCCTATGGACCTATACAATTATAAATTTCAACATCCCTAGACAATGCAGGACAACGCAGTCAACGACATTGTTTGTGTACTACGAGAATGATAGAGAGGCTGGCGATAGACGATTATTTTCTACTTATGTTTCATCTCCGCACAAGGTTTCAGACGTTTGTTTCTTCATGTTGCAAATTCACAGATGGGGAAATTGAGTGTAATGTGATTAGTGATGTTTATGTGCTTTGATTGATGTTGATGTGTTTATGTGTTATGTAAAGGCATTAATTGCAGCATTGGTGAATGAAAAAACAAGACGGATATGCAGTGCCATATATGTTATTAGGACGGACGCGTGACTGAGTGAGTACTGATTTTGTTTCGTGTTTTTTTCTCCCCCCCTCTTTTATTTATTTTGTGTGCAAAAATGTTGCTCGGAGAAATACCCCCTATTAACTTTTCTATTAAAACCGCACGAGCGGATAAAATTAAACTGTTACATTTGTTAATCTTTGAAGTTGACAATGCGCGTTCTAATAGAAAAAACATTCGCTCTTTTCCCGGATTTTCTTTTCAAGCGGATGATGATAATTTTAAAGGAAAGTTGAAGAAAAATTTGGACGGTTTCTCGCAAATCGATCTGATTAGCGTAGCCAATTTATTGTACTTAGATATAAGCGGCACAGAACAAGATATTGCGCGTAAAATTTTAATTGCACTTTCGGACATAGAAGCATTTTCTAATACATTCCCGGTGACAACAGATTCTGAATTTGAGGCAGAAGTTAATACAAAAACTTAGGATGCAACGCATGTTGCACCCGCTAATGTTTCCAGAAATAGTACCATTATCATGTCACCTACCGATAGAGATAACATAAATAATAGTCCCTCAATTATTTCTTTCCCTTCGAGACCATCTATTTCTTTTGCTGATTTCGAAAATTGAATCCTCCCCCCCCTTTTTCGGATTAAAATCTGATAATATCGAAACATGGATTACGCGTTTCGAATCCCTAGCTGAATCTTTTGAATTTTTGGAGGTACAGAAATTTATTTTCGGTGAGAGGGCATTATCAAGATTCGCTTTATTATTTATTCAGTCAGAGCCTAAGTTAACATCGTATACGTCGCTTAAAAAAGCATTGCTATTGGAATTTGGACATTATTCTTCTCCGGCCCAAATTCACCAGATGTTAGCAAACCGTCATCGTCAGTCTGGCGAAGGTTTGATAGAATATTTTTTACATATGCGTGCGATAGCAAATCGTAGAAACATTGACGATATGTCCCTTATCCCCTATATAATACAGGGAATAGACGATTCCCCCCAAAATAAGGTTATATTATTTGGATGCACAGATTTGCCTCAGTTTAAACAAAAATTGTTAATATATGACGAAGTTTGCCATTCCCCCCGCGTATCGAAAGCACGCATGTAGAATTGCACCGCGAATGCTTCATCAACACCACCGCCTAAAAACCAAAGTAAAATTCATTGCTTTAATTGTGGATTAAATAGTCACTTATCTGTTAATTGCGCTAATAAAAATAAGGGGCCTAAATGCTTTAGATGCTCTTCATGGGGCCATCACTCTTTTGAATGTGGTGAGCGAACTGCGGAAAAAAAGCCTTCAAAATCAGGCACCTCTCCCTTTCCAAAAATCCATGTTATAGAACAACGCAAGCCGCACAAAAATATGCTCAAAGTTGTAAAAATAGAAAATCAAACGATAGAGGCGCTCTATGATACTAGTAGCCAAATTACGGCGATTAGAGGAGATTTTCATAAGATACTTGTCTCCCCCTCTAAATCACGTAAATTTAATTCTTGAAGGTTTTGGCAGCGGCGATGCAACACCAATAGGATCTTTTGACACAAATATACAGATAGATGAACAAGAATTTAATACTAGTGTTTTTGTTATAAATTTCTCATAGATGTCAATTCCCTGCATTATCGTCAGAGATGTTATTTCGCAAGGTCAGTTAGTTTGCGATCAAAACAGTATATCTCTCACGAAACTGCCGTCGTCAACACTATCTGTTAACAGCATACGTATTGGGAATGCTGAAATCTGCCCCCAGTATATCTGCCCCCGTCCGCCATTTTGACCTTGACATTAGAAGGGGGTAGATATACAACGCTGCAGCATTTCACTTTCTACGAGGGCCTGATATCTTCCCCCATGAAATCTGCCCCCGTCCGCCATTTTGAGCTCTGCATTAGAAGGGAGTAGATATCCAGTGCCGCAGAATTTCACTTTCTACTAGAGCCTGATATCTACCCCCAGTATATCTGCCCCCGTCCGCCATTTTGACCTCTGCATTAGATGGGGGTAGATATCCAGTACTGAAGCATTTCACTTTCTACAAGAGCCTGATATCTACCCCCAGTATATCTGCCCCCATCCGCCATTTTGACCTCTGCATTAGATGGGGGCAGATATCCAGTGCTGCAGCATTTCATTTTCTACGAGAGCCTGATATCTACCCCCAGTAAATCTGCCCCCTTACGTCATTTTGATATCACAGTAGAGGGGACATACATGGAGTGCTAGAATATTTTTTAGGTTCGTCGAGAGCAGTAAATCCTGGATATATATCCTTTTTGCGTATAGTTTTTATTGTTTCCGCTAATAATCATACGGTTTATTTGTCTAGAAATTTGTAGACGACACTTAAAATGTAACTCTAAAATTATATAATATATATAATTTTAGAGTTACATACGTGAACTTCAAAACGCACTTTATCAAAATTTTTAAAAATGAATTTTCTGTATGAACCTATTCTATTAATAAATCTGCGTAAAAGAAAAAAAATCTGTAATTTCAGAGCAGGGCGCGAATCATGTGCCAACCAGCAAATCATGTCAGGGGTGGACTCCGAATTTTTTTTTTTTTTTTTTTTTTTTTTTGGGGGGGGGGGGTGCTAACATCTTTTAGTAATTATTAATGCAGTTATTAAGCAAACTAAATACTTTAAAAATTGATAAAATGGATCTGTCTATAAAGGAACCCGATTAAATCGAAACCTCTTTCAAATGAAGTTTTTCTAAATGGAAAATATTCGTGATCACCGGAAAATAATTAAGAGCGGTCGACCTCCGAACCCTGTATTTCCCAAATTATGAATTCATGAAAATTTCATCTTCTGAAGCATTTTTTCTGAATTTTTGAATCTACATAAGAAGATGTACGCAATTAATTAAGAGGCTACTTCAGTCAAGCGAAAAGGCCCGTTCGATAATACTAATCCCGTGGAAAAAAAATATCTCGTTTGAATATACAAGTTTTTAAATGATTATTTTTCATTAAATATTAGAGATTTTTTCGATTTTACTTACAGATAATTTTAGTGAAAACACTTTTATTTTCGGAACCGGTTTCGAAAGTGAAAGCATATTCATGAGAAAAAAACATATAATCAAAATCGAAAAAGTAAGAAACGGCCTGCATACAGATCATCTAAGAAAAAATATTAAAAATATTGAAATTCAATCGAGATATCTTAATAAATCTTTTCCATTGGATTAGCATAAGCTAGCGGGTCTTTTCTTATGACTGAAGTTCCTCTTAATAAAATTTAAGAGTTTTGACAGTTAAAATTAATTAATTAAATTTGTGTTTATAGAAATTTTATGCAATATTTATAACTGCACTCAAAGTTTTTATTTTAAATACTTTTTTAGATTTTTATTGAATTACAAAATGTACAAACATAATGGTCTTACTCTAGAATTATAGAAATGATACTTAATTGAAAATTCCCCCCCTTCACAATCTTTTAACGCTAAGAAAGCTGAGAAATGCATATGAAAAAGAAATCGTCCTTTTAAAAATATTTTTGTTTGTTCAACCAATTATGCTCTTGAGATAAGATGAAGTAAAGTAGTATTTAGAATGCATTCTAAAATGTATTACTACTATAATCGAGTATTACATGCATTTTAAAACAAATTATTTTAAAGTTGCTTAAAAGTGACGTCGGGACATAAAGGGATAAGAAAGCCTACTTAAAACTGAACTTTTCTCCATTCCATAAGATTTAGTCTTAGGTTGTTGTTATGATTAATGTAAAATATAGATAGCATTCTTCAATTCATTAAAAAATAATAATAACTTGATTTATTTATTAATAAAGAAAACTGATGGATAGCACATGCGCATTATTTTCTTGGATTCTCATTGCTGTTTTGACATTATTGAACATATTTTGGAAAATGCCATAAGTAAAATTATTCTTGATTCCGTTTAAAATCCATATGGTGAGTAAAATGTATTAATTAGAGTTAAAACAACTTTCAAACAGCCGATAACTCCACAGAAGCAAACAAAATAAAATTATGCATTGGACATTTATTTAAATTGTATTTTTCCATTCAGAAATAATTTAAAGAGAACGCAACTTTGATTACACAGTATTTCAGTGAAGAGCAAATATTAGCTTTCTAAACAACATTTAAAGTTTCCTTAGAATAGATATAAATATAAATCGAATATAATTATATATTCCTAAAATTATTAATTTCATAATGCAGAAACTTATTATTATATTTAAAAAACACTTTAATATATTAATTCCACAGGTTTGATTTTTTGTAACTGATTGTATTTGTAATTTAGTTTTATCAATTGTTTTTCGACGAATTTTTAGATTATTTTAAAGTGATGGCTGTTTTAAACACGATTCAATTCAGTGATGATGTTGTTTCTCGTTAAAACTAACTTTGCCTGACCTTATTTCATTAATAATATGAATTATAAAATTAGTCATTTAACAATTCGCTATAATTAAATTTAAAATTCTGCATGTGATTACATCATTTCAAGTATAAACCAATTATTATAAACATATATCCATTCATCCTGTATAAGATCATTGCTTTTAAATTATCACGAAGTGACCGACGAAACAAGTGGCAGCTACTTACTGCATCTGGACTGGATACCATTTCTCCCATCTGGTAGGTAAACAGAAAAAAGTGACATAAACTATAAAAGCGGAGAAAAGTGACACGGAAAAAAGTTTACGGAAAAAAAGTTACAGGAAAAAAAGTGACAAGGAATTGATTTTGGGGATTCATTGATCAGACGGAGGCTCTTAACCCTTTGAGCTCTGGGGTGTAAATTTCTTCAAAATTCCAAATGTTACATTGGTACCAGTATTTTGCAAAGAAAAAACTGGTTAACGATAATCACGGAAAAATGCATTAAACCTTTTTGAAGTGAATGTGGTAAAATTTTCTGGTGTCAAGGTGACATTTTGTAATTAAAATTATGTGGTAGAAAATTCTACCAGCCGAGCTCAAGGGGTTAATTTAGGTAAATGGGTTTTTCATACTGAATTAACGGTTTTGGTCCAATTTTTGGATATACGCCCATATTGAAAAGACGCTTTCCTTATTAATCATTTTATAAATTTTTGAAGGATTTTAGAAGGATTGAATTATTTAGAAGGATTAATTAAATTTGAATTTACAGGGATTTTGTGCAATATTTATAACCCACTCAAATCTTTTATTTTAAATTGTTTTCTTAGTATTTTGTAGAATTATAAAATGTACAAATATGGCGTTCTTAGAATATAAATGTAGAAATACAGTCGGCTTTCGTTAATTCGAACTTACTGGGACCACAAGAAATGTTCGAATTATGGTAAGTATGACAGAAAAACATAATTAAAAGAGTTCTTTTACAAAGGAATTATAGTATTTTCTAAATCCTTTCAGCTGTTAAAGTTAGAATGTGACTTAATATTAAATTAAATATATAAATACATAAACCAATTAAGGAATTAGGAACAATCGCAATGGAAGAAGAGGTGGATGTGTGATTTACAGACATACGGACAGGCCCGACTAACAAGTTTCTATGTCCAGGGCACTTTCAAATTTTCGTGCCCGCGTAGATTAGTTAATTTACTGATAGTAGTTTTTTCACACATTATACACTTATCCGAAAAAAAGTTTCCTGGAAAATTGAAAAACAGCTCCATAAATAAAAATTAAGAAAGAAATTCTACTATTTATTGAAAAGTGCTTTTAAACATAAATTGAGGTATACTTTTGTCATTTTACCGAATTAATATCACTTTTCTTTCCGCAATTATGATTTTTATGATATAAATTTAGATGAAATAGAAAATGTTTTGTGTTCCACAGAAATTTCGTTCCCAGGGCATAAAACTCGAGTGCCCGTGCGATAGTCAGGGTCTGCATACGGATAATTAGAAAGCGGATATCAAATGGATGGGATTATGTGTATACTAATTCAGAACAATTTTTACTAAAATGAAAGAAATCAAGTTATTTCAAGGATCTGGAGTTTAAAAAAAAGGAAAAAGGAAAAATTGGAGTTCCCGTTAGTTTGAATTAAACGATGTCAAGAGAAAATTAGTTCAAATTAACTGAAAATTTTAACATTATTCTGCGATTGAAAATTTCGGAACTTAACGTTTAGTTCGAATTAAGTGAAGATTCGATTTATCCGATTTTGAATTAACGAGAGCCGACTGTATTTCCGAATTGAAAAATCCCCATCCCCCTCCCTCAGCGCCAATAAAGCTGAAAAGATACAAAGGGAAAAGAAATTATACTTTTAAAAATATATTTGTTTTGTGTAACTAATAATGCTTTTGGAACAAAATAAAGTAATGTATCTGTAACTCATTCTAAACAGTATTACAACTAATTGACGTATTAAAAGAATTTTATAATGAATAATTTTAATGGACTTATAAGTACCGTCCGTAGATAAAGAATTAATCGAAGATCATAAAAACCATTAATAAATTAGTGAACCAATTTTATAAGATAATTTGAGATTTTTTGTGTGAATGATTATTTTCGAGATTGTCAAAACTACAGACTCTCCGAAAATTATACCAACTCCGACTTTCAGAAATTCTCAAAAGAAATATTTAAAAACAAATCATGGGGAAAATGTTATTTTGTACAGAGGAAATGGTATTTTAAAACAGTATTTCCCTGTAAAAAGGCAGGACCCGATTAAGCTCTGATGCTATGGGAGAATCACGGAAAAAAACGCACCGGAAAAAAGCACACGGAAAATAGCGCCCCGGAAAAAAGCTTCCCCAGAAAAAAGCGTCCCTTTTTACAAATCACATATTTACATAAGTCTGATAATAGTGCACATGTTTAATCTTAGAATATAAACACTAGATTAAGACGGTTTTATGAAATTTAAGTTTTTGCTCTATCGAGACTCAGATGGGCGGGAGGGGGGGGGGGGGAGCGGTTGGCTTTAAAAGTTCTCTCAAAACCTGTCATTGCTTTAATGAAAAAAAATTGTAAGGTACGAAGAATTAGACAATAAACACTAGGTACTTAAATGATTTTTTTTTAATTCAGTCACCCTTGTTCTCCTGTGGAGTGGGGGGGGGGAGGGGAGAGGGTGTCTACAAACTTTTGAATATATCTCTTATATTTATTTTTTTAATATTATTCATAATTTGATTTTTTTTATTATAAAATTACATATTAATATTTTATTATATTTTATATTACATTTATATATTTATATTTATATAATATATAACATAATATATAATAATAAATATATTAATGTAATATAATAATAATACATAATAAATAATTTATAATAAATAATAAATTAATAATACATAAATATAAATTAAATATAAAATTAAATATAAAATTAAAAATAAATGTAATTAAATGTTAAAAATTACACTTATTAACAAAAGTTTATTTAAAAATGATAATATTTTATTAAATCCATAGTAAATCAATAAAAATAAATGTATTAATAAATAAAATTAAATATTAAAAATCTAGTTTCATCAACAAGAATTAATTTTAAAAATGATAATATTTTATTAACTTATAGGACATAATAAAAATAAGTGTATAAATATATAAAATTAAATATTAAAAAACCTACACATTAACAAGAATTTATTTAAAAAATGATACTTTATCATCCGTCATTACTGATACTATTATCATATACCTCCAGCAATCTCGCTACGTATCCCCAAGCGTACGCGTATCAAAGTTTGGGAACCGCTGTCCTACGAGAATGATATAAATGAGACATTTGTTGCCACTTTAGTTTTTATCATTTATTTATCCACAAGTTCAATATTTATCAATTCTTTGTCACTTTTTGCGCTCTTGTTTTTCCAGTCACTTTTTCCCCTAAATCCTAGAAAACATTCCGAAAAAAAAAAATTTTATCGTCTAAAGCAGTGATAGATTTGGAGTTTGTAGGCTCACCCCCCCCCCCCGCCCCCACAGAAGAACAAGGGTGGCTGAATGAAAACTATATATATGAGTTGATATGAAATAATAAAATTTTATAATTTTTATTTATTATTATTAATTACTTTAATTATTATCATTTTTAAATAAATTTTTGTTAATGAGGATAATTTTTAATATTTAATAATATTTATTTCTACATTTTTTAAATTTTTTTATTTAATTTTATATTTAATTTATAATTATGTATTATTAATTTATTATTTATTTATTATTTATTATTATTATTTATTATTATTAATTTATTAATTATATTATTAACTAGCAGTTACCCGTGACTTCGTTCACATTTAAAGAAGAAATAATTGATCAATCAAGAAAAAAATTTCGATGATGAAAAGCATGCGTAATTAACTTTTTATCGCAAATTTATGGTAAAAAACTTCTGATAAACCCTATTTGCTAATTTGTTTGCTGGTTAAAATTTTCCTTTCAGCGATTAATACTAATAGATAGAAACATTCTTGAATTTTTCTGTTCAGCTCTGTAGTTTTCCAAGTTCCTTTAATACACGAAAGTGTCTTTCTAAAATTTAGTTCAAACAAAAATATTTCTTATTACTACCTAAATTACATTTTCAGAAATTATCATCCGAAGACAACCTTGTATCCAGTTCTTTGCGGGACCCTGTATATCATTTTATATATATACTACAAACATTTCTTAGTTTACTAAATGCAGTTCAAAATAAAAATGCATATTTTATTTAAAAACCACCTTTAAGTAATTTACGCAAATATTCAGTAACCTTTCCGAGATCTTTTGTGTAACCATGTATATCTAAATTTAACTATTTATACTTTTACCATTTATACTCTCCATTTAATATGCATACATTTAGCGAAACTTAAAAGCACATATCATAATTCAAAATGCATTTCATCCATGCAACAGTCATCATCCATCATATACAGACTTCGAATAGAAAATATAATATTTGAAATCTTTTGTGTGTCCCTGTAAATGCTATGCACTTCGTATTATTCATGAAATAACTCACATTAAGCCTCCGCAACGTATATCAATTTGATTATACATGAAATCTTTTACCATAATTAAAATATGTCGGAAACTATTCTTCCCTTTATTCTTATGCTATGGAATTCTTCTGTGTAACCCTGTAAATGAATAATATGTGTCCTTTTCACTACATACTTTACAAAATGCATATTTTAGTGTCCTTTGTAAATGCACTTTGTAAATGTAACATCGTTAAATTTAATTAAAACGATTTTCCCCATAATGCCGTAATGTAAGGAAATTTTTTGACAATCCCTGTAAATAAACTAATCATGGTAGAAACTTTATTTTCAATAGGTATTCGTGCTAGGTAAACGTTATGAACGTCCAAAAATTTCATGGAAATCGGAGTATATTTACGAAAGTTAGAAAGCGACCAGACAGACAGACAAACCGAAAGCATAATAACTTTTCAACTTTGTTCGAAAGTGTTAAAAAATCGAGCCAAAAATGTATTAATCAGTAGTTTTATTTTCCGCCTTTTCCCCACAAAAAATTCTTCCATTGATAATTATGAGTTTTGAATAAAAATATTCATTTGTATGTAACTTATAACTTATTAATTAATATAAGTCAAAAATATTTCTGATTCATTTTAAATATGACGTCATTATTTATCTCGCTTCATTAGCTACTGATATTCATACCCCCTGTATTTTTAACGACTGCTATAAAATACCTGTTTTATTTCAGCTATGACGTCACATTTTCATAAGTGAACCATTTTATTACAAATATAATTCTTTTTCATTCTTTTTATTTTTAATTTATGACGCCATATTTTACACAAAAATTCCCATTAACTAAACAAATATCCTTGTTAAATATATTATAAAAAATGCACCTTTTATTTTTATTTCAAACATGACGTCATATTTATTTTCTTTTAAATTATTTTATTATAGTTTTTCGCATGGAAGTTTTTTATTAAAAATTCATTGCCGCTGAAAAATTATTATTCCATTTTTTTTTTTTTTTTCTTGGCAACAGGAAAGGAAAATGGTTAAATTTTATCTGAAAAATGCCTATTGATTTTGTATGAAATATAATTAAATTTTGAATTATTAAGGAAAATATTTAAATAAAATGAATAAAAATTAGCCTATGTTCATTCCACTCCTATAATCTATACATATGCAAAGATTCAAAGACATTAACCCATCCGTTTTGAAGCCAAGTTCATTCCAATTTTTCGGACACACTTTCACATTAATAATATATATATAAGGATTATTTACAATTAATGTATTATATTAATATATTAATAATTAATTAATATGTATTATATAAGTATAAATATATAATATAAAATGTAATAAAATATTAATATGTAATTTGATAATAATAATAAAAATAATAATCATATAATATATAAATTAATTATGTATAATTTAAATTATAAATAATCAAATTATAAATAATATAAAAAACTAGTCGTTGGGGGCCACCGCAATACTTACCCATCATGGATATGTATATGAAAATAAAACACGTGAAAACTATTTATACAATGCATTCATAAACAAAATTTAAATATTGTTAATATACATAGTAATGCTTTATTAAAGAACTGCTGATTACCGATTTCGACAAATTATATAAAACGCCAAACTACTCAAGTAGTACCGAACTGCGTAAAAGAAACATCCTTATAACTCCAAAAATAATAACTCTATTAACTAACAACTAACTGCGTCGGATTAAGCGTCTCATTTTCAATTAAAATATACCTCTGAATTGAATTTTTAATTAAATACAGGGTCATGAAAAATCGAAGAATGTGGAAAACACGATTACAAATATCTCGGCAACTAATAATCCGATCGACTTCGTTCTATATGCAACATGTGTGTTATTTTATTGCCTTTTACGACCATTCCTTAGAACAAAAAAATTCGAAAATTTTTATGTACCTTTCATCAGAACGAATTTTTCGAGAGTCCGAAAAAAATAGTTCCGGATAATCGAGGTTGCTGATATTAAATAGGGTTCGTCCCATTCTTACATACTAACTACATACAAATTTTCAAGTCTCTATCTCAATTCGTTCGGGAGATAGAGCGTTTACAGACAGACAGACAGACGGACGGCAAATTTTTTTTTCTAAAAATATGTTTTTCGGAATCTCCACTATCTAAAACGTGTTAATCCGTCAAAAAAAATTTTTCGATTTTCAAAACGATTGCAAGACTTACCCTATACTACGTATGATGGTTAAGTAATAATGTAAGAGATAGATTCAGAGCTCGTAGACAATCGCCTTCTCCCCCTAACCACAACCACAAAAGAACAAGGGAGACTGAATTAAAAAAAATCATTTAAGTACCTAGTGTTTATTATCTTATTTTTCGTATCCTACAATTTTTTTTTTCATTAAGGCAATAACAGGTTTTGAGATAACTTTTAAAGCCCCCTTCCTCCCCCCCCCCCCCAACACACACACCTTCGCCCATCTCAGTCCCGAGAGAGCAAGGACGCTCAAATTTCATAAAACTGTCTCAATCTAGTGTTTATATTCTAAGATTAACCCATGTGTACTATTATCAGACTTCTTTAAATATGTGATTTGTAAAAAGGGACACTTTTTTTCGGTGCGCTTTTTTTCCGGGGACGATTTTTTCCGGGGACGTTTTTTCCCGGGGATGCTCTTTTCCGGGGCGCTTTTTTCCGTGCGCTTTTTTCCGGTGCGCTTTTTTCCGCCTACCATAAAAAAAATCACGTAAAAAAGCGCACCGGAAAAAAGCGTCCCCGGAAAAAAGCGCACCTCAAAAAAAGCGTCTCTTTTTACAAATCACATATTTACATAAGTCTGATAATTGTGCACATGATTAATCTTAGAATATAAACACTAGATTGAGACGGTTTTATGAAATTTAAGTTTTTTGTCTATCGAGACTCAGATGGGCGGGAGAGGGGGGGGGGCTTAAAAGTTCTCTCAAAACCTGTCATTGCTTTAATGAAAAAAATTGTAAGGTACGAAGAATTAGACAATAAACACTAGGTACTTAAATGATTTTTTTAAATTAATTATATAAAAAATGTACAAAAACTGATCTTTTACATGAAAAATTAATTTTTTTTTGCATTTACGAAGCACTTAAATAATACAAATTATATATATATGCATATATGCATAATTAATAATTTGAAAAGAAATTAGATAAAAATTTAGAATTAAGTTAATTCCATGCAAAATTCTGGGCCCCCTGTGTTCTCAATTTTGGGCCCCTTCAAAACTTTCTAAGGGAAGCATGTACTTCTCGTGCCTATTCGGTAATCAGTAAATCGGAACTCCCTAGGAGACCCCAATTAGCGCGGGCCGTGCCCTAACTGTCGCATTGTTTGTCCGATAATTGAGTCGGTCTAGCTGCCAGTATCAGATAGACCTGTTGTAGTCCGCAGGCTCTTTGGCCTGAAGGCATGGGTATGGCAATCCGTGGTCAAAGAAGGGTTCTTTCTGAATTTCTTAGGAAAACAGGAAGTGCCTGGCTGTTTGTAAAAAGAATGATGAATGAAGTGACAGATTTAGATTAGTACTCTACTCACCTCAGTACAAAACAAGAAGAGATAATATTTGTCTTGTTATATGTTCTATGCAGGGATTCTTTTAGTAATGGTTCTTATGCAGGGATTCTTTTACCAATGATTCTATGTCTTGGGTGAAAATGTTCTCACAACAATTCTGGGAAACATTTTTCCAGTTAACTTGTGAATAATAATTAAAAAAATGTGTGCAAGTTCAAATTTGTAATATTATGTAATCTCTATAGTTGTTTGATACGGTGCGGGCCCCATCTTGTTCCCAGTGTCCTTGCCGCTGGGCAGTTTCCCACTGTGCCCCCCCCCCTCTAAACGGCCCTGTGGCCATTTAAAACTAAAAAACTAAAAAATAAAAATGAGGTACAAAAAATGAAAAATTTAAGCGTTTTTTATGTGTTTGAACTTTATAAAAAAAGGGTCGGAGCATTTTTTCTTTCGTTCATATCTTAAAAAATGGCTGAGGTGTGGCAATTTGAATTTCTAGTGTGCACGGCCGGTAACAGGTTTTACGGGCTCCTGGGCAGACTAAACATACGGCCCCCCTCCTACAATTAAACATATGGAAATTTACCGCTTATTTGAATCACTGTGCTATTGAATAAGTCCTTTTTTTAATTAAGAAAACAACGTTTGACATTTGTTTAATCAGCACCGTCTTCTTTAATCGAATCAAATTCTGCTTTACAAACAGTGTTAATATAAAAGGTAAACTTTTTACAAGATTGACAATCCTAATACTTTTTATACATTTGTAAACGAAAATTTCGGCTAATTTTAGTGGAATTAAGAAATATGTCCCTATAAACATAATGCATCTTTGATTTTGATTATAATCAATTGCTAGTTGGCGAGCAATCTCTCTTATGTCCTTAAAATTGTTTTTAATCACAAATTTTGGCTGCAATCATAGTTAAATAATTTTTTCGGTTATTAATGTCAAAGCTCATATTTAAAATGAAAATGTTGCTAAAATGTATAAAAATTGCAATATTTTTAGGATGATTAGTACTAATGTTAAAAAATATTCAGGGTACAAAATTAAGTTATATATTTATAATTTTAAAAATTCTTGTGCGAGTGGATTCCAATTTCATATCCAAAGCTAAAATTTGCTCAAGACTCAAAATTTAAAGTAAAACCATGTTTTAGCTTGGAATATTTACGATTCTTTCTCGAAATCTAGAAATATTTCCCTCAAACTAATAAAATTTTAAGGAAACATTTTCCAATTACATTACTATTTTTATTTTCCTCGATAAAAATGTATGCGTGGAAGATTCTTTTCTTTTTTCCTATAACTAATTTGCAAAGACGTGCAATGCTTAACAACATATAAATAGTAGGTGTCTCGCCTAGCTTTAGTCAGGATCAAAATATTAGCTTTAAAAACACCTGAAATAAAACCGTTCATTAATTTGAACAACTTTATATTTTTAAACGGAAATCTAGTATAAAAAGCTTGCAGAAGCATTCTTCAGTTTTTCTTTTTTATCCGACTACCAATAAATACATTTAAATTATTTTAAAAGATATTTATTATTGTCTAAACGATTTAAAAATTTTATGAAATACAAATGTGGTGATTTCAAACTCCGTGTTTAATTTTCATGCAAAAAGGCTGATATTTAGTGGTAAAAGTGCTGCACATCAAGAGCAATACTGACATGCGTAATTTACGGTTTAAGCAAATAATTAGAAAAAGCCCCTACCGCCTCAGAATATAGCCGTAAGGTATATTTGAAAGTTAATTACTAATTTAAAAAAAAAGGAAATCAAGATTAGAAATAAACGCATTTTCATCTAGCCGCTTTTGATCAGTTTTTAATTCAATTTTCAGTAAGCGCCTTTTTACTCAGAATTATGTTACTGTGACTTCTTTTCTTCTCTAACCTCCTCTCCCTTTATGATTCCTTTTTTGTTAGACTTGGTCCCATGAAAAACTTGTCAATATAAAAGTTGTAGAAAATATTAAGAAGATTTATAATAAATTTAATTGCATTTAATATCTTGTAAACCGACGAAGATATGATTTTTTGTTTTATTTTAATCCTTTTAAGGACGTCTTTTGCAGTCTGGAAACGGTTAATCTGAAGGTTCAAACTGACAAACGGTAGCAGTAATTTTTTACTGCAATTTTGATCGCATAATATGCATGGCGAAAAGTTTTCGATTATTTTTAAATCAGTTTGTTCAAAAATCGCAGTTTGAATTAATTATTTGACCAGTTTGGGAGCAGAAAAGCCTTGCCCCTGAAAGGGTTAAAACATTATTTTTTGTGCAATTTGAGCCCATTTTTAACGATGTCAAAAATCTGTCATAGATAAATTTTTAGAACTTTTCTGAGAAGTAATAATAACGATAAGTGATTTTATGTACATCACAATTGTGAAATTATGGGTTTTTTTCTGTTTTCACAAACCCCTTCTTTATTTTCAACCTCCTTGGTCTGATTTTGGCCATTAACGAACATGACCGATATTTTCTTCTCCTTGATTTTATGTATGAGGTTGCAAGAGATTTATGCAAAATTATAGAAATTACGTGGATATATACAGGAGTGCAAAAATCTAGGCGCCAGCGGCTCTCATCGCTAAAAGAAAAAAGCTTTTCTCATTGAAACTTCAATAGCACTTATGTTGAAAAATGACATGCAATCGAAGATATAATAATTAGGATGAGCGAACCGAATCCTCTACTAGGCCACTCAAATTACATTTTGTCGTACACTTTACAAAAAAACTATTCAATCTTTTAACTTAAAATTAAACACAAAAATAAATTATGATCTGTAGATTTGCACAATATTTTTTTTTTACTGTAAAACGTTAAAAAAATGTATTATTTCAATTAATTTATTTTACATGCATTTCCAATACGGACGCATTTTAGCAAATAAATAAAAAATGAAACGCGTATATTTTCAGAAAAAAATATAAATATGGAGTAAGTAATTATAGATAGAATCATGATTAATTTGATAAATAAAATATGTTTTCATTATTCAGCAAAATCGTTCGCAAAGATGGCACTTAAACATTTAAAAAAAGTTGTATTGTGGATTTTTTTTTTTAAGTGGCAACAAAAGAATTGTAAACAAATAAAATTAATTGTTAAATTTGTTATATAAATGAAAAATTAAAAGAATTGAAGCGGGAAGTTGTTGCCTCGATTCAAGCTCTTTATAAATGTACTAATGCAAAGTTGGCCGATTCAGAAACGAAAAATTGACTTTAACCATTTCTTACTTTATCATTTGGATCTAAAGTAATGTTACGATCTTATTTCTGGACCGAAAAAGGTTTAGTGAACGGGACTTTAGACTTTGTTGCACGCAATAAAGAAAATCACAAGCCACCAGACCAGATATTGCGAATAATCAAGGATAAATTTGAATACTACAATAATTTAACTTATAAGAATTGAAGCGTACCAATTCCCCCAATAATTAAATTCTGGAAAAATGGAAGCATAAATTGCCCAAGGAAATAATTTCTTCTGCAGTTAGCTTTTGCTGTTACAATTCATAAATCCCAAGGTTTAACATTAGATGAAGCAGTTGTAGATATTGAGGATATATAGACACCAGTTGGCTTAAAAACGTACGTAACGTTGTCGAGAGTGAAAATCCTTCAAAATTAAGCATTCAATAGAAATTTTCCTTACGCAAAAATTCTACAATATCAAAAATTCTGATACGCTAACATGTATAAAAACGAAGAAATTAGAAAAAAAAGTTTTTACAGTTAAAAATTCATAGTATCAACGAGAGCAGATTTCAAATGTTTTTCCAGAAAATAGGATTTTGACGAAGTAACTTTCTTCAAGCTCTCTTGAAATATATTATTCTTAAATAGCTATCAAAGATCATTTGATGTTAATTACAAAGATTGGAAACATGCATATTTCAAAAAACTTTAAAAAACAATAGTGGTTACTGAAAATTGTAAAAACATCTTTAAAAGAGCTTTTAGTTGAAAATTTAAAAATATTTTGTAAAAGTTTGCTTCGAAAATATTTTATTATGCCAGTCTTACATCATAAATAAAAAATTAAAATGCGCCAAAAAATAAAATAACGTTTTGTTTAATAAAGATGCAAAAATAATATTAAAAAATATTTTTACTTTCAAATATCTGTTCTATAAAATAATGCTTCGCGAATCCAAACAAAGCATGGCTTTTGCTAGTAATAATAATAATAATAATAATAATAATAATAATAAAATTGTAATAACAATAATAACTTTTTTCTGCGTTTCTAATCAGAGTTTTTTAAGTGTAATATTTTCAAAAAGCATAATTATGTAAAAACGCAGAAGTTTAAATTATTTTGAAACCCATTCCCATCAATTCGATATTTAAAAAGAAAAAAAAAATCTTTGAAAAATCTATTTAAGCCTAATTAACCAGATAAAAAGTTCTTTAGACTGCTAATGTACAAAACTTCTTTGTATTGTAGGACTTTTAGAAGAGGCGTCTACAAGCATTCTCACGTTGAACTCTTTTTAAAAGGGGTATTCAAATGCTGAAATTTAATTTCCTGCGTTGAGGAGCATTGCATGAGGGAATGGGTGCAGAAGAATTAGAGGGACCATTTTTGTTGAGCTTTTTTTGTCAATCTCAGGGACTGATCATTGTTCGTTTTTACCTGTCTCTCCAACATAGATCCATAAAAGGACTAGCCCTGTGAAAAGAAAAAAAAATCTTACTAAGTCGTGTATAAGTCGACCGACTCCTATTTTTAACTCCCAAATTTTGTGTAAAATTCTTCGACATTTACACTAGTATATACGGTATAAATAAATAAATAAATATGAACAGATAAATATTTATATAAAGTTTTAAACTGGGGGGGGGGGAGCTTTGGATTCTATTACTCATGATGGGCATGGATCTGCAAAAAGTTTTCAGAAATTTCAACATAGGGGAAAATATAATAGGTATAGTATTCTTTACGAAATCTAACTATAAAAAATCCTGAAGAGATATCTGGAAACGAATTTGCCTGAAAGATTAATTGTCAATATCGTTTAAAATTGAAGAAATCTTCTTAAAGATGAATGTATGTTTACGCGTGTGTGATTTGTCTTTTCGTATTTAGATTTTAAATTCTGGGTGAAAAACTTTAAATATTTCAAAAATAAATAAATAAATAATACAAAAATGTGAGTTTCAAAAACTTATTTTTTTTTAATAGATTGTGATTTTCAGAGAGAAAATTGAACGTAGATATGCTGCTTTGGTACCTTTATTTTTTTTATGTTTTTGATTTCAATGTTTATGATGTCAATTTTTATACATCGCAGAAAAAAATCGACAAACGGAATCGACGACGGAAATTAGTGCAATAGTTAATGAGATAAAACTGTCGTATAAATCGTAAAAATGCAGCAGAGCAACGCCACCTGTTGAGCGATTTGAACCAAAAACTAATCAACATCAATCTATATCAGGGACTATCAGGATAATAAATTTTCATTAAATTCCGTGTATTTGTTCCTGAGATGGAGTTGTTGCAAAAATCATGAAAAATGCATCATAGCAGCTCCACCTATTGAGCGATTTACACCAAAACTAATCAGCGTCAATATATATGAATGACTACCTGAAATAAACTTTTATTAAATTCCGTGCATTAAGGGTGGATTCGAAAAAATATGTTCCCACTCTCAACAGCTCGAAATTTTCTGATACATTTTCAGACTCATTTTTAAAAGTAGAAACATGAAATTTGCTAAGATGATTTTTGAAGATGCCGTGTGATTTAATTTCCCCCTCAATTCATTAGAATTGGATTTATAAACAATTATTTTCTCACTCTGATCTTTTATTTTTATTTTATTTTATTTTTGTTTTGTTTTTTGTTTTTTGTTTTAGATCTTCCGCTTCAAAAACTTCGGTTCAAAACGTCATCTTTGACAGCCTTTCTTTTTTTTTTTTTTTTGCAATATTTTCTCCATTTATCAAAAACTCAATAAGCACGGCACATTGTGTACTTTCTTAATAATAGAATTTGCCAGTTTGATGCACTTGAGAGCAAAAAGGAATTTAAAAATAAATCGGAATATAAGAAATTTGGTTTGGAATACACCCTTAATTCTTGAGACAGAACGATAGCAAAAATTGCGAAAAATACAGCATAGCAGCGCCACTTCTTAAAACATTTACACTAAAATATAAACAAACATCAGTTCATATGAAGGACTAACTGAATCGGAAGTTTGATGGAAATATGCGTATTAGTTATCAAGATATAGCTGTTGAGTAAATCGTAAAAAATGCAACATAGCAGCGCAACTTATTGATCGATTTTACACCAAAAACTAATTACCACCAGTGTATTTCAGGGACTAACTGAATATAAAGTTTTGTGAAATTCTGTTTATAAATTCTTGAGATAGGGTGTCCACAAAATTTATGTCACAGAGAGACATTTCGTAAACACGTGTTTTTTTAATCTTTGACCCCCTAAAACGTGTAAATCCGACGAAGACCGAAATTCAAAATTTTTATGAATCCATCCTTTTTTTCAGGTAAAGGTAGAATAAAGAAAAAATATGAATATTGCATAGATCCTGATAAGAGATTAGGTTTTCGTTTAAAAGTATAAATTCTGTCAAAATTCGGTAACATGTATCTACAAATTTGATGTTTATTAACCCCTTGAAGGGCAGTGGCTCATTTTCCATCACTTAATTCACTTAACTACCCTAAATTACATAAATCGGTTTTTATGCAGAATTATCCAAAGTGTGTCAAATTTTGGATATAGGTTCTTTCTGATAAGGCTTATATGTAATATATAATGCCTGAAGAGATTTGGGAATTTAATGGTTTAGCATAGAGGGAGAACGGGGGAATAATCTTTCTTAAATTAAATTAATAGGTTTTTACGCAGAATTATCCGATTTGTTTGGAATTTTGGACATAAGTTAATTATGATAAGAAGTATCTCTGACTAGTTATGTGATTTTTTTTGCTTATTAATAAAGGGGGGGGGCAATTATTTCGCCTCAAATTAGATAAATCGTTGTTTATGCAGAATTATCCAATGTATTTCTTTTAAATGTAGGTACTTTCTAAAAAGGTGAATACCTGAATAGTTCTAAGAGTTTAATGGCTAAGTATAGAAGGTGAATCGAATACAACCCCCATCCCCTTAAATTAAATAAATGGCTTTTTACGCAGAATTATCGGATTTGTTTCAAATTTTGGATTATAGATTCATTATGATAAGGTGTATCCCTGATTAGATATGGGATTATTTTGCTAATTAAAAAGGGACGAGTGATTATAACCTCCCCTTAAATTAGTTAAATTGTTTTTATGCACACTTATCAGATGTATTTCATATTTTGGATATAAGTTCTTTCTCATAAAAAGAATCCCGGAATAGGTTTTAGGGTTTAAAAATCACCCCAGGAAATGAATATTATATGTTCTTTTTGTTGCCAAAATATTTTCCAAAATATACTCTTAATTTAATATTTTATGTGTTAAAAACTGACAATCTGTGAGTAAAATTTAAAGATAAATTGTCAATCACATAAGGAACTGAGACTTTCAATAAACGTTTAAAATGGATTGCACATTCTCTATCGTCTGTTAAATGTTGAATTTTGATACTTATCATTATTTTCTTTAGTATTTATGTGTTTATATATTTTGATTCTTTTTAATGTGTCTATTAAATAGCTCTCGTTAGAACTTTTTTTCTTTTGTTAAACGCAAAATAATTTGTTAAAAATGTTTTTTTTTTTTTTTTTTTTTTTTTTTTTTTAACAATGTTAATTTAAAGCGAAAACCAAAAGCTAAATTTCGAAAATTTTAAGTTCACAAAATGTAACGAATATTGTTAAATGTTAAATGTTTTGTTTCATTTGCTCTTTATTTATTTTTTTTTTTTTTTAGAATTTTTTTTTTTTTTTCAAATAAATGAGAATTTATTTTATATAATGCGTCGATTAAATTTAATTTTTTAACATCAATAAAACAATGAGAGCTGCTGATTTAAAACATCAATAACAAAAAAAAATAGTATAAATGTTGCTTTAAATTGCTGAATATAGTTTCATTTACAACTATATAAAAAAGGAGGGGGATTTCAGATTATAAAATGAATTACATACTATATATATGTATCTTTTTATAACTCAAGAGGGCAGAAACAGCTAAAACCTTTCACATGAATTTTCACTTCACATAAATCATTTAAAATTTTAATAATTTAAAAAAAATTCAATAGTGAAGATACATACCCTATTGATATATTTTATCATAATAGGAAAGCTCTACTATAGTTCAGAACTATTATATAGAATATATTGAACTATTATATAGAAAAGTTCAGAATTATTATATAGAACATTCAGTTATCACTTCATTTTGTTAATGGTTGAAAGCGTTATTGTTGTATATGCAAATTTACAAAACAAGGAAAATCCAAAAGTAAATAGTATAATATAGAAATCTTAACAAACATATGCAAATGCAAATAACAATACTACTAATAATAATTCGCTCCAAAAATTGCTAAATTTACCTTTCTTTAAGTTTGAGATATTTTGAACCTTTTGCGTACAATCGTAGAAGAAAAAGGTAACCACCCCCTATCAACTGTGCAATAAATTATTTTAGTAGAAAGTTGCTGTTAGCAAAAGATTATAAACAATGTCTACTTTTAAATGATGTGTATAAAATCGCTTAGGGGGCCATTTTCATATAAAAATAAATCCGAATTTTGTCCTTTAATTCAATACCAACAAATAATTTTGCCACCATAAATAGATTTTGCACCCTTAAATTAGCCTAAATTCAAATTTTCATAAATTTCTTATTGTATAATTAGTTTCCAAGAAATTAATTATTTTAAAACAAGCACATTTTAGAGGCTGCATCTAAATTGAAGTTATGTACTCAATTATTGGAATGCTATAGAATGATCATGTCTCTTCTATTAATGTATGTTATTTTTTACCAATAAGACCATTTTAGTCGCTTAATATCTTTCGGCTATAGCCACGACATATGTTTCGTTAAAATGGGTAATACAAGTATATATATATATATATATATATATATATATATATATATATATATATATATATATATATATATATATATATATATATTAGGCATAATTTAAACCAAAAATTTGAAATATCGTGTTAAAATTGGGTATTGCCGTTGAAAAAAAAAAGTTTCGGTTCGTTTTAATATGTACATTGTACATGTCACCTTTATATGTATCATTTAATAGTACACTTTATTTCCAATCCTTTGGTTCCAACAACTTTCTTCTACAATAATTTGTTGAGGCGCTAGTAAGGCGATTTTTTTTTTTGAGGGGGGGGGGGGGGTTATTCCCATGACTGTATGCTATTCTTTTCACTCAAAACATGAAATTTTTAGCTTATGAAGTTTTTCACTGTATACACGTCCTTTTTTAACTTGTTTTTGTACTTCATATTTTTTAATTAATTTAATTGTAAAGTACTTCTTTATGTGAAATTATATTCAATCTAAAGTTAACAAAATACTATTTCTATAAAACTCAGTTACAGATATTATTAAAATTAAATTTTATTCTACATCTAAAAAATAAAAAATAAATAAAAATAAAGATCTTTTATTATAATAAAGTTATTAAGGTTTTAATGCTTGTATTCCAATATGAAAAAAAGCAGAATTGATTGCACTTTTACTCAAACATAGAATATTTTCCCCAAACCTAAACCTGACGTCATTTTCACCATATCAAAATTTAAATATACACCTTTCATATCTGTTTTCACTTTTTAAAGAAAATCAATAATTTAATTTGATCATTTTGATTCAAAACTTGAAGTCTCGATAGCTATTAACTGAAACAGATACTAAACTATCCATATATTTTTTAAAAGTATAAATGAAATTTTATAAAAGAAACAAACATTCACTGGGTTTTATAACAGACAATATTCTTGACACAACGTAGTTTAATTATTTTTTTTTCACTTTTAATAAAAAAATGACAACATACAAATTCAGTAATCTGTTTTTTTTTCCTTTGCTTTTAATAAGCATGGAGTACTTCTGTTGCCACGTTTAGAAAAACGGTATTATAAACTACAAAAAAATTAATGTTTCAAAAATAAATTAAGAAACAGTATTCAAATAAATTCCATTTAAAAGTACATTTTTTCCCCTTTACGATGGTGTAAAAATTAAAAAAGTGCACAGTTAAGAAATCCAAAGTTTGCAGTAGAAAAAATTGCAAAACCGGAAATGCATTTCAAACTTTAAAGTGTTACCATTCTTAAAATGACGTATGCGTTACGCACAGATGCTTTTGGTCTTTATAATATAGATATTGAAACCACATTTTTAATATTAAATAAGTTGGAAAAAAGCGTATATTTTTATTATTGTCATTTCGAGTATTTAAAACTTAGAAGTAATTTTTTTATTTGATTTAATAAACATTATTTAGAATTCTGTACTTTGGTACTGTGTATTAGGTATAGAATTTAATATAAAGAGTAATATGCAACAAAAAAAAACTAATCAAACTTAAAAGCGTATATCGAATTTTAAAACGTACACTCCAGCAATTATTATGCAAAGACAGTACCGTAACCGATTTCTTTTATGTGTCCCTGTAAATTAATAAAAAATTTTAAGAATGTTCTATTTTAACGTGATCGTAAAGAAATTCAAGAATTTATGCCAGTTTCAAATGATTTGGAATAGCGTAATATCATTAAAATACTCTTCAATTCTTTTGAGTGTCCCTAAAATTGAAACATTAACAGTACATACTTCATATGCAATAACAAACATGTTTTAATAAACCTAAATAAGTTTTATCAATTGTATAAAAATCCGAGTGTATTTACGGGAGTCAGTGCATGGACAAACGGAAAAACAAACAAAATGCAAAAGCACTTTTTAACTTTGTTGGAAAATGCTAAAAATCTACAAAAGTACTAAAAATCTTGCATGTATATAAGAGGGCGTGAGGTTCAAATTTTGCCTTTTCCAGAAAGTAAAATTTTTTCGATTAAAATAAATATCATAAAAACTGTTAGTTTTCATTGTAAACACCAAAATTTTACAATGCCAAAACACACGTTGAAAGTTTCTTTCTTCCTTTTTTTCATTTTTTTTTCTAAAATTATAGTTTTTTTTTCTTTTACGCAGATTTATTAATAAAATAGGTTCATACAGAAAATTAATTTTTAAAAATGTCGATAAAGTGCGTTTTGAAGTTTACGTCCTCATATATATTATATAATTTTAGAGTTACATTTTAAGTGTCGTCTACAAATTTCTAGATAAATAAACCGTATGATTATTAGCGGAAACAATAAAAACTATACGCAGAAAGGATATATATTCAGGATTTACTGCTCTCGATGAACCTAAAACATATTCTAGCACTCCATGTATGTCCCCTCTACTGTGATATCAAAATGACGTAAGGGGGCAGATTTACTGGGGGTAGATATCAGGCTCTCGTAGAGAGGGAAATGCTGCAGCACTGGATATCTGCCCCCATCTAATGCAGAGGTCAAAATGGTGGATGGGGGCAGATATACTGGGGGTAGATATCAGGCTCTCGTAGAAAGTGAAATGCTTCAGTACTGGATATCTACCCCCATCGAATGCAGAGGTCAAAATGGCGGACGGGGGCAGATATACTGGGGGTAGATATCAGGCTCTAGTAGAAAGTGAAATTCTGCAGCACTGGATATCTACCCCCTTCTAATGCAGAGCTCAAAATGGCGGACGGGAGCAGATTTCATGGGGGAAGATATCAGGCCCTCGTAGAAAGTGAAATGCTGCACCGCTGGATATCTACCCCCTTCTAATGTAGAGGTCAAAATGGCGGACGGGGGCAGATTTCATGGGGGAAGATTTCATACATCCCTACGTATTCTCAAGCCTCTGAGCAACGATCCCTTACCAACGTCCCTTACGTCAAATAACACTCATTCGGTAATTCAAAAAATAAAGCATTGTCACGTTGTACTGACATGTTCCACCACAACTCATTATACAAAACACTTTCATGCGTTGCAAACGATCCCGTGTCAGATGAAATATGCTCCAATTTTGAAGAGTTTAATGTCATATTTCCCCCTCAAAATCAACAAGCTAAATATTTCTCGGGAAGAGACATTTCCACAAAATTTCAAATGAATGCCCTTGCTCATGGAACAGCTTGTAATAACGATGCTTGGCTAAATATCCTTAAATACGTGGTCCCTATATTTTTCATAGGTGTTTTCTGTCACCCAATTCGAACAAATTTTAATTATGAGTCCCCTATGGAAAGGTGGTCACCTATGGTTCTGGATATCTTCAACGTCTTGTTGATACGCTCTGTGCTACTAATCCTTGCTTCTCGATTCACCATGACGCACAAATGGAAAAAGAAAAATAATTAAAAAAAAGTATGTAAAAAGGAAAAAAGTTTGTTATCAGCATAACTCCTAAGTGAGACTTGTTGTTTTTTTTCTCTCTCTCTCTCAAGCAAGATACTTTCTATGTTTTTTCATACGAGTACTAAAAAGGACTAGCAAAGATACTGTGTTACAAAGATGTTGTGTGTTTTTTTCATTTCCCTTACAGTTGAGTGAAATTTTTCAGGAGATGTTTGTATTTTTATATTTTTTTTAACGAAATCATCAGTGCATTTTTTATTTTGGTGATTTTTATTTTTTATTTTTATTTTATTTTTATTTTTTTTTTATTTTTTTTTTGACAAAATTATACCTAGCTTATGGAAAGCTGTGATTAAAAAAAAAAAAAAATATGACTTTTTTCAAGGACAAACTGACTTTAAAAATAGACTGTAAATAAAAGACTGTGTTCGATTTTTTTAGGTTATAAGCTTCGGAATTAAGAAGAAAAATTCAAGACATTCTCTGTGGTGTTTAAGACTACTTTCTTGAATGGACATATTTTTATGCCTAAACATTTATTAGAGAATTTCCTTGTTTATGTTATATACATCTTATTTTTTTTCAGAAATATTTTTTCCCTCTCTCTGTTTCAGCAGACAAGAAATTTTTGTTTTATGATATACCTATATTTTTTTTTTTCTCGGGTAAGAAGTTTTGACTTTTTTTCTCATACGATATAATTTTTGTTGTGTGTTTTACATTTGCTATACTCATAAGTTAGAAGAAGTTGCTTGTTATGTTCTTTGTTTTGTTTGTGAAGAAAAACCACTTTATAATGATACACATCAATTTTTTTTTCCAAGTAGAATACAGTGCTAACAGAGGAAAGTACAACGACGAACTATTTTTTTTTATTTATTTTAAATAATTTCAGATTTTCTTTTTTACTTTTTTAAATGTTGACTGTTTTTGACCCTTTTATGCATAAGAACGGTATGTGATTTCCCTTATTGCCGGCAATAACCCACTTATAACCCCCCTTATTTATTTTTATTATTATTGTGATTGTTTTTATTATCTATTTTCAGTTGGCCAACAATTTTTTTTCTTTTCTTCCTTTTTTTTCTCAGTAGTTTGTGTGTATTTTTATCTCAGTAAGTAAAGAAGATTTTCTTTAAATGTTGACTGTTTTTTACCCTTTTATGCATAAGAACGGTATGTGATTTCCCTTATTGCCGGCAATAACCTACTTATAACCCCCCTTATTTATTTTGATTATTATTGTGATTGTTTTTATTATCTATTTTCAGTTGGCCAACAATTTTTTTTCTTTTCTTCCTTTTTTTTCTCAGTAGTTTGTGTGTATTTTTATCTCAGTAAGTAAAGAAGATTTTCTTGTTTGTTTTTTGTTTTCTCTTTTTTTAATTTCTTTTCTTTGGTGTATTTTTCTTGTTAACTTATTATTATTTATTTGTTATTAAGTGGCTGTAAACGGGCGTTCGGAACGAATACCATCAGGGTGCCCGAATGTGAATATAGCAAGCCCATGGCAAGAAGCTTGCTCCTGGATTCAACCACTCACTCAGCATTCTCTCGCGAACATAGCCTGTGTCAGCCTGTGACGTGTTTAAGAGTCACCAATTAAAAAATAAATAACTCAGCACATTTTGGGGCTGAGAAAATGTAAAATGTAATCGTAGAGTTAGTGATGCACTGATTGTGGTAAGAGACAGACGTCTCAAAAATCACGGCTATGATTTGGCTAAAAAGCCGCACTTGTTATCTTCCCTTTGTAAAGGGAAGATAACAGGGAAGTCCCTTAGTCCAGATGGTAATTAAACTGAATTATAATCAAGCCTTTAGTCCGATATTATTTTCATTCCGTACTCACTAGTAGTACTTGATATATTGTGCACTGCAAATTTTCAACCACAAAAATAAACACGTTTCGGAATACTTGTTGTCACCAAATTTACAACACATTAATAAGCTGTGAAACGTTTTTTGTGTTGTGATTGTGTTCTTAATATATTGCAAAAGTGTTCCTCTCTAGAAATATGTCCTTAATATGTTGCAAAAACATTGCTATCTAGAAATGTTTTCTAAAATTAGTGTTGTTAATTGTGTTGAAATAATGTTGTAAATAGTCAAAATATACATTTAAATACTTAAAAGGTGATGCAAAAATATAGATATTAATTATCTATTATTTTACCTGAGATCTTTCGAATGCCCACCCATTCATTTTCAAAGAAATATAAAAGAAGATAATTGATTAGAAATAGAAAATGTAAAAAACGAAACAAAAACAAAAACAGCCCGCGTGTATAAACAAAGTCGCGATGAATTCACTGAAACACCAAGGATATTGTACCAGACAAACAGTGCTTAACAAATATACTGTTTGTAATGAGTCATTTCATACGCGAACTGTTTTTGTTTTTCGTGACGATGTCTGTTTTTGTTTTGTTTTTACGTTTTCTATTTCTAATCAATTATCTTCTTTTATATTCCTTTGAAAATGCATGGGTGGGCATTCGAAAGATCTCAGGTAAAATAATAAATAAATAATATCTATATTTTTGCAACACCTTTTAAGTATTTGTTTGTATATTTTGATTTAATAACAAGGTGTAAATTTCCATCAAAGACACTGGCATTAATACAGTGGTTTGACTCGTTGTAAATAGTTTTAATGAATATAGTTTCTTAAAATACTGTTGTTCTGCACAACATTTTATCCCCAAATTAACAACACATTCAGGGATGTAGTGGAGGGTATACGGGGGTATAAGCCGTATACCTTGTGGATTTTTTAAAGGAGTCTCGTATACCCTCTGTTTCTCAAGAAAGCTTGCAGTATACTCACTCTAGGGTATACTGTCTGCCTTGAACGTATTCCCTCTACTTGGAGCGTGTATCCTCTGTTATTTTTACGACTACACCTCTGAACATATTATAAACACCACACAATTTAGAACACTATATAACAAAACATGTAAAACACTTTCAAAACATTTTCTACATGGTGCATTTAAAATTAAACAATTTTAAAAGTGAATGTTTTGAAAACCCATTTTCTCTCTTGTAATTTTTAACAACACTTTATGCACAATCTTTTTATTTCTTACAACACATTCGAAAACGTTTTTAGTACGAAGTGTGGATTTATATGTTCAGTTAGTGTTGCAAAAGTGTTTCACGCATTTGCAGTGCATTGAAATTTACTAGGGTATCCATCTTCGTCTGCTAGGAATATAGCTAAAAAGTTCTTTTATTATAGATTTTTGTATACTTTATTATGAACGGATGCACACTCTTAAAACGAAAGAGCTGATTTGGCTTCTCATGAAAGAGCTGTAATTTTTTCGATCATAAAAGAGTTGTTTTTCAAACGATTAAATCTTCTTGATCTAAATTGGTTATTTAAATAGATCAACTTCATTTAAATTGGTTAAAACTCGAGTTATTTCAACTCTTTTTTGAGAAGCTGTCTTTCAACATTGAGATGAGTGGATTTCAGCTCAACTTGAGCTATTTTGTGGCTAACTTTTTAAAAGAGCAGTATCTTTCCGCGAGTCGCCATTTTGGTTCCCTGTAATTTCTTAAAAATTACTATTTAATCGTAAACTACAAAATGCAGCTGAAATGATTATTTAATGATTGAATCATACATTACAAAAAATTATATTAAATAAAATAAAACAATCTGCTTTGGAAACTCAAAGATTGAAAGTTCAAATTTTTAATAGTAAAAATCGTTTGATTTATTTATTCATTTATTTTATAAAATATTCAAGTACAGAGGAAACAAGTGTGCATAAACCTTAAAAATGTTTATTTTATGCTTCGTACAAAAATTAAATGAAAAAAATTGCAAAACAATAATTATATTAGTTTGTGAGAAATAATAGGAAACCAAGATGGCGGTTTGCGGGAAAATACGGCATCGGTTCGAAAAGCGATTTTTTTTTTTTCTAAAGTCATAAAAAATCAGAACATGAAAATTGGCTATTCTAATATAATTTTAGTTTATTTACGAAGAAATATTATTCATATAAATATTTTGTAAATGTATGCTACATCAATGCAAATTTACTATTAAACGCGAAACATTATAAGTAAACTACACTTGAGCTTAAACTCAGAATTCATCATAATTTACAACCAATGCATAACATATGAGTCTTGATAAAGGACACGTTTCATGCCGTAATAATTTTCAGTTCCCTTTACATAAGCGCTATTATCTCGATGGATACTTTGAAGGGAAAATGCATTGTTGAGGAAATTATAGCTGAAAGGAAGGCTGTTGAATAAGTCAAGGTTTTAAAATGGATAACATGTGTTAATTTTCTGAGCTAGTATGCTTTTGCAATAAAGAAAAAGTTATAAAATATGTCTTTTGGGTTGAATAAAGAAAAATATTTTTAAATCCGCAATTTTTAAATAACAATATAGATGCCGTATATAAATGATGTCACGTTGGAGGGGGGGAGGGAAGTTCGTGAAATTGTGACAGTTTGTGACAAAGCGGTGGAAGGGGTTAAGAAGAAATGTGACATCACACATTTTGATTAAAATAAAAGCAATTAAAATTATACAGATAAAATTTTGAAGTAATTTTGAAATTAAAGAATTTTGTGCTCATAAAGTAAAGATAAAATTTAAAGCCAAATATATTAAATTTCATTTCAAATTCCAAAATCTTTCATATTAATATTTTATTAGTAGGTTATATTAATTATGTTTTTGTTGTAACCTTACTCTTATTCCATAAAAAATAAGTCACGTATAATTTTTATTGTTATGCTCACAAACTTCATGTGTTTTAAGTTTTAATATAGTCAAAGTTAAAGAATAAAATTTGAAATTTGATAGCTTTGTTTCTGAACTGCAAGTACCATATATTTTATGGAAGAAACGTTATATCCGTCGCAAACGCCGGATTGAAAAAAAAAAAAAAAGTTGTTCTCAACTGCTTTGCTCAACAAGTGTAAAACGTTTTAAAATACAGTCGAGTCTCTCTATAACGAAACTCCATACATCAAAGTTCTCTATATAACGAATTTTTTGTAGGAACGGTTTCCTTTTCGCATGATTACATTAAAAATAGTCTCTATATAGCCAAATATTTATCTCCATATAACGAATTATTTCATAAACTGGTCTTAATTTATTCAGTTTAAAAAAACTTCAAAATCATATGGAATCAATTTTCCATCACTTATTTTTGATTTATCTTTCAGTGTTGAGGTTTTTTTTAATTACTTCTCTCCTTGTTCTTTCAATCCAACGAATTCATCCCACCTCCCACACACCTTTTAACATCCTTCTGGAAACAGAGTCAATTAGATTGTTACACATATAAGAGAGGAATCAATGAGATTCTCATAAGAGAAGCCTTCATATGGAGAAAATGTTAACTACAATTTTTCATTCCTTGCTAAAATTTGAGCATTTTTTTTTCCTTTGACAGCGTAACAATTTTAAAATCAAAACAATAAAAAATTACAGATTTCTTCGTCTGAAATTAATGCAAGTCTTCCTTATTTGATTTTCATCAAGCTTTCAAATAAATGTCTGATCTTAAAAAAAAAAAAAAAAAAACTACTTAAATAATTAAGAAATAAAATGTTAGGTTAATATTTACTTTTAAACATTTCAAATTCTTAATTAAAAACATCAAAAATAATGTTTGTTCAAAATTTACAAATTAAATATGATTTTTAACATCATTTTCTATAAATCGAATTTCTCTATATAACGAATTTTTTGCTGGAACGATGGATTTTGTTATATAGAGACTCGACTGTATTTACAAATTCATTTTTTAACAGAATGATATAAAATAAGAAGGCCTGACGATGGAACTAATTTAAAATCGAACTTAGTTTCCCATTTTATGATAATTAAATTGTCTATCGAGTTATAAGTGATTTCGATCACGTGATCATGCCGTTTTCTCCCTTTGTAAGACTGGTTTTTCTGCTTTCGTCGAAAACCACGGTTCAAAAAGCTAACTTTGATGACTTTTTTTTAAAAAACCTACTGCGTTTGTAAAAAAAAACAGAAAAATGAGTGCGATTAGATAGTTTCTGAAAAACAACGCCTGTTAGTTTCATGCATTTTCGAGCAAAAATAAATTAAAATTTATGCCATAAAGTTGCCCTTTATGATTTAAGAACACCCTTAAGGGAAGTATCTTATTTTAAGTTTAAGCTAAAAATAATTTGATCAACTTCAAGATTGTGATTTTATATGAGTCTTATTTTACGAAGTTCTTCTAGAAATGAATTGACCATTTTATAAAATACATAGGTGGATTTTCAAAAAATATATACTTTTTGAAATCAAAGTGAACGAACATAAACTCGCATGAGTAGAAAAACTTTATTTATTGAGTTTAATTATTCGTTGCCCCCGAAAGGCATTAAAAAATGTCATTTATTTAAAAAACAAGATTAATCATTGATAATACAAAGATATATTGCGATGGCCAACAAAGAAGATTTAGAAAAAGGAGCGGAACACGAGATTGAATATGCATATGACATTTAATGAATATGTTCGAAAGATTATGGATTTTGAAGGCTATTATTTACAAACACTAATTTTGGATTCAGTTAACCCCTTAAAGGACGGTGATGCTGCTATAGCATCATATAATTTTAATTCCTAATTGCCACATTCACGCCCAAATTTTTTAATGAAATGTTCACCTGTTATGTAAATGTTAAGTACACTGTAAAAAAAATTCAAGAGGTTACTAAAATTTTTTTAGTAAATTTGTATTCCACAGAATTTTTTAGTAACCATTACAAACTTTTTTTTTTTGCAAGTGAAACAAACATTTCTATTGTAAACTGAACAAAAGAATTTTTTGTATAACTAACTTAAAAATTTTTAGTATGAGCCACCAAGCAAATTTTAGTAATAGCTCCAAAATTATTTTTAATAACCATTACGTGTGTCCGAAGGGCAGGAACTTTCTTCGAGCTGCATCCAGACTTCCGAAGCGGAAGATTTTCGTCAAAACCGCAATAGATGGCAGCACCAAACATTGCTACATGCTCCGACAGGATTTTCATAATCCTTTTATTAACGAGTACTTACACAACATACATTCGGGGCGTAGGCCAGTAACGAACCCGGAACCTTTTGGCCTGGAGTTCGTTACCATAACCACTATGCTATCAAGGCCACGCCAAGTGAGTTTTAGTAATAGCTATTAAAAATATAAAACTATTAACCCTATTCGTTGCTAACTTTTTTCTAGTAATTCTTACAGATTTTCTTGTAACCGACTAAGATTACTAAAAATGTTTTAGTAATTACAAGGATCACTAAAGTTTTTTTAGTAGATCGACCTTTTTTTTTTACAGTGTACGCGAAAATAAACATTTATTCGTTTACAAAAAGTTTTCTTGTAAATACCACTGTAATTCAATTATTTTATCATTTTACGAATACAAGTATCTTGTCCCTGAAAGGATTAATAGCATAATTCTGCGATTTAATGGGGAGAATATTATATTCCAAAACAGAGGCATTCAAAATCCGAAATATTTCTTTATGCTTGTTATCAGTTTTTCAGATGCACATGTTAATCATTTATGTCTATTCTGTTTAAAGCGTGATAAATTATGGTTGTATTTTCTGTATCATTGTAACGTATATATTAAATTATACATTTTGTATTATATATAATGTATTATGTATTATATATTTTGTAATGAATGTCTGAAAAACATTCACAAAATCATCTTCTTTTACATTTTCTTTGAAAAGTTAAAAAACATCTATTTAATATTTTCCAAGTCGCAGTTCTATATAAAACTTTAAAAAAAATCAAATAACAATAATAAATAAATCCAACCTGACATATCAAAGTTTACTCGAACGTCAGAGAATACATATTTACCATTTATAAACCAAATATAGAAAGGGATCCTCCAGAATATAAAAAAGTTCTGTTTTCAATGTTTATATTTTCAAAATTTACTATTCATACTTTTTTATAAGTATTGAATAACTACCTCATTCTATGTTTGGATTGAAAAGAGTTTGAATGTAAAGAAGACGCATGGAATATTCGGTTCCAGTGCAAATATATGAGTTTTTGTAAATGCAAAAAAGCTTAAGAGAGATTTCAGAGGTTTTCCAAGAATTTCTAATATTGTAGAAATATCACATATTTCTAATATATAATTACTTTAATATAGATTTTATATATATATATAAATATATTGAGTAATTGAAAAAAAATTATAATATATTTAAACTACTCGATATATTATGCCAAAAGAAGTAGTGTCGAATCAAATAAATTTCTTTAAAAAATTTCCTGTTAAGAAAATCATTTCATAAATAAAAATGAATAATTTGATTTGTCTGTTGAATACAAAATCAATGTCTTTCCTACTTTTAATCCAAATGATGTAATGATTTTTTTAAATATTATTACAGTCTTTGATAATATCATAATATATATATGTTATCAGAAATATCTTATTTCTTACTTTTTTGCCAAATTATCTCATATTTTTATCCTTTTCGTAATACGTTGGGGACTTTATCCAATGTATACCAACGCAACAGAACTGGGATGAACCATTCTTTGTGGTAGACTATTTTTAGAAAAAATTCAATAATGTTATAGTGACACTTCGCTGCTGTCCACTTTTATATAGCGTTGTGGCTGGGAACATGAATGGGATAATGTTAAAGAAAATGTTGTGGTAACTTGTTTAACGTTTAATGAGTATCCGCTTCATAAATTTTTAAGAATAACATTTTTCTTAAAACTTTGCACTCGAAAGGAGGTTATCACTTATCACTAGTGTGTAAATGGATGCTCCAAACTTTAAACTAATTTTCTTAGCAATAATCTAATGGCCGAATAATCTGTGTTAAAGATGGCGAAATAAACTGCAAAATATTAGTGATGTGTCAAAGAATTTGCGTCCAGATTTACGAGTGGTGTTTGATTAACCCATAAATGCATAGGATAGAACGCGTTCCAAAAAATGCGCAATTCAAAGAATCAGAATTCATACCAGAAAAATCTAAATAGTAAATTTTTCTTTATTTAATTACGAATGGTCTGTCATTAAGTAAAGTGAAAATTGATCTTTTAAATTTCTGGTGAGAATACGGAACAGGGTTAGTATAAAAACCGGTTTTTTTGAAAAAAAACCAAAAAACCGGGTTTTTTTGGTTTAAACCAGGTTTTTTTGGTTTAAACCGGTTTTTTTTTCAAATCATTATTTAAATAGCATTTGCAAGAAAAATAACTTGTGTTTTAGAAAGTCATGAGGATTTTTTGTAATTAATAGTTAATTAATGTTAAACATTCACATTAGTATTTATTTTTTTGATAATTAAATAACTAAAGCATAAAAAATTATAATTATTTATCTTATAAGTTTAGGTTTCTATAGGGAAATATTCATTGTGTGAAAAAAAAACTATTAATTTATTAGTATACTTATATAAACCTTTTAGATAATAATTTAAGAAATAATTATATGCAGGTTGATAATGAAGAACATAGTAAAGGGCGAACAAACATATTTTACTAAATTAACAGAAATAAGCTGAAATAGAAAACATTTTCTTGTGTATAATTTAGAAATTATTTACAGTATTAACATCAACAAATGATTATTAATCTCTTACTACATATATTTAATTAAAAAATATCAATATGCATTTTATTAATGCTAAAAAATACATGTGTATTGACTTACTTGATACATCAACGAATGTAATGCTTACACAAATTGAGACATAGGCTTAGAAAAATTATTATTATTATTATTATTATTATTTTAAATACAAACTTTATTTTTTCTGTTTCTTTGTTCTTCAAAAGGTGAAGATTTAGCATTAAATTTTATTATCTGTGCAAGCATCGAGTTACATGGATATTTTTGTTTTGTAAAATTTAATGTATCCTTTTTTTCTTGTTCACATAGTTCACTTTGACTGTATTGTGGTTCAAGCATGTATACCTAAAAGGGCATGGGTGTTAGGGCAATTTTATACCTGGACTAAAAAACTATGAGACTTCTTTATTTAAATTTTTTTCCTCTTAATATTTTTTGAAGACCTGTCCAATTATAAACTGCATTAGTAATGGAACTTATTACTTTAGATATTATCCAGGGCAACTGCAATAGAATTTAACAGTTTAAACATATCTTCAACTTTTCTTTTAAAATAAAAATTAGACAGATACGAGCTTTTGAATATTTTTATCAATAACATTCCTATTTTCTACACAAATTTTAAGTAAAGTGGGGCAATTTTTAAGGTAAACATCTAAAGCATCTGAAAATGAATCACACCTAGTATTATAAGGAAGAGCTAATTTGACAGCATTTACATTGCATGCAATTTTTACATTTGGCTCTTAAACATGTTTTTGATGTATTTCTTATTCCCTCAAATGAAAACCAGATTATATTTTACTTTCTTCTAGTTTTAGACATTCTTTTATTTCAATATATATAAGTAGCTTTCTTAAAATAAAATACAATACAAAGTAACTGGAAACAGAAAAAAAATAATGTAAAAACTGCAAATCCAATCTAAGAAAAATCAAAGCTTACTAAAACCAATAACTATGGAACAGAGAAAATTCATAGCCAATCATTCATTAGCATACAGAACAAGAGTAACCAATGGAAAGAATGACTTATGATTATGTCATTATTGATGCTTTGATACATGATGCAATCCTTAGTAAATCATAATCAAGCTATCTAAGCAGTAAAATTGCATTTTTGGCTGGCATATGCCATTTTTACATTTTTTAAAAAATAAAAGGTTTAAAAAAGAATTAAAACTAACTACCTTTTTTTATCCTCCACAGTTCACTGTATAAAAATATTTTGCCATGTCAATTTATAGCTAGTAAAAAAAATTAGATTGATTAAAGATGTTTGTCACTTTAAAAATTTGTCTTTAGCTTTGCTTGTAGCTACTCCATAACTTTCATTTTGCACATTTTAATAATATGTAAAATAAATGAAAACATTGGGAAAAAGGGAAAAAAACCTAATTTAAAAAAACCAGCATGGTTTTTTTTAAAAAACTACTTGGTTTAAACCATGGTTTAAACCACGGTTTAAACCAGCGTGGTTTAAACCAAACAACCCTGATACGGAATATGTGAATAAAACCCCCAATAAATCGGGAACACTTATGGTATCGAAAATGATACAATATGCATTTAAGGGTTAAACACTAGTTGTAAGTGAGAGTCATTTCTCGAGTGCAAAGGATTAACATGAAAACTTTTCCAATTGCTTTTATAAGGGGCGAGAGCTCATGTCAATGGGTTTCTTAACGAAGAATGCAACTTATTGACCATGTACGATCCGCGGAATCCTTTAATCGAAGAGATGTGGACTTATAATCCCTGATAAATTTTGAATCGTCGACTTATGTAGATTTTGTAATGACTGACTCAAATGCATTAACAAATTTTTTTTACCTTTTCATATTTTTTTATGGCTATGTAATATTTTGTAAAGTTGCAATAGAGCTATATCTCATTTTTTAAATTTAAATTAAATAGCAATAATAAACAAATCTTACCTGAAATATCAAAGTTTACTCGAACATCAGAGAATACATATTTATCATTTATAAAGCAAAAACGGAAATAGTATAAAAAGTTTTATGTTCAATATTTACATTTTCAAAGTGTAGTATTCATACTTTTTTGATAAGCATTGAATAACTGCATTATTCTATGTTTGGGATGAAAAGAGTATATCTTTGAAGGTAAAGAAGATGCATGAAATATTCAATTTCAGTGCAAACATATGTGTTTTTGTAAATGCAAAAAAGCTTAGGAAAGTTTTGATAAATTTTCGATGAATTTCTAATATTATAGACATATGTATGATTACTTTCATGTAGATTTTTTTTATTCTGAGTAATTGAAAAGTATTCATACTTTTTTGATAATCATTGAATAACTGCATTATTCTATGTTTGGGATGAAAAGAGTATATCTTTGAAGGTAAAGAAGATGCATGAAATATTCAATTTCAGTGCAAACATATGTGTTTTTGTAAATGCAAAAAAGCTTAGGAAAGTTTTGATAAATTTTCGATGAATTTCTAATATTATAGACATATGTATGATTACTTTCATGTAGATTTTTTTTATTCTGAGTAATTGAAAAACAAATTTTGCAATATATTTAAACTACTAGGTCTATTATGATAAAAGGAGTAATGCCGAAATGAAACAAATTTCTTAAAAGCAATTTCCTCTTAAAAAAACATTTATAAATCAAAAAAAAAATGTATCAGTTGATTACAGAATCAAGGTTTTTCCTATCCTCAATCTAAATCATTTAATGGTTTATTAAAAAATGTTATTTATATTCTTTGATTAAATAATAATATATATGTCAACAGATTTAATATATTGGGTTTTTTCCATTTTCGGCAAATTGTATGTTATTTTTACCTTTTTCGTAAAATGTTGGCGATATTATCAAATGTATGCCAACGCTACAAAACTGGGATGCACCAGTCTTTTGTGGCAGAATATCCTTAGAAAAAATTCAATGATGTTATAGCGATGCCTCCCTGCATTTCCTTTCTAGCTAACGTTATGGCTGGGAACAGATATAGATCAGCAATAAAGAAAATGTTTTACTAATCTTTTATACAACCGGGCTATAAAGATTTTTTAACTTTTCATGAAAATGTAAAAGAATCTGATTTTGTGAATATATTTGAGTCAGCCATTACAAATCTATATAAATCACAGATTCAAAATTTATCAGGGATTATGGCATAAACCTTCAAAACTTCGATTAATGGATTAGTTGGGTCTCACATTGTCAGTAAGTTACATTTTTCGCAAGAAACCCATTTACATAAGCTCTTGTCCTTCATAAAAACAAATTTTTCATATTAAGGAGCAACACTAGTCACAGAAAAAGACCCGGATGATAATGTAAAGTCTATGGTAGCGTTCTTTTCAAATATCTCGCTCAAATTTTAATATTTTTACATGATTTTTTTTGGCATAGGATAGCTGAGGACGATGTTCAACCGGGCTAGTTTCTATTTTTTTAATTCCAAATATAGAATTTTTTGTTATTATTTATGTTTTGTGATTTTTTAAATTTTTTGTAACTTTCGAAACCGATTAGAACCGGTTCTGAAATTGAATCTATTATGGTATAAACAATGTATTTCAATCTTTTTATTTAAATCAATTAAACAATAATAAATAAACCTTACCTGAAATATCAAAGTTTACTCGAACTTCAGAGAATGTATATTTACCATTTATAAAGCAAATACGGAAAAAGATCCTCCAAAGTATAAAAAGTTTTTTGTTCAATATTTACATTTTCAAAGTATAGTATTCATACTTTTTTGATAAGCATTGAACAGCTGCGTTATTCTATGTTTGGAATGAAAAGAGTATACCTTTGAACGTAAAGAAGATGCATAAGATATTCAGTTTCAATGCAAAAATATGAGTTTTTATAAAGGCCAAAAAGCTTAGGAAAGTTTTCAGAAATTTTCGAGGATTTTCTAATATTACAGACATATGTATGATTACTTTCATGTAGATTTTTTTTTTTTATTCTCAGTAACTGAAAAACAAATTTTATATTTTATTTAAACTACTAGATATATTATAACAACAGGAGTATTGCAAAATCAAATTGTAAAAGGATAAAGAACTGTAAATTGTATTTAGATTAACCTATTTAGCATTATTCGAAATTTTAGGATTATTTATCATATAATCTGGGGTCGTCAACCTTGCGAGCGCAGTGAGTTTTTTCACTATTTACGGTGGTTCATTTCTTTTACTCACATGTAGTATATGGCATAGTATGCAGAGAGTGAACAGGACTTACAGGTGTGATAGAATGCAGCTATAAGAGCAAATTTTGTAGAAGATTGTATGGTCGGACGTATGCGGTGAGAAGTCAAAATTTGTTTTTCCCTTTCGCAGTTGAAGGAAGAATAGGAGGAGATAATTCAGAAAACATGTCATTGCCCAAATGTAACTAATTTACACGCTCAAATGTTTATCCTCAAAAGATCTTCCTTAGCTGTAATGCTCCTAGTCGCCAGGATTGAAATTGTTGCTAGAGAGATATGTTGGAAATGCCTGATGTCTACGAAATACCTGATGTCTACACAAATGTCCGTCATTCCCTATTCCGCAGATGTGAAGCTGCGGTGAGCATTACAATTGAATGAAGGTCTTTTGAGCTATTTCTTTGAGCATGTACTTAATTACATTCCAGTTAAAAAAATATCTTGAGAAGTATGTCCTCTCACCCCACCACTGGCCTAAAGGTTCTGACCTCTCAACTGGTAGACGGCAGGTTCTGGGTTTGAACCCAATCGTAGCCATCGGCCTAACCGTTCGGAGTTTTCGTGGTTTTCTTCAAACCTTGCGTAAATACGGGTTAGGTTCCCTTAGAAAGACCCCCATGAAGGGCACTCTCTCCTGGGCCTATATCTCTCGAATAGATAATGAGCCGACACAAAATAAACCAAACCAAACCGTGTCTTGTATGAATTACTTAACTGCGACAGTGCAAAATTACCTTTTACTCACCGCTTGCGTACCAACTATACATTTTTGACGAAACGTGCTCATACAGCTGCGTTCTGTCACTCCTTAAAGTCTTGTTCACATTTTCAAATACGCCCTGTGTATACAATATATACAGGGTGATTCAGCTCGTCGGTGACAAACTTTAAGGATCGATAGAGCACACCTAGACGAACATTATTGAATAGGGAATGTATGGTCCCTGACGCGATGGTAAGGCGCTAGGCGCTTTCGAAAATTTGGGTGCCGAAATTCGAAACGTCATAAAAACTAGGGAAATGGTTAGATTTTCTTGCTTGTTGCGTCGAAATGATTCTGTTTGTTTAGACTTTCTTCAGTACCAATTTGATAAGCGTATCTCTTAAAACATGGATAGGGGGCGCTGCAGACTTTGGAGAGCTAGACAACAACTTTAAGCCCGTTATTTTGATAATTTAACACATGCTCGCCAAAGTTTATACTCTAACTTAAAGTTTGAACCCAAAAGTAGAGCCCTGCAAAAAGCGTAAGAGCCGGAATAAAATGTCAAAGTACAGGGTGGTCGAAACTCGAAGGCTCCTAAGAGATAAACAAACAGATTTCTTGACTTATGGCATGCATTTTCATGATTCTGTTTGCTGGGGCTCTCTGAAACTCAGTTGAACGGTACAAAAAGAAACATCGATAGGTGGCGCTTTGGGCAAAAAACATAATTCGTTGACATTTCGGACGCTAACTGGAAACGGGGCGCTACGATCAGTTAGAAACAAAACAAGAGAGTAATTTACTTATCATAAGAAGCTATTAAAACTGCAGTTTGTTTGTTTTTTTTAACAAACATAGCTGGTTTCAATCATGCACAATGCGCGCAATAAAATTTACATAAGGTGCTTTTTGCTGATTTATGCAAAAGATATCGTACCATATCGATATGCAAAAGATACGTAATGCGTAGACGACAACGCGAGATGACGTAGTTGTATGCGCAGACACGTCTTTTGAACGTGCGGTACCTACTTAAGCTTCGGGTTACTTGTCTGCAGATCGGTAGTAGGATGGAACGGTACACAAACTCTGAATTGGCTGACATGCATTTGGCGTATGGCGCTGCTGGTTGTAATGGACGAGCCGCTCAGCGGTTGTACGCCGAGCGTTACCCCAACAGGCAAATCCCCTGCCATGCCTTCTTCGCTCGAGTACACCAGAGGTTGTCCACAACGGGATCTTTCGACGGAGGCAGGCCTGAACGGGAGCGATCAGTGAGCACCCCCGACAACGAAGAGGCTGTGCTTAACCTGGTTGAGGACAACCCAGGTCTTAGCACGAGAGATATCGCCAGACATGTTGGCATTTCGCAAGCAACTGCGTGGCGCATCTTACGTTCCCGGAATCTGCACCCCTACCACATCCAGCGGGTGCAGTTGCTCAGAGAGCAGGATTTTGGCCCTCGAGTGGAATTCTCAAGATGGTACTTGGCGATGAGATCCAGGGATCCCCGTTTTGTAAACAGCATTTTGTTTACGGACGAGTCCACCTTCAGCCGGGAGGGAATGTGGAACGCCCACAACAGTCATGTGTGGTGTGATGAAAATCCACATGAAACCAGAAGCCGAGCAGCCCAGGAGCGTTTCTCAGTAAATGTGTGGGCCGGCATTCTGGGGGATTGCCTCATTGGCCCTTATTTGTTACCTGAACGGCTGACAGGTGGAAATTACCTGATTTTCCTGGATCAAGTGCTGCCGCAGCTTCTGGAGGAGGCGCACGTACCCGAAGGTTCGCGTCGCCAGATGTGGTTCCAGCACGATGGAGCTCCGGCCCATTACACGAACGACGTGCGTCTCCATCTAAACGCAAGGTATGGCCAGCGGTGGATCGGGCGTGGGGGTCCAGTTCACTGGCCTGCCCGATCACCAGACCTCACCTGCTTGGATTTCTTCCTTTGGGGTTACCTGAAGGCCGAGGTATACCATACACCTGTCAGCAGTGCTGAAGAACTTGTGGAGCGCATTGTGGCAGCTGCAGGGCAGATCAGAGATACTCCTGGCATTGTTGGAAACACACACTCCTCAATGCGACGGAGGTGCGAAGCCTGCATCATGGCCCAAGGTCGAAATTTCGAGCATCTTCTGTAGTGTTATTTTTTGTAAATAAATTTCCAGTATCATTGATGTTTTTGGTCTAAATTTATTCAGAAGTGTTGAGCAGAGGTAGAAAATGTGTTTTCATTATTACTAACTGATCGTAGCGCCCCGTTTCCAGTTAGCGTCCGAAATGTCAACGAATTATGTTTTTTGCCCAAAGCGCCCCCTATCGATGTTTCTTTTTGTACCGTTCAACTGAGTTTCAGAGAGCCCCAGCAAACAGAATCATGAAAATGCATGCCATAAGTCAAGAAATCTGTTTGTTTATCTCTTAGGAGCCTTCGAGTTTCGACCACCCTGTACTTTGACATTTTATTCCGGCTCTTACGCTTTTTGCAGGGCTCTACTTTTGGGTTCAAACTTTAAGTTAGAGTATAAACTTTGGCGAGCATGTGTTAAATTATCAAAATAACGGGCTTAAAGTTGTTGTCTAGCTCTCCAAAGTCTGCAGCGCCCCCTATCCATGTTTTAAGAGATACGCTTATCAAATTGGTACTGAAGAAAGTCTAAACAAACAGAATCATTTCGACGCAACAAGCAAGAAAATCTAACCATTTCCCTAGTTTTTATGACGTTTCGAATTTCGGCACCCAAATTTTCGAAAGCGCCTAGCGCCTTACCATCGCGTCAGGGACCCTACATTCCCTATTCAAAAATGTTCGTCTAGGTGTGCTCTATCGATCCTTAAAGTTTGTCACCGACGAGCTGAATCACCCTGTATAGTAATTTACATATATTTATATGTGTCTGTGTGCTGTGCACTTATATAAACATACACAATCCAACAATTCGTACTCAAAACATGTATGATGAAAGTTTACTTCTTAAAATGTCAAAGTGGTATCAAGCCATTATTTCAAATTAGAAATCTCTACTTAATGTTTTTATTGATATTTAATATACTTTTAGGAGGAATTGCAAAATTTGGAATTTTTCTTTCCCCAAATAAGTCGGAAATTTGTATTCAAAAACGGCGGTAGAATTATGTGAACTTTTGTGGACAACAAATTTTCAGAAAATACAAAATCTTTTAACCTTTTAGCTAAGTTACTAATATTGTTTACACTTAACTCTTTTTGTTCTTTAATTCATACATAAACAGCTAGAATCTGGGACTATTTCAGTGCATTAGAAAAATATTTTAGAATTCAGGTTAATTCTAGCTTAAAAATTTTCAGTAAAATAATGTCTCAAATACTAAATTAATCCATCGCTTAACGAATATCTCTTAATGAATTCAACTTCTTTGGATATTTTTGTGGATACATTGTATTTTTTATAATGTGTTATAGTATAGATATTAGTTAAAGTGAAATAGCTTAAAGAAAAGCCAGAAAACACAAGTTTATTAAGATATTAATTAATATACAAGCATCTGAAAGTATTATTAATATTACTGTATCTTATTTGGCTAACTAAAAAAATTACGTATTAACTGTGTTGTTTTAAGTAAACCTTACAAACGTTGGAATAATACTTATAAAAATAATGTAGTAAGAATTCATGCCATTCAGAATAAAAACTGTTGAAAAAACATTTTTTACAATAATTGTAAAAACAGCTTTTTAAGAGAAATTTCTGATTTTGGTAATTTATATCATCGAGCATTTGAAAAAGTTTTTTTAATGTTGTTATTTTATTCGTCATTTATTTATCTATTTTTAAACTCTGTTCATAATAATAATAATAATAATGATAATAATAATAATAATTATTATTATTATTATTATAAATCTAACTAAAATGTTTTATGCATTATTTAATTAAATCTTATAAACGGCACAATAACATTTATAAAAATAATATGGTAAAAATTTACACCATTCAGCATAACATTTTCTGAAGAGCTTTTTTAACAATAGTTGTAACAACAATTTACAAAAATATATTTGATTTTGTAATTTATCTTATTACGCGTTTGAAATTTTTTTTAAATGTTGTCATTTTACCCATATTTTATATATATAAGTACTATATTTAAAATCAATTCATTAGGTACTGTTTTTTTTTAATACTGTAAGAAAAAAAAATGAGAAAGAAAAATAGAAAAGAAGATAAAGTCTGCTAAAAATTATGAAGAGGTTCGTTAAATTTTAATATTGGAGAATGTTTAGTCACTATTAGCTTTTAATTATTATACAACATATTTTGGCGAAAGAATCTTAATCAAAACAATTGTATTTATTTTAATACGTGCAATAATTAACTCAAAATTCAATCACGTCTTAAAACTATATTTATATATTCGAAATTTTGACTTATACGATATTTCCTAAGATCTGAATTCCTGACACATTTTACATTTTTTTTTCAAAAATTGCGATGTTCTATGTTGCAATGTTCTTGATAAACAATCTTAATTAGTGGACAGGAATATTTGAATAATATAATAACCGAGACTAATTAAAAACCACAAACACCCTTAAATGACAAGTGTGTTGGCGTTCATTAAATATCTCCCAAACCATAAATGTTGAAGAATAATGATGAACTTTGTCTTTTACTCCCTCTGAGGGGATGTCACGGATGTCATCCAAGAGGACATTACGGGTGAGAAGATGAAGATTTAGACAAGTAATTTCATGAGATAATGTAGGAGACCGTGTTCAGGGTCTGATTCTTCATTGATTGATGAGAAAAGATCACTTTACGTTAACCTTTTGTTATAAAGGAGTATGATAATGGAATTACGTTAATCAAATTAGACAGAAGTTTTCAATTTTTGGTCTAATAAAAGTGAAAAAACAATTTTCTACTTCTCACCAATTATTGTAAAGTTAGTGTTAAATTTAACATGGAAATAGAAAAAAAAATTACTGTTGATTTATTTTAATCTTGACAGATTGTCTATAGATTGTTAAATATTTAATGTCAAAGTTTTCTTTTAGAGTGATTGTGAGAAAACTCGGAATTTATTTGCGTTTGGAGAAAGAAATATTAGGAAGAATTGTTATCGATTTTATCCTTTCTCGATGCATTATTGCCTACTGATCACAGAGTTTTCCATAATTGCAATGTAAAATTCGAGGATACTTTAATTTTTATTTTACTTTTTCAGTATTTCCGCATGTTTTGCATGAGGAAAACAACATGTTTCTCTTTTTCATGTTTATGATGATCATTAAAAATGTTTTGTGAAATGCTTTATACTATTTTTATACTTATTAAATTTTTTTATAGCTTAATATTGAAATCAGGTTTCAACATTTCGATTATTTTATTACTTTTTAATATTATTTTTTAGGAAAATATTTCTACAAAATAAAACTTGATTACTCTTTTCGAAATATATTATTATTTTTATTAAAAACAACTACATTAAAAAAAACCTGCTTTATATTATATTTTACTCAATTTTGTAAATGTTTTAGCACTTTCACATTCAAAGTATTTTGGTACTTTTGCCAAATAAAATTTCCCATAAAGATAATGAGTAAAAGAGTAAACTCCAGCAAAACATATCAGTGAGTTTAGGTATCTAACGAAGTTAGGCAAGCAGTATTTATGCACAATTTAAAATGATATTACAAATATTGAATTTCTAATTGATTTAAAATACAAACACCGTTAAATGACAAATATGCTGGCGTTGAATAAATATCTCGCAAACCATAAATGTTGAAGAATAATGATGAACTTTGTCTTTTACTCCCTCAGAGGGGATGTCATGGTTGTCAACCCAGAGGGCATTACGGGTGGGAAGAGGAAGATTAAGACATGTAACTTGATGAGATAATGTAGGATAGGAGACCATGTTCATGGTCTGATTCTTCGTTGATTTATGAGAAAAGATCACCTTATTGAAACCCTTCGTTATAAATGACTGGAATTACGCTAATCAAGTTAGACAGAAGTTTTCAATTTTTGGTCTAACAAAAGTGAAGGAACATTTGTCTACTTCTCACCAATTATTGTGAAATTAGAAATAATTTTAGCTAGGAAATAGAAAACAAAATTGTCGTTGATATCTATTAATCTTGATAGATTGTCTATAGGTAGTTAAATAGGTAATGTCAAAGATTTTTATTGGAGTAGTTGCAGGAAAACTCGGAATTTATTATTATTATAATTTTTTTTCTTTTGGAAATGAATTATTAAAAGGAATTGTTAGCGATTTTGTCTATTCTCAATGTATTATTGCCTATTGATCACAGAGATTTCCACAATTGCAATGTAAAATTAAAGGATACCTTAAGATTTATTCTACTTTTTTAGAAGTTTTACATGTTTTGCCTGATGCTAACAACATGTTTTCCTTTTACATGTTTATGATGATCATTAATTTTTTTTTTTTATCGAATGCTTTATGCACTTTTTATTATATTTATAATCTTATTTATATATTGATGCTGAAATCAGGTATCAACATTTCGATTATTTTATTACTTTTTTATATTATTTTTTAAAGAAAATATTTCTACAGAAAAAAATTCTGATTGCTCTTATCGTAGTTCTTTTTCTTCTTATTAAAAACTACTACATTAAAGTACCTTTTTAAGTTTTATTTTACTCGTTTTTGTAAATGTTTTTCCCCTTTTACATTTTCAAGCTATTTTTTGTACTTTTACCAACTAAAATATCCCCTAAACCTAAAGATATTGAGTAAAAGAATAAACTCCAGCAAAACATGTAAGCTAGTTTAGGTATCAATTATAGTCTAAAGCAGTATCTATGCACAGTTTAAATTGATATTACGAATAAATAAGAAATTGATTTAAACCACAAACACCGTTTAATAAAAAGTATTTTTATATTCATTAAATATCTCGCAAACCATAAATGTTGAAGAATAATGATGATTTTACTCCCTCTGAGAGGATGTCATGGATGTCAACCAAGTGGACATAACGGGTGGGAAGATGAAGATTAAGACGAGTAACTTGGTGAGATAATGTAGGAGACCATGTTCAGGATCTGACTCTTGTGTTGATTGATGAGAAAAGATCAACCCTGTTTTATAAATGTGTATGATACTGGAATTACGTTAATCAAGTTAGACAGAAGTTTTCAATTTTCAGTCTAATAAAAGTAAAGAAGCATTTGTCTGCTTATTATGAAATTAGAATTAAATTTAGCTAGGAAATAGAAAACAAAATTGCCGTATATTTCTTCTAATCATGATAGATTGTCTATAGATTGTTAAATCTGTAATGTTAAAGATTTTTATTGAAGCGATTGTAAGAAAACTCGCAATTTATTTTGTTTTGGGAAATGAATTATTAGAAACAATTGTTATCAATTTTGCCCGTTCTCGATCACAGACTTATCCATAATTGCAATATAAAATTCAACGATACCTTCATTTATATTCCACTTTTTCTGTTGCGTCAGGTGCTTTTCCTGATGAAGACAACATGTTTACCTGTTTCATGTTCATGATGATCAAATGCTTTATTACATTTTTATTACATTTTTAATTTTTAATACATTAATATTGTAATCAGGATCCAGGATTCGTTAATTTTATTAATTTTTTACACTATTTTTGTAAGAAAATATTTCACTACTCTTTTCAAAGTTTTTTTTATTGTTGTTGTTCTTAAAAACAACTTCATTACAGTATTTGTTTAAATTTTGTTTCACTCATTTTTCTAAATATTTTTCCCCTTTCACATTCAAGCTATTTTGGGACTTTTAACAACTAAAATTTCCTCTAAAGATATTGAGTAAATGAATAAATTCCAGCAAAACATATAAGCGAGTTTAAATATCTATTTCAATTTAAAGCAGCATTCATGCTCAGTTTAACTTGATATTACGAATACTGAATTAGTAATTGATTTAAACCACAAACACTGTTAAATGACAAATACTTTGGCATTCAATAAATATCTCGCAAACCATAAATTTTGAAGAATAATGATGAACTTTGTCTTTTACTCCCTCTGAGGGGATGTCATAGATGTCAACCAAGAGGACATAACGTGTGGGAAGATGAAGGTTAAGACGAGTAACTTGATGAGATAACATAGGAGACCATGTTCAGGGCCTTATTCTTGCATTGATTGATGAGAAAAGATCACCTTACTCTAACCCTTTGTTATAAATGAGTATGATACTGGAATTACGTTAATCAAGTTAGACAGACATTTTCAATTTTTGATCTAATAAAAGTGAAGGAACATTTGTCTACTTTTCACCAATTATTGTGAAATTAGAAATAATTTTAGCTAGGAAATAGAAAACAAAATTGCCGTTGATTTCTTTTAACCCTTAAATGCATATTGTTATCATTTTCGATACCATAAGTGTTCCCGATTTATTGGGGGTTTTATTCACATATTCCGTATTCTCACCAAAAATTTAAAAGAGCAATTTTCACTTTACTTAATGACAGACCATTCGTAATTAAATAAAGAAAAATTTACTATTTAGATTTTTCTGGTATGAATTCTGATTCTTTGAAGTGCGCACTTTTTGGAACGCGTTGTATCCTATGCATATTTAAGGGTTAATCTTGATAGATTGTTTATAAATTGAAAAAAGGAATGTTAAAGATATCTCTTGGAGTGGTTGTAAGGTAACTCGGAATTTATTTTTTGTTTGGGGAAATGAATTATTAGAAAGAATTGTTATCTATTTTGTTAGTTCCCGATATGTTATTGCTATTGATCACAGAGTTTTCCATGATTGCAATGCGAAATTCAAGGACACCTTCATTTTTATTTTATTTTTTTCAGCAGTTCCAGATATATTTTGTGGGAGGTAAGCAACATGTTTCCTTTATTCAGGTGTATGAAGATTGTTAAATTTTCGTATCAAAAGCTTGATACCATTTTTATTATATTTTTAATTTTTTTTACGTATAAATATTGAAATCAGTTTTCAACATTTCGATTATTTTATTACTTTTTTGTATTATTTTTTCAGAAAATATCTATAAAAAATAAAAATAAAAAAATAAAAATATGACTACTTTTTGCGAAGTATATTTTTCTTTTTATTAAAAATAATTACTTTAAAGTATCTGTTTTAAATTTTATTTTACTCATTTTTGTAAATATTCCTCCTCCTTCATATTCAAGCTATTTTTTATATTATTACGAATAAAATTTTCCATCAAGATGTTGAGTAAAAGAATAAACTCCAGCAAACTTAAGCGAATTTAGGTATATATTATAGTTGAAAGCAGCATTTATGCACTGTTTAAATTGATATTACGAATACTGAATTAATAATTGATTTAAACCACAAAACCTCTAAATGAAACTTATTTTGGCATTCAATAAATATCTCGCAAATTATAAATAGTGATGAATAACGAAGAACTTTGTCTTTTACAAACAATTTATTTCGGAGAATGAGTCTTAATTGAAAAAATGGTACTTATTTTAAAACTTTCAATAATTAAATCTAACTGTCATCTCAATCTAAAAATTCGCTTATGTCATAAAATTATATTTATATATTCGAATTTTTGACTTACACCGAATTTCCTGAGATTTGCATTCTTGAAAAATATTCGATTTTTTTTTTTTAATCTTTCATAAATTTGCATTTATTATTGATAAACAATCTTAATTATTAGACAGGAATGTTAGAATATTATAATAACAAAGACTAATTAAAAATTACAAACACCGTTAAATGACAAGTATGTTGGCGTTCATTAAATATCTCGAAAACCATAAATATTGAAGAATAATGATGAACTTTACTTTTTACACCCTCTGAAGGGATGTCATGGATGTCAACCAAGAGGGCATTACGGGTGGGAAGATGAAGATTAAGATAAGCAACTTGATGATATAATTTTAAAGACCATGTTCAGGGTCTGATTCTTCGTTGATTGATGAGAAAAGATCACCTATCACCTTACTGTAACCCTTTGTTATAAATGAGTATGATGCTGGGATTACGTTAATCAAGTTAGACAGACATTTTCAATTTCTGGTCTAATAAAAGTGAAGTAACATTTTTCTACTTCTCATCAGTTATTGTGAAATTATAAATAACTTTTGCTAGGAAATAGAAAAAAAAAATGCCGTTGATTACTTCTAATCTTGAGAGATTGTCTTTAGATTATTAGATATGTAATGTTAAAGATTTCTATTGGAGTGGTTGTAAGAAAGTTTGGAATTTAATTTCTTTTCGGAAATGAATTCTTAGAAAGAATTGTTATCGATTTTGTCTGTTCTCGATATATTATTGCCTATTGATCAGAGACTTTTCCATAATTGCAATGTAAAATTCAATGATACCTTAATTTTTATTCTACTTGTTCTGCAGTTTCACATGTTTTACCTGAGTAAAACAACATGTTTCCTTTTTTAATGTTTATGATGATCATTAATTTTTTTTATCAAATGCTTTATACTATTTTTTATTTTTTTATATATTGATATTGAAATGAGGTTTCACCATTTCAATTATTTTATTACTTTTTAATAATATTTTTTAAGAAAATATTTCCACAAAGTAAAACCTGACTACTCTTTTCAAAATATATTATACTTTTTATTAAAAACAAGTACATTAAAAAATCTGCTTTAAGGTACCTGCCTACCTTTAAAATGCAATTTTCGGTCAAAAATCCGATTTTCTATATTTGGTTTAATATTAAACTCTGATATTTTAGCTTTCTAAATCAGTTTGAATTGTGTTTCTATCTTGTTTAAACTCGAGTTACAGGCATTTTAATATTAGTCATTTAATAGGTAAATTTTGGTTTTTAATTATATTTTGTGCTTTTTCTCAAAATGAGATTTTGCACATTTTGCTTTATTGCAAAACATCATAACTCGAAAAACCATGATTGTAACATTATGAAACTTTGCGAAAATACTCTTAAGGAGTTTATGTAGGTTTTGTGCCTCTACTATTATGATAATTAATTATTTTTTCATATTTTAGTTGATACAAGTTATGAATTATCATATATTTTCTTGATTTTTCTGTGTGTAAAAACTTCAACTTCTATAATTTTTTTAATAACATAGTTATAGTTATGAAAATGCTTCAGTATCTGAAGAAAGTTTCATTAATCATAATAAAATTTACAGAATAAAAATATCTTCATTTAAACTTGAGTTTTGATGTTTTGCAAAAGTACCATTTTATAGCAATTTTTATGTATGTTTTGAGCCTAAAAAAATACAAATATCATCAAAATTTTTAATGATATAAATATTTTTTACATGTTATTCATAATTTTTAGCTATATTCTATAATATAATGGAAATAAGTAGGCAATTTTTCAAATATAAAAAAAATCCCTTCTGAAGGTAGGCAGACACCTTAAATTATATTTTACTCATCTCTGTAAATGTTTTAGCCCTTTCACATTCAAACTATTTTGGTACTTTTATCAACTAAAATTTCCCCTCAATATATTGAGTAAGAGAATAAACTGCCGCAAAACATATAAGCGAGTTTAGGTATCTATTATAGTCTAAAGCAGTATTTATGCACAGTTTAAATTGATATTACGAATACTGAATAAGTAATTGTTTCAAACCACAAACACCGTTATATGGCAAGTGTGTTGGTATTCATTAAATAATCTTCCAAACCATAAATGTAGAAGAATAATGATGAACTTTGTCTTTTACTCTCTCTGAGGGGATGTCATGGATGTCAACCAAGAGGACATTACGGGTGGGAAGATGAAGATTAAGACAAGCAACTTGATGAGATAATGTAGAAGACCATGTTCAGGGTCTGATTCTTGCGTTGATTGATGAGAAAAGATCATCTTACTGTAACCCTTTGTTATAAATGAGTATGATACTGGAATTACGTTAATTGAGTTAGGCAGATGTTTTCAATATTTGGTCTAATAAAAGGGAAAGAACATTTGTTTAATTCTCATCCATTATTGTGAAATTAGAATTAAATTTAACAAAGAAATAGAGAAAAAAAATTCCATTGGTTTAGTCCTTTTTTGACAGATTGTCTACTGGTTATTAAATAATGTCAAAAATTTCTCTTGATTATGTTGTAAGAAATATTAGAATTTGTTTTCTTTTCACCCGTAGCCTAATTGTTCGGAGTTTTCCGTGATTTTCTTTGAATTTTGAACATCCTTGAGTAAACACGGGTTAGGTTAGAAATATTCCCACCGAGGGGCCAACCGTTCGAGCTTATATCCTACATGTAGATAATCATCCGTCAAACACTCAACCAACCAATCAACCAACCAACCAATGTATGCGATCCCATAGGAGTTACCCTTTTATCAAAATGACAGATTCAATTAAATCAATATTACGAAGCAGATGCTGTCGTATAAAATTTAAATATATCCTTCCATGTTTCAATATTCGCCATAAAATGCATCATGCGTCTACTAATGTTCGAATGTCTGATTATAGAAAATTACTTTTGTATTATATGATTATTTATAAAATGAAACTTCTAATTACATTTCGTATAATCCCTGTAAAATGTATGTTCTGCATCTGGAAGTAACCATCTAAATCATGCCTCATATTGATCAGATTAAGAACATAAAATTAACTCTAAATCTTAGAAATAAATAAAAATGAAATTTTATGAAATTTTATATTTATAAACAGCATGATAAATTTCGTATCAGTTTAACTACTAAAATTTTCCACGATGGAAGTTATGAACATTTAGAAAATTTATGGCAGTCAAATCCTTTATTATAAACCAGCAGAATGTAACATATATGGTCTTGAGGCAACAAACACTATTCATACGGATAACGGTTAGTGGCCAAGTGTTTTACGCACTTAGCAAGTGCTCTGATTTAGCTAATGAAATTTAAAATTTATGTTAGAAAATTAGAAGTGGATTAATGTCATGCATTTATTGTATAATTCCTCAAAATTTCTTCAAGCATACATTAAATAAAATAGTGTATGTATGTTATTCTAAACTCTGTTTAAATTTTGTTTGAGAATAAAACAGATACAATTAAAACTAATCGGGATGTTTTTAATTTGGTTTAAAAAATTTTGTATATTTAATATAAATGTAACTTTTTCCTGTTTTTTTATGACAAAAAAAGAAAAAAGTATTTTGATTATTTTCTAAGTGTAACACTCTGTATTACTTCGCTTGCAATTTATTTTAAATATATGCAAAAAATTAGGGATGCAACGGATATCCGGCCAATATCCGATATCCGGCATATCCGGCTGATTTTTCAATATCCGAAATATCATCGGATATCCGAATCACAATCACCGGATATCCGACTTCTCTATCGGATATCCGGCAGAATGCAACAAACCAAATATATATTAATAACAGTAATCGTTTGATCCCAAACAATGTGAAAAACTTTTGTTTATAATGCAAAAGATGAAATATTATCATAAGTTCCCTATCAATGAATAAAAGGTAATTCTCAAAAGTTTAAAGAATTGCCAGCTTTCCAACTATTTATATTTAATCTCTGTAACAAATTTAAAAGTTTACGTTTACACCTTTTAGAAAATTGTATCTACTTTCAGATTGTAAAACAAAATTTGAAGTCGAAACAGCAAATGAAGCTTTTGTGCAAAAATGTATAAAGATAAAAAACCAACATTGAGAAATGCACAAATAATGCATGAAAGGAATAGAAAACAGCCGATTCGAATCTACTATCGAGATTCTTCATCAGTATAAGACTCAGCATGCTAGAAAAAGCTAAGCTGAGCAAAGAGACAGGGAAGCACAGTCTTATATGCCTATTACGGGAGCGAATGGTAATAGATTCGAAACAGCTGTTTGCTACCTTACATGCATTTCTAAACGTTGGTTTTCTATCTTCATAAAATTTGAAGTTATTTATTAAACTATGATTTTACTAATTTTCTTTCTTTTTTTTAATTTAAACAACGGGTAAATTGGTTTTTAAGTTACACAACTAAACAAACCTATTTTTAATTTCTTCTACCTTTCAAAAAAGAAATTATTGTAAGAATTTTTTTTTTGACGAATTTGCGTGTTTTAGGGATCAAATATCCTCAAAAACATGTTTATTCAAAACATCTGTCTGTCCCAGTGTCGCCATCATACTATCAAAAAGTGTATGAAGTTATGCATAGAATGATCCAAATATTTTGTGCATATTTTTGACTGTAACCAGCAGGTTCTTCTTCAATATGGAAACATTTCGCTGTAAGGCGGTGCTGTAATTGCAATTTTTGTGCCATTTTCATTGTCCTACCATCAAAAACTGTATGAAGTTAATGCATAGAATTGAACCAAATTTCTTTGGATACATTTCTGAGAATGACTGTCTGGTCTTCCTTCAATTTGAAAATAGTTTGCGCAAAGATGGTACTGTAATAATGATTTTTGTAAAATAATTTTGATTTTTCATAATCCTTACAGAGAATTGGCGGTTCGTGCAGCGATGCGAACTTCGTATCTTTCTAAAACTGACTATTCGCAAACAACTGATGTATAGCAGAACAGAAAAGAATATTGATTTTAATAAATATCATGATCGAGATTAACTCATTCTTAATCTAATTAACTGACTGCAGCAAAAATTCTAGATGAAAATAAAAGTTGGTATAATACTGAACTAACAATATTGAAGTAGTATTAATACAGTTGACTCTCTCTACAACAAAACTCTATCCAGCGAATTTCTCTATTTAAAGAATTTTTTGTAGGAACGGTCAATTTTTTTCATGATTACATTAAAAATAATCTACATATAGCGAAATATATATCTCCATTTAACAAATTTTTTCAAAAATGTTCTTTTATATGTTTTGAAAACGTTTCAAATTATTTGTAGAGTAATTTTTTTCATTGACTTCTTGTTTATAAGTCATAGCTACATAACATCCTCTACCTTATTCCTTATGTCTAAAAAAAGGCATTCAACCCCCCCCCCCAAAAAAAAAAAACATTATTTTTGCATGGTTATACTTGACTTTGTTTTAGCCAAGGTGAGCTTGCGTTCTTGGAAAAGAGAGGAACATTTGCTTGCTATTGGAATGATTTGCAATAATCACAAAGCATCCTAAAAGATAAAACTATTCCATTATCGTCTTGAAAATGGTGTTTATTTCTTGGTTTGGATAGTAAGTCAGCAATAAGGAAGGGGTGAGGGGCAATTGCAGAAAAGGTTTTTTTTTTTTTTTTTTTTTTTTTTTTTTTTTTTTTTTCCAGCAGGTTTTTATCTATCTAAACTAATTCTCATTACTTTTAGAGTTTATGTTTGTTGTTTGTGGCGACTTGGAATATTTTTTGTTGTGAGAGATCATTTGAATGAAGAATTGTTCAAAACGTCATCTATGCTGGTGTTATCTTCTACTGCATCAGCATAAAAACTCCTTTGGGATAAGCATAATGCTTTCTTATAAAGTACAAAATTTTTTGCCGTTTTCTATTCAACGAATTTTTTGACTGAACGATGGATTTCATTATATAGAGACTCGACTGTATTTGTAAATATTTTTTGAAACATTCAGATATATGCAATAGAAGAGAGTTTTGGGATTGGTGCATCCAACTAGTTATTTTCATGATTTCATTATAAATATTTAAAATTAAAAGTTTTTTTTTTTTTTGGCTTATAAATTTGAAAGTGATTTAACTTAAAGTAAAATTAAATGTAGCTTAAGGTAAAACAGTATTAAATAATTAAAACATGAAAAAAATCATTAAGTAAACCCATGTTTGGAAATAACTCTTCAACCATTGGTATATTCGTAAGCCTTTTTATGTTTACATTATAAGTGGAAGCAATGTATTTCTTTGTGAAATTACTTTACAATTATAAAATAAACATATTGATAAATGTGTAAAATTTGTTCTATAAATTATCTGCATTTCATTGTACAAATTATTAGCAATTATCAGCATTTCATTGTAATTATTAGCCATTATCAGCATTTCATTGACAAATAAGCAGAATATTTAAATGTTTGAAGTACATTTTTTATTCAATATTATTAATATACACATACAGGGCTTGAACTTTGGCATGGGATGACTGGATTCATGCCTTAAAAAATTTTATGGCCAAGACATTCCTGTTACCAAAAAAAAGAAAAAAAAATACCTTTTTGAATTTTTTTTTTTTTTTTTTTTTTTTTTTTTTTTTTTTTTTGAATGGCGATCAAATTTCAGGACTGACTGACTATTTTTGTGATATTTTCCGCTATCAATTGGCAAATCTCACAGTTTTCTCTTACGGCAATTATACAAAATTCATGATTGGTTTTTTGCATTTGATTGAAAAACTTTGCAATTTTTCTCATAATTTTCTCGCTTGCTCGCCTCGCAAACTTTTGCAACTTTTTTCTCGAGACCGATTGCCAAATTTCACATTTTTTTTCTCTCAACTGAATATGACAAATTTAGCTATTTTATTCTGTGACTGATTGGAAAATTTCCCTTTTTGTTTTAGTGACATTCTGCTGAAATTAATAATTATTTTCCTGTATCTAGCTGAAAAATTTGTATTTTTTCTCTGTTACCTGCTGATGATTTTCATGATATTTGCTTGTGACAGGCTAACAAATTTCACAATATTTTACTGTAAATGACTGATGAATTCCGCTATATTTTCCCACTGCCCAAGTTCCCTCAAATTAAAAAATTTTCAGACCGATTGACTATTTTTTAAAATTTATTTTTGCCATGGTGGACAAAATCAGCGATATTTTTTCTATGGCCGATTTCCGTATTTTGTTAATTTCTTTTTCTAATTTCTTTTGACTCTTTTGCCGAAACAAGAATTTTTAAAAGGGCAGTAATGGTCACTAGAGTCTGAGCTCTATCTAATTAGCCTGAAATCAGCATTAAACAAAATGAGATTCGATCTTGCGTTGCACATTGGGAAAAAAAAAAAAAAAAAAAACATGTTTTTTTTACAATTAATGAATCAGCATTAGATTTTTTTTCATTTTTCGAAATCATCGCACATTTTGTAATCAATGGGCTTGATAATCATACTTCTTTTTTCATTTAAAAGATAATCTTTCATACGATGTTTCTGTTTGGATTCGTTTTTTTTTTCCATATCTGATAATTTGCATCTGCCCATTTTGTAACTTTTTATTTTCTTCTTTATTAAAAATGACATGTTTTTCCTATTCAAATAAAAATTCTTCTAAATTTAAAGAATTTCGTAAAAAAATAATAAATAAAAAATAAAATGAGGACATGCATTGTCCAAAGCAAGATGTTTAAATGTTTCCCATTGAGTTAATGAAAATCAGTAAAAACATTGTTTTTATGATGATCAAAACATGACTCATGTAATAAGAGTCACATACTACATATGTCATGGATTTCCTGGACCAATAATAAACAAAATAAAATGCAGACACCACAAGGTCCATTCTCAACCGATAACATCAACCGCTTTCCAAATGATTGAAAAAAAAGGGCAAACTTTAAGGAAACACATTTAGAAACAATAAATAGTCTATGTGCATAGTTCACAGAAATTAGGACATGACCTTTTTAAATAAACCATTTCTCATGGAATAGAAGGAACCTACTGATTATGCCCTTTTCAGAATTTCATATGGGTTTAAAATTCCGTTGCAGAGAAAACATAATTCAATTAGCTAAAATGTCAGAAATTACAGTATTGACGATAATTCCACTAAGTTGTATGCAATCACCGCAGGATATTGACAATACAATCATCTAAATGTATTATTCTTGCAAGTAAATTAAAAATGAATGCCTATCAGATTTTACAAAAAAAAAAAAAAAAAAAAAAAATAAATAAATAAATAAAATAAAATAAAAATAAAAAAGTGTAACTTACAAAAGATTCTAAACCACACAAAATCGAATAAAATCTAAATTAAAATATTCATTTAGCAACTCAATTATTAATTGTTCATAACACTGAATGAAAATTGAAAAATAGATATGATATATATAAGGTTTGATTCTTTTCATTTGTTTTAATTAAAATAGACATTTTGGATAATTATCTTGAGTTGTTGATTTAAATTATTTTAATGGAATTTTGTCATGCTGGTATAAATTAAATATTTAAATGGCATGTAAAAAATAATAGTTTTTTTTTTTTTTTAATTTCTTCCTTCTCATATAGTTTAACACCCCTGCATTTACAAATGTTATGAGGAAAACTCTCTCTGCCTGGGAAAACCTGAATTTCAAGCCCTGATAGTCAAAGATATTTAGTTTCTGTAAATTATATTCCAATACGTTTAAAAGTTGCAATGGTGTGTGAAACATGTTTACAATTTATTATTTGAGATGGCATTGCATAAAGAAATAAACAAACATTCACCATAACTAAAAACATATTCAGTACCGGATATCCGATCGGATATCCGAATCCGGCAGGCAAATCGGATACCGGATATCCGGTATCCGATATCCGGCAAAACCAGTATCCGTTGCATCCCTACAAAAAATATCAATATTGTTAATCATTTGAATATTCATGATTTTTTTTTTTTAGGTGCGTTCGTAATTATATGAATACGAAGCGCCTATAGTCGTCGTTTAGTCCGCCCGTCTGTTTGCTCACATATAACAACACAAAAACTGCCTAACTGAACCGTTTGAAATTTAAAAAATGTAATTTTTGCATAATTTTGCCGATTTATTTCAAATTTTATGAATGTCAAATGCATAGTTCACTTACAGAGACTATAAAAACTATTTCATTATACTACAGTCAATGGGAAAAAATCGTTTCAAGTGCATTTTAATGATGTTACAGTTTTTCGATCATAAAAAATCTATATGCGTCTAAGAAATATGTATTAAAAAATACTTACTTTACAATTTGTGTTGCAAAGAATGTTTGTTATCAATTTACAAGGCCACACAAAGCAATTGAATTATATAATTACAAAAGGAAACATTGTTTTGGCGCGTTTCCATAATATAAAATTATTTCCTATTTTATGAAATTGATGTACGATGCTGAGGTTTACTATAAGTTACTTCCTATATAATAGAAATCATATAGTATTTAAAAGGACGCACGAAAGAATTCGGATACTATACTGTATTATAGACTATACATTAGCCGAAGTACTGTATACTAGTACACCAAGATCAGAATATTTTTAAAATTTTGTTTAAGTACAAACTCACTTCATTTGCCACGTTTTTTAAAGCGTGCAATTTCAGACATTTTTTTTAAATTCCAAAAGAAAAAGAATTCACAATAAAATTATTCTTAGCATTAATATGATTGCACTTATTTGAAGAAGATTTGTATAAAGAGGAAAGAAAGCAAACAATTACGCGATTAGCAGCTATCCTCGACATTTGGGCTTATTTCCTTTAGTATCATCATATTTTTTTATGCAAAAGTTAAAAAATTAATATAAAAATAGAAAGTCTTATACTGAAAATCGAATTTGATAAACGTTAGCAAAGACATTGAGATCAGCATCACATATAATCATATATATTGTAAAGATAATCATTATTTATCATGTAGTATAGAAGTGAATTAAAATTAAAAAGTTAAATATTAATTAATTATATTATTTGCAAACAATTATTGACAATAACTTCAATTTCTTAAGCATAATCCTAGTTTTGTATAGGCCGTTTGTGTTATTGAGAAGAAAAAATAATTTAAATTGTATCGAAATTAATTCAACATTAAATTAATTTAAATTTTAGCTGAGACATACTATTAATAGAAAAAAAACTCATATTGTCATTAGTGGTAGGATAATATCTAAGGTCCAAAAATTCTTCTCATAATTTCTCACGAAAGAAAAATGCTATACTTGGAAGAGGCAAAGCTGGAATAGTATAATAATTAGCTTTGTTCTGTATGAGAAAATATGTATATTTTCTGACGTTTATCAAATTTCTGAAATAACAAATATATTATACTATCAAGAAGAAATCATAAAATAATTATTTCTTTTCCATAGAAAATCATATTTATTTTTTAAGCAGAATACTAGTGGTAAAAAAAAGATTTCTTTTTAGATTTTGTTTTCAGACATTGCACATTGATATTTACTTCGAGCTTTTATTTTCACTTATATTCTGAAATACTGATAGCCAAGTGCTGTTTAGATGCAAATGGCCGTATGTTCCAGAATTTTTTATTTTTCCGTCACATTTCACAGAAAGTAAAATAAATCTGTTAAGAATTTGATTTTCATATCATCGGTTTGTATTGAAACACTATATTAATACTGGACAAAGTAAATGTATCGCGACACTGTTTTCTTACTCCCCAAAAAATTTTTTCTTCAGATGTATATTTTGTACTAATAACTTTAAGGTGCTCATTGGAGTGAAATAAGAAGTCGGGAATTGCACGTCAAACGTAGCAAATGAGGTGTGTTCGTACTATAATTTTTTTTTAAATATTCAGATTCTGCTGCAATAGTATGCAGTACTTCGAAAACTGGATAATAGTCGAAATATTTCGTGTGTCTTTGCAAATTGCTGCAATAGTATGCAGTACTTCGAAAACTGGATAATAGCCGAAATATTTCGTGTGTCTCTGCAAATAGCATCTGCTTTCTAGTATACTGGAAGTAATTTGTAGTAAACCTCAGCAACATATACATTTTAATAAATTTCATTATACATGAAGTAATTTAACATGTTGAAATACTCCGAAAACAATGTTTTACCATATATCATTATGCAATGGAATACCTGTGTGTGGCCAGGTAAATTAATAACAAATATTCTGTGAACCACAGATGGTACAGGATGTATATTTTAGTATATATTTCACAGATGCAGATCAATTTTATTATGTTCGAAAGAGTATAGCAAATTTAAAATACATTTAAAACTCTTTTTTTCCCATTGGCCGTGCTGTAATTGAATATTTTTGATTGTTCCTGTAATTAAACTATACATCCGAATTTCATAAAATTCAAAATGACAAAACTATGCAATAATTATATATTTTAAATTTCAAACGATTTGGTTGGGTAGTTTTTGCTCTGTTATGTACGGACAGACGGGCAGATTGAACGACGACTACAGGTGCTGTGTATTTACGTAATTACGAACGCACTTAATAAGGAGAATTTAAATATGACTTTAAACAATTGTTTAAAAATTCCACAAACACCAACGAAATAAAAACGAAATATCACTTATGCAGAAATATATTTTCAGTGCAAGATTCTTTGTCAAATCTATTAATGAAACATCAGTCAAATTCGATTAACATTAAGTAGCTGCTTTCATTATCTTGAGATCTGGGACCGCAATGATTTATGAACTATGCGACACTCAATCTAAGCTGAATGACAACAATTCGCTCACAGAACTTTTATCTAAGATCATTCCGGGATATCCATCAATTCCAGTCTGCTACCCGAGCATATGTTAGACGCCGTAGTTCCCAAGTCACCTGTCATGGAACACCAATGTGACATGTGAAAACCTCAGGTGTGCCATAAAATGTTTTTGTTTAGTTGTTAGCACTCAAAGCTGTTATAGAAGTATGAAATTTTAAATGCATGTGATATTATATGAATTAACAGAAGGCTAAATAAAGGCACAGTGTTCTATATTATACTTTTTTAATAAAGTTTTGTTATAGAGTTCCAGTTAGCTTATTTCAGTATTTCTATAATCTTTATAAAAATATACAGAAAAGTAATGAAAATTTGTATCACATCTTTAGATATATTTAATATATCAAACTATTCACGCAAAAACCACAGGATAGCAGTGGACATTGAGAAATAATGATATGGCCTAATCTTAGTGGAAAAACAACTTAGTTTTATGTTATATTTTTCCCCATCATAATTTCACTGTGCCGTTTCACAGTGTTAACCATCAGTTTACGTGAGCCATACTTACTGTAAAAAAAATACTGTAGAAAATCTGTAATTCTACACATGTAAAGTTACAGAAATCTATATGCTCACTAAAATTTTATCTGTACAACTATACAAAAAAGATGTAAATCCACAAAAATAATTTTCGTGAAGCTGCAGATGTCTACAGATGTTGGTAATTTTAATAAAATTATACTGTAACTCAAAAAAAAAAAAAAAAAAAAAAAACAATTACATAAAAAGTTTTAGGCATCCTAGTTTACTAAAATATTCTTACTAACCTTGCAGATTTTTTTGAATTTACAGTGCAAATATCTTTCTGCTACATAAATTTTTCTTGTTACTACTACATAAAATTTTCCAGGAATCCCAGTTTCATAGAAAATTATCAGCAACCATATACATTTAATTTAACAATGTGAGAGTAAAAAAAATATTCGATAAACGCTTTGTTATCGAGCTGGAAAGTATTTTCATATCTAGCTTTTTTTTTTCAAGTGTATCAAAATGTAGTAAAAAAGAAAAAAAAAATGGAAATTCTAAATGAAGTTTTTATTTCACTTAAACTATAGCGATAGGTTTTTCATTTTCTCTTTCATTCTTTTTTCCCCATTTACCTACAATTATTTTATTTATTCTTTCTTTGTTATTCTAATCCCTTCAAATTTTCTTATAAGAATCAGCTGGGGTAGCAGGGCCGTAGCTAAGGGGGCACTATGGGCGGCTCAGCCCCCCCTAAAATATTTTGAGCCCCCCCCCCCCCTGGAAAAGAATCCAAGGTCACTAAATGAATTTCTGTTTCGAAAATTCAAATGAAATTTTGTTCAAAAATCTAATTTAGTTTTCAGATCTTTTTACAGTTCTGCAGAATGACTAAATTGTATCTAAAATAAGTGCTTCAACACTCCTTCATCCTATTTGTACATATGAATCTAACATGATGTTTAATTTTGCACCAGTTATACTCAACATTTTCATCATCATATACTTTTCTTTAGTATAAAATGAAGTTATTACAGCAGTTTAATAAGAAACATAATACCTACAATGTAAATATGCACTAATTTATCTTTCTGTGTGAGAGAAAGAGAAAAAAAATCATGAGCCCCCCTAAAATCTCTTGAGCCCCCCCCCCCCCGGCCCTGTGGGGTAGCTATTATCAGGCGGCACCTCCATATTGAAAAAAACTGTGTTTGGTAATTTTTTTTTTTTTTTTTTTTTTTTTTTTTTTTTTTTTTAGATATTGACCTCATAATGTATTTTTCATTTTAGGTATTCTTTATCACTAGTTTGAAGCATTTTGGATATCCGAATAGCAATTTGAAACACAGTCTACCAAAATGTTTCATAAATGGATTTGTCAGTTTGGAGTTCTAACGCTCACAATTACCCCCAAACAAATGCGTATAAGGAAGTATAAAGAGAAAATATAGTGGTCATAATTTCCCCACTAGTAATCTTAATTACTCCAAAGCTTTTGTGATTGTGAGATTTTAATAGGGTAATTATAACCACACTTTTAACTTCGAGAAATACAGCTATGAGAATTTAAATTTTAAAAAGGAGTTCTTGAAGGTCAAATTTACTGAATGCTCTAAAAATATCACTTATCCAAATAGAAAAAAGTAAAAAAAAAGAAAATAACAATGTTGAAAATGTACTAAGTGGTCCTAATTAACCCTTTATGACCCTATTCTTTGCATGAAAATATACTTTGTTCAATTTATTTGGGAACTCATTCAGAAAATTGATAAAATAATTCTTCTTTTACAAAAGGTTAACTGTACCTTTCGATTACTTTTCGACCGGACGATTCACACATCATGCTTTGAATCCAGGGGGTTGCCCGGGGAGGGACATTCCCTCCTCCCGGAAAATTTGAAAATTTGTGTTTTCAATGGTCAAAAAATACAATCCCCCTCCCGGAACTCTTTAATGCCCCCACCCCACTTGGTGCCACGGAAGTCACTACCGGAGAAAAGTATTTGAATTCAACACTGCACACATGGAATTGTAAATAATAACAGCAATAATATATAACTTATAATATTTTAAAATTTATATACATTTATACAAATTTATATACATAGTTGTAATTAAAATATATTTATTAAATGCATTCATTCCATAAATATATTAAAAAATATACATTCAAAAATATCCATTATATTATGTGCATACCTAATAACTGTTTTCACTTATAGAGATCTCTGACTGCAGTGATTGATGAATGCCGCAACATCCAATCTTAGTTGAAGGACAACAAGTTCGCTTACAGCAGTTTTATCAAAACTTACAGCAGGAAATCCATCAAACTGAATCTGCTCTCTATACATATGTTAGAATACAGAAAAAGAAATGTTCACATATAGTTTTTGTCTTTTTGAATCCTATAATCAGCGTTATCAAAAAGAAGAAAAAATGAGAATTTTTAGGAAATTTTCTATCCTTTTCAAACCTAAACTCAAATTTCTTTTTGAGCAAGTTTTACAATTATTGAGATTTCTGTTTCTTTTGAGTCTAGAAATTAATTAACATTTATCTTTTTTTAAAAATATATAAAATACTTTGTTTTTTAGCGTGTTCCATAAAAAGGACATTGGATCTTATTCCTATGAGAAAAAATAATGGTGATAAATTGAACTCTACATAAAACTAGTCGTTGGGGACCACCGTAATACTTACCCATCATGTATATGAAAATAAAACTACTTGTGAAAACTATTTATACAATGCATTGCAATTCATAAACAAAATTTAAATATTGTTAATATACATAGAATGCTATATTAAAGAACTGCTGATTACCAATTTCGACAAATTATATAAAACGCCAAACTACTCGAGTAGTACCGATCTGCCTAAAAGAAATATCCTTATAACTCCAAAACTAACAATTCTATTAACTAACAATTAACTGCGTCGGATTAAGCGTCTCATTTCCAATTAAAATATACCTCTGAATTGAAATTTGAATGAAATACAGGGTCATGAAAAATCGAAGAATGTGGAAAACAGGATTACAAATATCTCGGCAACTAATAATCCGATTGACTTCGTTCTATATACAAAATGTGTGTTATTTTATTGCCTTTTACGTCCGTGCCTTAGAATAAAAAAATTCGAAAATTTTTATATACCTTTCATCAGAACGAATTTTTCGAGAATCCGAAAAAAATAGTTCCGGATAATCGAGGTTGCTGATATTAAGTAGGCTTTGTCCTATTCTTACATACTAACTACATACAAAATTTGAAGTCTCTATCTCAATTTGTTCGGGAGATAGAGCGTTTACAGACAGACAGACAGTCAGTCAGACTGACAGACAGACAGACAGACGGACGGCAAAATTTTTTTTCTAAAAATATGTTTTTCGGAATCTCCACTATCTAAAACGTGTAAATCCGCCAAAAAAATTTTTCGATTTTCAAAACGATTGCAAGACTTACCCTATACTACGTATGATGGGTAAGTAATAATGATACAAAATTTAATTAGACACTAAATAATAGTAATAAGAGTTTTAAAAAGCTCATTACCCGTAAACAATAAATAGATAAACCTAAAATTCAGTAGTTTATGAGTGTGCTTCTGCAAGTCAATTACTAATTATAGTAAAACGAATATAGAAACAGAAGTTGCATTTCATGCACATAACCTTATTTTATTATAATGCATATCAAGTAAGATAAGATCACTACATAGGCTTTAAAAACAAGATTTTTAGTGTCAAGTTCTCATTGAAATCATTACAAAATATGCTCTCATCAGAAGTGTGTTTTTATTGTTTATACGTTACTTCCAAATATCGCATAAATTCAATTTTTGCATCATAAAATGGAACAAGTTGGAAATTGCACGTGAAGCGTAGCAAATGGGGTGCGTTCGTACGATAACGAAGTTTTAAAAATATCCAGATCTTGCTGATATAGTAGAGCGTACTTCGGATACAATATAGTAGTCGAAATCTTTGTGTTTCTGTAAATATTCAGGAAGTAATTTTTATTACACCTCAGCAACGTATATCTTATTCATAAAATGTGAAATAGTTGAATATAATTAAAACACGTCCCAAACAATGTTTCCCCGTATAGCATTATGTAGTGGAATACTTTTGTGTGGCCCTGTAATTTAATAATAATTTAATCACAGATTGTACGGAATGCATATTTTAGTATATATTTCATACATTCTTGCCAATTCTATTATGTTCGAATGAGTGTAACATCATTAAAATGCATTCGAAACTTTTTTTCCCATTGACCGTAATGTAATGGAATACTTTTGATTGTCCCTTTAAATGATCTATGCATCCGACTTTCATAACATTTAAAATCACTCGACAAAATAACGTAATAATTATATGTTTTAAATTTCAAATGATTAAAATGCATTTGAAACTTTTTTTCCCATTAACCGTAATGTAACGGAATCCTTTTGATTGTCCCTGTAATTGATCTATGCATCCGATTGTCATAACATTTGAAATGACTCTATAAAATTACGCAATAATTATATGTTTTAAATTTCAAACGATTAAAATGCATTTGAAACTTTTTTCCCCATTGACCGCAATGTAACGGATTCCTTTTGATTGTCCCTGTAATTGATCTATCCATCCGATTTTCATAAAATTTGAAATGATTCGACAAAATTATGTTATAATTATGTATTTTAAATCTCTAACGATTCCGTTCGGTAGTTTTTGCATTGTTATATGCGGACGGACAGACGGACAGACAGACAGACAGACGGACGGACTGAGCGACAACAATAGGTGCTACGTATTTACATAATTACGAACGCACCTAAAAAGCATACTTTTTAAATACAAAAGGCGAACTGTACCTAATTGATTGACACATGTAATTGTAAATAATAACAGCAGTGATACATAAGTTAAATACTTTAAAAATTTATATACATAGTTGTTGATTAAATGTATTTATTCCATAAATATATTTAAAAATATACATCCGAAAATATCCGTTATATTATATGCACACCTAATAACTGTTTTGATTTGTAAAGATCTCTGACTGCAGTGATTAATGAACGCCTCAACAACCAATCTAAGTTTAAGGACAACAAGTTCGCTTACAACAATTTTATCAAAACTCATTGCAGGAAATCCATCAAGCTGAATCTGCTCTCTCCGTACGTATGTTAGAATGCAGAAAAATAAATGTTGATATGTAGCTTTTGTCCTTTTGAATCATATTATCAATAATATTGAAAAGAAGAAAAAAAAAAGGAGAATTCTTAGAGAAATTTCTACATCACTAAATATATTTGAAAAACTTATTCTTTTTAAAATTATTTATTGATCTTTTAGTTTTTCTTTAATTTTTTGATAATTTTTCCTTTCTTTTGTTGTTATTTCTTTATTTTTGTTTCGAGTTAATACATTATATGTATAGTTAAAACTCTGAGAATTCAGAGTATTTTTTTCTCTGGGAGGAATTTCTGCAGTTCCAAATATATATATTAGTGGGGTGGAAGGAGGATTTTTGTATTGGAAATCGAATTTTTAGACAACTAATAAGCATAAAATAGAAACTCATGTCATCGTATGTATGCGTCGAGTAGAAAAGCATACTCTCCTGGCTGAAATAAACTTATCTTCTCCCGGGTTAACTTTAAATGTATCTAATATCACTAATAATTTCCAAACTGACCTAGCTTCTTTACATGTGTCGAACAATAATAATAAAAAAAACTTTCGACTGCGAGATCATTTGCAACGTCATAGTAATGTTATGTAGAGATGATTTATATTACTTAGAAAACCAAAACTAGAATATTTTTTCGCTTAATATTCTCCCTATCTTACTTCTCTGCGTTTCAGAGAAGAAGTTGATGGACTTTCTATTTTTAATAACTAATTAAAAACAACTATTTCATATTTTTTGGCTTAAAATATTTATTTAATCAATTCCCGAAAGTCTGCCCCATACAGGGATTATAAACTATGGATGGATAAGGTATCAAATATAAATTGGTTGATAAATCTCTCATTTTAATTTTATGAGTGGGTCAAAATCGGCAGAAAACTTGGAAGATCGGAGAAACTGTGAATAGTTCCGTTGAATATAAAATAACAAATTATCCGGTATCAAATTTGCAAAAATTGTTGCGCGATAGATTTCTCTAAGAAACGCCAGGAAACAAACAAAACAATGCACATGCATTTTATCAATCTTAATTTTATTATTATTATTTTTTTTAATATATTTAATTTTATCAAGAGCGGTAGAAGTTATTAAAAAAAGGATTGGAATATTTATAAAATTCTTTTTCTACAAAAGTCACAATATGGCTAAATACTTTATACGTATCAGTATAAACCGAAATTTTTGAATAAATTGAGTAAAAGCAATAACAAGAAAACAGTGGCAAATATGGAAGTTTTTCTTGTAGAAGTGTAAGGACAAAATTTTCCTTATAACGGTGCAGTTTCTTTTTGCTGTTTTAAAACACAAATGGCACCCATAAATGTCTCAACACTGTAAAACTTTTTTTTTTAAATCTCTATAAGAAAAATGCAACTTATGAATCATTCAAATATATAATATAACTACATATTTCTTTTCTTTTCTTTTATAAAATTAATTGTACATCCGCTAATCGCAAATACGTGATGTTGTATCATGATATAATATATGACAATTTGCTTATACTTCAGATGAATGAACAAAAATGAAAATTGAAAAGTAAAAAAATATAGAAAACATCCATTAAAATACTTCATCATAAAAATATAAAATAAATAAAAATCCAACTGCAAGAGAAAAATCATTTAATTTCTATTTCTCTGTTATTATTACATTAAAAAACAGTGAAAACATTTCCAGAAACTTCAAAGAATGAAAAATAAATTTATTTTCATTTAATAAGAAAAACAGTATTGCGAGCTAGACGAAATGCATGATATGTTGAATACATTTTATTTTTTGTCTAAAACATTCTTTATCATGTGAATAAATTCAGCCTTTTTGAAAATTGGTACATGCATAAAATTCCTTTGGATATTGCAGCAGATTCAATTAGGCTTATTACTCTCTGACTATAACTATTTATAACTATGTTTCATTTTACAAAAACTCTTGAAAATATGAGGTTCTTCTGAAAATTGAATCCACTAAAAATAATTTTTTAAAAGTAAATAACAAAAATAAAATAAATAAATAAATGGATAGAAGAAGTAGTAGGAATGAAAGAACGAGAATAAGTAACTTAAGGCTGTTCTTAACAGCTCTGCTCAACAGGCTGAAAACGTTTTGACTCATTTACAAATTAATTTTTTAACGGAAAGATATGAAATTGGAATAGCTGACTATGGAAGTGATTTAGAATTGAACTGTGTTTTCCATTTTCTGATCAATAGATTATCTGTTGAGTTATAAACGATTTTATTCACGTAACAAACACGGTTTTCCCTTATGTTTGAGTGGTTATTCTTCTTTTGTACAGTTATTCAGTTAAAAACGCCTACTTTGACACTATTTTCTGAAAAATCTATTGCATTTGAAAAAAAGGAAAATAACTACAGTTGAAAGTTTCTGAACAGCAACACCTCCTAGTTTCACTCATTTTCGAACGAAAAAAAAATTATGTCATAAAGTTACCCTTTTTCATTTAAGAACAACCATAAAAAAGCCAGTTAAACGCCTAAAAATGCTATGATATCAATTTTCGAAGCTGATATAATGGTTTATACCTAATAATTTCCATTAACTTAATTTTTATATGTAAATAAGAGCCTAATAGATAATATGTTGATAGAAATCCTTTTATTTTGTATTGCATAACAAAAATTGGCGTAACCCCTTCCTAATTCCCCATACAGTTATAGTATACTTTCTTTTCGATGATTTAAAATGCCACTTACTAAGGTACACTGCAAAAGCATAAATCCCTTTTGCAACACTAACTGAACATAAAAATCAACATTTCTAACTAAAATCCTTTCCAATTGTTCTGTTTCGATTATGCATGGTTGTGTTCATTTTTAAAATTGTGTCATTTTAAAGGCATCATCTTGAAAATATTTTGAAAATGGTCTACATGTGTTGTTTTATAGTGTTCTAAATTGTGTGGTGTTTACGATACGTTGTTAATTTGGGAACAAAGTGTTGTGCAGCACAACACTATTTTAAGAAACTAATTTCATCAACACTATTCACAACACTATTTCAACACAGTTAACAACACTATTTTTAGAACGCATTTCTGGATAGCGATAATTTTGTAACACACCAAGAAGACATTGCTTGAGAACAACACTCTTGCAACAAAAATAAGAACACAGTCTCAACACAAAACACGTCACACAACACAATAATGTGTTTTGAATTTGAGGACAAAAGTGTTGCGAAAAGTGTTTATTTTTGTGTTTTGAGTTTTTGCAATGTAATTACTACTGTTACATCACTGACGTTGTATTCATGTCCTACATACAGTTATAACATGCTTACAATAACAAGCTCATACATTTACTAAGAAAACATTAAATACTGTATTTACATTAATTCGTAGATTCATGTGTAATACATATCTCTTTCTATATTTATTTCATCGTTCCGATACTTAAAAATATTCAATTTAATTGTAAACAATTTAAATTACATAAAAGATTTTTTAATGCATATTGGATTAAATATTTGTGAATATTTTCAGCTGCTTTAGATGTAGTCGCTTTAAGAAAATATGTTTTCAGTCTTTTACCAAAACTACTAGTATTTTTTTAATTAAACTATTTAAGCATAAAAAAAAATCATGCTAAATTTGGTAATTTACCTCTTCCGTGTACAGATATTACAATGTTTATGTTACTGTGACTTAAAATTATACCTACTAAGAACCGGTTAAAAAAATCAGTTTAACAATCACGTTACTTTTATAATTACATTCTAATTTGATAATTAATTTGCTAAAAGATTTTCAGAAATAATGTTTTATGTCTCTTTTTTGTTTTATTTATTAATTTAATAATAATAATAATAATTATTTTTGATAATGGGAAAAATGGTTGGAAAATGCACCAGAAAAATTCATTAAAAATACTGGAAGAAGCTAAATTCAGATACAAACTTTCACTTATAGTGAATTGATGTCTATTCAAAAATTAGAAACGTGTTTTGTTTATTAAAGTATTTAAAATGTTTTTTTAATAGATATAAAGGATCTAAAGTAAAATATTAAATAAAGTATAGTATTCGGTGAGTAAAGTATTCCCATATTAAAGTAAAGTATTCTTAGAACTTACATTATATACTTCATTAATTCATTTAGTTTATTTATAATATCTGTTTGCATTTTTTCCCTTAAAAAAAAGAAAAAAATAAACTATAAATATAATGAAAGAATACTTTAGCATTGAAAATTAAATTGAGCGTTTATTTTCCACTTCAGATACGAAAGGTCAATGAAAGTAAAGAAGGATTTTGAAACTGTACCTCAAAAAACTTGAAAGTGGATGTTGTATTGAAAGGTATACCATTTTCAGAGGGAAATTAAACGGATAAAAATAACAAATGAAACTTTAATAGCCGTTTTAATACTTTTCGAATGCAATTAAAGTCTTTCCTCACATCAATATTACTTAGGGGTCTTCTTCCTTTTTTTTTTTTTTTTGTTAAATTTTGCAGCAGTAAAATTAATTTTCATTCTTAACAAATACATATGGAAGAAAAATTATCCGTTTGGTTATGATCTTTTTTACAGATTCAAATAAAATAAAATAAAATAAAATGATAAAAAATTTCAAAGTACGACTGAAATCTTAAAAACCAGTAAAGTTAAATTGAAACTTCTAAATTGTACTGCAGTAATCTTGTAGGTGTATGGTGCGTTGTAAAGTACTTCAATATCAGGGAGTATTTAGCATAGAAAAACAGTGAATGAAACTTCTTTAATCTCAGTTTTAATACTTCGGTAATGAAATTAAAATAATTCATCACACACACCCAGTAAAAAGGAATTGATTAAAACTACAAAAAATGCTTTGTTAAATACATTTTGGTTGTTTTAAGCGAATTTTTTAGTTAAAGAAAATAATCGGCTTTGTTGCTCTTACGAAAGAAAAAAGTATTGTTAACACTGTTATAAAATTTAAACAAAATTTCATCAACTTTATTTGAGTCTTACAAAAGTCTTGTATTTTCAATTTGTAATTCCAACAATTTTTTTTTTTTTTTTTTTTTTTTTTTTTGCAAAATTTAAATTGGTGAACAGTAGCCATAACTCTCTCACGTAATTTTGTTTAATTGACTTATATAGCTATAAAGGATTAACATAATTTTTGGATAACAAAAACTTTCCAAATTGAGACATATTAATGACGTTATTATTACGTTATTATGCATTTCGGATAAAAATTGTGGACGAAAAATTGGAAAAAAATATATCAACAATATATTTTTTTTTTTTTGTTTATTCATACAAAATATTTCCATTGACCCCAATATGGGTTATGGTTGATTTTAACTAATGAATATAAATATTTTGAATATTTAAAGTAGTTTCAATTGTGTTCATGCAAGCAGAATAAATAGATAAATCACACAAATTTTAACATTTTATAAAAATGATGGGTCAAATTATTTGTTTTAAATTTATAGTATAGCTAGAACATATAGAAATTTAAAACATATTTTTGTGCGCATATTAAACTGTATGAAAACAAATATTTATATTTATAAATATATTAAGAATCTAAAATATTATAAAAAATGACTATTCTAGAAATAGTGTTTTAATTTATTATGCGTACTTAAAGGACGCGTTACACGTATTATTACAGAACTAGAAAAATATAGAAATTTAAAACATATTTTTATGCGAGTATTAAACTGAATGAAAATAAACATTCATGTTCATATGAAGTATTTAATATATTTTTAAAAAAATTGACTATTCTAGAATCAGTGATTCAATTTATTGCACTTATTTAAAAGACATGTTATTGGTATAATACAACTAGAAAATTTTAAATATTTACAGCATACTTTATAATTTAAAACTTAAAAATATATGTAACCGTATATAAATTACTTAAAAGGTGCGTAATGAAACATATAAAAACTTAAAAATACATTTAAAGTACTTTTAAAGTACTTTAAATGCCTTTTTAAGTTTTTGTATGTTTTATTATGCACATTTTAAGTAATTTGTATACAGTTTCATTTATTTTTAAATTTTAAATTAGTAAACAAGGTGAATTCTGCACTGTTTTTGTTCTTAACTCGAATTGTAACATATTTTATGCAAGTATTAAATTAAATGAAAACAAATATTCATATTCATACATATATTAAGTATTTAAAATATTGTAAAAAAGAATTATTATTGAAATAATGCTTTAATTTATTACACATACTTACTTAAGCACACAGATTTAAATACTGGAAAATAGAACAGCCTTATAAAGCCAAAGTTATATTCACAGATTTCCTCTTTCTAGCATCAATCATTGAATTTCCATATTCTAAAAGTACTTTAAAAGACAACGATGTCGTTCTCTGGGGAAATTTAAATAACAGATTAACTCCTGGTGACATCTTATAGCAACTTTAAATAAATGCATTTACAGTTAGTGTCAGTTTTGAGAATCCCGTATTAATGACTTGGAAAAGCTGAAAAGTTCTAGTGTTGTGGTTGTTTAAAAGGAAAATAAGTGAAAATACCAAAATAACGTAATGTTAATAAATGTAACTTTTTTATGTGTTTATAGTCTTGATTAAAATTAAATTAGCATAAATTCATAAAAAAAAGAATGTTTTAGAGACAAAAAATTAATTTTTGAAATTTGAACTTTGATGTCTCAGGAATTTATGTCCTTCTTTTGGAAGGTTACAAACGAGATTGCTATTTCTTTAACTCATGCATCTTTTCCAAATAGTGAATATCTTCAATTTTTATATCGCCGAACAAGATAAAAAATGTACTTTAAAGTGAAATTTGATGGAAATATATAGCTCAATTTAGTGAACTTTTATGACGCTTTAATATTTTGTGCCTCAACAACTGTGATTTGAAAAAATATTGAACCAGATGTTAGAATATATCATTTTAAGCATGTAAAAAATAATTAAAAAATTTAGAGCGTGAAACTAAAATAATTATTCACAACGAGGTACTTTTTTCAAATCTGCAATAGACAGAAATTGATATACTTCTCATAAATCTTGTCCATTTTCTAATACAAAATTTTTAAATTTACAAAATTTCCTTTAAAAAAATATATTTTCGGACTTCTTCACCTTTTTAATTTAACATAATGTACTTTTTTTTTTTTTTTTTTTTTGCAATATTGACCTGCAGTTTCTCAAATGATGAACAATACTTCGGTAAGAAAAAATAACTCAATATCATCGTCTGTTGAGAATTCCAATAATCAATTTGTATTAACCGGTGTGTTAGGAAATAGGATTAACAAATAAAATTGTGTTTTACTTTGTTAGTACGATTGACTTTTGGGTATGTTGCAACTAAGCAAAACGATGATACAATGGGTTAAGTTAAATGAAATCATATATTCCTATTCATGTATTAAACATTAAGTATTTAAAATATTTTTAAAAAAGGACTATTCTGGAAATAATGCCTTAATTTATTACACGTACTTACTTAGGCACAGATTTAAATACTCGAAAATCGAACAGCTTTATAAACCAAAGTTATATTCACAGATTTACTCTTTCTAGCATCAATCATTGAATTTCCATATTCTAAAAGTACTTTAAAAGACAGCAATGCCGTTCTCTAGGGAAATTTAAATAACAGATTAACTCCTGGTGACATCTTATAGCAACTTTAAATAAATGCATTTACAATTACTGTCAGTTTTGAGTATCCCATGTTAATGACTTGGAAAAGTTGAAAAGTTCCAGTGTTGTGGTTGTTTAAAATGAAAATATGCGAAAATCCTAAAATATTGTAATGTTAATAAATGTAACTTTTTCGATATGTTTATATTTTTATTTAAAATAAAATTAGTGAAAAGAAAAATTAGATTTAGATATACTTTAGATTTTTCAATTCTCTACCGAGAATGACAACTATTTTTCCAAATAGATTGTAATTTAACAAATTACAACGACAATTTTGAAAATGATATTTTTAAAGACTCAAATTTTAAAGACTTCTAAATAAATTCTACATTTAAATTAATAATAATAAACATCATTTTAGGAGGATTTTAAAGAGTCATATATTACGTACGCTGCGCATTAAACATTAATATTCCTAGACCAATGATAAAAAACAGAAGATTAAAGTAGGCAACTTTAACTGTTTAAAATGTGCATTTTTATTGGATGGAATTAATCAGACTGACTTCTGAACGCCTCCTATTACGTGCGACATGGATTAAACATTAATATTCCTGGAACCATCACAAACAAATTTTGAATGAAGTTTCAATTTTACAATTTTTGGAACTGCAAATTTTTCAACCTCTTAACATCGCACAATTTAAATTTTTATACCGTTGCGTACAGAAAAAAATGCACTTTTTAATGAAATTTTTTAGACATCTCTATTACAATTTGTTTTTAAGTTATTATTATTTTTTTTAATGTATATTACTCTTTTTGTCATTGTGACAACAGAGGTATTCAGTTTTTGGACATTAAACTTGGACCAATCAGGAAACGAATAAAATTAAATAAGTTGCGGAATTCAACCAATTAAAAGATTCAGATATACTTCAGATTTCCCAATTCTCTACCGAGAACAACAACTGTTTTTTCCAAATAGTTAATAAAATTGATGAAAAAGAAAGGTGTTTTTAGCGATATAGACCTAATTTTTTAAATGCGAGCTTTTATGACTCAGAAATTAATGTCTCCCTTTTAAACGGCTACCAAGAAAAGCGGTTGCTATTTTTGTAACTCATGCATCTTTTATAAAGATTGAATATCTTCAATTTTTACATCGCCGAACAAGTTAAAAAACGTTCTTTCAAGTGAAATTTGATTGAAACCATTTTTTATGACGGTTTACTATTCAGACATGATTTCTTTTTAATTATCTCAACAGGGGATTTTTGTTTGCTACTTACTGTCATCTAAAACAATCATTGGTAGGGTTATCACGATCGAAAAAATTTTTTGGTATAAAATTTAAAGGAAAGAAGCAGTTTAACACACACAAAATATTTGATTAAGTTTCGTGCATAATTTTATACACTTTTAGATTGTACAATAATGCAAATAGCACGGAAATCGCTTTTACTGTGGCCTCTTCTGGCTGATTGTTTTCAAATTCAGCAAGGGCCTGTTGACCATAGCAAAATATTTACACAAAAATTTTGCTTGATTCTACATAACTTGATACATTTTTCGGTGGTATGCAACATTGAAAATGGTACAAAAATCGCTATTGCAGCGCTATCTTCCGGCGGATTTTTTTTTTTTTTTCCAATTCAGGCAGAACTTACTAGCCATGGCCAAACACTTACACAATACACCATACACTTTTCGATGGTACAATGGCGAAATTTTGTAAAAATATGTTTTTTGGTATCTTTGATCCCTAAAACGTATAAATTCGTCGAAAATCGGAAGTAAAAAAAAATTCGATAACAATATTTTTTTCTATTGAAAATAGAAAAGAATAAAATTGAGCGCGTAATTTATATGAAAGGATTTGCCATAGCAAGAGCCAGAAAAATTGTCAATACATAATTTTGCAAGGGAAAAAATATTGAAACATAGCTTTCATTTTTTATAAAGGGAACTATATTTTTTCAATCTATGATTGTTTATGTTGTTAATATTTTCACCGTTTTGGGAAATACACACGTGTGCGCTTCTTTTCACACCAATGAAAATCAACTTTAAAAGGTCATGGGACATATTGTTTCAAAAAGCCACTGTGTGATGCGGCGATGCGTATTAACTTAATTAATAAATTGACATGCTTTAGTAGACTGTATTCCTTTATTTTAAGACATAGCGAAAGCGTTGCTTACTCTTAGCAAATCAAAACAACAACTAAAAACACAGACAATTTTCGTTTCTATAGTTACATAGAATAGCGAACTAGTATGATGCCACATTTCAAAGATAAATTAGAAATAACTCTAACATACCCCCCGACATTGAAGGGTCAACTTCAATAAATTATACAGTACAAAATATTAACATTACAAATGCGTAAGTAATATGATACAATACAACAATTTTCTTTTAACAATGAAAAAATACAATTACGAATATACAACAATAGGAAAACTAAAAATAAAAAGACATAACAAAACCGTTTTTTTTTTTTTTTTTTACATTTCGTAATTAATTTTCTGAGACTTGTTGTGGCAATAACGCAATTTTTGAAATACTTCTTTTAAGTATTCCCCTAGCGGTTTTAACTTCGACGACCCTAATCTTACCAACTGCACCAGGGAAAATATTTATAATGCGTCCTAGTAAGTATTTATTTGTAGGGAGGTCATCTTCCTTTATCAACACTAGGGTTCCTATGCTAACATTATTTTTTCAAATTGCCACTTGGAGCGTTGTTGGAGCGTATTTAAATACTCTTTATTCCAACGATTCCATATCAATTGAATGTATTTTGAAATTCTATGCCATCTAGATAGTCTATTTTCGTTAACATTAATTAATTCTGGTTCAACGATGGCTGTCATAGGCCTTCCGATTAAGAAATGGCCTGGTGTTAAGGCCTCCAAATCATTCACGTCTGAAGACAATGGAGTGATTGGCCGTGAATTTAATATAGACTCTATTTGAGCAATTACAGTTAATAACTCTTCGAACGTTAGCCTTGCATTACCTACCGTTCGCTTTAGATGATATTTCACCGATTTTATTCCTGCCTCCCACAACCCGCCAAAATTAGGTGCTCTGGGTGGAATAAATTTCCAAATAATATTCTCTTCTGACAAATAATTCGCTAACTTCTCCTCAGGATGTCTTAGTAAATTATGGAGTCTCTGTAACTCGGCGTTAGCACCAACAAAATTTTTTGCATTATCTGAAAAGATTATTGCGCACCTTCCGCGCCTAGCAATGAACCTTTTTAAGGTGGCAATGAATGCATCCGTAGTCAATTCTGACACTAGTTCGAGATGCACTGCTTTAGTTACAAAGCAAACAAAGATTGCCAAATACACCTTATCAAGAATTCCCTTTCTCTGTCCCTTATATTTTATGAAAAAGGGGCCACCAAAATCTGTTCCTACGTAATTAAATGGTGCGCTGGGACGTACTCTCTCTCTGGGTAGGGAACCCATGATTTGTTGTATGGTTATGGGGTTGCTTTTACTACAAGTTACACACTCATGCGTTATTTTTCTAGCTAAATTTCTTCCCCGTAGCGGCCAGTATTTTTGCCTCAAGTAGCATAACAATGCTTGTGCACCTATATGAAGATATTTTTTATGGTAGTAAATTGCAATTAGGCTACACAATTTACCCTTAGCTGGCAGAATATATTGATGTTTTTGAGCAAACCTTAGGTCTGCATTATCTAAATGCCCTCCTACTCTTAGCACATTATCTGCATCTAAAAAGGAATTTAACAATCGCAATTTACTTTTCTTAGAAATTTGCTTACCTTCTAACAATGCAGTATATTCTGCCTTAAATTCAAGTTTTTGAATTTCCCGAATTAAAAATATTTCTGCTCGTGATAATTCTTCTATACTTACGTGTCCATTTCTTTTTTCATCTAATTTTCTTGTGTTATCTAAGAACCTGAAAATATAACTTAAAACACGTAATATTTTAGTGTAATTATTGCTAATACTTAAAATTTCATTTACAAATTCACTAGAATTTAAACTTAATAATGCTGTACTGTTTTTCAATTTTAATTCTGATGAAAAGTCTATATTGTTTTTGACTCGTTCTAAATCAATGTTCTGTTTGGATTCATTGTCTCTTTCTCTCAAGAAGAGAAGGCCATGCCAAAAAAGTTCACAGTCAATTAATTTGTCGAAGGATAGTCCTCGAGATACAAGGTCTACTGGGTGTTTGATGGTACTTGCGGCATTCATTGGGTACATTAATCGAGTAGTATAGGCAAATCCTGGAGAAGCAGAATCAGCCTTGAAAAGAGCAGAATTTGAACCTTCTATATCAACCTGTGGCTCCCCAGAATTTTGCAACTGTCTTGTTAAGGGTGTCTTGAGATTCGAATCCATTGGTGATGGTGTTTTTGGATTCGGAGGGGTCGGTACTTTGAATTCAGGTTGAGAATTTTTCGGAGAAGATATCACAGGCGAATGCGAAATTTTGTTGGCTTGAATGCATACTGGAGATTTTTTACTAATATTGCCTTTATTTTGAAAATCGTTGGTTTGAATATGTTGAATTTTTTCTCCATGAGCGATCATTTTCTTAGGCGTGATAATTTCAGTATTCTTTCCAGAATCAATCTTCGATACAACTGCTGCTTGTAGGATGTTTGTATTGAGAAGATTATGTAATTCATGTTGTTTACTTGCATCACCCACTGTATAATTATCAAAAGGCTCAACCTTACCGTCAATAAACATTTTATTATCATCAACCTGATGTTGAACTGGTGCTTCTCTTTGTATTTCACCGGAATTTGAATTCAGATACTTATGGTCAATTTTCTTTTCATTTAATGTATGTGAAAAAGTACTTGCTTCATTACTTCTTAAAGGTGATTTATTTTCCGTTAAACGATTTGCTATCAACAATGATCTGTCGATATTTGTATTTTGATACTGGATAGTTTTCTTGTTATTTGATTCAAATGAATAGAGACTTTTTCCATTTCGGTCTATAGATTGAGCATTTTTCTTTTCACGATTTGTTTGCAACAGCAAACTACCCATTTCAGAATTTTCCGCAATTACTTCATCATCATCTCTTCTATCTCTTCTAGTATGTGTACGCTGGAAATGTTTTTCACAATACTGCTCTTCTTTAATTTTTATTGGGTTTTTATCATGAACCGCTTCAATTTCCCAAAATTTTTGCATAGCGTTGGATAAATCATCCACAGATCGAACAAGACCACAATAATTATTAAAATTCTGTTGGGGCATAGACGTAGAACCACTGGCAACATAGCCAAAAACAGTTTCTTGAAAAACCAAATTTTGCATATTTATTTTATTTTGTCCGATTAATTTAAAAAATACTTCGTTTGATAATAAAACATGTATTGGACCTGGTTTATCAAATTGTGGATCAGCTAACTGAAAAGTTTGTAAATGCTTAATAGGCATGATGTTTAGATATGTAGCTGGTGTTATGCGTGTAATTTTAGGAACAACAAAAAATTGCAATGTTTCATTAAAACTCCTGTTTTTATTTGCTATGGTTGTTATAATACTTTCCTTTATATTCATAACTGAACCATTTAGCCCTGAAACTGATGCGTTTATTTTCCTTCCTTTCAAGAACAATAACTCAGAACATTCCTTCGTTATAAAGTTATTTTGCGATCCTGAATCTAACAATGCTCTAAGAGGAACTAATTCTCGTCTAGCATTTTGTACATATATTATCGCAGTTGAAAGCAGTACTTGTTTACTAGAAGAGGACATCATACTCATTACAGTATTGTTAATAGTTGAATGCGTGTTATCAAATGAATGTGTATTTTCACCCAAAGCGGTAACAGACATCGGATTATTTGTGTAACTATGAGGAGTAAATGCGTTTGCGGTTGGTGATAGATTACTACTAATAGTATTTTCATCTTGAATTGCTATTGTCTGATTAGTATCAATATTTTCCTCACCGCGTTCCAGGTGGATCAATGTGTGATGCTGTTTGTTGCATTTTCTGCACGTGCTTGAACTTTTGCACTGGCTAATGTTATGAACTGATGATAAACAGTTGAAGCATAATTTTTTCATTTTAACAATATTAAACCTTTTTTTTTGCTGGTAAATTTAAGAATTGGGAACATCTCATTAAAATGTGATTGCCTTTACACATTGAACAAATGTGTGGACTTTCTGCTAACAAAGTCAATGACTTAGAATTAAATGAACGTTTCTGATCCTTACTGAAAGGTTTAACAGACGTGACTGTATGAATATTTTCCAAATATTGAGATCGTTTTTCTAAAAATAAAAGTAATTCATCTAACTTCGGAACTTCTTTTGAACTTATCGTCATTTCATAATTTTTTCGGGTATCTCTATCTAACTTTTGGAGAATGATGTTCAATATTAAAACATCTGAAAGATTATTTCTATTATAATTCAAAATCTTCAAGGCGCGAATGCTTTTTTTTACATTATCGACTAGATTTCGAAGATCTTTAGCGGAAGGCTGTGTAAGTTTATCTGCGTTTAAGAGTGAATTGATGTGTATTTCTGTTACTATTCTATCATTTCCATATCTGTCTTTTAATGCTTGAAATAAAGATGAAAAAGTGTCTTCTGTGCTAATCAAAGCTCTTGCATCACTTATTAATGCCGCTGATAAATAATGCAACTTTTGCGCATCTGATAGTTGCTCATTTGAAGTTATTAAGTTGTTAAATTGTAATTTAAATAGACCCCATTCATCTGGTTTTCCCGAGAATTTCGGAAGAGATATATCGGGTAATTTAATATTTATCGCGTTGTTTATTTGAGTAGAATTTGATTGAATTTCATTGGAAACCTTACTTTGTTCTAAATGTTTAAGTTGCTTTATAATTTGAAATTTGGCCTTTATAATTTTTTCCTGGTATTCTTCGCTAGCACTAATGTCAATTTCATATTCTTTTTCTAAACTAATACCAGATTCTATTTCTTCATTTAGGTTTTTTAGAGTTTGTTCTCTGTCATTTAATTGTTCCGAAATTTCTAAATAACTATCAATATCACTATTTTTATCTTTTATTAATGTATCTAATTTACTAATTAATTTCGTAATTGAAGTGCGTAATGTTGCACGCTTCTTTTTTAATTTTTCAATGTTTTCCATGTTCAAAAACTTATAGTAAGAGCAAAAGGAATAATAAATAATTCATTACCTTGATTGCTGCGGCAGATGATTTTCTTTCTTTCTTTTTTTTCACCAGTCCAGCTTGTAAAATAATGTTCTAATAAAATTCAAGGATGAAAACAGTTCATTATTTTCGAACTTTTCTTTTCGAAGTGAAGAAAAAATATATATATAGACTCCGGGAGACGTGACCAGATTTGTGATGCGGCGATGCGTATTAACTTAATTAATAAATTGACATGCTTTAGTAGACTGTATTCCTTTATTTTAAGACATAGCGAAAGCGTTGCTTACTCTTAGCAAATCAAAACAACAACTAAAAACACAGACAATTTTCGTTTCTATAGTTACATAGAATAGCGAACTAGTATGATGCCACATTTCAAAGATAAATTAGAAATAACTCTAACAGCCACTAAAATCAGCTTCATTCCGAAATACTGATTGAGTACTCTTCAAAAAGAATTTAATTTACAAATAATACGCTATGTTTTACTGTAATTGAAGGTCTGGAAAATTTGGTAACTCATTATTGTTGAATTCCATTATCCTGAAGACTTTGCGGAACTTTTTTAAGTGAATTCAAGCATTTTTCTATGTTTGATTAAAAGTTAAAAAAATTACAGCAGTATATTTGCTATGGCGAACTTTTCAATAATTTTTAGCTTGTAATTTAAATGAAAAGTTTCTAATTGTACCAGACTAAGTCGATCATTAACATGAAAAATATTTTTCCTCTGTCATGTAGCCTTTCATTAAGTGTCTTCATCGCATTCAAGCTTTTTGTTATTCAATTACATGTACTAAACATTTTCCTTGTTCTTAACCCTCTGACAGTCTTGCAAAAGGGCAAAATTGTAATGTTGTTTTCTCAGCATTTTGTTTTAATACCTAAAAAAATACGATTCTTTCAAAATGATAGAAAAACCTTATTTACGAATATGAATGCTAGCCTTGAGTGTGTTAATCATTGCACAATGTATTAAAAATCCATTAAATCAACTGAGTTATATCATTTTAATTATTGCTTGCATTGCAGTGAAACCTGGAGCTTAGGGAACGTCTATAGACGGGCTTGTCAGTGAGAGGGTTTTAAACTGGGCTCTCTTTTCTAACCTCTTTTCTAACTGGGCTTTCTTTTCTAACCTTTCAGTCCTGGCTTAGCTGCATAGTCTCAACATACATTGAAATTTTTTTTTTTTTTTAATTTAAAAAGAAGTGTTTGGTGTACTGGTATCTTAAGTGTACTCGAATGTGTTCCGAATATGTTCAGCTATAAAAATGTAGTCCGAAAGGGTTTTGTTTATAATATTTGTTAGATCTAAACTTGGGAACATATTTGAGAACAGGATGAGAATACATTTAGGCACATTTATGAGGTCATGTGATCCCAAAAGTGTTGAAAACATGTGTTGAAGACAAATATGAGCGTTCTCGAAAATATTCTAAAAACTGTTCCAAAACTATAATTGTTCTAACTAATAATTGTCCTAAAAAAGTGACAAAATAAGTGTTCTGAAAAGCATATAAAGATTTGCAATGTAATATCTTGTCACCTTAGAAATACGAGTTTGTTTTGAATTTTTGATCTCCTAATATTTTAAGTATAATTACAGCTTTAAACCGGAAATTTTATCATTACGAAAATAAAATTGTTGTACGCTGTCGTTCAATGTATTTATACAGTGTATTTCAGTATAAAACTCAAATAACAAACCCGATATCATTCCTATAAAGTTGTATGAATAAAATACGTCTCTCAAGTTTGTGCAGGAGACTTTAATTCAAACAACCTTGGCAGCTTAAGCCAAGCTCCTGAAATCCTGACCTGAAAACTTTCTCACTCAGTTGTGAAACCCTAAATTGTACAGCCTTTTTATTATATAAAAAAAACTCAGTAGTTATTATTATTTAAAAATATAGACTATTAGGGGCCATCCATAAATAACGTCACGCATGGACGGGGGGGGAGAGGGGGTTCAGGATATTGTGACAGTTTGTGACAAGGGGGTGGAAAGGGGTAAGAAGAAGTGTGACATCACACATTTTGATTAAAATAAAAAAAAACATTAAATGTCGGCAGATTAAATTACGAAATTTGTATCCATAAAGTAAAGATAATATTTAAAAAATATATAAATTAAATTCCTTTTTAATTTCCAAAATATCACTGTTTTCAAAAATTTTTTCCACATTAATATTTTATTATTATTGCATTTTAACTATGTTTTTTGTTGTAAAATTAATTTTATTTCATAGAAAATAAGTACACGAATCATTTTTATTGTTATACTCACAAATGTCATTAAAACTAACAGCTAAAGTTTAAAAATAAAATTTGAAATATGATCTATAACATAGCACTTTGTCGCTGTTATGTATATGTTTACGTAATATAGCGTGACATGTGACAAGAGGGGGGGAGGGGGCCAAAAGTACTGAAAAAGTATATGACATCATTTATGGATGGCCCCTTATATGTACAAGATAACAACAACAAGACATGTGACAAGAGGGGGGAGGGGTTCAAAAGTACTGAAAAAGTATGTGACATCATTTATGGATGGCCCTTTATATGTACAAGATAACAACTACAAGATATGTGACAAAAGGGGGGGAGGGGGTCAAAAGTACTGAAAAAGTATGTGGCATCATTTATGGATGGCCCCTTATATGTACAAGATAACAACAACAAGACATGTGACAAGAGGGTGGAGGGGGTCAAAAGTACTGAAAAAGTATGTGACATCATTTATGGATGGCCCCTTATATGTACAAGATAACAACAACAAGACATGTGACAAGAGGGGGGGGGGGTCAAAAGTACTGAAAAAGTATGTGACATCATTTATGGATGGCCCCTTATATGTAAAAGATAAGAACAACAATTAAAATGAAAAAAAATGTGATTACCAAAATGATTTTTTTTTGGTCTAATTAACGCTTAAATATTTGATTCAAGATAGATTTCTATTTTTTATGCTTTGAAAATTGGGTACTACATTTGAAAAGCGAAGAATTTTCAATGTTATTTTTTAAACGGTGCCAAAAATATACTGTCTAGCTAAAATAAGTCAGACATTATAATGCAATTGCGAATATTTGTACCATAAAGTTATGCAGCTATTGGATTTTGCAATCAAAGATAGATTACACACAACAAACAATAAACAAAGCATCTGAGTAAAAAAATAATTTTATGCATCGAATTCATAATCTTTCGTTTGTTTTAAAATTATAAAATAAATTATATAGACGTATATTATTTTTGAATTAAGAAAAACAAAGAGTAAACAGAGTAGAACAGTTAAATAAAAACGCAGTACTGTAGTTTTGAAAGTCTATAATTAACATCTCTCTTCTTCGAATAATTAATACAAGAGAATAGCTAACGCAACATTAGTAGACTATATCCTTTATGGAAATTTCTAATTACAAAATTTTTTGTAGAGTTTATTCTCATCTACTAATCAACAAATGAAGAGAGTTTCTGATCTATATCTCTAAAACCATATTAAAGTAGCTTTACTCTCAATCAAGAAAAAAAAATGCTTCTAAATATTTTAAAACTCTACTTACTTTATTTTCATAAAAAAAAAATGTATAGAAATTCCAAATGTGTGAAACATTTTATACCTAGTTTATTCTTACAGCCAGGTAACAACTAAGGGAAGAAAATCCCAACAGTAAAATAATTAAAAATAGCATTATGTTTGTAAATTAATTCGATAAAACGTTTCCTTTGCACTGATAAATATGAATGAAACTGTTATACCAAAACTATAACTAAAAGCACTCAAAATATATTTTAATAACTCACCAAAATAATATGACATTCATTTTTATCAATGCCAATCACCTAAACATTTAAATATGTCCTTATTTTTTATAATCTCGACTTATTATAATTAAATTACCGCTTGAGATAGAGAACAAGATACAAACAGTTTCGCTTATTAAAAACTACGTAAAGATGGTGGAACTGTTCTAATTCTCAGGTTATTTTGCACGAAATGATGGAAAAGCATCCTTAATTACGATATTTGGAAAATTAAGCTAATTAAATTCTTTCTGAACAATGTTTTCGCAATATTTTCTTTTGCAATTAATTTTGGAAAATATTCAAGTTACTTTTCCTTTCTTATATAAATAAACATTTGTTCGATTATTTGACTTGTGAGTGAAGAGCATGTATTTTATAAGAATTCCGTCTGAAATTTATAATTAATTACAAAATTTTATGAAAAGTATGCCTTGATAAAAAAAAATTGTTCACGCACTGTAAAATGTCTTTAAATTTAATCTTATCCGATAATCGAAGAACTTCGAACAGCGCATAAAACAAGAGTTTTAATTAAGGATTTTTAATTTCACCTTCTTTTTGTTTTGATTTTTATTTATTTTTATATCTTAGGTAAAATAAATATAAAAAATCCTGTTTTTTTATAGTTTTTTTAATGGTATATACGTGTATATTATATTAACCTTGTGAAAGATATAAGTTCTAGATGTTTGTAATTTACACTTTTTATGTTTAAGATAATCGAAATCTTATAAGTCGGAAATTGCACATCAAACGTAGCAAATGAGGTGCGTATAACGAAGTTTTAAAAATATTCAGCCCTTGATGTAATAGCATACAGTACTTCGGATACAGTTTAGTAGCATAAATCTTTTGTGCGTCCCTGTAAATAATATCTACTTTCTACTACATAAAAAGTAACGTTTAGTAATCCTGGGCAACTTATATTAATTTCACAAAATGTGAAACAGTTTAATACATTTAAACAAGCTCCAAACAATGTTTCCCCTTATATCATTATGTGATGGAATACTTTTGTACTGCTTTTCAAATTAATTACAAATATCCTTTGCACCACAGATTGTAAAAAATGTGTATTTTAGAACATACTTTATAGATGCATATCAATTTTATTTTGTTCGAAAGAGTAACATCATTAAAATGCATTTGAAGCTATTTTTTCTCACTGGCCGTAATGTAACGGAATACTTTTGATAGCTTCTGTAATTAAACTATACATTCGATTTTTAGGAAATTTGAAATGACTCGTTAAAATTATTCAACAATTATATATTTACAATTTGAAATGATTCGGTTGGGTAGTTTTTGTGTTGTTATATGCGGACAGGCAGACGAACAGACGGACGGACGGACTGAGCAAACACTATAACTGCTACATATTTATACAGGGTGTCCCAGAAATTCGCGTACACAACTTTGAGGAGTGGTAGAGAACTGTCTGGGAAACTACAAAATTTTTAATACAAAATGAACGTTGAAATCAGAATTTTAATATTATTTTTCCAAATATTATGTATGTGAAATGTATTTTTTTTCATCTTTGTAAATAAATTTTTCTTGTAAATAAAATGCTTGCAAAAGCTTAGACTTAGATTTTGAGCTAAAATTCCAAATCGATGGGAAGGGTTAAAAAGTGCAAACTGAACTGTGTTCAGGAATTGAAATGTTACCCTCCCCACCCCTCGAACACAGTTCTATTTTCCGCTACTTAATTATTCACAACGATGCAGATTTTGAGCTCAAAATTTAAGTTTGAACTTTTACAAGCATTTAATTAGATACAAGAAACAACGGTTAAAAATAGTTGTTGGTTACTCTAAAGTTTAAGACGCACTCTGACGGAATTTTTTGAAAGATATCTTTAAAATTTATTTTCAAGGAAATATTGACATAAAGAATAGTTTTAGCGAAAACCGCAAACGAATCGACCAATTTTTCTGTTTTTTTATAATTATTTGAAATTTGAACCTCCCCACCCCCATTGAGCACATTTCAGTTTGCACTACTTAATCACTCCCAACGATTCAGATTTTCATCTCAAAATTTTAGTTTATGTCTAAGCTTCTAAAAAATTTTATGAGATGCAAAAAATAACGGTATAAAGTAGTTGTACGTTACTCCAAAGTCTAAAGCGCCCTCTATCGGCAATTTTTTAATTTTATCTTTATAATTTATTTTTAAGATAATAATGACATAAAGAATAATTTTAGTGAAAATCGCAAATCAACTGACCAATTTTTCCGTATTTTATATTCATTTAAAATTTGAACCTCCCCCCCCCCCCCACAGTTCAGTTTGCGTTACTTAACCACGCCCAACGATTTAGATTTTGAGCTCAAAACTTAAGTTTATGCCTAAGCTTCTAAAAAAAAGTAATGAGATGCAAAAAATAACGGTAAAAAATAGTTGTTCGTTACTCCAAAGTCTAAAGCGCCCTCTATCGGCATTTTTTAAAATTTATCTTTATAATTTATTAAAAGACAATACTGACATAAAGAATAGTTTTAGTGAAAACCGCAAACGAATCGACCACTTTTTCTGTATTTTATAATCATTTGAATTTTTGGAACCTAAACTTTAATGGCGCCTACCACCTTTGGAAGACGTTTGGGACCCTTAGTTTCCTATTTAATATTGTTTGTCTTGATGTGTACTATCACCCCTTAAAGTTTGTATCATGAATTTAGAAACACCCTGTATATGTCTACGTTCACTTACATTCACTCTCTCATAATTTTGTCTAAAAATAAAATTTTGCCTGAAAATATTAAAAATAAAAAATATATATACATTTAATCTTTCTTTCTTCATCGCAGGTAGATGTGTGTTTCACACGTATATTTTTTTATTTTAATGCAGTATATCAGGTTTTGTTTCAAAAGTGTAAATAACTTAAAATAATTAAACTAGGCAGATGATTTAAATTGTATATTAATTAAATAAGTTATAAGGGAAACCTTTTCTGTCCAAATAGGAAATTACTAAATTTGTTTATGCAAAAAACACGAGAATTAAGTGTTTAAATGCTTTAATATAGGTATTAAGTTTAAATGTTACTTGGGTATGTAAGGGGAAAAAAAGAAAAAAAACAACAACATACGACAACATGTTTTTCTTCTTTTTTTAATGCCATTTTATTAAACTATTAAGTAATTTCCTTTATTCCATTGCAAGCAAACCAAACTGGAGAAATTAATTTTTTATAATAAGAGAAACTCCAAAAAAATATTTATAAATGTTGGGTAACTGGTTCCCACAAGGTCCAGTTGCCATTGATACATATCCCAACTACCCCATCCTTGAAACATTTATGGAGAAACTGGAACACAGACCTTACATTTGGCATATGAAACAACTATGTATAGGTACTTAATAATATGAATGTAATTATATGCCCAATCTTTAAAAAAATGTTTGTTAAATAAAAATACTTACCTTATTTCAATAGTAAGCCGAGGAAGTTCAACCAAACTGATATTGTTTGTAATAAAAGGAACCTAAATTTTCGGGAACCTATCACAATAAAAACAGAGTTATGATTGAGTTGACACTCGTTGTTTAAAGAAGTAGAGATTAGGGGGCAATGTTCAAAAAAGCAAAAATTTACAAGCCATGAATAATTTTATAAAACAGCCCAGTTACCTCGTGTGTCCAATTATAGCAGCTGATTTTATTATATATTGTCTTTTTTCAACACAATAAAATAATATACATATACTATATCAGTTCGGAGTTATCTGATAAGACCTGTTAGTGTTATAAGATTTCTTTTTAGTGAAACATTAAATAAACAAACAAACAACAACAACAAACATAATAATAAAATCAACCTCAAAAATTTTCTAATGTTATTCAGCATTCGGGCAGGGGGGGAGGCAGCGATTTTAGTTTATTATTTTCTATGTTTACCCAACCATATGACAGTATGGTACTACAATTTATTAATTATACGAATTACTTTTACTGCATGACACAGTGATGCTTTTTCCTGCACATTTCTTTCATATATCTGAAATTTTTACTTTAAAACGCAAAAATATCGAACATTCTTTAAATAAAAATTCCGTTAGAATAAATTGAATTTAATTTAAAAAAATACACGATTTACCATTAAAATAATTTTGATGATGCTTTATTTTTAGAACGATTTTAACAATGCTTTACCTTTAAAAAGAGAGATATAAAAAAAAACTCTACGTAAAGTATAAATATAGCTTAGCGCTGCCACTAAGTCACTAAACTTAATATTTTATTAAAAAAAAAAAAAAAAAAAGATAAATATTGTTAAATGCTACCTTTCGGATTGAATTTTTAACTGTGCGTCTTTTTTCCCCTACGTCAAATCTTAAACAAAAGAAATAAAACCCTATATTTTATTACAAAAATTTGTAATTGAATGATGCATTGAAAGTTATATCATTATCAGCGGGAATTTAGAAGATAAAAGTAACAAAAGGAAGCTTCTTTAATCTGAGTTTTTATACTTCAGGAATGTAATTAAATTCTAATCGCACATACACATTTCTTTAGGGATTTTTTTCCTTTTATTACATGAAGTGATTTATGGCAATGGCTTTTAAGTTTCCCAACATAATTTTTTTTTTTTTTCCAGAAAGACATTTACAAAAACTTTAAAACATCGAAAATATCAAGCATTCTTAAAATAAAAGTTCAGTTACAATAAATTAAATCTCAATAATAATAATAATAATAATAATAATAATAATAATAATAATAATAATAATAATAATAAAAGCCATGTTTTACCTTTAAAATATTTTTAATCAAAATTTACCAATAAAAGGATTTTAACAATGCTTTATCTTTAAACAGTTGGACATAAAAAAGGTCTACGTAAAGCATAACTTACTTCTGCTACTAAATCATTAAGCTTAATACCGTATTTACTCGTGTATAGCGCGCACGCTTGTATAAGGCGCACCCCTACTTCACAAGTAAAAATAGCTATTTCTTAAAATCTCGTGTATAACGCGCACCATAAATTTGATACGCTGATGAAGAATGACCAAATGAATTTAAGAAAAAAAAAAAAAGTCGAAACAAACATTACACCAGACCAGAAAACAAGACAAAAATGCATTTTTAGACTTCGGGTAGTGAGAGAATGACGGGAAATGAGCGACGGTAAAGAGAATTGCTAATTAGCATTTAGATAATGCCACTAGCTCTGTTGTATAAAAAACTGCAAGGAGTGAAATAAATATGCAGTTATACTTCAATTAAGTAACATTTTCCGAGTTTTAATGTCTTCTTTGAATGATTTCTTGTTTCATATGTATATAGTTCGACTGCAACCAACAGTAAAAAATTATTCCGTGTCTGAGACGCACCTAGGAGTTTTGCCCTAATTTTCTGAAAAAAATAGTGCGCCTTATACACGAGTAAATACGGTATTTTATTTTAAAAACCAAAATAAAGAGATAAACGTTGTGAAATGCTTTTTTTCAGATTCAAAGTTTAATTGTGTGTTTTTTTTCTCCACCACAAATCTTAGACAAAAGAAATAGACCCCTATATTTTGTTGCAAAAACTTGCAGCTGGATTAAAAGTTACATCATTATCAGTGAGAATACAGAGGATAAAAATAACAAACGAAGCTTCTTTAATCTGAGTTTTAATACTTCAGGAATGTAATCAAATTCTATTCACAAATGCATATTTCCTTTGGGATTGTTTTCATTTTATTACATGAGCTGATTTATGGCAATGGTTTTTAAGTTTCCCGACATAAAATTTTGTTTTTCATTTCAGAAAGGCAGTTAAAAAAAACTTTAAAATGCCAAAAATATTGAGCATTCTTAAAATAAATGTTCCGTTATAGTAAATTAAATCTCAACAATAATAATAATAAAAATCACGCATTATCTTTAAAATATTTTCTGACACTTTACCTTTAAAAGGATTTTAACACCGCTTTATCTTTGAAAAAAATGACAAAAAAAAAAAAAGCTCTACGTAAAGTATAAATTTAACTTACTTCTGCCACAAAATCATTAAACTTAATATTTTATTTTAAAAACCAAAATAAAGAGATAAACACTGCGAAATGCTACCATTCGGATGGAAATTTTTAACTGTCCGCTTTTTTCTCCCCGTATTTAAATCTTAGACAAAAGAAATAAACTCCTGTATTTTGTTGCAAAAACATGCATTTGGATGGCGGATTGAAAGCTACATCATTATCAGAGGGAATTTTGAGGATAAAAATAACAAACGAAGCTTCTTTAATCTGAGTTTTAATACTTTAAAAGTGCAATTAAATTCTATTCACACATGGATATTTTCTTTGGGATTTTTTATTTTTATTACATGGGTTATTTATTTCAATGCTTTTAAGTTTCTCAACGTTAAATTTTGTTTTCTTTTTTGAAAGATGCTTAGAAAAAAAATTCTTAAGATGATGATACGAGTTTCAGACTCAAATAAAATAAAATGAGAAATATCAAGTTATGAATTGCATCCAAAGATATAAAACTAATGAAAAGAATGATAAAAGTCCATATCCAACAGGCATTTGTTATTTAAAAACTGCGTTTAAGAGTTTTTAATTAGAATTAAAGTTATTTTACTTGAATCAAATGAAAAGTTTGCATATAGTTACACAAGCAAATCTGACAAAGTTTGAGAAAAGAAGAGTAAAAAAATAATCCGAAATGAAACGAATACAAATAATGCGGAGACTGCGTGGTTAGATGTTGATAAGTAAAGATAATTGTAAGATTATCTCTCTCTCTCTTTATTTAATGTTTGTACATTGTAGTGAGTATTTTTCTCCTACCCCCTCCCTCCAACCTTTAAATATTGGATTTACAATATTTTTTTACATTTCTTGGTTACACCAGGAATTTCTACTTTAAAACACCAAAAAATCGAACATTCTTTAAATAAAAGTTCAGATAGAATAAATTGATCTTTAATTGAAAAACAAAAATCACGCTTTATTTTTAAAATAATTTTAATGACGCTTTACCTTTAAAATGATTTCAACAATGCTTTATCTTTAAAAAGGAAGCCATAAAAAAGCTCTAATTAAAGTATAAATATAAATACAATTTACTCCTGCCAATAAGTAATTAAACTTAGTAATTCTCTCCCTCTCTCTCTCTCTCTGTCTCTCTCTTTTATTTAATGTTCAACACATTGTAGTGAGTATATTTTTCCTACCCGCCCTCCTCCAACATTTAAATATTGCATTTACAATATCTTTTACATTTTTTGGTTATACCAGAAACTTTTACTTTAAAACACCAAAAAATCGAACATTCCTTAAATAAAAATTCAGTTACAACAAATTGAACTTCAATTGAAAAAAAAAAAATCACTCTTTACCTTTAAAATAATTTTAATGACGCTTTATTTTTAAAAATGTTTTTAACAATGCTTTATCTTTAAAAAGGAAGATATAAAAAAGCTCTTAGTAAAGTATAAATATAAACATAATTTAATTTTGCCACTAAGATATTAAACTTAATATTTTATTTTAAAAACCAAAATAAAGAGATAAACATTGTAAAATGCTACTTTTCAGATTGAAAGTTTAATTGTGTGCTTTTTTTCCCCCGTATTCAAATCTTAGACAAGAGAAAACCCCCCTATATTTCGTTGCAAAAACTTGCTGTTGGATGTCGGATTGAAAGTTACATCATTATCAGTGGGAATTCAGATTACAAAAATAACAAACGAAGCTTCTTTAATCTGAGTCTTAATACTTTAGGAATGTAATTAAATTCTATTCGTTTTCCTTTCTATATGTTTTCCTTTTATTACATGAGTTGATTTATGACAATGGCTTTTAAGTTTCCCGACATTATTATTATTATTTTTTTTTTTTTTTTCCAGAAACACGTTTAGAAAAACTTTAAAACACCAAAAATATTGAACATTTTTAAAATAAAAGTTCAGTTAGAATAAATTAAATCTCATTAATAATAATAATAAAACCACGCTTTACACTGTTAAAAATTTCGTGCTACTTTGAACCAAGATTTGGTGCTCGCAGCTATTACCAGCTGCCACCATAGAATGGTTCAACGGAAGTTTAAATCTTGGAACAAGATTTCACCATCTTATGGTGGCAGCTACTAAGCACCAAATTTCGTTTCAAAGTAGCACAATATTTTTAACAGTGTACCTTAAAAATAATTTTAATGACACTTTGCCTTTAAAAGGATTTTAACAACGTTTTATCTTCAAAAAGGAAGACATAAAAAAGCTCTACGTAAAGTATAAATATAACTTACTTCGTCCACAAAGTCATTAAACTTAATATTTTATTTTTAAAACCTAAATAAAGAGGTAAACATTATGAAATGATATCTTTCGGATTAACATTTTAATTGTGCACATTTTCCCCCACGTCAAATCCTTGACAAAAGAAAGAAATCCCTGTGTTTTATTGCAAAAACTTGCAGCTGGATGGCGCACTGAAAGTTACATCATTTTTAGCTGGAATTTAGATGATGAAAATAATAAATGAAGCTTTTTTAATCTGAGTTTTAATACTCCAGGAATGTAATTAAATTCTATTCGCACATGCATATTTCCTTTGGGATTGTTTTCATTTTATTATATGGGGTGATTTATTTCAATGGCTTTTATGTTTCCCAACATTAAATTTTGTTTTCTTTTCAGAAAGGCATTTAGAAAAAAAATTCCTAAGATAATGATGCGTATTTCAGATTCAAATAAAATAAAATGAGAAACATCAAATTATGAATTGCATCCAAAGATATAAAACTAATGAAAAGAATGTTATAAGTCCATATCCAACAGTCAATTGTTATTTAAAAAATGCGTTTAAGAGTTTTAAATTAGAATTGAAGTTATTTTACTCGAATCAAGTGTAAAATTTGCATAAAGTTACACAAGCAAATATGAGACAAAGTTTGAGAAAAAAGTAGAATAATATTTCAATCTGAAATGAAATTAATACCAATAATGCGAAACTGCGTGGTTAGATGTTGATAAAAAAAGATAATTGTAAGATTCTCTCTCTCTCTCTGTTTTTTTTTTCTTTTAATGTTCAACGTGTTGTAGTGAATATATTTTTCCTACCCTCCCCCCTCCAACCTTTAAAAATATGATTTAAATTTCTTTTACATTTCTTGGTTATACTAGAAATGTTTACTTTAAGACACCAAAAAATCGAACATTCTTTCAATAAAAGTTCAGTTACAATAAATAAAACTTTAACTGAAAAAAAAAAATCACTCTTTACGTTTAAAATAATTTTTATGACGCTTTACCTTTATAATGATTTTAACAATGCCTATAAAAAGGAACACATAAAAAAGCTCTGAGTAAAGTATAAATATAAATATAATTTATTTCTACCACTAAGTCCTTCAACTTATATTTTATTTAATAAAACCAAAATAAAGAGATAAACATTGTGAAATGTTACCTTTTGGATTGAAATTCTAATTGTGTGCCATTTTACCATCCGTCAAACCTTATACAAAAGAAATAAACCCCTATATTTTATTACAAAAATTTGCAGCTGAATGGCGCATTGAAAGTTATATCCTTATCAGCGGGAGCTTAGAGAATAAAAATAACAAAATGAAACTTCTTTAATTTGAATTTTGATACTTCAGCACTGTTAAAAAAATTCTGAAATTCACGAATATTTTTTTCCTGAATTTCACAGAAAAAGTCCCTTTTCACAACAAAAGGGCATTGTCCGTTACAAATCAGCAAATCCCACCATATTTCCTGAAAATAACGAAATGGGTGGAAATAAAAACAAAACACGGAGACACTCCGTTGCGTAAGGGGCTCCGTGGCCGAGTGGTCAAGGCACATACCGCTAATTGCCTGCGAGCGCAGATTGTGGGTTCGTATCCCGCTGGCGGCAAGAAATAAGGAAAACATAAAAAGTCCCTTTTAAATTATATTTTTTCTCTTTATTTTTCTCTTATTTCTTATTAAAAGATCTTTTAATTAATTAGCCAATAAATAAATAAATAGTGTACGACAAATTCAAAAAATTGTCTATAACATTATTTTTCTAAAAAAAAAGTTGTTAATAAAAAGTTTTTTTCATTCATTCCTTCATTCAAAAAAAAAAAAAAAAAAAAAAAAAAAAAAAAACAGTGGTTTTAAACAGTGATTTTTTTTTTAATTTAAACTATTTAAAAAATAAAAATTGATTTTAAAAAATAATAAGCATTATGCATCAGTCTAAAATAAAATAAAATAAACTGTTTACAAATATTATAAAGAATGTATTTGAAAGGAAATCTTTAAAAAGCACAGCAGATTTTCCCACTAACTCATAAAAGACATATTCTGTACAACCCGGCATCAGCAGCTTTGGCTCGGTTAGTAAGGATTTATTCCGCTATCAAAAAGTCCCGAGTTCGATCCTGAGGACGGCGTGAACTAAATTGTGCAATAATAATAATAATAATACGTAAAATAACATAGCAGCTTAAAATCACTCGGTAATTTCGAATTCTTTGACGATTTATTAATTTTAAAAATTATATTAAATTATTATCATTAAAAATCAGACTTTGTAACGGAAAGTTACCGCTTCTTCAAACGGAGTTTTCCTTTCTTGTATGTCCCACAACGGAAAATCTGCTTATGGAACGGTAACAGTTCGGCTACTTTGCTGCAGGTAGTTTCACCTGGAATTCACAGATTTATTTTTAGCAGTGAGGAATGTAATTAAATTCTGTTCGCACATGCATATTTCCTTTGGGATTGTTTTCCTTTTATTACATGGGGTGATTTATGACAATGGCTTTTAAGTTTCCCAACATTAAATTTTGTTTTCTTTTCAGAAAGGCATTTAGAAAAAAATTCTGTAGATAATGATACATATTTCAGATCCTAATAAAATAAAATGAGAAGTATCAAGTTATGAATTGCATCCAAAGATATAAAATTAGCGAAAAGAAGGATAAAAATCCATATCCAACAGTCATTTATTATTTAAAAATTGCATTTAAGAATTTAAATTAGAATTGAAGTTATTTTATTCGAATCAAATGAAAAGTTTTCATAAATTTACACAAGAAAATCTGGCATAGTTTGAGAAAAAAATCAGAAAAAAAATTTAATCTGAAATGAAACGAATACAAATAATGCGAAACTCCTTGGTTAGATGTTGATAAGAAAAGATAATTGTAAGACTGTCTCTCTCGCTCTCTTTTTTTTAATGCTCAACGCATTGTAGTGAGTATATTTTTCCTATCCCCCCCTCCAACCTTTAAATATTGGATTTACAATTTCTTTTACATTTCTTGGTTATACCAGAAATATTTACTTTAAAACACCAAAAAATCGAACATTCTTTAAATAAAAGTTCAGTTACAATAAACTGAACTTTAATTGAAAAAAAAATCATGCTTTATTTTAAAAATAATTTTAAAGACGCTTTACCTTTAAAATTCCGCATAGAACAGCTATCTCCGTTTTTCTGTGCAATAGTTCGGAAACTACAATCCATGATGAGTTCTTTTTTTATTTGTTTACTTTTTTTGTCACCTATACACATAAAAACATTAACTATTACAGTAAACCCTTAATAATCGCGATGGTTACGATTCTAAAAACATTCGCGATGGTTAAAAGGAACATATAAGGGGTTCAGGATAAAATTTTAATGAAAAGGAGTAACTGAAATTCAAAAATGTATTTATTAAGCATTATGCATATATTAGATTAATTTTAAACACGATTATTCAATCGGTAAATCAATTATAACAGAAGTAATTTATTCCATATTTCAATATTGGGTGAAAAAAGTCCGGGCCAGGATTCGAACCAGGGATGTATTGGCTGAAGCCGCCAATGCCCTACCAACTGAGCTATCCCGGACACGAACCCTGGAGAACTGTTTCACCCAATTAACTTCAACGATCACTTTTTATCTGGTCTGATACTCTGGATCAGTTCTACAGAATAAATCGAAGGTCAGTATATGGAACTGCAGAAAACTGCTGCATACGAAATTACATTAGATTAATTTTAAACACGAGTATTCAATCTGTAAATAAATTATAACAGAAGTAATTTATTCCATTTTTCAATATTGGGTGAAAAAAGTCCGGGCCAGGATTCGAACCAGGGATATGTTGGCTGAAGCCGCCAATGCTCCACCAACTGAGATATTCCGGACACGAACACTGGAGGACTATTTCACCCAATATTGAAAAATGGAATAAATTACTTCTGTTGTTATGCATATAATTACATAATTAGCAATATAAGTGCATAATTTAAATAAATTTAAATAATATAAACATATTGTACAAAATTTATTTGCTTTTTTAACGGGGAAATACTTACTAATAAGCGATTATCTCATAAAGCAGATCTTATGTTTATGAATTTCAATGATTGAAAAGGTTTGGCCTTGATTTCCGTTTTAATTTTAGATTCTTTTTAAGTAAAAAATCGTATTCATTTACTGATGGTAAAGGTTTTTCAACAAGTTGTTGTTGAAATTTAAAATTTCTTGACAATTTCTCTTAAAAAGCTATTTCACTTGCAATAGAAATTTGAAATTTTAGAAAATTGAAAAAACAATTTGCTCAAAAACAAAAGAAAATAATTGATCTATATTTTCTTTCGACGTAAGGGCTAAAATTTTCACAACCTAGGCCATGCAGTAATGCAGCAGTTTATATAATACCTACGTTTCCAGTGTCACGTAATTTATAGAATTAGAAAAAAAAAAAAAACTTTATAGAGTAAAATTTTACAAATAACCATGCCTCTCGCCTTCTCAGTTGTTGAAATGTTTTGCATCTTTTATTTTACGAGTATTCAAACACGAAAATTTAAGAACGTTAAGAAATTACTGTATTCAGTCTAAACTTAATAATGTACACAATACGACACAAAAGCAAATATACATCTTTGGGCTGGGAAGTAGAGTTTATTGGCGCCACATGGATATCATAATTGATAAACTATATTACATCGGTCAGGCTGATTTTGAATTTTGAAAGGATTGTAGATTAAATTTTGCATCCTGGTTTCTTCCTTAACACGAATTTAGAAAAACACCACGCCCAGCAGTATCCAGTGTATGCTATTGTTTTCAGAGGCTATTTCTTGGTGGCTTCTACTATTGATTTACAAAGTCCTTATCTGGGCTATTTTAGAAAAAGGCCTTAAATAGATTTCTTTATTATTTAGATTCATTAGCTTGTCATTTAGATTTCTTTGCTGCAAAAAGCTTGCTAAAATTGGCAGATTTGCCTTGCACCCATTTTACCATTTTGCATACCACTTTTTTTCTTGTTTCGATTTTCAACAACTTTATCAGGTGCTAGAAATAAAAGTAAAATACACTTTAATACACATATATACATACGTAAAAAGAATGCGCAGTTATTGAAGAATACAAGTTATTGCAACTTTTGACGATTTTCCTTCTTTTTTTCCAAGTGTGGTTATAAAATCTATGACATACATAACTTCTATAAGATTTATGGTTTCTGCATTTTTTATCCCTTTCTTTATTTATCTATTTATTATTATATTTGTAATTTCAGTTTTACTACACACACACACACACGCACACACACACACACACACACACACACGCACGCCTAAATACCAACCTCAAAATGCGACAATGTTCGTTTCAATAAAATCTGAATTCAGAAATGTATATAATTGCTACATAACGAGAAATTCGAACTTAATCAACAAAACACGATTCTTTTTTTCTAAATTTAATACTATTTCAGAAAAAAAATTATCATTACAATTTATATCCAACATTTTTCATTGCCCCCGTAATTTCTAAATCCGGCGACAAATCTTGAAAATTGTTCGTTATTTTCTTTTTTAACTTTTAAGATAAAATGAAAACAAGGGCTACGGCGTTTTTTTCATTTAACTGAAAAGTAATATAATAAAATTTAAATGTATAATCAAAGGTTTTTAACACACAGTAATGCTATATTAATTTATAAAACGCATCGCAATTCCAAAATAAAATTTAAATGTATAATCAAGTTTTTTAACACATAGTAATGCTATATTAATGAATTGCTGATGACACAATTTCTATAAATTGTATAAAATGTATAATTGTATATACTCAAGTAATACCAAACTAAGTAAAAAAAAACCCTTATAACTCAAAAGATAATAATCATAAAAACTAACATTTTACTGATTCAGATTAATTGTCTTATATCCAAAAGAGTATGTGTTTGAATTCAAATTGGAATGAATTACAGGGTCATGAAAAAACAAAATTCCTAGAAAATTGTATTACAAACGCGAATTACATACAAATTTGTCTTATTCTATTTTTATGTAGTAATGTAATATTTGTCTTATTGTAATATTTAGTCTCTTAAATTGTAATATTTGTCGTATTTTATTCTTATTACATTTCGTTTACATCCACTCCTTGAAATAAAAAAAAATCGATCATTTTTTATACCTTTCATCAGAAATTTGAGAGTCCGAAAAAAATAGTTTCCTATAATCGAGGTTACTCATGTTAAAAAAGCTTCTTCACATTCTTACATACCAAGTACACATTAATTTCGACTCTTTATCTCAATTTTATCGGTATATAGAGCGTTTACAGAGAGACAGACGGACAAACAGACATACGAAAGACAGACAGATGGATGGTAATTTTTTATACCAAAAAAATTTTTTTCGGAATCTCCAGTATCTTAAAAATGTAAATCCTTTCAAAACATTTTACGTTTCTCAAAATGATTGGAAAAATTACCCTATACAATATACAATGGGTAAGTAATATGCAAATTAGCAGTTTCACAGAAAACACTTTAATAAATATGCTGAAGAGAAAATTTTTAGATTGACTAATTAATTTAAGATTTCCTTAATGTTAGATACTTTTAAATATTCTCGTTAAAATAATTTATAGGAAAAAAAAATCAATAGTAATATAACCATATTCTTTTGGGACATACATTTTGCAGTGTGCAATTAATTTTTAAATTCGACTAATTTCCAAGGTGTCTTTTCTGTTTTTATATATATTTTTTTAATTAAAAAAAAATTATTTCATATTATGAAAGGTTCTTTTTTTAAATATTTACTTTTTGAAAAGTGCTATCAAAATCTTAGTTACCTGCATCATCATTATTCTTTTTATTCGTTACAACATTAGCTGTTACTAGCTTAACATTAACGGGAACATCTCCGTGAGCATTTCCACAGTTGTTTTGTTTCTTTTCAACTACTTTCTTCTTCACATATTTAACTTTGAGGAAAATGCTTTCATAGTCATAATCATGTACATTTTCCATATTCACTTCTTGTTTTCCACCATTATTCGATGTTACAGACTCAATGTTACCGAAAACATCTAGATGGTCGCATTCACAGTTGTTTTCTTTCTTTTCAACGGCTTTTTTCTTCACATATTTAATCTTTGGAAAAATGCTTTCATAGTCATAATCACATACATTTTCATTATTTATTTCTTTTCTTCCAACATTAATAATTGTTACAGGCTCAACATTACCAAAAGCATCTAGATGGTCGCATTCATAGTTGTTTTCTTTATTTTCAACTGCTTTTTTCTGCACATGTTTAACTTTGGAAAAAATGCTTTCATAGTCATAATCATGTACATTTTCATTATTCATTTCTTTTCTTCCAACATTATTAGATGTAAAAGACTCAACATTACCAACAGCATCTAGATGGTCGCATTCACAGTTGTTTTCTTTCTTTTTCAACTGCTTTTTTCTGCACATATTTAACTTTTGGAAAAATGCTTTCATAGTCATAATCACATATATTTTCATTATTTATTTCTTTTCTTACAACATTAATAGTTGTTACAGGCTCAACATTACCAAAAGCATCTAGATGGTCGCACTCATAGTTGTTTTCTTTATTTTCAACTGCTTTTTTCTGCACATGTTTAACTTTGGAAAAAATGCTTTCATAGTCATAATCATGTACATTTTCGTTATTCACGTCTTGTTTTCCACCATTATTAGATGTAAAAAACTCAACATTACCAACAGCATCTAGATGGTCGCATTCACAGTTGTTTTCTTTCTTTTTCAACTGCTTTTTTCTGCACATATTTAACTTTTGGAAAAATGCTTTCATAGTCATAATCACATACATTTTCATTACTTATTTCTTTTCTTACAACATTAATAGCTGTTACAGGCTCAACATTACCAAAAGCATCTAGATGGTCGCATTCATAGTTGTTTTCTTTATTTTCAAGTACGTTTGTCTTCACATATTTACCTTTGTGAAAAATACTTCCATAAAGATAGTCATCAGCACCTTCAGGATTCTTTTCTTTATTTTTCCCAACGTTAGCAATTACACGTTTAACTTCAGTGAAAATATTTCCATTGTCACCGTCACGGTTGTTTTCTTTTTTCTATGTTACTATTTTCTTTACATATTTAACCTTAGCAAAAATGCTTTCGTAGTTATAATCAGTAGCACCATCTTCCTTCATGATCTTTTTTGAAGAAGACGCTGTAGTATCCATTTGTCATCAAATTTCACTAATATTCAGTAAAATATAAAAATTTTAGCAGTACGGTTGAGCAAAGCAGTATTAAGCAAATCTCAGTGGTTTTTCTGAGCAATGATATTGTTGCAAAGGAATATTGCATAAATATTTTTATAATTTGCATTGTTTACGTTATATTATGCAACAATGTAGTATTATTAAAGCATGTATTTTGAAATACCAAATATGCATTGTTGTGAAATAGAACAACATATTGTTGAAGAGAGTAAATAGCATGACATAAGATACATTTATATAATAATGGAAGAAGAAACGTCGTGTAAATATTATGAAATACCTTCGAACATTGTAAGAAAATCCTTAAAAAATGTATTTATTTCAATGATGTTGATTTATTAAATTAATTAAGTTATTATTAAAAATTTAAATTATTATTATGGTGTTTGAGGATAATCGTAGCAGCCTTCGAATGCAGTCATCGTCCTTTTATCTGTCAGATAACGCTATTGTTGCTAACGTGCAGCTTTTATATCTTAGCAGTCCTCTTATCCTTTCTTCCTTTTTCCTTTTCTCCTTTCTTCTTCCATTTTATTATCTTTCCTTTTTTCTCTCATAAACGTAGAATTCAAGAAGTATTCTCGCAATATCATCTTCAATATTTTAGTCCAGTTATTTTAGCACGTTTTTTAACAAATAGTGGAAAAAATTAGAACAAAGCTGGATGTTTGCATAGGTGCTAGTTAGAGTATGCAGTTTAACATACTAAAAGTCCTCATCAATCCGATGTGAGCTTTCGTTCCAGGGGGCGCTAATGATCTTGAAAATCAGTTGTCTGAGAATATCTCACAAACAATGACATCTAGACAAAAAAATTCATTTTCAAAGATGTAGATAATTTAATTTTTAACATTTTTTTGTCATACCAATCCTTCCCTGTCAAAAATTAAAATAAAGTAAACATTATAGAAAAAAATGCGGAAGCACAATCATAACGCGGCTAAGAGGCAGAACAAATACCGAACAACTTTCGATCCTCCCCTCTCACCTCTCCCCCATTGTCTGTATGCCGTTTTCGCGCGCTTGTGCAATAGTCATTGCCAATAATCTATCTCTCTTTGCATTTGTCGAAATGTACCACGTGCGTACCTTTCCAATGTATTATTTTGAATTCGTGTTCATTTCGCTAATATGAAATCAACCTAATTTACTGAACGACAGGGCCTGACTAAGGCAGGGGCATGCGGGGTAATTGCCCCGGGCCCTCAGTTTAAGCCCCCCCCCCCCCAAGGCCAGATATAAGTCTTTCGTTAAAGGAGTATCAAATGAAGTCCTAAGTGACCAAAATTCTTTTTTTTCAATTTTAAGAGTTTTTCTTCTCCTAGTTCGTGTGTTTCCGTACCCATTGCATCCTTAAGGCCTCACATTTATCCTCATATTCCTGTGATCGAAAAAAACCCTGTATTCTATAATTTCTTAAAGTTGACTTTCTTCTGCTATTATATATATAGATGTGAAAAGATAATTTAAAATTACTCTTTCTTAATTGCTGATTGTGAACGAAAAATGGTGATTGACAAAATAGTTTGTCTTGTATGCAGTGAGGAATGCGTTTCTAAGAATTATACAACTAGTAAATCTGCAGATCAGGAGCCTCAACGTCAGCTTTGCACATTTTTAGGTGCGTTCGTAATTATGTAAATACGTAGCACCTATTGTTGTCGCTCAGTCCGTCCGTCTGTCCGTCTGTCTGTCCGTCTGTCTGTCCGTCTGTCTGTCCGTCTGTCCGTCTGTCTGTCCGCATATAACAACGCAAAAACTACCCAACCGAATCGTTTGAAATTTAAAATACATAATTATAACATAATTTTGTCGAGTCATTTCAAATTTTATGAAAATCGGATGAATAGATCAATTACAGGGACAATCAAAAGGATTCCGTTACATTACGGTCAATGGGGAAAAAATTTTCAAATGCATTTTAATCGCTTGAAATTTAAAACATATAATTATTGGGTAATTTTGTCGAGAAATTTCAAATGTTATGAAAATCGGATGGATAGATCAATTACAGGGACAATCAAAATGATTCCGTTACATTATGGTCAATGGGAAAAGAATTTCAAATGCATTTTAATCGTTTGAATGTTAAAACATATAATTATTACGTAATTTTATCGAGTCATTTCAAATGTTATGAAAGTCGGACGCATAGATCATTTACAGGGACAATCAAAGGTATTCCATTACATTACGGTTAATGGGAAAAAAGATTCAAATGCATTTTTATGATGTTACACTCATTCGAACATAATAGAATTGGCATGAATCTATGAAATATATACTAAAATATGCATTCTGTACAATCTGTGATGCAAAGAATTTTATGAAAATCCGATGGATATATCAATTACAGGGACAACCAAAAGGATTCCGTTACATTACGGTCAATGGGAAAAAAAGTTTCATATGCATTTTAATCGTTTGAAATTGAAAACTTATAATTATTACATAATTTTGTCGAGTCATTTCAAATGTTATGAAAATCGGATGAATAGAACAATTACAGGGACAATCAAAAGTATTTTGTTACATTACGATTAATGGGAAAAAAGTTTCAAATGCATTTTAATGGTGTTACACTCATTTGAACATAACATAATTGACATGAATCTATAAAGTATGTACGAAAATATACATTCTGTACAATCTGTGATGCAAAGAATATTTAGTATTAAATTACAGGGCCACACAAAAGTATTCCCCTGCATAATGCTACACGGGGAAACATTGTTTGGGGCATGTTTTAATTATATTCAACTATTTCACATTTTATGAATAAGATATAGGTTTCTGAGGTGTAATAAAAATTACTTCCTGCATATTTACAGAAACACAAAGATTTCGACTACTATTCTGTATCCAAAGTACGCTCTACTATATCAGCAATATCTGAATATTTTTAAAACTTCGTTATCGTACGAACCGCACCTCATTTGCTACGTTCACGTGCATTTTCCAACTTGTTTTTTTTAAAGACACTTTGGGTAATATTCAACTTCCTGGAAACTATAATTTAAAATTTTCAAATTACGTAATTATTTATAAGAATAAAATAAGAATAAGAAGTTTTCAGTCATCAAAAGCGTTAAATTAAAGATTTAGTTATGTTAGGATATTCTGAAATTTTCATGATCTATTATTTTTGTTTTTTTATTATAACATAGTAGATTTCTTCAGGGGGGCTCCGTCCCCCTGAACCCCCAGTAATCTCATTAAACTTAAATTTGTAACTTTCTATCAATTTGCTAATGGTTATCGTATATCTTGTATTTCTTTATACATTTTGATTTATAAGGATAACTAACAACTTTAATAAGCATTTTTCATTATACTCATACTTCTACATACCTGCCCACCACAAACCCTTAATCTGATGTATCAGGAACTTTTGAAAGTGTAAACTCAGTAATCTGGGGTTTTACAATTTTGTTTCCGAAAAAAAGATGTTTTGATTGCATTTTGTGGCAGTTATCGCGGACAGACAGACAGACTGACAGGCGGAAAACAATAAATTTTGTGTCGCCAAAATAAGCCTTCACTGAAGTTTCAGCAATGACGTCATTATTCATGAGTTATTGCTATCCATGTTTCTAATATTTTTTACGACTACTATAAAATACCAGTTTTATTTCAATTATGACATCAAATTTTATCAGGTGAAATAATTGTTAAAAATATAATTATTTTTTATTTCTTTTACTTCTAATTATGCCCCCACTTTTGTCAAAAAAATTCTTATTAACGAAACAAATTTCCGCGTTTAATATTTAACAAAGTACTATATTTTTATTTTTATTCTGACGTCATATTTATTTTTTCTTAGTTTAATTTTTTGAATGGAAATTGCTCAATTGAAACTTATTGCCGTTGAAAAATTATTCCATATTTTGGATTTTTTTTTCGCAACGATAAAGGTAATTGGTTAAATTTTATCGAAAAAATCGCTATTGATTCTGCATGAAAAAGAAGGAAATTTTGAATTACTAAGGAAAATATGTGAATAAAATTAATAAAACATAGCCTATGTTCTTTTATGGGCTATGTTATAGTTATACACAAAGATACAAACACATTAATTCATCAGTTTTGACGTTGACTTCATTTAAATTTTCGTACACGCATTCAAATTTATAACATTATTAAAATAAGGATTATGATGAATGGTTGCTTAGCAACCATTAAGAGAAAATAAAGAAAATGAAATAAATACATTTGAAATAAGTAAATCTCTAAAACAAATTAGTTTATATTATTGGAACACATTTATAAAAAATCTCCAAAATTTACAGTAATAATTTTAAAAATCTGGCAAATGTGTAGGCAAAATTTCAAAACAATACGAATAATTTAACTGGTAAATTTCAGTATCCATTTATCATTGAATTCCATTAATGAAATGTGATATTTTCTCTCAAGAAAAAAAAAATTAAAAATCATTGGATTTGCCTTAGAAAAGCATTATTGCGCAAAATAAAATATTCTATATTTTCCGAACGAACGAATCAAATCTTACAAAAAACTATACAGCTTAATCCCAGTGCCTCATTAACATATCCACTTAATTTCAAGCCAATCGGATGTTTTTTTCGGTAGTTATCGCGGAACAGACAGACTGACAAACTGACAGGCTGACAGACAGACAGACACAAAAAAATTTCGTGTCTCCAAAGTAAGCCTTTCACTGACGTTTCGGCAAAAATATTAAAAAAGGAGCTGAAGTCCCTTGTGACAGCAAGTTCGGAAAGAGGTGACCATAAGTGGAAAATGTTTGAAGAAATGGCTAATAACAATAGTGAATTTAAAGTTCACCCAAAGTGTAGGTAAAAGTATACACGAAAGAATTCTATTAAATCATACAATAAATCTATTGCAGACGTCCGCATAAATTACTCCATTGAAAGAAAAATTGAGGAATGACAGTCCATTGTTTGAATGGGGTTGTGACTGCATCTGTCCATAAATACATTCTAAGCCGGATTGATGCTGTTCGAGCCCACGGTTAAAGGTTAAGGAAAAATGTTTGTTATGTTCTAATACATTAGACGAAGCATTTACAGAAGAAAAAAATGAAAGTTCTAAAGTATCCTGAAAAAGATTTTTTTTTATCTAATATTTAAAATAAGACACGTCTCATACCTATGCTTATGGAGAAACTTATGGATAATGGTTTCGAAACGAAACAAGCAGAAGATGATGCAGACACACTAATTACTAATACAGCTATTGACAAAGCAAAGTCTGGTGCGCTTATTGCTGTTGTTGGTGTGTTGGCGATGATGTTGACTTGCTCGTATTGTTGACTGCTTCAGCACTTCCAGAGATAGAGATATTTTTTATTAACCCTGGAAGAGGACAAATTACAACCACCCTGTACACTGTTAAAAAAATTCTGAAATTCACGAACATTTTTTTCCTGAATTTCACAGAAAAGCTCCCTTTTAACAACAAAAGGGTATTTTCCGTTACAAATCACAAAATTCCATCATAATTCCTCAAAATAACGAAACGAATGGAAATAAAAACAAAAAACGGAGACACTCCGTTGTGCGGGGAGCTCCATGGCCGAGTGGTCAAGGCACCATACCGCTAATCGCCTGAGATCGCAGATTGTGGGTTCGAGTCCCATTGGCGCCATGGAATAATGAAACATAAAAAATTCCTTTTAAATTACATTTTTTCTGTTTATTTTTCTCTTTTTTTCTTATTAAAAATATTTTAATTTATTAGCCAAAAAATAAATAAATAAAGAAAAAAATAGTGTACGACAATTTAAAAAAACGTCTATATATATATATATATATATTGTAAAAAATTGTTAATAAAAAATTTTATAAAAAAAAACAGTGGTTTTAAACAGTGATTTTTTTAATTTAAACTTTTTAAAAAATTAAAAATGATTTTAAAAAATAATAAGTATTATGCATCAGTCTAAAATAATCCATTTACAAACATTCTAAGGAATATATTTGAAAAGAAATCTTTAAAAAGCACAACAGATTTTCCCACTAACTCATAAAAGACATACTTTGTACCGTTTAGCATCAGCAACTTTGGCTCTGTTCGTAAGAATTTATTCCGCAGTCTGAAGGTCCCGAGTTCGATCCTGAGAACGGCGTGAACTAAATTATCCAAAGTAACAATTAAGTAAAATAACATAGCAGCTTAAAATCCCTCGGTGATTTCGAATTCTTTGAAGATTAATCGGTAAATCATTTTTAAAAATTATATTAAATTATTACTATTATAAATCAAACTTTGTAACGGAAAGTTACTGATTCTTACACCGGAGTTTTCCCTTCTTGTATTTCCCACAACGGAAAATCTACTAACGGAACGGTAAAAGTTCGGCTACATTGCTGCCGGTAGTTTCACCTGGAATTCACAGATTTATTTTTAACAGTGTATTCATCGCACAATCTTAACAATGATGTTGTTTTGAAAGAACATATATTGTTCCTTCATACTTTTTCAGGTTGTGACTCGACATCAGTAATGCTTGGGAAAGGTAAAATGTCGTTAGTAAAATATTTGAAAAAGGAAGATGATCATAACATACAAGCTGTCAACATTTTTAAAAGTCATCAAGTATCCCAATTTGAAGTTTCCGAGGCAGGAAAAACTATTTTCCTTGCTTTATACGGTGATAAACCAGAAATTTCTCTGAACAAACACCGTTATGTATGTTACAAGAAAGAAGTTGCTTTGGTAAAAAAGTCTTTCATCGTTGCCGTCTACCGAAGATGTAGCGAGATTGCACAGTTTACGTATTTATCATGAAGTACAATACTGGTTGGAAAAAACTACTTCCTAAGAACTGGGACTGGCAAAATGCACTAAAATTTGTCTCCAATTCCAGCTACGTTACCGCCCGCCCCAAAAAATATTATTGAATCAAATTATTGTACTTGCTCCAATGGATGTAAAAAAGCATGTGGGTGACGAAAAATTGGATTGAAATGTTTTGATATTTCCATAAATTGCTGCGGAATTTCACGTTATAATGTAAGTAAAATTGAATTTAAAGACGAGAAAAATATTGACAGTGTCCTGCCCACTGCAAGTAAGGGGGGAAGCGCTACTTCTGAATTCAGTGATGATATCGAAAGGCAACAAAAAATACTGAAATCAGGACAACAATGAAAGAAGCAAATACAGATAATGACAAATCTGAATCGAGTGTAGAATTTGAAGCTATGCAAAGAACTATTAAAGCAGACAAATGACTGAAATTCGATTAAGCCAATCACTATACGTCGAATATTCCTACGAGAGAGACCCCAATAAAAAAAGCGCCAAATGCCTCAAGGGTATTGTCGAAATAAGTATAAATGTATATTAATTATTCACTTTCGCCATCCAAAAGTGAGAATTTTAGATCTGTTTACATAATTTTTGTTTTTTTAAAGTAGCATCAGATTTTCGTATTTTTATAATTTTATTTTCAAATATGTTCACTTTTTTATATTTTTGACAGGGAAGGGTTGGTGTGATAAACAAATGTTAATGACACTTTTTATAGGAAATTAAATTATTTACAATTTTGTAATTGAACTTTTTTGTCTAGATGCCATTGTTCGCCAGATATTCACAGAAAACCGATTTTCAAGCTCATTAGCGTCCCCTGGCGGTGAAAGCTCACATCGGATCGATTGAGATTTTTAGTATGTTTAACTACTTAACCTAACAGGCATCTATGCAAAAATCCAGCTTTGTTCTAATTTTCCCCTATTTATGCTAAAATGACTGGAATTTTTTTGTTTGGTCATAATCGTAGCAGCCTTCCAGTGCAGTCAACGTCCTTTTACCTATCAGGTAACGCTATTGTTGCTAACTTGCAGATTTTATATATTAACAGTCCCCTTATTCGTTCTTCCTTTTCCGTTTCTTTTTCCTTCTTCCTTCCTCCTTCTTCTATTTTATTCTTTTTTCCTTTTTTATCCCATAAACGTAGAATTCAAGAAGTATTCTCGCAATATCATCCTCAATATTTATTGTTTGAGGATAATCGTAGCAGCCTTCCAATGCAGTCAATGTGCTTTTTGTGTCAGGTAACGCTATTGTTGCTAACTTGCAGATTTCATATCTTACCAGTCCTCTTATTATTTCTTCCTTTTTCCTTTTTCCTTTTCTTCCTTCTTCTTCCTTCTTCCATTTTATTCTTTTTTCCTTTTTCCTACCACAAACGTAGAATTAAAGGAGTAATCTCGCAATATCATCTTCAATATTTATTGTTTGATCATAATCGTAGCAGTCTTCCAATGCAGACAACATCCTTTATCAGTAAGGTAACGCTATTGTTGCTAACTTGCAGATTTTATTTCTTAGCAGTCCTCTTATTCTTTCTTCCTTTTTTTCTTCCTTCTTCCTACTTCCATTTTATTCTTTTTTCTCCCATAAACGTAGAATTTAAGAAATATTTTCACAATATCACCTTCAATATTTATTGTCTGAGGATAATCGTAGCAGCCTTCTAATGCAGTCAACGTCCTTTTACCAGTCAGGTAATGCTATTGTTGCTAACTTGCAGATTTTATATTTTAGCAGTTCTCTAATTCTTTCTTCCTTCTTCCAGCCTTCCAATGCAGTCAATGTCCTTTTATCTGTCAGGTAACGCTATTGTTGCTAACTTGCAGATTTTACATCTTACCAGTCCTCTTATTCTTTCTTCCTTTTTCCTTTTCTTCTTTCTTCTTCCTTCTTCCATTTTCTTCTTTTTTCCTTTTTCCTACCACAAAGGTAGAATTAAAGAAGTAATCTCGCAATATCATCTTCAATATTTATTGTTTGATCATAATCGTAGCAGTCTTCCAATGCAGACAACGTCCTTTTATCAGTAAGGTAACGCTATTGTTGCTAACTTGCAGATTTTATTTCTTAGCTGTCCTCTTATTCTTTCTTCCTTTTTTTCTTCCTTCTTCCATTTTATTCTTTTTCTTTTTTTCTTCCATAAACGTAGAATTTAAGAAATATTTTCGCAATATCACCTTCAATATTTATTGTCTGAGGATAATCGTAGCAGCCTTCTAATGCAGTCAACGTTCTTTTATCAGTCAGGTAACGCTATTGTTGCTAATTTGCAGATTTTATATCTTAGCAGTTCTCTTATTCTTTCTTTCTTTTTCCTTTTCTTCTCCCTTCTTCCATTTTATTCTTTTTTCCTTTTTTCTCCCATAAACGTAGAATTCAAGGAGTAATCTCGCAATATTATCTTCAATATTTATTGTTTGATCATAATCGTAGCAGCCTTCCAATGCAGTCAACGTCCTTTTACCAGTCAGGTAATGCTATTGTTGCTAACTTGCAGATTTTATATTTTAGCAGTCCTCTAATTCTTTCTTCCTTCTTCCTACTTCCATTTTATTCTTTTTTTCCTTTTTTCTCCCATAAACGTAGAATTTAAGAACTGTTTTCGCAATATTATCTTCAATTTTTATTGTCTGAGGATAGTTGTAGCAACCTTCCAATGCAGTCAACGTCCTTTTATCAGTCAGGTAAAGAGATTGTTATTAACTTGCAGGTTTTATATCTTAGCAGTCCTCTTATTCTTTCTTCGTTTTATTTGTTCATTCTTCCTACTTCTATTTTATTCTTTTTTCCCTTTTTCTTCCATAAACGTAGAATTTAAGAAATATTTCCGCAATATCTTCTTAAATATTTATTGTCTGAGGATAATCGTACCAGCCTTCCAATGCAGTCAACGTCCTTTTATCTGTCAGGTAACGCTATTGTTGCTAACTTGCAGATTTTATATCTTAGCAGTCCTCTTAGAAATAAACGATGTGTTACATTACTGAAAATTATAAAATTTGACTATACATATAAAATTATGATATTAGATTATAAAATTAGATCCGCTTTTATGTTCCGTGACACAAGGTTTTACAATAGACTGACTCTTTTTAAAATTCAATAACTTGCATTATGTTGACTTTTAGGAGAATTGTTTAAAGCGCTAGGAATATTTTACGGCGATTCTCGAGTTTAGTATAAGATGGCAGCTATAGATGGCAATGCTATCAATAGCCTCTAAATTGGAGCCCAATTTTTGGCCTGTTCTTTTATTGAACCGAAAGAAGGATGTTAAATACATGAAGTGGTTTTCATCCGCCAATCCAGTTTTGTTCTTAGGAGTTCTTATTTGTATATTTAACCTCCTACTTTCGCATCAATACTGAGAGAAGATAAAAACAAAAACTTCGGCCTTGATTTAGCACCTATCACTTACAGCGCCATTTATCTCTACTATTGTTAACTAAAATCGAGAATCGCAGTAAAAGAAACTCCTGATCTCTTACATAAGCTTCCCGCAATTTTTTTTAAATAGTTTTCACTATTTGGAAGTTATTAAAAACATTCGGTCCAGTTTAGTACAGCCGATATCAACAATTATTTGTTTTTCTGTATTTGTTTTGTTGTGAATTTACTCAATTGGTCTTTTGAGGGTGTTAAAAATGTTATGCTTGAAACCAAGAAACCGGGTAGCTTTGTTTTAAAACGTTTACTATACATTTCCCAATTTAAATATTACAGATAAAAGTTTCTTTTGTCAACTGAAAAATCAGTAGTATAGTAATAATAGACATATATAGAGAGAGAGTGTACGCTCAAGGCAGGGGGTAATACCCTAATCTATATATGTTATTGTTTTCTTGAGAAACAGAAGGTATACGGTGTTTCTTAAAAAATCCAGGCCATACGACGTATATCCCCGTATATCCTCCACTACATCCCTACTGATAATCCAAATACAGCACACACGCGCATACAGGTATGTGCAAAACACAACAGAATTCCATAAAAAGCTGTAGTTAACCAATAAACATACAAATTGGCAGCTATTTTCTCTATACAGGGCATTCCAGAAAAACTGAGAGTTATTTTTTTACGTAGTGAAAACACCGTGAAACTAAAAGATAAAAATGAAGGCGATTTTGTCAAATTATTAACTGTAAGTTTATAAATATCTTAAACGAAGCAAATGATTTTATTTTCCTAATTTCGTGTTTGTTTAAAGAACTGTTTTTATTTATCCTACAGAAATGGATGTGGGTGATTCAAAGTTAAAAAATAAATGTATTGTGCCATAAAAATTTCCTATCGTCCGGGCAAAACTGTCCTAGAAACAATTAAGTTAATAAAAGAAGCTGCAAATAGAAATGATTTGGTGAGTCTATATTTTTTAGACTGCACGGCGATTTCAAAAGAGAACATTTCTCAGCAGAACTGGCTCCTAAGTCTGTCCGACCAGACATATTGTGACTGATCGAAATGTTAACACTGTGTTCGCAATCTTGTAAGAGAATCGGAGAATGACATGTGAGGATATAGCGGCATCAACTAACATTTCGAAAATATCGATATTTGGAACTCTAGACAACAATTATGAGTCCATCATCACTTTAGTAAAGAACAAATGCAAACAAAAATTTACCAAAATTAATAGTAGAAACAGATGCTTCAAAATGCTCCGTATTTCCTAAAGACTGTAATAACAGATGATCAAATTTAGGTTTATCATTTTGATCCTATTACCAAGTCCGCAACAAGAGTATGGTAACACACTGTGGTTCTCTACTTCCGAAAAAACATCCGACAAACCAAATCTGCTAGAAAGGTCATGATGATTATTTTCTTTTAACATAAAGCTATAAGCTATCAGCGTAATGTGACTCCAAAATCTACTGCTAATGGAGATAATGAGCGCAGTCGATTTTATGAGCTCAGTATCAAGAAAGGGTAGTTTTCCATTCCATAAAAAATAATTTGCTTATTGAAACAAAAGTCTATAGAAAAGAAATTCGATCAAACAATACCATTTCATTCAATAGCTCTTCTCCCAGTAATTATAAAGCTGCAGCATACAGATTCTATATAAACTGAGCTTTCAATATCTGCAGTAAGAAATATATTAATCAGGAATTAGACACAATCTATAATAATAAAGAGAGAAGGATGTTTGTCTGTCAGCGCTGTTCTGAAGAGATTGCTGTACGTAGAGTTACAAAATTTGGAGGGAAGGTACTTTTTTACATGTAGTTTTGCACCTTGAAGCCCGATTTTCGATTTTTTGTTTCGATTTTTTTAAATAATTTTTTAGGCGATTTTTAGCGTTATTTTTGCGGTTTTATCCCATTAGTGAAAAGAATACGGTTTCATTCTTTTAACCCAAGATAGCATTTTTTTTCTCTTTTCAACAAAGTTTATTCGGAATTTGTACAGCGATTTTTGAATTTTTAACGAATTTTTAATGCGATTTTTAGTGTTTTTTCTCATTTTGCTGCTTTTTTTTTTAGATTGATAAAAAGAAAATCATTTTAAACTTTTAGCCTAATGCCCTAAATTTTGTGTTTGTTACGATTTTTAGATTTTAACGATTTTTAATGCGATTTTCAATGTGATTTTTATCGTTTTTTAAAGATTTTTGCGTTTAGCATCTATTTTTTCATAGTTGTTCTATCAAAAACTTGAACTGTTGAGAATGCAATCAGTAGTATTTTTTTGTGAAATCTACCTAAAATGTCAAAAATTTAGGTACCACTATTTTCGAATAGCAATTTCATAAACTATCTTAAATTCTTGCTTAAGACCGCTACCCCCTCGAGTTATATATCACTTGATAGGTTATTTAACAGAGTATGGTTTTGATAAAGTTTTTGAAGAACAGAGTGCTCTACCTGGTGGTGGAAAATGGAACTAATAGAACGCTATTTTTTTAAATCTATAATAATAAAGAGACAAGTTTGTGTGTGTGTCAGCGCTGTTCTGAAGAGTCTGCTGTACGTAGAGTTACAAAATGTGGAGGGAAGGTACTTTTATACATGTAGTTTTGCACCTCAAAGCCCAATTTTCAATTTTTTGATTAGATTTTTTTTGATAATTTTTTAGGCAATTTTTAGCGTTCTTTTTGCAGTTTTATCCCATTAGTGAAAGAAATACGGTTTCATTCTTTTAACCCAATATAGCAATTTTTTTCTCTTTTCAGCAAAGTTTATTCGGAATTTGTACAGCGATTTTTGAATTAACGAATTTTTAATGCGATTTTTAATGTTTTTTCTTATTTTATTTATTTATTTATTTATTTTTTTAGATTGATAAAAAGAAAACCGTTTTAAACTTTTAGCCCTAAATTTTGTGTTTGTTACGAATTTTAGATTTTAACGATTTTTAATGCGATCTTCAATGTGATTTTTAACGCTTTTTTAAGATTTTTTGCGTTTAGCATCTATTTTTTTTTTCATAATTGTTCTGTCAAAATCTTGAGCTGTTGAGAATGCAATAAGTAGTATTTTTTTTTCTTTTTTTTTTTTTTTTTTTTTTTTTTTTTTTTGCGAAATTTACCTAAAATGTCAAAAATTTAATTACCACTATTTTCGAATAGCAATTTCATAAAATATCTTAAATTCTTGCTTAAGACCACTACCCCCTCGAGTAATATATCACCTGATAGGTTGTTTAACAGAGTATCGTTTTGATAAAGTTTTTGAAGAATAGAGTGCGCTAGCTGGTGTTGAAAAATGGAACTAACAGAACGCGATTTTATTAAAATTTGGAAATATAAAAATGTGATTTATTTTAAATTTTAAAATGGTTTCTAATGCATGATAAAAAATGTAAACAAAGAATGGTGTGACACATTTCAGGGTGCGTGAAAGGAGGGGCGCGAACAAAATTAGAAAATGTAATAAGGAGATCTGTTTTACACTTTAAGATAGTTTATAACGCATGTTAAAATTTTTAAAGTACTGGCGATGCTCTGGAGAGATCGCTGCACTAAGTTATGTATGAAATTTTACACCTTGAAGGCCGATTTTCAGTTTTTTTAAAAAATTTAATTCATATGCGAATTTTAGTGGGTTTCGAGGCGATTTTTCCACATTAGCGAAAAGGAAAGCGGTTTCATTCTTTCGACCTAAATTAGTGAATTTTGTTCTCTTTTCAGTATAATTTATTTGGATTTCGTGCAACGATGTTTGGATTTTTAGTGAATTATTTAATGTAAATTTTGCCGCTATTATTCGACATTAGTAAAAGAAATTTTGCTTAAAACTTTCAGGCTGATGTATTAAATTTTAGCTGTTAAGATTTATGAATTTTAGCTAATTTTAATACGATTTTTCGAGATTTTTTGCGTTTGATGTCGGATTTTTGTCATTCATGAAAAATTTCCAATTACAACGTTTTACCCTATTAGAGTAAATTTTGACCCCTGTGATTTTTTTAATATTAGTGATTTTTAATGCACTTTTCAATGCAATTTTTAGAAAATTTTCGAGTTTTATGGTGATTTTTTGATATTCGGAAGTAAAAATTGATTTCAAACTTTTAATCTAATATAATTTTAGAGATTTTTAACGCGATTTTTCAAGAATTCTTGTGTTCCGTGTCGATTTTTTATTATCTATAAAGGATTTCCTTTTACTACGTGTTTATCCTGTCGACCAATTTCGCCAAATTATATCAATCGTGAAACAAGCCAAATTATGCAAATAGATGTAATTTTTATGTTAAATAATGAAAGAAGAGATAATTTAGAAAAACATTAATACAAATACATATAAAAATAAGAAGTAAAAACCACTTGATGACGTAGCAAACATATGTAACATGTTTAATGTCAAGTGAATATGGAATTTACGATCCGCCATTATTGTAGTTTAATCTTATGGTTTGACCCAGATAGTTTCTTGGTCAACCGGATAATCAAATAGTTCAGATTTCCGATTAGAATGTCTTATCCGTTTGATGAAATTCTGATTACTGCGATTTAAAAAATAACTGCGATATTTAGTGCATTTTTCAATGCGTTTTTAATGGACTTTTTAATGTGATTTAGTACTATTTTTTTCGATCCCCACTACAGTGGTGTTTTAACAATTAAAAAATTATTTTGGTTTCAAACTTTTAGCCTAATATAGTAAATTTCACCATTTACCTTTTTTTAATTTTGTCGATTTTCAATGCGATTTTTGATATAAGGTACCCTGGGGTAATAACGCCAGGCGGGGTAATAACGCCAAGTGCTTATATTTTGCATAATTATGAAATAATCAGGTAAATGACACCCATGTGCTCTGCGCAAAAGGGTTTTGAGTCATATAAATCGCAAAAAACAGCTTCAAGTTAATTTGTTTCATTTTTAGGTCTTATTGTTTTTACAAACAACTAAAATTAATGCTTGATCTAAAATTTGCGACATACGTTTTGTGATGTGAAGACTTTCTTTTTATCCGGAAATGCTTTGTTAATTACATAAATTTGTAGTGCATTTCATGTACTTTTAAAATGCTGTTGAAGATTTTGGATATCTTCTCGAGATAATTTGTAATTTAAAATGTACTGCGCAATAACTATATCGGGGTAATAACGCCAATCCTTGACATTAATACCCCGGTTGATTCCCTACAGTGGCCGTGCTACATCCTAAATACTGATTCAAATAAACACAGTTAAAACTGTGCAATGGTTCTCATATTTCTATTTAAGCGGTCCTTTTTAAGCAAAAAGAAGCTCACGGTCTGATATTCTTTTTCCTCATCCCCCCTCCCACACCACACCTTTATTTTTCTTACACTTTCACAAAAATTGAACATTTTCAATAGCTTAGAATGCAATTTGTCAATTTCTAAGTTTGTAGAGTTTGTATTTTTAGAATTGGGCTATCTACATGCAATTATTTCATCTTATTTCATAGTTTTGTTTGCATGGCGTTATTACCCATATAGGTGGGTAATAACGCCAAATAGCATTGGTCAAGAAAAAACGCCATTACATTTTATGAATGCATATCTGTTAAATTATTTTATTTTATATAGATAGTCAATGAGTTGCTGTATCAGATCCTATATTTGTTTGAAAAATACAAACTAAAACTAAGCCGTGAAAATTGGTAGAACCTTAACGTGGCGTTATTACCCCAGGGTACCTTATTTTGTGTTCTGCATCGATTTTTTTTTTTTTGTAATTCATGTAAAAAAGAATGGTTGCTACGTTTTACACGACTAGAATATTTTTTTATTCACGGGATGTATTTACATTTACCGATTTTTAATGAATTTTTCAATGGTTTTGTATTGGTTTTTTGAATCTCACGGCAATTTTTTGAAATTTCGAAAAGGAAATTAATTTCAAACATTTACACTTCATTTACGAATTTTGAAATTTAGTGATTTTTAATGCAATTTTTAGCAATGTTTTCATTATTTCTCACGCTTTGCGCCGATTTTTTCATTCTTATTTAAGAAATAATTCAGATTACACTATTTTACTCTATTAATGTAAATGTTGTTTCCCGCTATTTTTAAATTTGAAACGATTTGTAATGAATTTTTGAATACAATTTTTAGATGTTTTCGAGTCCACGGCGATTTTTGCACAGTTGGAAAAGAAATTTTTAAATAATTTGTAGCTTAATGTAGTAAATTTTGACATCAATGATTCAGATTTTTTGTGTATTTTCATAAAATGTTTAGGAAGTTTTGTGTCGATATTTTTTAACTAATGAAAGAGTTCAGATTTCAATGTTTTGTCCCATTATGGTAAATTATGTCCGCAGGAATTTAATATAAATGTTTATTTAACTGATTTTTAATCTGTTTTATAGTGATTTTTCAAGTTCTGTGACTGTTGTTGACATCGGTAAAAGAATTTCGGTTTCTAACTTTTAGCATAAATAATACAATTTGTCAATTACTGAAATCAAGTCAATTACTGAAATCGGATCTGACGGTAAGTTTTACCACGATATCACTTGTCAGACCAGTTTTTTTTAATTATGCGAATCGAGTTGTGTCTGTTGGGATTTATACTGAATTAACATAGATTTTATTTATCTTAATTAGAAGAGAGATTTACCTGTGAAACATTTGCCGTAGACGGCATCTTGCCTAATCACAAGTATCGTTTTCGTGACTTGAATGACAGTCTTCGATTTTATGATTCCTTGAAAATTACTATTTTGTAATTTTGCTCGATGATATTATACCGTTTTACTCATGGTTCTTCACACACAAAAAATATGATTTAATGGGATTTGAAGAGAGATTTAATAACATAGCAATCGAATTGAGATTTCTTATACATCCTTACAATCAAAACATTTCGTTCTCACCAATCATCCCGCAGTCCAATCTGCAGTATAACAAATACAATGTATCTAAAAAGATGAATTTAACAAATGATTAAATGCTAAATATATATGTGAAAACATATTAGGTATTTAAAAATACAAATGAGTGAGAATTAATGAAATACAATAATTAATTAGAGTCAAAATAGCTTCGTTTCATCAAGATGAAAGTTTTGGTGCTGCCATCTAGTGTCTACTTCCAGAAATAATAGTGTTCTTTTAAGACTCAACAGTGTCTAATGCAGAAATTCCAGATTCCAACTTGATGAGGTTAATTTTTGTGTGGTAATGCCTTCCGGTCTATTACTACTTCTTTAAAAATATACATTTATAAATGGAAAAAAATTATAAAATAAGAAGTCCATTATAAAACTAGAAAAAAAAGCAGAATTTTATAGTGCTACATATGCTTGACATATACATTGTTAAAGTTAATTAATAAGCTCAAATCAATCGATATATTATTTTATCTCAGACCTAAAAGGAGAGAAACTCAAACAACAGCAGACATTTATCGCACAATCGAATACCCGAATAATCGAACTACAGATAATCCTTCACCGTTCTTCTAATGACTAAATTGCTACACTTTTGTGTATAAATTTTACCGTAAATTTTATATTTATGTAGGGTAAAATTGGGTAACCGCGGACATTTCAATTTCTAAGAAATTTAAAGTGTTGCATAAATAAAGAGTTATTGTAAATGTACGCCTTCTAGAGTCGAAACAAATACAATTTAATTGCGACGTAAGCACCAAGTAAGTTAATTGGGAATGAGAGTTTTGTTTTCGTAAATACATTTTCGTTGCTCCTGTCAAACATGTGTTGTTCAAATTGTGCTGTCAAATTTCTCTTGCATGCTATCAAGTACAATACGTAAATGTGCAGTCATGTCTATTGTTCAGTGTTTTAAGAAATTTGTTTAATTAAAAGGTTCTAATAAGGTTTGTAGCAATTGCTGTACAATTTAAGAGCTGTCGTTGAAAATATTGCATGATAACGATCGGGCATCCCCGGACAAGGTTTTAAATTTAGAATTTCACAATATTGTTTTAACAAACCACAATTGTGTTGAAATCTTTCTTATTTATAGATTTGTCTTAAAATGTTATCTTTTTTTGCAGAAAGTCTTGAAACATGCTTAAATTTAAGGGGAGAACTAGTGAAAGAGGAAAGTGGGATGTAAGTAAAATGATCTACAGCTCATATTCAAAATATTAGAATAATTACCTTTTTTTAGAAATTGAAAATATCGTTTGGTAATTTAATGTCTTTTAATTCAAATATGCAAACGATATTTTTATTAAGAACTTATTGTTGATTAAACTTACTTGTTATCTTAAATTTAATATCATTTTTGAAAAGATTAATTGCAAAAAAAATTATTTTGAAAAGTCAAAATAAGGTACCCTGGGGTAATAACGTCACGTTAAGGTTCTACCAATTTTCACGGCTTAGTTTTAGATTGTATTTTTCAAACAAATATAGGAACTCATACAGCAACTCATTGACTATCTATATAAAATAAAATAATTTAACAGATATGTATTCATAAAATGTAATGGCGTTTTTTCTTGACCAATGCTATTTGGCGTTATTACCCACCTATATGGGTAATAACGCCATGCAAACAAAACTATGAAATAAGATGGAATAGTTGCATGTAGATTGCCCAATTCTAAAAATACAAACTCTACAAACTTAGAAATTGACAAATTGCATTCTAGGCTATTGAAAATGTTCATTTTTTTGTGAAAGTGTAAGAAAAATAAAGGTGCGGTGTGTGTGTGGGGGGGGAGGATGAGGCAAAAGAATATCAGACTGTGAGCTTCTTTTTGCTTAAAAAGGACCGCTTAAATAGAATTATTAGAAACATTGCACAGTTTTAACTGTGTTTATTTGAATCAGTATTTAGGATGTAGCTAGGTCACTGTAGGGAATCAACCGGGGTATTAATGCCAAGGATTGGCGTTATTACCCCGGGATACTTATTGCGCAGTAAATCCTAAACTAAAAATTATCTCGAGAAGATATCCAAAATCTTCTACAGCAATTGGAAAGTACATGAAATACACTACAAATTTATGTAATAAACAAAGTATTTCTGGATAAAAAAAACAGTCTTCAGATCAAAAACCTTATCTCGCAAATTTTAGATCAAGCGTTAATTTTAGTTGCTTGTAAAAACAATAAGACCTAAAAATGAAACAAATTAACTTGAAGCTGTTTTTTGCGATTTATATGACTCAAAACCCTTCTGCGCAGAGCACAATGATGTCATTTACCTTATTATTTCATAATTATGCAAAATATAAGCACTTGGCGTTATTACCCTGCCTGGCGTTATTACCCCAGGGTACCTTATTAGAATATTTATTCAAGTGGTTCAAAATATTAGAATATTTCACATTAATTCTCCTTTAATTATTACCAATTCTTAACTGGTGGCATCATTGATTAAATTCAGACTATTTTATTTAAAATCAGTATTCTTTTTTGCAGTTTGTTTCTTTTTCGTCTTAAAATGGGCCGTGTGAGTGATATTCCTGAATCTACTAAACTTCGTATGGTTGATTTGTATCGGCACGGTAAAAATCAATGTTTTATAGCGAATTATTTACATTGTTCGCAATCGAGCGTTAGTAAAATACTAACACAATATTCAAAAATTGGAAAATTTCAAAATAATCGCCGAAATGGTGGCCGAAAACCAAAAACATCTGCTAGAGATGACAGGAAACTGAAGGGTATAGTTAAGAAAAACCGTTTTAAAAGTGTGCGATTCTTGCACCGAAAATGGAAAGAACAAGGAGTTGAAGTTTCTACATCGACAACATTAAGACGTCTCCATAAATTTAAATTTGAATCTCGTGTACCGAAAACAAAACCTCTCATGACTGCAAGACAAAAGCGTATAAGATTGAATTGGTGTAAATCAAGACGTTTATGGAGCAATGAAGATTGGAAAAATATATTATTTAGTGATGAAAGTATGTTTTGTGTTTCATATGGTAATCAAGGTATTCGAGTTTGGAGAATGAAGTAAGAAGCATTTGATAAAGAATGCCTGAAACGTTCCGTAAAATTTGCTGCTAGTGTCATGGTTTAGGGTTGTATGAGTGCAGAAGAACCTGGAAAGTTATTCATCGTCTACGAAAAGGTTAACTCTCTGATATATCAAGAAATTTTAGAATATTACATGATTCCATCATCAGAAGATTTATTTGAAGATGATTTCATCTTTCAACAAGATTTAGCGTCCCCGCATACCTCGGTGTCAACTAAGAATTGGTTCCGCCAACGCAACATTAAGGTACTTCCTTGGCCACCAAATTCACCAGATCTTAATCCCATCGAAAACTTATGGTGTATAATGAAGAAAAAACTTCAAGAAAATCCTCCTTCAAGTAAAACTGAGTTAGTGGCACGTATAAAGTCTATTTGGGCTAATATTGATAGAAATGTTTGTAAACACCTTGTATATAGTATGCAAGACCGATTGTACGCTGTTATGAAAGCTAAAGGGGATGCTACAAAATATTAACTACCATTTACTTCATATTCATAAGGTAATATTATTGCGTAAAATAAAATATTCTAATATTTTGAACCAATCTAAATTTTATTCTAATATTCTGGTGTATTTAAGGAAGCTGTATACCTAATTTATTGTGCTGTATTTTATATTTTATAAATGTTAAAATCTTATCTAAACATTCCAGATTTAATTTATAAGAAATTTAATTGCATTTACTTAGTATAAAAAATAAATAAATGACAAATATTTTTTTCTTATTACTTTTTCTCAATTATTCTAATATTTTGAATATGAGCTGTAAAGAGATCGAATGGAAAGACGACACAGTAAATGCGTTAAAAAATAGTTGAAAATACAAAAAACATTAAAAATCTTTCTCTAGAAGATAAAAAAAAAAGAGAGAGAATGCATCATATGCGGAGAAGCACTTGAAGAAGACTGTATTCTGTGCCTGGAATGCAAAAACTGGGTTCATGAAGATTGTGTTTATATAAATGCATCAGATTTATATTATGATTGCGATACTTTTACCGCCAAAAAACGTTTGGGACATCAATGATTAATATGTCCGGGCTATCCGCCGTTTCTTCCGCTGGTTGCTTGCAATGCAAAAATAAATAAATAAATAAATAAATAAAATAAAAAATTCTGAGGAATTGTAAAAAAAAAAGTGCTTATTGACTATCTATGTATAATCAAATTTTATAAACAAAAAATGAATTTTACTTTCGTTTTACCTTTCAGCTATTTTTAGTTATCTTTTTGCTAATATAAATTCATAACTGAAGTTGAAAGATATGTAAAAATAAATCCTTGTGTCTGAAGAGGTTCAAGACTGCATTTGAGCATTTAATTTTTCATAGAATTTTTATCTTATGGTTACAATTCATAACTCTTATACTTTTTTTTCATTGTATTTCTATCTTTTGGATGTAATGCATTGCTCATACATTTGTTTGTTTTAGAATACTTTTAATTAATTTCTAATAACATAATTTAAGCTTTTAAAACTTAGTTTTTAAATATTAGCAGGCTGACTTTAAAGCATGTATTTTTATTATTTAGTTTTCCATCAGGAATCTATTTTTTGGAGGGAATGTATAATTCGTACATTTGTTTGCTTGGATAACGAACATCAATTGATTTCGAATAAAATAATTTAAAATTTTTAAAATTAGTTTTTAAATAATAACTGATTTGTTTTACGGAATGTATTTTTAATATTTAGCATCCCATTGCGCCTATAATTTTTTTGTGTAATTCATAGCTCATGTAGTTTATTTGTTTAGAATGCAAATTTTTCACTAAGTTCTTAATAGAACATTTATAATTTATTTCATTTTATTTGTAATGCATTTGTTTATAATTTAATTATAATAAATTAATTTGTATTATTAAATATTTGTAATCTGTAAACTAACATGTTAAAAGCAACTGTCTGACTTAATATAATGTTTTTTTCTATTATTATTTAGTTTTCTTTGGAATTTCTTTATCTTTCAAGCATTTCATAGCTTGCCACTGTTTATCTAAGTCATACATTTTTTTAAATTTCTAACAAAACTGTTAAAAAATAGGATTATATTGCGCTAAAGTTCTTCTAAATGCCTTTCTTTAAAGAAAACCAATTTTAATGTTAGATAACTGAAAACAATTCACGTACATCGCAATAATAAAAAACGGAAAAAATCCCCAAAGTAATGTACGTATGAGGAAAGACTTTAATTACATTGCTGAACTATTAAAACTGAAATTAAAGAAGCTTTGTTTGTTATTTTTATTCTCTAAATTTCTGCTGATAATAATGTGCCTCTGAAAGCCCATCTGCAACTTTACTGTGTTACTAATTAGAATTCTTATTTAGTTTTATCGGTTTTTAAGAATTGTTGCGGAAAAATGCGACCTGTTAAATTTTTATTGCAAAAGGTACAACAATCTTTCTTTCTTTCTTTTTTTTTTTTTTTTTTTTTTTTTCAATTTTATGTATATCTTCATAGTTTTAAAATGGAATAGCGAAAAAGAAAAGAAAATTAAATGACTTAAGTAGCATTTGTAAGAGATATTGCATTTTTTTAAAAAGTTCTTTTAGAAATACGAGGTGGAACCCGTCGAAATTCGACGAAAGTAAATGTTTAAGAACGGACTGTTTCATTGATTTATAATAAATGTACAAAATTAGTTACAGTAAAAAATTCATCCTATATTGGCCAGTCTAATTGAAAAACAAATACTACTTTAAGATAGAATTAACAAAATAGTAAACTTATTGGGGGGGGGGGGGGACGCTTTTTCTCCAATTAATTGTTTTTTGAAGGGATTATTCCTTGAAAATATAAGGCTGTAACTTATAATCAGTGTGCATAGCCTGCTAGCTCAATGCCACCAGTTTAACTGAGCAATATTCATTTTATTATAAAATGACGTAATTGCCTCCGTTAAAGCATTTCACCTTTATGGATCCAAGTCTTAAACAACATCTATATAAAAGCGTGCATATGACGTCATTAACGCAGAAAGGAATAATGCACAAACGTAACATAAAGCAATATTCAAGAGGCTCGGCGAAATAAATCAGGTACATAATGATTCATAAGGCCTTAAGGCCCTACATCAGTAACGCTCCGAGATAGAACGGCTAATGTTATTTCAATGGAAGAAATTTATCGCTTTCATTCCTTTGCATTTTGCTCAAACTTAATAATTTTTGTTGTTTTGAAAACCTGTAGGTTTAAACTATGCACGTCATTCTGAAATTTTATATCTTTTTTTAATTTTAAGGCGATACAAGTGCGTTATTTTATAGTCTTTAAAATTCACCTTTAATGTCTTATTACGAAAAATCTGTTTGACATTTTAAAATTTGGTAAAACAGCATGCAGAGTTTAATTATTTAGCTTTCAGAAAATGTTTTTTATTTTGATTTTTACAAAAATTTAATCTATGCTATTTGCATAAAAAGTTGAAATACTTTGATTTAATATAGTCGAAAATGGTGTTTAACTCCGCCTTTAAAAGGGAGACGCCTTAAAAGTAATTAGGGTGAAAGACGATATGGGTTTACCTCCAGGGAGTCTTACAGGGACGAAGGTGTAAAATCTTGCCTGTGGCTATTAGTAAAATGTTGTTTGCTGGTTTAGGATAAAAAAATAAAAACTTCCTTTCCTGAATGCATGATAGTTCGATCAGAAATGAATTTCAGAAATGATGTAAATACATGTTGATTTCAAAAAGTTTGTTTAACTAGGCATTCAATTTCAAATGTACTTTAAAAGCATTATTGATTTCGAATAAAAACACATTTAACATTTTTATTATTTTTCTTCCATATATTTGAAGTTTAATTTCTAAAAAAGATTCTTTAATTGCGGACAACATCAAAATGAAATATTCGTTAATTTATAAAAAATAATAGAATTAACTTTTTGTCATCTGCAGACGACAAAGGGAAAAGAAGAAAGAGTAGAAAGAAAATAACAATGGTTCTGACATTAAAAATGAATAGATATATTCGCGAATAAATACATTTGTATTATATTTTTCTTATCATTCTTTTAGACAAATCTTAATAAATTAGTTTAAATGTTCCTTTTCATAAATATTTCATAAATATTTCTATTTTAATCAATAAAAGTTTGCAGTATACCCACTCTAAAATATAAAGTAATTATTATGCAATTCATGATTAAATTGGATAACACTAATTTAAAAGATAGAAATATATTTATTTTGACACTTCTATCGAAAATTATGACTAATTTACAATACTTTAGAAAATATATTCTGTTGCAGTAAAATTCACATCCGTAAATGATATATTTATGCCAGAGTTTCCCCCAGGTTTAAAAAAGGGCAGGGCGCTACTGCTCTGAAAAGGGCACTTTTTACATTTTTCAGGGCCCTTTTTCATTTTTAAGGGCACTTTTATAGAGTTGAATCAAGAATCTAGCGGTTCAAAATATCGCGAAAAAAGAGAAATTCAATCAAAAAATTGAAAAAAAGAAAAAAAAGGTAAATTTTTTAAAAGATCTCGAAAAAACGGCAAATATTGATAAAAGATCTTGAAAAAACGGTCAATTTTGTTAAAAGATCGTAAAAACAGCAGTTTTTGTTAAAAGATCGTAAAAACAGCAGTTTTGTTAAAAGATCGCAAAAAACGGCATATTTTGCTAAAAAAAATCGGGAAAAAACAAATCTCGTGAAAATATAGCGAAAAAACTGAACTTTTCACAGAATTCTCCGTTTTATTGCGATTTTTGGACGAAATTTGCCGTTTTTCTCGCAAATCTTTTGACGAAATCTGCCGTTTTATCGCTATTTTTTCACGAAAGTTGCCGTCTTTTGCGATTCATTTGACAAAATTTTTCGTTTTATCGCGATTTTTGAAAGAAATTGTCGTTTTTCCACGATCTTTTGAAAAAATCTGCCGTTTTGTGACATTTTTTGACAAAGTTAGCCATTTTTTTTTGCAAAGCTTGCCGGAAAATAGTCGTTATTTCGCAATTTTTAACGATTTTATGACGAAATTACCTATTCCACGGGACGTGTATGAGGCTATTTTTGCATTCCGTCGCCGATTTCTTGTGTAATTTACGCGCTATAGCGAGTTCGGATCATCGCTGGAGGGCTGCGTTTTTTCAAATGTGGGGCAAGAAGGGCGCTATTTTTTTTTTGAATGAATGACAAGAAGGGCGCTAGTTTTTGGATGAGGGGCAAGAGGGGCGCTATTTTTTAAACTAAAAGGCAGGAGGGGCGGAGCGCCCCCCTGAAACCCTCTGGGGGAAACTCTGTTTATGCTTTATTGTATATAAATTGTCTTTCCTTTGTTTTTCCCTTTCAGAAAGATAAACGAATGATTTTTAAAGTTCCTATACTATTTTAACTAAATAATACGCATATATTCCAAAGCCTGTCATAGTTTAACTGATCTAAGTTTTAGAATAGTGGTTTTTTTCAGTCACGCAAAAAGACAAACTCAATTATACTAAACCTATGGAAGATTTTTTTAAAGGTACCATATTTTCATTCCAATTTTTAATTATTTTTTTTCTGCATAATATAGCTGACGATGGTTTGTACAGAGGCCGCTTTTTACTTTTTTCGATACTGATTGTAGATTTTAAATATGAGGATAATATCACTTTTGAAAACGGTTCCGAAAATGAAACTGTCCTGTAAAGAAAATTAAAAAAGTAGAAAAAGGCCTTTGAAGAGATCTCTCTGAGCTATTAAAGGGGAAAAATATTAAAATGCAGATGAGACTTATTTATAAATTTCGACCGTTGGATTATCGTCGAAAGAATTATCATAAGCTAGTAAATTGTTTCGTTTGATTAAAGTTTTATATATATATATGTATGTATATACCCGTAAAATAAATCGAAAAAATAGAAAATGGCCTTTGTGCAAATCGATATCAACTAGGCAAAGTAAAAAAAAAAAAAACTTAAAACTATTAAAACACAGACGATAAACTTTTATAAATTTCTTTCATAGCATTAGTTTTAAAGCGAAGGCATTGTTTCGTTTAACTGCAGTAGCCTCTTTAAAATAAATGAAATCGTAAAAACTATTCAATGTAAGAGAAAAAAAATAAAAAAAAATATTTTTTTTAAAATGTAGGCGAGATATCGTTATAAACTTCTACAATGGGATTTCGCTTGACTGAAGTAAGTCACTTTAAAATACCTGTATCGAAATCAAAAATTGTAATACGGCCTTTGTACAGAAAGATCTCAGCTGTTCAATATAAAAAAGATTATTAAAATATAGACGAGATATTTCTATAAATTTCTGTGATAGGATTTCGCTTCATTGAAGTAAGCCCCTTTAAAATAACCGTAAAAAATCGAAAAAAATATAAAGCGGTATTTGCACAGAAATATCTCAGAAATTCAATGCTAAAAAATCATTTAAAAAATTAAAATGTTGACGAGATATCTTTATAAATTTCTATAATGGGACTTCAAGTAAGCCACTTTAAAATACCCGTAAAAAATCGAAAAAATGTAAAAAGGTGGTTGTACAGAGAAATCTCCGATATCTAATACCCCACCCGCCGAAAAAAAGTTTAAAAACAATTAAAATACAAATGAGATATCTTTAAAAATTTCTAAAATGTGATTTAGATCTATTGAAGTAAGTCACTTTAAAATACCCGTAACAAAATCGAAAAGATATAAAACGTTCTTTGTAAAGAAAGATATCAGTTATATAATGAAAAAAAAATTACATTAAAATGATCTTTACAAATGACTTTTAAATGATCTTAAAGATATCTTTATAAATTTCTACCATGGGATTTTACTTGATTGAGGTAATCATCAGTTTATATTTACTTGTAGTCGAGATATCTTAATAAATTTCTAACATTCAATGCTAAAAAAATCATTTAAAAATATTAAAATGTAGAAGAGAAAATATATATTTATATGAACTTCAAAACTTCATAGGATTTCGCTTGATTGAAGTAAGCCTCTTTAAAACTCCCATAACACTATCCAAAAAATATAAAACGGTCTTTGTACCGAAAGATAACAGATATCCAATGCCAAAAAAACATTTAAAAATATTTAAATGTAGAAAAGATATATTTATAAATTTCTACTAAAGGATTTCGCTTGACTGAAGTAGCCTCTTTGAACACCTGTAAACAAAACCAAAAAAGTACAAAACGGTCTTAACACCGAAAAATCTCAGCTATCCAATGACAAAAAAATCATTTTAAAATATTAAAATGTAGAAGAGATATTTTTATAAAGTTCTACCATTGGAATTCACTTGACGGAAGTAGCCTCATTAAAACACCTATAAACAAAATCAAAAAAGTACAAAACGGTCTTTGTACCGAAAGATCTTAGCTATCCAATGACAAAAAAATCATTTAAAAATATTAAAAATGTAGAAGAGATATTTTTATAAATTTCTACCAATGGATTTCACTTGACTGAAATAGCTTTTTTAAAATTCCCATAAACAAAGTCGAAAAAGTACAAAACGGTCTTTGTACAGAAAGATCTGAGATATCGAATGCCAAAAAATATTTTAAAAATATTAAAATGTAGAAGAGATATTTTTATAAATTTCTTCCATTGGATTTCACTTGACTGAAGTAGCTTTTTTAAAATTGCCTTAAACAAAGTCGAAAAAGTACAAAACGGTCTTTTTACCGAAAGATCTGAGATATCGAATGCCAAAAGATATTTTAAAAATATTAAAATATAGAAGAGGTATTTTTATAAATTTCTTTCATTGGGTTTCACTTGACTGAAGTAGCTTTTTTAAAATTATCCTAAACAAAGTCGAAAAAGTACAAAACGGTCTTTGTACCGAAAGATCTAAGCTATCCAATGACAAAAAAAAAAAAAAAAAACATTTAAAAATATTAAAATGTAGAAAAGATATTTTTATAAATTTCTTCCATTGGATTTCACTTGACTGAAGTAGCTTTTTTAAAATTCCCCAAAACAAAGTCGAAAATGTAAAAAACGGTATTTGTACAGAAAGATCTAAGCTATCCAATGACAAAAAAAAAAAAAAAAAAAAAAAAAACATTTAAAAATATTAAAATGTAGAAGAGATATTTTTATAAATTTCTACCATTGGATTTCACTTGACTGAAGTAGCCTCTTTAAAACACCTGTAAACAAAATAAAAAAAAAATACAAAACGGTATTTGTACCTAAAGATCTCAGCTATCCCATGACAAAAAAATCATTTAAAAATCTTTAAATGTCGAAAAGACATATTTATAAAATTTTACTATAGGATTTCGCTTGACTGAAGTAGCCTCTTTAAAACAGCTGTAAACAAACAAACAAACAAAAAAAATGGTCTTTGTACCGAAAGATCTCAGCTATCCAATGACAAAATTCATTTAAAAATATTAAAATGTAGAAGAGAAATATTTATAAATTTCTACCATTGGATTTCATTTGACTGAAGTAGCCTCTTTAAAACAACTGTAAACAAAATCAAAAAAGTACAAAACGGTCTTTGTATCAAAAGAACTGAGATATCGAATGCCAAATAATGATTTACAAATATTAAAATGTAGAAGAGATATTTTTATAAATTTCTACCATTGGATTTCACTTCGCTGAAGTAGCTTTTTTAAATTCCCCTAAACAGTGTCGAAAAAGTTCAAAACGGTTTTTGTACCGAAAGATCTGAGCTATCCCATGACAACAAAATCATTTAAAAATATTAAAATGTAGAAGAGATATTTTTATAAATTTCTACCATTGGATTTCACTTGACTGAAGTAGCTCTTTTAAAATTCCCTAAACAAAGTCGAAAAAGTACAAAACGGTCTTTGTACCGAAAGATCTGAGATATCGAATGCCAAAAAACCATTTAAAATATTAAAATGTAGAAGAGATAGTTTTATAAATTCCTACCATTCAATTTCACTTGACTGAAGAATCTTTTTTAAAATATCTGTAAACAAAATTAAAAAAGTACAAAACGGTATTTGTACCGAAAGATCTCAGCTATCCCATGACAAAAAAATCATTTAAAAATATTAAAATATAGTAGAGATATTTTTATAAATTTCCCCCATTGGATTTCATTCGACTGAAGTAAGCTTTTTAAAAATTCCCCTAAACAAAGTCGAAAAAGTACAAAACGGTCTTTGTACCGAAAAATCTAAGCTATCCAATGACAAAAAAAAAAAAAAAAAAAAAAAAAAAACATTTAAAAATATTAAAATGTAGAAAAGATATTTTTATAAATTTCTTCCATTGGATTTCACTTGACTGAAGTAGCTTTTTTAAAATTCCCCAAAACAAAGTCGAAAATGTAAAAAACGGTATTTTTACAGAAAGATCTAAGCTATCCAATGACAAAAAAAAAAAAAAAAAAAAAAAAAAATCATTTAAAAATATTAAAATGTAGAAGAGATATTTTTATAAATTTCTACCATTGGATTTCACTTGACTGAAGTAGCCTCTTTAAAACACCTGTAAACAAAATAAAAAAAATACAAAACGGTATTTGTACCTAAAGATCTCAGCTATCCCATGACAAAAAAATCATTTAAAAATCTTTAAATGTCGAAAAGACATATTTATAAAATTTTACTATAGGATTTCGCTTGACTGAAGTAGCCTCTTTAAAACAGCTGTAAACAAAAAAACAAAAAAAATGGTCTTTGTACCGAAAGATCTCAGCTATCCAATGACAAAATTCATTTAAAAATATTAAAATGTAGAAGAGATATATTTATAAATTTCTACCATTGGATTTCATTTGACTGAAGTAGCCTCTTTAAAACAACTGTAAACAAAATCAAAAAAGTACAAAACGGTCTTTGTACCAAAAGATCTGAGATATCAAATGCCAAATAATGATTTACAAATATTAAAATGTAGAAGAGATATTTTTATAAATTTCTACCATTGGATTTCACTTCGCTGAAGTAGCTTTTTTAAAATTCCTCTAAACAGTGTCGAAAAAGTTCAAAACGGTTTTTGTACCGAAAGATCTGAGCTATCCCATGACAAAAAAATCATTTAAAAATATTAAAATGTAGAAGAGATAATTTTAGAAATTTCTAGCATTGGATTTCATTTGACTGAAGTAGCTTTTTTAAAATTCCCCTAGAGAAAGTCGAAAATGTAAAAAACGGTCTTTGTGCAAAAAGATCTCAGCCATCCCATGACATAAAAATCATTTAAAAATATTAAAATGTAGAAGACATATTTTTATAAATTCCTACCATTGGATTTCACTTGACTGAAGTAGCTTTTTTAAAATTCCCCTAAACAAAGTCGAAAAAGTACAAAACGGTCTTTGTAGAGAAAGATCTAAGCTATCCAATTACAAAAAAATCATTTAAAAATATTAAAATGTAGAAGAGATATTTTTATAAATTTCTACCATTGGATTTCACTTGACTGAAGTAGCTCTTTTAAAATTCCCCTAAACAAAGTCGAAAAAGTACAAAACGGTCTTTGTACCGAAAGATCTGAGATATCGAATGCCAAAAAATAATTTAAAAATATTAAAATGTAGAAGAGGTATTTTTATAAATTCCTACCACTGGATTTCACTTGACTGAAGTAGATTTTTAAAAATTTCCCTAAACAAAGTCGAAAAAGTACAAAACGATCTTTGTACCGAAAGATCTCAGCTATCCAATGACAAAAATTCATTTAAAAATATTAAAATGTAGAAGAGATATTTTTATAAATTTCTTCCATTGGATTTCATTTTACTGAAGTAGCTTTTTTAAAATTCCCTTAAACAAAGTCGAAAATGTACAAAACGGTCTTTGTACCGAAAGATCTCAGCTATCCAATGACAAAGAAATCATTTAAAAATATTAAAATATAGAAGAGATATTTTTATAAATTTCTACAATGGGATTTCACTTGACTGAAATAGCTTTTTAAATAAACAAGGTCGAAAAAGTACAAAACGGTCTTTGTACCAAAAGATCTCAGCTATCCAATGACAAAAAAATCATTTAAAAATATAAAAATGTAGAAGAGATATTTTTATAAATTTCTTCCATTGGATTTCACTTGACTGAAGTAGCCTCTTTAAAACACCTGTAAACAAAATAAAAAAAGTACAAAACGGTCTTTATACCGAAAAATCTCAGCTGTTCAATGCTAAAAAAATCATTTAAAAATATTAAAATACAAACGAGATATCTTAAAAATTTCTATCTTGGGATTTCGCTCTATTGATGTAAGTCACTATAAAATACTCGTAACAAAATCGAAAAAATATAAAACGGTCTTTGTACAGTTCAATGATCTCAGCTATTGAATGCTAAAAAAGTCATTTAAAAATATTAAAATGTAGAGGAGATTCTTTGGAAAATGTTTAATGTGCAATCTCTGACATAATAACCACGATCTGTATGTTGTCTTTTAAAATTACATATAAATTTCACTTGAAACTATCTAACAAAAAAGGTCAATGTCGACTTGTTTTAAAACGGATCCGACTGTTTTGGTCAGAAATGAACTCGAAGAAACTATCCAAATGCACATATCCCTCGGGCTATCAGTATTGAAAAGGTGCGAGAGTTTTTAGCATTTGCTAATGACTTTTTTCTTCCTGGGGTATCTTATCCCCTTTTTATCGCCTGGAGGTAAAGGGTGGCGTGAGATGACCATTTTCTTATTAATTACAAGTTTGGAAAATATCATTGGTCTTTTAAAGTGTCAATCTTTGGGTTCGGGATACGCCTTCCTGGTGGCAACACGCATAGGTTTGTGATCGGATTTTGAGTTTCGGTTTGACTGATGCAGGCTCTTAACTTGTTTGTTTATAGTAGCTCCATGTTTTATCAGAAATCATTCATTTGGTTTTTTGGGTTTTTTTTACAAAATTCTGAAACTATCATTACACACGGATAAATAAAATTACAACCTTTCACTTTTTCGATACAAATTAAATAAATGCGGAGGAAAGTCATGCAATTAGTCTTTAAAATACATTTTTGTGAAGAGAAAGTGTTGTATTATTTGTAAAGTAAGTTTGCAATAAACTAAGAAACATTTAATTGAGGAATAAAAACGAAATAAAACGTAAATTCATTGGATTTTATAACAGACGATATTTTTGACACATTTATACGCATTTTAATACTTTTTTTTCAATTTTAAGAGAAAATGGAGTGATTTTGTTGCCACAATTGCAGAACTGATACTAAAAACTAAATATAAATTAATATCTCAAAAATAAATTGAGATACAGTTTTCAAACAAATTGCATTTAAAAGTAATTTTTTTTCTCTATACGACGTTGTAAAAATTTAAAATGTGTTAAATTTAAAGCGTAAAGTTTGCAGTAGAAAAATTTGTAAAACCGAAATTGGATGGAAAAGTGTTGCCATTCGCAAAATGACGCATGCGTTACACACAAATACGTTTGGCCTTTATAATATAATATAGATAGTGTTTTTCTATATTCCGAATTGAAATAAATTCATTGTAGAACATTTTCAGCAGAATTCTAGATTTTTGCAGTATTTTGAGTGACATATTCTCGTGCATTTTCTAAATGAAGCATTAAAATAACCAATTAAATCATATGATATCAGTAATGTATACAATAAATTAATCTTGCAAGCATTTTGGTTATTTATGTTTGTGTGCCTTTAAAGTTATTTAATATCTATTAATATTAAAAGATCTGAGGAAGTATATCACTTTTTTTATTTGTTGATATTATTATTATTTCTATGCTTGATTCTTCAACAAAAAGATGTCAGGCAATTCACGAGATTTTTTTTCTCGTTAAAAATACATAATACGGTGTAAAATACGCAGTTTAATGTGTTTTTTCTTTGTTTTCTAAGATAAACTAGATTGTTATTAGCTTTTGAAATATCTTTGAAACATTTTTATTTTCTGGTTTAATTAACTAGAATGTTGGTTTCAAATATCTGCATAAAAATATTAATGTATGTATAATACTTGCATTACATGCATAATTTAAATATCTTTCACTTTCACATTTAAAGTGCGAGCAAAAAATTTATGCGCCAAATAATACTTTAAAATAATACTTTAAAAATACTAAAATTATCAAATAATTATCAAAATATCTGATAAAACTTTGCTTTAAAATTTTGTTTTAGTTATATCAGTTTTAGAAAAATAAGTCAGTAAATGAAATATCAATAACAATACATATACAGGATGTCTATAAAAGAACTCCGGGGTTTTGAGGCAAAATATTTTAATGAAATAAAAAACATACATACATGTTTCATACATGACTGAAAAGCTTACATTTTCAAGTTTTTTTTTTAACACTTAGTAAAGTTCTATATGAGCCCCGTTAGTAGCACGGCAGACGTCTAAACGGTATTCTACCTCTTCCCATGTCCTGGCGAGCATGTCTGGGGGGATGGTTGTCACACAATTGACTATTCGTTCCCTGTTGATCTTGGTAACCCCAACTCCAGGCTACGTCTTGTCAACGATTTCTTAGGGCTTCGAAGGCATGAAGCTCGGATTCTGTCCACTTTCTCTTGAGACACACTCGGCCTACCCGGCGATTTTTGCTTCAAAACACTTCCTGTTTCCTTAAATGCACTGAACCATTGACGAATGGTTTTGTCAGAAGATGGGTTAACACCGTAGTTACGTCGAAAGTTTCTTTGTACGATAACTACAGACTTCGTTTCTATGAGCCAAATAACACATTGAGCCTTTTCTTGCGGAGTCGCCATCATTTCAAGGTCAACGCCCTGCAGCGCTGCCAACAGTTGATGCAAACATTCCCAATTCGTATGAGTAGAACTTTTTGAGCTACTCTTTTCAGAGAAATTGACTAAATTTTGCTATCTTTCATAGTTAGTGAGATATGAATTTTTAAAACTCCGGAGTTCTTTTATAGACACCCTGTATATATTTATAGTAATCATGGATATTCAATTACTTGAAATCTAATATTTCGAATGATTTAATGGATTGTAGAACTAAACATTGACTTCTTTCAAAATTTAGCATAATTCTGTTTTAAAAGAGCCCACATATGATATTGATTTATTTATCTATAAAATTTCAATTTCGTACACTATACCTATTGAATAATTTAATCATTGGGATATATTAGTAATTGATAAACTAATTAATGCTCTAAAGATTAATGTTCCAGATCTGGTTACAATAAATGTAACCATCTTTTTTCAAGTAACTTACAGTTTTTCTAAATCAAATTGTGTGATCACATATGTTTATAAATTTTCAAAAAAATATGCAATGATATGCAAATCTTATGTTATTTCCATACATCTAATATATTTTTTTTAATAATTCTTTCCAAAAAACTGATGAAAACATCATTGATAAACACATTATTGAAAAAAAAAAAAAAAAAAACATCAATATCAGTTCATTTTACCAATTTAGGTGATACTGATTATTTTCAATTCATTTTTGAAATTCATTTTATTTCAATTTATTTTCAATTTATAATGCAATTTATTTTTAAACATTTTTGAAAGAACCATCTTAAACTCTTCAGATCTGAAGATAAATTAATTCAACAAATTCATTGCTTTTGCGCAAATAAGATGACATCACTGATGAGAAAAAAAAAAAAGCTCTTTTTGAATTTGATACTTTAGAGTCAAATGGTAATTTAGATTCACAAATCAATGACAAAAAATTACAAATCTTTGGAAATATATATTTAATTATCAATAACCATAAATTTACGCAATGACAAATTGAAGGTCCTTAAGAAAGTGAAGAAACTGCAAATCCTCAAAATTTTCCAGAGAGCTTATGTAGATAATTATAAAAAATTTCTTTCTTTAATGGATATCCTGTCTGGAATGTATTTTGCAAACTCAGATGAAAATAACATTTACTTTATGAGGAAATAAGTATCAATGCTGCTATTTATTGGTTTTATTACAAAGAAAAAATCCTTCAAATATATAATAGTAAAGTAAAAATGTGAAAAAAATGTTTAATTTTTATGAGGAAAAGAATAGAGGTACTCATTTGTGTATCTTAAGTCAGAAAAAAAAAATGTTTTTATTTGCTACTCTGCTAACTCTCCGAGCATCATAAAGCGACAAATATGAAAACCGTTTCACATTTTTTACATTGAATTGCATCAATCCTAATATTTCTTTTTTTATAAGTACTAAAAACAGAGAAAAATAAAATATAGGTACATGAAACTTGTTGAGAATAAAACAATAAAGAATAATATTTTATTAGAAAATATTTCTAACAAAATATTGCTTACAATTTTAAAATGACAATTATAAAATAACAACCAAAAATCCAAAATATCTACCTCTAATCTCATATGCTATTTTGATCTGTATGCTAATTATCAGTAAAAACAAACACACGAATAACTAGTTTCTTATAATTTCAGCTTATCATACTAAATATCTACTAACACTGGGTTCTTATCTGATGTGCAGTGTGTTTTGCACAAGGAAGAGATGAAAAAGCTAAATCTTAATTAAGGCTTTAAATTTTATTTTTACCATGTTCTGATGTTTATTTTTTTATATATCTTTACTGTCAAGTGAGTTAGAGGAAACATTGTTGTTTCGGTTTATTATTATTAATATTATTATACACATATTTCTTAAACTTAGCTTTAGAAAAATATAAAAACTCTAAATATTTATAATTTACATTTTCTTCTTTAAAAACACAAAATCTTTATCAAGAAACTAGTTTAGGTTTGTTTTTAATTACTTTATAAAAGCAGCGTATGCTTTATCGCAATCAAACTCTATTCTGTAAAATTGATTCATTAAGTTTTCAAATAAGTTTGACAAACTAATTAGTATTTACTTTGAATGCAGTCTTTCGATATTAAAAAGCAGATTCCAAATAGTAAATTTGGGTTTAAAACTTTTAAATTCTGATAATTAAACTGAAAATATTGCAAATAATATGTTTTTACTCTATGCAGTGTTGAATATGAAGGGTGGCCCGGGAGGCATTACCCCCCGGGAGCATTGAGATAGCCCCCTGGAAGATCTGAAATTTTGTGTTTTCAATGTTCAAAAATTGCAATTTCCCCTTCCTTGAAACTCGTGTGATGCAACACATATTGTTTATAATTTTTCATTAATATTTCAAATGTTAATATTTCCTCCCTTTAAATTAAAATTTAATTTAAGGAAATCATTATTTTTATGGATTCTTTCTATGGATTGAGTGCTAGTTTCCAAATTACATATAAGGATAAAACAAGAAAGTAAATTAGTTTTAAAATATCATTTCCTTTCAAGATTTTTTTTTGGTTATTTTCCAGTTGATAAATTTTTAAAAGAATTTAAAAACCGTTATATGTTTTTCGATCATCTCATTTTCTTTCATAAAGAACTTTTATGCGATAGCACAATTTCTGGTGTCTCCCATACGGTTGCAATAATGCCGTGCATTTGTCACCAAAAGTAATAATTGAATTTTTCTGACCACTCTGAATTCAAGTTTTCGCCATTGTTTTCTTATCTAACGGTCGCTGTACCTTTTTATTTGACGTGCCGTATTGGAAATCTATATTTATATCTATAAATTTTTCTTGGTAATTGTGTAATATAAAGTTTGATTTCTTCAGCGTAATGGTTGCGGTGGACAAAGCCCATGTGCTCCGAGTCCAAGAGCCGACAGCGCAAAAACTTAAGGTATCGGACACAAGAAAAAAAGTTTATTTTATGGAAGAGTAGAAATAGGGGGATCTAATGATCCATGTCTGCCGGAAGTAAAGTGGTGCATAGGCCAAAAATTAATACCATTAGTGGTTTATTCGTAGGTTTATCATTGCGTTTGCTGTACAATAATTTCATACGTTGGATTGTATGGCAAGCACAGTGATAAACCTACAAGTTAATTACTAGTAGTATTAAGTTTTGGCTTATGCACCACTTCACTTCCGGCAGACATAGATCATTAGATTTCCCTATTACTAATTTTCCATAAAATAAAGTTTTTTTTTTTTTTTTTTTTTTTTTTTTGTGTGTGTGTGTGTGTGTGTTGTCGGCTATCCCGGTTTATGAAAATGAAAAGCATTTTGTATGTTATTTGTATTTTTCATACTTATGTTTTCCATCATCCCGTGTGTCGTTTTTAGCTCTCTACCATGTTTATGAAAAAAATTCTTAGACAAGAATTTTTATGAGGCCTTATTTTCTACTACAAGACATCTTGCTTTACAGAGGAGGATGTTAACGGATCTGTATTTCCACTATATGAAATGAACAATTATGACGTCCAATGTCATCACAATCCCATTCCATCTTCTGAGCTACGGAAATCCCTCTTGGAGAAAAGTGCCTGAATTCAACACTGACCATACATATTCTGTAGACATCAAAAAGTATAAAAAGAGCTGTAAGTTTTACATATATCTTACCATTTGTAAGAAACATAGACACGCAAAAACAATAACAAAATACAAAACGAGTTGAGTAATCAAGACAAGTATTGCATAAAAATAACAGGGTTTGTGCGATGGCTTACTTTTGAATAACAGTATTTTAAAAAGGACTTTTTTCCTTATTTAACTGCAAAATTCTGTGACAAAATAAGACAAAGATTTCTTAAATGAAAATTTGGTATTTTAAAGTAAGAACCTGTACGAACCTTGAAAAAAATTTGATCTAATTAGTTTTTACATTTTAATTATGATATAGCCTAGCCTATAAAGCAATTGATTTAAAGCATAAGATAGCCCGTAAACTGGTCAAAATAATAACATACATGCGCAACCTTCCCTGAATATAAAAATGTTTAGTTAGTCACAATTTAACCTGATCATAATTAAGTAAGTTTTTCTGTTATTCAATCTTAAGATTCTGTAATAAAATAAAACAAATATAATCTTGGTATTCTAAAGTAAGAACCCGTACGAACCTTAAATAACATTTCGATCTAATTACTATTTATACTTTTAATTATGATTTAGATTAGCCTACTAAACAATTGACTTAAAGCATTCTTCTTAAATAAGTCAAACTAATATGTCATGTATGAACAAACTTCCCTAATTATCAAAATGTTTAATCTGTTCTAATCTGAACTTACAAAAATTACGATTTTCTGTTATTCAATTGCAAGATTCTGCAATAAAATAACACAAGGATTTCTTTTTTGAAAGCTTGGTATTCTAAAGTATGTACCGTATGAACCCTAAAAAACATTTCGATCTAATTACTATTTACACTTTTAATTATGATATAGAATATCCTATATCATAATTCTATCATATCCTATATTAAGTTTTTTTCTATTATTCAATTTTAAGATTCTGCAATAAAATAAGACAAAGATTTCTTTTATGAAACCTTGGTATTCAGAAAAAGCACCCGTGGAAACCATAAAACAGTTTGATCATATACTGTCAATTATTATATAGACTAGATTTCAAAACAATTGACTTAAAGCATTCCTCATAAACGAGATAAAATAATAAGCTATGTATGCTTTTCAACAACAACTACTACACCTGAATAAAAAAAATGTAGTTCATTATAATTTCAACTTATCATAACTTAGCTTGATGCTGAAGGTCTTACGATCACAGTCTCCCATTAAAATAAATAAATAAATAAAAATAAAAAAATATTTTTTTTTTCCAAAAATTAACAAATATACAGAGTGTTTTGGACAAATAAGAGGAAAAAATGTCCCAATTAAAATACCAGAAATAAAAAAAAATTGTTTTCTTTCTAAATAATGTTTTGGAAATAATTTCTTTTCAGATTCATTTTGGAAATGAAACATGAATTCATTTTGGAAATTTTAAATAACAGACGTTTGTAATATATCTATCTATCTATCTATATATATATATATATAATTGAAAATATAAGAACTGTTTTAATTAATTAGTTTTGTAATTAGGATGACGTTTACTTTTTGTATGAAGACGATTTTTTTATTTAGAAATCTTAACTCACGGCTGCAATCAAAGCGTAATTAGGAAATGAATTTATTATTTTTTGAAAAATTTCAACAATGTTGTCACATACATGCAAATACTTTTTACGAAATCTCTAAAAAGTTTCTTCGTTAATAACAGTTTTACTACGTTAATGCATAACACTATTTAACATCGCGTGTATTACTTTAATATTTTTTATTATTAGAATAGTAAAACATCTTCTTAAAATTAAACTGAATTAAAGTTCTATTTTTGTTAAAATTGGACAAGCAAATAAAGCAGTTTTCTTTCTTTTCTTTTGGTCTCCGATCAAGAATTACCATTTATACCACCAGGTTAAGAAACTTTTTCCATTTTGATTTTTCTTCAAACAAGTTCTCTTCATTTATGTTTAATGTTGTTATTAAATACATGTGTTCATTTTTAAATAATTGTAAAGTTTTCGCCATATTTTCTCAAATAATAGAAATATACCGATAGCACCGATACCGACAGCCCGTGCAATTTCCGTGACTTTATGAAAAAAAAAATTGAGGGTGTATCCTTTTTTCGTTGAAACTTTTGTCAACAAAGTGGCATTACCGTTCGCTGCTCAGAATCCTATTCAGATATTCTCTTATTTAGAAGGATTTCTGCACATACCATTTCTTAACTATTTGCCAACCCTATTTATGCCCTGTCTTACGATTTACCAACGATTTTCACAATTTAGCTACAATGTATCAAAAACTTGTGTTACTTGGATTGAAGTTAAAAAAGTTTTAAAATTTCTATTATTTTGAATTTGACAATTACTTTTGTTGTTATCTGTATGTAGTAATGATGATATATGTTTAACTCGTGTTGTTTTTTTTATGTTTAGCATTTAGTAATGCAACACTAAAAAAATGTTTAAAGCTGTATATACAGTTGCCGAGACCTTTGTTAACCCGTTAACGGACTGTGGTATATAATACTGTATATACCACCTAATTATAATCAAAATTTACACCAGAGAATTTTAAATAAATTTTACTTTTAAAGATTTTGATTAAAAAATATTATGAAATTGCTTTTTTTATTTTGAAATAAAATGTCTTGAAAATTCTGATATGAAATTAACATTACAGAAACACAATTATTTGCCTTTGAAAGGGTTAAAACAGAAACAACATGCATTTCATTCTAAATTGTAATTCGACATACTCCAAAAGTTTTTCCTATCCTACTGTTTTACTGATGGTGCGAAAAAGACTCTATTTTTAAGGCCAATTAAATGATACATATAGATTCAACCTCAGGAAAACTTAATATTTTTTAAAACGAAAGTAAATTTCTTCAAAAGAGAAAAAAAAAGAACTCGTACAAACGCCCGGCTTGACAACAGTTTCTAAAACATTTATTGAAAAAAATAAATAAATAAAAAAGGGGGAGAGGAAATGAGTATGATTAGATAGTTTTTGAACAACACCTAGTAGTTTCATGCATTTCAGAAAAATAAATAAATAAATTACAACTTATGTCATAAAGTTGTCCTTTTGGATTTAAAAGCAACCTTACAGAATAATATCATCTATGAGCTATTACTATTGAATTTATATTTTAAAGAAGTATAAACTAAAGCAAAACTTCCCAAATCTTTTTAACTAGTAAATTTGATACCATTTTGAAACATTTTAAGCGTATTTAGTTACGTAACAAAATATTTAAATTAATGTTACATTATTAATTCATAAAACTAGTAAAAATTGCGTAACTTGTTAAATCTCAAATCGATGATTATTTTGCTATTTATTTTATTACACATCTTTAATACTTTAATGAACTCGAAATTTCAGTTACCGTATCAGTCTCTGAAGAATTAACTTTAAGCACCTGTTAAGCTAAAATGGAGTAGTTATGTGTTACTGGTATAATTATGGCAAGATAAATCATCTAACAGATAAATTATTAATAGTCCAGAGCTTTACTTTAACTGAAGTATTTATAATTAAACAGCAGTTTTAAAAGCCGGTGATTTTAATCTGTTCCCAGCTAAGCACTGTCTTTTGGATAAGTTGAATAATAATAGGGATTATTAATAAATTTACTAAATATTATTGCATGTTAAACAATTTTCGGAGCTGATTTTATTGCAGAGAATCATTAAGTATTATTGATGGATTTAACAAAAGAATTTTCTTTCTTTTATAGATACAACCAACAAAATAAATAAATAAATAAATAAATAAATAAATAAATATAAAACCATTAATTGTATTACAATATGAACCATTTGATTTTAATAGAAAAAAAAAACCCATTGAAATGAAAAATGAAATTTGCAGAACCAAAGCAGAATTATCAAGCCCCAAATACTTTGGAACTACAAATGAAGTGTGGGGTTTCATCTTCGTATTAGCCATGAAAAAGCAAAATAATACGAATTTGGGGCTACCAACACACATAAAACCAAAATAAAATAATGAACTAACATGTAAACTATAGTAGATATGGAGAAAGTAACAAGAAAGTACTATATAGAGGAAGGGAGTCCCACATGCTCAGGCTTAACCCTGAAAACACTCTTGGTCACCGTAGAAAATCCAGGGAATAATCTATTGTTATGCATTATACAACATAATATGGTCCTGTATCATAGGACGGAAAAATGGTATATATATATGTGTGTGTATTATACACTAGCCGAGTGCATATCGATGTTGTAGGTCTGGGAATAGTAATCTTAAATATACCTAACACAAGTGCTGACTTTCTCCGGAATTGATTTTGCGTTTCTGGACTCCACTGACTTCGGTAGTGCACACTCGGACGACCAGGAGATTTGCAAGCAGGTGACGTAAAACAGAATGTCCAAAATATTGATTTTATCAAATATGATATGATAAACTGAATTTTTCTTAGATTAATGAAAAGAAGCAAATTTAATATTACAACTTAAAGTTGATGTTACATTGAAATTATAACACTGAGCTATTAGTATGTGTAATAACTTTTTGGAATTTTAACATGTATGAGAAAGAAGAAAGATTTAGAAATGGCTCATTTAAATAGATTATAAACGTATTTATTTTGCTCTTAGCCTGGAATTTTTCATAAATGTGACTTTTTATAACAATTAAATTTATGAAAAAACTCAGATACATGCACAATAATACAATAATACGATATACAATAATACATATTCTGTTCTTTTTTAAGATATCTAACACTGGAAGACTATATAGATATCTGTTGTGAAAATTAAAAACAGTTTTTTTTCTTCATATTTTAAACAACTGAAAAACATTACCATGTATTGTTTTAAAGAAAAAAAAAGAAAGAAAAAAAGTAAAAAGACAGAAAAAAAAATCAAAGGCTTTATATTTATAAATCCACACTTATTATTATTATTTATTTTTTACGTGAATTTCTCTTTTAAATTCTGTTTAAAATTCGCTTCTGATTGAGAATGATTTTCTTATGGGAATCACAATAAATACTTAGCGATTTGGTGATACGGGGAAGAAATATCTTTTAATTCCAACATATATATATATGTTGAGAAACACCGAAAACTGGCGATAAATATATATCAATAAATAAAAACTTTGTTAAATCACCATAAAAAGATAAATTAAACAGGACGCGTTTCGAGCTGCAAAATTACTGCTCGAAAATTAAAAACAGTTTTTTTTCTTCATATTTTAAACAACTGAAAAACATTACCATGTATTGTTTTAAAGAAAAAAAAAGAAAGAAAAAAAGTAAAAAGACAGAAAAAAAAATCAAAGGCTTTATATTTATAAATCCACACTTATTATTATTATTTATTTTTTACGTGAATTTCTCTTTTAAATTCTGTTTAAAATTCGCTTCTGATTGAGAATGATTTTCTTATGGGAATCACAATAAATACTTAGCGATTTGGTGATACGGGGAAGAAATATCTTTTAATTCCAACATATATATATATGTTGAGAAACACCGAAAACTGGCGATAAATATATATCAATAAATAAAAACTTTGTTAAATCACCATAAAAAGATAAATTAAACAGGACGCGTTTCGAGCTGCAAAATTACTGCTCGTCATCAGCTGATCCAAACATGTGTCACAACGTGTTTTTCCACTCTGTCCGTTGTGACACGTGTTTGGATCAGCTGATGACGAGCAGTAATTTTGCAGCTCGAAACGCGTCCTGTTTAATTTATCTTTTTATGGTGATTTAACAAAGTTTTTATTTATTGATATATATATATATATGTTTTTTTGATTAAATTCTTTCTACTGTAGCGAAAATAATGAAAGATTTTTACCATTAAAATGGAATTTCATTTAAGAAATAAATTGATTTTATATGAATGTATACTTCATAGAAACAAAACTCTGGTTTTTAATTAAAAAGAAAATCATTTTCCTTTCTCACAAAATTCCTTTTCAAATGTAAAACATTCTGTTGAAATGAATAATTCATGTGGGTAAGAATCAGATTCGTAAATGCTCTTTTTATTATCTGCAAATATAATTTAATACTATTTTCAAAGAATTTTGTTCACGGAAAGAGTAAAAGAAAAAATTGTGTTGTATGAATCAATATTTGTTTAAGTAACACCAGCGTCTGAAAATGAAAATAGCTGCCCGTCGTTGTCTATAATCAAAGATTTAATAATATTAAAACAAATGTTTAATAACTAGAAAAAAAAGTATATGATACAGCTGTATATGGTTTGAATAAAAAAATTACTTTTAAAACTAAGGTACAAATTTTGCACTTCATCATGGCTTAAAGTATATTTGTGATTTCGATATTAGAAAATTATACGAAAATATAAATAAGTTTTTATTCTCCTATTATTTTAAGAAAAAGAAACCACTTTAAAAAAAAAAAAAATTCCGAATAAATTGTGTGTTATTCTAAAATGTTATAAACCTATCATAAAAAAACAAATATTAATATAAAGCATGATTAGATGGTTAAAAGTTCTTTAAAAAACTAACGCATGATTTTTTTTTAAGTGAAAACTTCAATAGGCGCAATATACACTTTTTATTCTGGTCTGTGATTTTTGTTGATCAGCCCTGCTTGGGACAGAAATATCTATTTGCACAATAAAACCCAGATTTATTGAAATATTTGTGTTATCAGGGATAAAATTGCATCTGTCAAGCTTGGATATGAATCAGTTATTTGTTCAGGAAAACATGTGACGTCCACTAAAAATGATCTAATTTTGCACATGTTATTTAAGTAGTCTAATACTTATATATTAACACACACACACACTCGAGAAATATCCCCAAATATTCCTCCAATATCGTTAAAAATTTCAAAATCATTCAAATTCAATTCATACCAAAACTTAGGTCAGCTAAGAAATACGTACATATATTTTAGTTGAAAAAATCCCTTTAGGAATTTCCTAAAATAAGGAGAGATTTACTTAATTTTTTTGCACAGATCTGTATATGAGGTATAGAATTTGCATACTACGAATAACATGCAAAAAATTAGAGAAATGTTAAAGAGCATACCGAATATCGTAATCATTTTGTATTGAAATTCAGTGATTTATATCAGTTTCAATAGATTTATATTAGAATAACCTCGATGAAATACTGTACAAACGATGTTCTACGTATACCATAATGTAATGGAATTCGTTTCAGTGTCCCTGTAAATGATTTATTAATCCCACGTACTTTATATACAATATCAAACATGTATTAGCGACTCTAAATTACGTTTATTAATTGCATAAAAATCAGAATACATTTATGTAAATTAGAGCTCAGATATATGGACAAACGGATAGTCGGACAGACAAACTGAAAGCATAATAAACTCTTCTCAACTATGTAGGAAAGTGTTGATGATACTTTGGTGCTAAGTTAAGTACAGATTATCTATGCATAGTGTTTTTAAGAAGAAACTAATAAAATGATTTGCGGTTTCGCACAAGTTTTTCCTACTTTTTTCTATTGATTATATTATTACTTTCGGTTTAATAAAATTTTGTTTCCGGTTTTATTATTTAATCCTATTTTTTTCAGCTGATTGTCCTATAGATAAAAATAATGGATGGCTGAAATGCCATTTGTACAAAATCAAAGAATAATAAAAATTTCAATCTTTTTCCGGAATTTGTTTTAATGTAGGCAATTTGTCCAGAATTATGATTAAATTACTGAAAAAAATTATATATATATATATACACAGGTATGCAAAATTTAAGGACGAGTTGCAAAATGCCAATTTTCAAGGGATTTTCAAGCGATAATTTTCACGCGAATATTCAAAAGGAAGTAATATAATTCGAATAATTACTATCCCTGCATAACAGCTAGTACACATAACATCTTATTCAGGTCACACATGGTCACAAGAGTCACAGTGACTACGGCGAAACAAAAAATAGGAAATTCCATACGTCTCTTTTATGAGTCTCAAATGACTACTATATGTGACTCCACTGACAGGTCATTGTGATTGTTGCTTTGTCACGAGTCACCAGGTGACTTTACAGTGTCGTTTCATTGAAACTCTAGTGTGACCTCTCATCTGGAAATTCAATTTCAAAGTCATTGTGAAAGTTGCATTATGATGAATTACCAAATAATGTCCCATTAAAGTCACATGGTGACTTTTCCCCTCTTTTCACAGTGGTTACTTCACAGTGGGATCTCCTATCGACCATTCGACAAAGTCTTGTGACAGAAAGTCCTGACTCATTTTTAAAGTAAAAGCATAAAACTTGTTCATAAGATTTTTGAAGAGATGTATGAAAGTCTGTGTGGTTTCATTTTTTCGCTCATTTAATTAGAACTTGATTTAATCTCTTCAATTCCAAAGCTAAAATAATAATACAAATATTTATTCATTTCTTTTTCAAGTAAAATGACATTGTAAATGACAGAAAAAATATCTTTTATGAAATTGATTCTTTAGGCACTTAATAATTTAAATTCAAATACATGGATCTAAAACTACAAACCTCCCTTGACACATAAATTTAATAACCATTAATTTAAATTAATGCAATCACAAATTTAAGAGCTTTAAACAATTAAATAATCTACTAATCCCCCCCAAAATCATTGAAAAATATTTATGGAAATTTATCACTTTCTTGATCACACTGTCTTTTGGACATTTTTAGGTATTTTGCAACCTCAGATGAAAATAATATTTATTTTATGAAGGATTCAGTTTAGATGCAAGCATTTATTCGTTTGCTTTGAACACAAAAAGCATTCAGCTATTAGGAAGTGATATAAAAGTGTTTAAAAAATCAGACATTTTAGTTTTTTTAAGTAAAAAAACAGAGGTCACCGAATGGAGACCCAGCGACCGAAGGTTATAAATAATTATTTTCTCAGTATAACCACTTTTTTTGTTCCTAGCTCTCTCACTTCGGAAAATTTGGTACAAAATGCCAATTTTGACGCATTTTTTTGCAATATAAGGTACCCTGGGGTAATAACGCCAGACGGGGTAATAACGCCAAGTGTTAATATTTTACATAATTATGAAATAATCTGGTAAATGATACCCATGTGCTCTGCGCAGAAGGGTTTTGAGTAATATAAATCGCAAAAAACAGCTTCAAGTTAATTTGTTTCATTTTTTAGATCTTATTGTTTTTACAAGCAGCTAAAAATAACGCTTGATCTAAAATTTGCTAGATACGTTTTGTGATGTGAAGACTATTTTTTTTATCCGGTAATAGTTTGTTAATTACATAAAGTTGTAGTACATTTCATGGACTTTCAAAATGTTGTTGAAGATTTTGGATATCTTCTCGAGATAATTTGTAATTTAAAATGTACAGCGCAATAACTATAACGGGGTAATAACGCCAATCCTTGCAATTTTTACCCCGGTTGATTCCCTACAGTGGCCGAGCTACATCCTAAATACTGATTCAAATAAACACAGTTAAAACTGTGCAATATTTCTAATAATTCTATTCAAGCGGTCCTTTTTAAGCAAAAAGAAGCTCACGGTCTGATATTCTTTTGCCTCATCCTCTCTCCCCCCCCCCCCCCACACCTTTATTTTTCTTACACTTTCACAAAAAATTGAATATTTTCAATAGCTTAGGATGCAGTTTGTCAATTTCTAGAGCTGAGAGTTTGTATTTTTAGAATTGGGCAATCTACATGCAATTATTCCAACTTATTTCATAGTTTTGTTTGCATGGCGTTATTACCCATATAGGTGGGTAATAACGCCAAATAGCATTGGTCAAGAAATCACGCCATTACATTTTATGTATTTATATCTGTTAAATTATTTTTTTTTATATAGTTAGTCAATGAGTTGCTGTATCAAATCATATATTTGTTTGAAAAATACAAACTAAAACTGAGCCGTGAAAATTGGTAGAACCTTAACGTGGCGTTATTACCCCAGGGTACCTTATTCTACCTTTATCAAAAAATTGACAATCACGGTGCATTATATAGTTTCTCAATATGAGAATATGTAAATTTGATGCGTTTAAGAACAAAAATGAATTTTATAATTAATCTGAAAATAAGCGGTTTAGATTCGAAGACGCCTTTAAATATTGCGAGCAAAAATATTTACAATTTTTTTAAGAAAAAATTTCAGCTTTAATGATGACTTTTTGTTATTATTTATTTTTTATTGAGAGACAAAAAAAGTCTAATTTTAATGCAAAAATCTTTTATTACTAAATATATCAAAAAATGTAAAGGAAAAAAAACACGAGGACACATTTGGCAAACTATCAACAAAAAATCCAATCAATTTAAAGTTTGTCTTGCTTTGATATTTTTAATTACGATTTTTTTCTAAAAGAAGAAAAGAAAAAAAATGCTAAAATATGAAAGCACTTTCACCGAATCGATAAATTAGAATATCATAAAAAAAAATGGATACCTTTGAATTTCATTGTTTGTTAAAGTACTTAATGGGCCCGTCTACGTTTATTGTTTGCATTATTGGATAGTGTTAAGACAAAATGTAAATGTTTAAGGGCTCTTGAAGTAAAATTAACGATGTTTCTTTCATTTTCAAAATTATTGTTGCGAATTAGCACTTGGCTAATATCCAACATCTGCTCTATTCGATGTATTGTATAATTTAATAGTGTTAGTTGCTCTTTAAAGTAATGGTTCTACAAAAGTTTATTAAGATATTACAATTAATCTGACTTTGAAAGAAATTAGAATAATTAATAAACAATGTGTAATTACAGGTTTTTAATTAGGAAACATTGAAAAATGTGTTTCAATACTTGATATTGGGTTTTAAAAAATGGCAAGTTATTGACAATGATAGAAAAATTGTGAACTTTTAATATTTTATGTTTTTTCTTTCAATTTACCAATGCTATACGTTTTTAAAAAAACCACTTGGTATAGATTGTATGTAGATATGTACTGCGACAGTTTTATTGGTATCTAAATAGACTTAACCTAGCTTACCTAACCATAGAAAAAAATCCATACTCCTCCCAGTAACAATTTTAGTTTGCAGAAAATTTGCAGTTACTTTAACAACTTGTAAAGTCGCAGGAAGTTCAGCATGACAAGACTGAAAATTTATAATAAGACTGCAGTAAGATATCGCAAACGCCAAAGTCATCACACGTTGAACTTGCAGCAAATTTGTTATGCAAGATAAACTTTTGCTGTATCAAATTTATTGCAAATTAACGACAATCAAAAAGAAAATTTAGTTCTGACATCACTAAAGTACTGAAAAGTTTTTGCAAAATAGTAGAAAATTTAACTTTGTCTCATCAAAAATACTGAAAACTTATTGCAAAGTAGCAATCAAGTTATGCTTCACTCTCTGTTGACAACTGTCACACTACATATTCCCCTTCAGGTCTATTAAAGCATATGCGCTGATGGATATGTTCTGTCAGAAGGTGCATGCGTCATTTACATAGCCATTAACAAAGAAGGTAATATTTGTACTTTTAAATTAGAGTCTTTTTTGGTATTTGATAAGTAAAGCGTTTACAAAAAATGGTGTCAGTCCAATAAAATTTGTGTAAAAGATGCATTCCTGAAAGGGTTAAAAGTCCTAGAATCCCCCGAATGTGATTACAGTAAAAATAAATAAATATCAACTAAAACGAGGTTTTGCATTTAAAAACTCATTTAAAAATTTTAATTTTCAATTTAAGTTTAAAATGGCCATAACTTAACAAATTAACAAAAATTTTTAATTTGTAAGAATTTTTATCTCAAATAAGTTGTACATTATAGATATACCCTAGTAGCAAACCAATATTGGTCCAATGTTGCGCCAATATTTCATTTATTGGAAATATTGCAAATAAAATGGCAATATTGCGCCAATATTTGGATGTTTACATTTTGACCTTATTTAGCCAATATTATACCAATGTTGGGGTTTCATTGGACATATTGCCAATAACACGCCAATATTGTACAAATATTGGAGTTACATCGGAAATATTTCGAATGAAATTCCAACATTTAACCAATATTGGCGCTTTATTGGCAATATTTCCAATAAAACCCCAAATTGGCATAATATTGGCTGCAAATATTGGCTGAATAAGGGCAAAATGTAAACACTTTAATATCGGAGCAATATTTTATGCCAGTATTGCGCCAATGTGCCAATATTGCTCCAAGATGTATAGCCAATATTTTCCCAATATTGTTTGGCTACTGGGGAGATTATAGATAAAATGCTTATTTACAAAAAATAACTACATTTGAAAAATTAAAATAATAAATTTCCTTGGGTTTCTTAACTTAACCAATCAATGAAAATAAGATTCTATAACGGTATCAATGATTTGTGTTCGTTGTCCTTGAGTAGCACCCAATTTCTGCCATTTTTGCGCATGTGTTGATTTTTTATTCTGTCAACAGAAGGTTTTTTTTTTTTTTTTTTTTCGACACTTTAGTGAATCAGTGACAGCTTGAATCAGTTTCAGAAAAAACTACTCATGCAGGTGGGTGATGGTTGTTTCACTTGCCAGAGATTCGCTGCGAATTTGACTAGTCAAATTTGTCACAGCATGATAATATCAGAAAAAAAAATCAAACTTACTGCTAATGTGGATGTTATTTGGATCTGAGTTTCTGATATGATACTAGTATAACCTTCCAAAGTTTTATATTTCCTCCAAATAAATAAGAACTTCTGATCTTCTCTTTTGGATATAAAAGCCAAAACAGCAGTAAGTATCCTAATTCTGTCTACTTTTTTTTTGGGGGGGGGGGGAGGGGGTTAAATATTATAGTTAACTAAAAGGTTGAAATAACTTTTGTAGGATTTTGAACGTTTGATTTTTGTTGTTATGATGTATTCTGGAATTTATTGGTCACTTTTTTGATAATATGTACTTGCTAAAATTTATTGATGAATAAATTTGATTTGATAGTTTTTGTGATGATTGTAGCCTTTTTTTTAAATAAAAAAGATGTAAAAGTTGAACTTTTGAATATTTTTGGGGTTTTTTTTCTCTAATTCATCTACACCAGATGTCTTTGACAGAACCTCTCAGCTTAGATTTCATATGGCTATTTACCATGGCACCTCTATTAGTATCTAGAAGAACTAATTTAATTTACCTAATCACAGCAAAAGTCCCATATCTATCTGATTTCTGTGAACCAGTACAACTTTCCAAAATATTATACCTCCTCCAAATATGCAAGGGATTTTGATCTACTTTTTTTAGAGTAAATATGCATAAACAGCTGTAATTTTCATATAGATATTTTATTTATTCCAAAATATTAAAGTTAACTTTGTGTTGAGGTCACATTTGTAGGGTTTCGAATGTTTGATCAATGTTTGTTGCAATGATACATTCTTGCATTTGTTGGTCACTTTTTTGATAACATGTGCTTGTTAAGATTTATTATTGAATAAATTTTATAAGAAAAATTTCGTGAAAAAAAAAACAATCGCGTGAAAGTTTTGAACTTTTGACTACTTTATGTTTTTTTTTTTTTTTTTAATTTGTTTATTTTTTAATTCGCATATAGTACACGTCTTTTAAAGACGTTCTAGGGGAAAAAATTATATGGCCGTCGAATCGAATTATATCTAGAAGACTTATCCTAGATTAACAGAACAGACAGAACCAAATCCCTATTCATTTTGTTTGCTTTGTAAAAGGCCAATTAATTTCGATTTTAATAGTTTTATGATAATTTTAAGTAATTTTACATTGAACTCTGTCGATTTGGTATGGAGTTGTTTAATCATATGACGTTTTTAAACCATGTACGATTTTTGATCACAGGAAATATTTACAATCGAATAGTTCATTTTTGCTATTTAAAATTTAAAATAGAACTTTAATTTCAACATTTTTACGTGTTGACGTTATAGCTTGGAGGTAAAGTGTCTCGCTAGTAAATGGAAAGTTCTAAGTACAAACCTCGGTGCTGTTAAAATGTTCATATTAAGATGAATTTAATTAAAAGACATTTTATAGTTTTTTGCCAGTTTAAGGGTTTGTAGTATTTTTTTTATCACCGACATTCATAATATTAATTGGAATTTATTTTTTTTTTAATTTTAATATATATTGCGATTTATTAATGATTCAGCATCTTAAATTTCATTTATACAATGTTTTTCTTTTTTAGAAATTTAAAATTTTATTTTTATCTCCGCTATTTTTTTTAATTGCGGATTTAAAAAAATAATGCGGAATTTCGAATTTTATTTAAATAATATGATTTGAAAATTTTTAATTTGATTAAAATTAATAATTTCCTTTTATAATTATCCTTTTATAATAATTAATTATTTAACTTAAAATCATTGGTGCTACAATCTATGTAAGAATTTAAAAAGTATAAATTAACAATTTGGATTTATTAATTAGAGGATAAGTTGTTTTCAAAGAAATATTGAACAAAACTCTCTGTGCAATCTATAATCACACTTACCCACTTGTTGAAATTCGGCCTCTTTTGTCACTCCGAAGGAGGAAAAGTTATCAAAAAGTTATCTAAAAATGCAAAAAGGTTATTTCAGAGTGGATCATAGCTTTTGACAACCAAACTTTGGAAAAACATTTTCTAAGAATATAAACATGCGATTAGGTGATTTGTTTAGCATCTCCATCATAATAATTTTTTTCAACATACAGATTCTCGATTAATAACCTCATAAAAGATGATTTTTTTTATTTTTTTTTCCATCCGCGCATTACTGAAATCAAAATTTTATTTAAACGCTTAAGAAAATGTATGTAATTTAAGTCAACATAGGTAATTTATACAAATGATCACTGCGTTCAGTTCATACGACTCGATGATAATTTCTTTGAATAGCGAAATTTACACACAACTGAACACAAGAACAAAGAAATTAAGACGTGAAGGAGGCACTTACACTCTCTTGCTTGCTAACGCTCTACCTACAGTACCATCTAGAGAGCTAAATCCGGCAGATTGTCAAAAATTATCATTCTTTCTTTTCAAACATGATAAATGATAGGAAGCTTTTATTAAAATATCTGATTGCCTAACATGGGATCCATGTGAAATCATTTGCCATTTCTACAAAATGAATAAGTAAATAAATAAATAAATAAAAATAAAAATAATAAACGAAAACAAAAAAATAAAATAAAATTAAAATAACTATGCTAAGCTTACTAAGCAGGCAAAATCATGGAAAAAATCTTTATTGTATAATTCCTAGAAAATAATTTTAGCATACATATTCTAAATGAAAAACAAAATGGCAAAATATCCAAGTGGGGTCAAAATGACCCCAATCTTAGTATGGTATAGTAATTATGTCACAAATAGATATATTCTGAATACATTATAAATTTGTAATGCTATCGATAGTAAAAGTTTTGTATAAAGTATATTTTAGAACAGTCCCCAAATATTTTATAGTATTTTTTTAATTTTATTTTTAGAATAGAGAATTGAGTTTTGCACTCTTTTTAACACAATACTTTCTTTAACCGCCTTGTAAATTGCATATTTAGAAAATTTTCAGTTAAACGAATTTAAATCAAAACTATCTTCCAAAAATTTTGCTGCATGCTTTCACTCTTCTTCTAGGCTATTTTCGTCTTTATATTTATCACGAGAAAACACCATAAAATTATCCCAAATTTTCCTTAAACTTTTTTCAAATAAATATAAGGTTACATAGGTTCTAAAGAGGTTTTTCCCCACAGATTTTCCAAATGAAACTTGTTACAAACCTTTCTCACTATTTTCATTTATCTCAGTAACTTCAATTTTGTTTCTCGTTAGTGGGAACAGCAGTAATTTATCTCCCCTTCGATTTTGTTCTGAGCTTTTACAGTGTAAAATTTAAAATGTGAAAGTTTGCAAAATGGAAGTCAAACAATTGAACGTGAAACAAAGTTTAGTGCTATTTGAAAAAGAATTTTTAATTTAATAATAATGAAAAAAAGACTCCCTCTGATTTTTGCATTTTTTATTATAAATATTTGCGTTATTAAGATGAATTACTCTTTTAAATACAAAATAATGTTCAACTGAGTTTTTTACTTTCTTCTATCTTCAATAGAAGAAAGTATTGTAATCGAAATTTTTTTCGACTTCCGGTTTTTGACGGATTTACACGTTTCAGGGCTCAGAGATTCCAAAAAACATGTTTTTACAAAATGTTTGTCTGTCTGTGTGTCTGTGTGTCTGTGTGTCTGTATGTCGCCATTCTACCATCAAAAAGGACATGAAGTTATGCATAGAATTGAACCAAATTTTTTGTGAATGTTTTTGGCTGTGGCAAGCAGGTCCTCCTTCAGTTTTCAAATATTCCGCCGAAAGGGGGCGCTGCAATCGCGATTTTTGTGCCATTTTCAATATTGTACCGACTAAAAGTATATGAAGTTATGCATCGAATTGAACCAAATTTTTTGTGTATGTGTATGACTATAGCTAATTGGTCCTCCCTGAATTTGAAAAAAATCCGCCGGAAGGGGGCGCTGCAATTGTGATTTTTGTGCCATTTTCAATATTGTACCGACCAAAAGTATATGAAGTTATGCATCGAATTGAACCAAATTTTTTGTGTATGTGTATGACTATGGCTAGTTGATCCTCCCTGAATTTGAAAAAAATACGCCGGAAGAGGCGCTGCAATCGCGAATTTTGTGCCATTTTATATATTGTACCGACCAAAAGTATATGAAGTTATGCATCGAATTGAAGCAAATTTTTTGTGCATGTGTATGACTATGGTTGATTGGTCCTCCCTGAATTTGAAAAAAATTCGCCGGAAGGGGGCGCTGCAATCGCCATTTTTGTGCCATTTTCAATGTTGTACCGACCAAAAGTACATGACGTTATGCATCGAATTGAACGAAATTTTTTGTGTAAGTGTATGGCTATGGCTAGTTGGATCGCCCTGAATCTGAAAAAAATCCGCCGGAAGGGGGAGCTGCAATACCGAATTTTATGCCATTTTCAATATTACACCACATAAAAGTGTATGAAGTTAGTTCTAGAACTGAACTAAACATTTTGTATATGATTATTTTTTGGTAAGGCAAGTTGGTCCTCCCTGAATTTGAAAAAAAATCTTCTTATCATTCTATTCTTCGTCGGCTCGTGCAGAGACGGAAATTCGTTTTTACTCCGATTAATTGATTGAAGCAGAAATTTAAGATGAAGATCAAAGTTGGTAAGGTATTGAATTAAAATTATTAAAGCATTAAAAAGAGTAACTATTTTCTTTTAATATTAAAATGTATGTATGAGATAGAAGAAAGTTTTGGGTTTGGCACATCCAACTAGTTTATTTCACACTTTATCATTTAATTTTAAATTCCGTTATTAATAAATTACGACTGAATTAAAATTTTATTAATATTAATCTGACACTGTATTTAATTATGCATTAAAAAGGATTTCCGATTTTTAAAATTTATTGTTTTTCGTATTAACATTGGATAATTCCATTCAAAATGGCAAATCACCTGTGATTGACATGTCACAGGTATTATGCCACAGTTTTTTAGCACTATTTTGTGGACGTTTTCCACACTGCGAGTATATCTTATAGGCGTTGTAGAAAGGGAGAATAGGATTCATACGTAATTTAATCCACGGACTTTTTTAATTTGGATTTTAAAACTCTAATATTGCACGCCTATGCTGCATATGTGTAATGGTGGAATAAATTATTAATTTCAATAAGCCATTCTGAAAAGAATTATTTTTTAATGTATTAATTTTAAATTACAACCCCTCCCCCTTTCTTTCACATCATCGAGACTATAGTAATCATACGAAATTCTAGAGAATTACAGATAAATGAGATTGAATACTAGTAAATTAGAAGATGTGTACATATATTTTTAATTTTCTTTTTTACAGTTTGTGTTAAAATAAAACTACTTCATCAATAAATATCAGAAATAGACATATTCCAAATATATATTATAAATTTTCAATATTATCCAATATAAAAGTTTTATATAAAATATATTTTAGAGCAGCTTTAAAATATTTTGTTGTATTTTTAAACTTTACTTTTAGAATAGAAAATTGAGTTTCGCACTCATTTGCCACAATACGGATTCTTTTGCAACCTTGTAAATTGCATACATGGAAAATTTTCAGTTAAACGAATTTAAATCAAAACCATATTCCAAAAATTTTGCTGCATGCTTCCAATCTTCTTCTAGGCTATTTTTGTCTTTATATTTATCACGGAGAAATACCATAAAATTATCCCAACTTTTCCTTTAACTCGCTTCAAATATATATAAGGCTACAAAGCTCTAAAGAGGTTTTTCCCTACAGACTTTCCAAATGAAACTTGTTTCAAAGCTTTCTCACTGTTTTCATTTATCTCAGGAACTTCAATTTCGTTTCTCGTTAGTGGAAACAGTTGTAATTTATCTCCCCTTCGATTTTGTTCCTAACTCTTACAGTGTAAAATTTAAAATGTGAAAGTTTGCAAAATGGAAGTCAAACAAGTGAAAGTGAAAAAAAGTTTAGTTCTTTTCCTAAGATATTTTTAAATTTAATAATAATAAAAAAATGACTCCCTCTGATTTTGCATTTTTTATTATAAATATTAGTGTTATTAAGGCGAATTACTCTTTTAAATACAAAATGATGTTCGACTGAGTTTGTTTTGTTTCACACTTTATCATTTCTGTATTATAAAGGCCAAACGTATCTGTGCATAATGCATACGTCATTTTGCGAATGGCAACACATGCAATTCGGTTTTGCAATTTCGGTACCCCAAATTTTATGCTTCTAAAAATCGCACATTTTCAATTTTTACACTATCGTATAGAGAAAAATATTTACTTTTAAATGCAATTTATTTGAAAGCTGTATCTCAATTTATTTTTGACATATTAATTTTTTTATAGTTTTTAGTGCGAATTTTGTAATTGGCAACAGAAATATGCCATTTCTATATTATAAAGGCCAAGCGTATCTGTGCGTAACACATACGTCATTTTGCGAATGGCAACACTTTCAAATACAATTCGGTTTTGCAATTTTTGCTACTGCAGTTTTTATACATCTAAACACCGCACATTCTCAATTTTTACATCGGCGTAAGAGAAAAAAAAAATTACCTTTAAATGCAATTTGTATGAAAGCTTTATCTTAATTTGTTTTGGAGATATTATTTTTTTTATAATTTTTTGTAATTGTGGCAACAGGCTCCGCTTTCTCTTAAAATTGCAAAAAAAAAAAAAAAAAAATGTATGTAAATTTTGAGAATTTGAAAAAGATGATGAGTTAAAATTTCACATAAAATTTTATGATCGTGTCAATTTGATTATTATTATTATTTTCATTTTTACCAAACATAAGAGCCTCAATTGATAACTTCATCATAATAACTTATCTTTACCATGTTTTTCTGATTACAAATGTCATCAAAGTTTAATTTTAATAATTTGGACAACTGACTTTTATAGAAATGGTATTTCGTTACTTTTAGCTTAAAATAATATTTCTTTTAGAATTAAAGTGACTAATATAAGATGCATTTTTTACTGTAGCTAATTTTGTACGTTGTTATAAATCAATGAAACAGTTCCTTCTAAAACATTTTATTTCGTCGAAGTTCGACGGGTTGCACCTCCTAATTTTAAATTCTGAAATTTATAAATTGCCACTGAGTTAAAATTTCATTAGTATTAATCTAACATTGTATTTAATTATGCCCTGAAAAGGATTTCCGATGCTTTAAAATTTATTGTTCTTGGTATTAATATTGAACCATTCCATTTTAAATGAGCAAATCACCTGTGACTGACATGTGACAGGTATCATGCCACAGTTTTTTAGCACTATTTTGTGAACGTTTTCCACACTGCGAGTATATCTTCTAGGCGCTATAGAAATAAGGAATACAGTTCATGCGTAATCTTATCCAGGGACTTTTGAAAATTCGATTTAAAAACTCTAATATCGTCTGCGTATTCTGAATATATATATATATATGGTGCAATAAATTGTTAATTTCACTATAAGCCATTCTAGAAAGATTGCTTTATGTGTTAACTTTAACCTCTTCATTTCTGACTACATAGCCTGGGCATGCAATAGTTTCTGTTGCTCTTTGTCATTGGTACTTTTGTCGCATATTCATCGGGAAATTGTCGCGTCGGGGATCCCTGGCGAAATGATTCCTGTTTTTTTTATTTCTTTTCTTACATGATTCCTGTTTATTCCTATATTATCTTACCTATCCTCTGTCGCGTTAGGTTTTTTGCATCTGCAGGTGCGGCCCTGAAGCGGGTTATTCATACCGCCCACTGTCGCGATTATGGTGGATTGTTTTTATTTAAGGCCTTATAAAAGGCAACTTGGAGGTACATTATGCTCTACACACTTGGTTTCTTTATCTAAATAATCCGTTCTATCCCCCCCCCCCCGAAAAAAAATGCTAGCTTTTTTTCTTTTTCTCACGCAATCAAGGCTACTGATGCCACGAAATTATAGTGAATTATAGATATATGAGATTGAATACCAGTATATTAAATAGAGAAAATACATGCATATCTCTAATTTTTTTTTCTCAGCTTATGTTCTAATAAAATTACATCAGAAATAGATAGATCCTGGACGTATTATAAATTTGTAATTTTATCGAAAATAAAAGTATTGTATAACGTATATTTTAAAACAGCCCCAAAATACTTCATAGTATTTTATAAACTTTACTTTTACAATAGAAAATTGAGTTTCGCACTCGTTTTACCATAATGCTGATTCTTTAGCCACCTTGTAAATTGCATACATGTAAAATTTTCAGTTAAACGAATTTAAATCAAAACTTTCGTCTAAAAATTTTGCTGCATACTTCCAATTTTCTTCCAGGCTATTTTTGTCTTTATATTTATTACGAGAAAACACCATAAAAGTATCCCAAATTTTCCTTTAACTTGTTTCAAATAAATATAAGGCTACATAGGCTCTAAAGAGGTTTTTCCCCACAGATTTTCTAAATGAAACTTGTTACAAACCTTTCTCACTGTTTTCATTTATCTCAGAAACTTCAATTTTGTTTCTCGTTAGTGGAAGCAGTAGTAATTTATCTCTCCATTGATTTTGTTCCTAGCTTTCACAATGTAAAATTTAAAATGTGAAAGTTTGCAAAATAGAATTTAAAGAAGTGAAACAAAGTTTAGTACTTTTCGAAAAATAGATTTTTAAATAGCAATAAAAAAAGACTCCCTCTGACTTTATATTCTTTATTATAAATATTATTGTTATTAAAACGAATTGCACTTTTCAATAAAAATTAATGTTCAACTGATTTATTTTTAATCATACTTTAACATTTAATTTTAAATTCTGAAATTTATAAATTTGCACTGGATTAAAAATTTTATTAGTACCAATCTAACGTATTTAATTACGCACTGAAAACTATTTCCAATGCTTTAAACGTTACTTTTTTTTTTTTTTTTTTTTTTTTTTTTTTTTTTTTTTTTTGTATGAATATACTTTCGGACTGATGAGTTTAACTAAAAAATGAATTTAACTTTAAAACTGAGAAATCGTGTTGATTTTTAAAAAAAAATATGTCTATGAAAGAAATAATAAAAAAATCTAAGTATAGTTGACGCAATAACTTTTGTAAACAACAACAACAACAAATATATATATATATATACATATAGTTGATTCAAATTTATGCAACAAAATAAAAATGAGAAGGGAGAATTAAATGAACCAGTTAAACTTTGGGTCTTTACAACTTCCTTCATCATTTGAAATTGAGCATAAGTTCGTTTTATTTTACAAAAATATAGAAAATGAACAAAAGAAATATCTTTTATACACATTTTAAGTCAAATTGTCTAAACTTTTTTATTGCTATTTCAAAGCTGATGGAATAGAAATTTTGTTAATTTAAATTAAATTATATTACAAGAAATGTTCGAAAATATTCCCTTGTATTATAATTTATAAAAAAATTTATTTCACTAATTTTTTTTTTTTTTTTTTTTTTTTTTTTTTAATCACGAATGCTTTTACAGAATTGTGAAAGTTCGTTCAATGGTAACCGGCTGTAATATCTTTTGCGTAAGCAGCTACACAGATAGCATGCACATTTGCAGCAAATTTGATTTTTCTGATATTATCTTGCCGTGACAAATTTGACTTATACAATGTCACCCGCAAGGTAGACCATCCCCCACTTGCATGGGTAGTTTGTTCTAAAATAAATGCAAGACAATTTTAAATTCATAAAATTGACGAAAGCAAAAAAATCCCTCTGTTAAGGCAGTATTTCGATTCAAATTGTTTATTTTCCGATATATTTTATAATTTATTTTTTCTCTCAAATGCCTCAAACCACCAAATTGTTTCATTTAGAAAGAATATAAGGTTCCGTGATTATCAATATTTTGGTAAATGCAGAAAATATTGAAAAAAAAATCAAAGTAGGCTTTTTGAACCAATTTTTCCGAAGCGGGAGATCTGGGAACGAAAAACAGGGTCATATTGAGAAAGTAATTGTTCATAAAACAAATTCTAATAAATTGAGCGCAAAATAACATCACACCACACCTTATACATCTCTTGAATAATCAATTCAGCAGGTTTGATGTTTCTACTTTTAAAAATGAGTCTGAAATTGTATTTGAAAATTTTGAGCTGTTGAAGGTGGAAAAGCATTTTTTCGAATATACCCTTAAGAGAATAGACATCTTTCGGGACTGCATCCCTTAAACACATTTTATTCGGTTGGAAACCACTTTTTTAAAACTCTTTACTCATCAAACTACAAAAAAGACTTATTTAAAAGTACAAGTATCACCTTTATTTGTTAATGGTCATAAAACCGGTGCATGCACTTACTGACGGTGTGTACGTGAGTGGGTATGCATTAATAGACCTGAAGTGGTTAAACTTATAGTGTGATAGTTGTAAACAGATAGAGTGGTGTGACAAGATTTTTATGTTGTAGTAAGTTAGCAGTATTTGTGACAAGACAAAGATAACTTTTTTACTAGCTTGCAAAAAAATTTCAGTACTGCAGTCATGTTTGTTTAAAGTACACGTTTGCATTGGTAGAATGTGCACGTATTTTTCTAAGCTCCTGCTACATTTCAGTTTAAAGTGATAATTGGTATTTTTTCCGACCTAGTAATACATGCATGATATTTCTATTATCGTTTACTTTAGTCATGGAAGAAATTTTTTTTTTAGTTGTTGGCCGTTAATTTGCAACAAATTTGATACTGCAAGAGATTAACTGCATGACAAGTAAGCTATATATATAAACTTTTAATCTTGTCATGCCAAACTTGCTGCAATTTTCCTTGCATACAAAGTAAATCTGTTGTAAATTTTCTGTAAAGTAAAATTGCCGGGTGTTTCTTTTTACAAAAATATGACCGCACTTTACAACTAGCATTACGGTAAAATAGATTGGTTTAATATCATTTAAAGCACGAAGTTTTAAAAAACGCGTTTACACGTATTTCGTAGTAAAAGCAGTTTTCTTTTTATTAACAGTAAAATGATTGTATAATCATTTTTCTTTTTATTGTATTGTGTCCATTAACAAATCTAAGTTTTGTTTTTTAAGCGTAACATCTTTTATAGAGAAGCATAAAAATAATTTTACTTACATTCATAACTTCTTCAAAATTTTCGATTAAAAATTTTCTGTTCCCATTAAGCGTCATACAAAATGTGACTTTGATAAATTATCTCCTTAGTCAATAATCTAATTGGTTTTCAATCATATTTGCTGTAAACTGTTTTTTAAGAATATTTTTGGCGGAACTGTAAGTCTTCAAACATATCTCGCTAGCAGTTTAAAAAATTGTAATAATGTTTCGTTATTTGATCATAAAATGCTTTATATTATCGATACTTTCCTGAGTGTATTTTTCGTTCAAGATTTTTCTAAAAAATAACTATTACATTTTATATACTCATAATCTTTTTTTTTTTGACAGTTATTATTTATTTTAGATGGGATATGACAATTTAATAGATTTTCTGTATGAGAAATTTCAGCAATGCAAGGCTTTCAAAGTTTTTAACACTTTTCCCAAAATATTGAATTATATCTAATAGAGTAGTTACATAAAATACAACAAAACAACGCCAACATTTCGCCTATTTTAATGGAAATCTTATGAGTATAAGAAATAAGTGAATATAAAATTTGATAAATTTCCGTCACATGGATGACAAGAATTACTTATGACGCAGATCATGCAAAACGCAATCTGACAGTTCCACTTGTTATAGACAACACGCATCAAAACCTAATCAAGAGATATCCGTATCCATGTATAGTTTTCAGAGAATATGCAGTTATACGAAATTCAGTGTATTAGTTCCTATGATATATTTATCAGAAAATCGTAAATTATGCAACATATCAGCGCCATCTATAAAGCGATATCCTCCTAAACTTAATTGGAATTAGTTCTTACCAAAGTCTAAGAGAATACAAAATTTTAGAAAATATCGTGCATTAATTCTTGAGTTGTAAGGAAATTTAATGAAAGCTGTTGCTTTCAAAATTGTGCTGTCAGTTTTATTTTTAAACACGTATCCAAAACTGTATTACATTTATATATATAAATACTTTAGATATTTAGACTCAAAATACTCAGACTAAAAATTAATGAGGATAAAATCCCTTTTTATTTTGATATATATATTTTGAATATTCTTTGAAACTGAATGAAAGACTTCCATTAGGCATATCTAAAACTACATAAAATTATTACAATAACAAATTTTCTTTTAATGGCATTGAGCCCATAAAAACGAGCTTTTAAGAGATTTTTCAACCCAAGGTTATCTTAATGTCCGTTTTCCTTTATTCAATTTATTATAAAAACATGTCTGACATGGGAGCCAGACACGTTCATGCTAACATATAAATAATAACAATGGCGTTAAATAAAATTGGTTTACAATTCTATCAATGCACGAAAAAAAAAATGTAAACTAAACAATAGGTTAATTGATTTCTGACTTCACATTTTTTTATGTATGATAAAATGTTTAAAAGTAATTATTTTATGTTAGTATAAATAAAATAAATATACCGTATATTCTCGTATATAAATCGAGGAGTTTCTGACAATTTTCGGCAAACAAATTTGGGGAGGGGGGTTGACATATACACGAGTCAAATAAAAAAGAAAAGAAAAACTTCGAATTCTGTAAAATTCTGGCGTTTTATGTGTATATTTAATAAAATAACATATAAAATATACAAATAATACTAGCTTATCATTAAAAAAAAATCAATGATTTGTTTTTATTTACTTACTATTTTTGGTTTGATTTTTTGCAAAATTGAATTAAAAAGGTAGGGGATCGATTTATACAAGGGTTTTTGATAGTTTTGCAGAATTTGTGTTTGAAAGGTATAGGGTCGACTTCACGAGTCGACAGGAGTTTATACAGTAATGTAATTTCTACGAATTGGTATCGCATACGGGTTTGCTTCGGTACATCTCGAGTCCTGGGTAAATTAGATATTCTAAATTTAAAAAATGGTTGTCAATAAAGGCAAAAGACGCCATTTGATACATTAGAATAAAAAAAATTCTACTGTCAACCGGTTTTATTAAATATATATACGTAAAAACGTTTTGTAAAATTATGAGAATTCCAGAATGAGAATTTCACTTTGGAGTTAAATATCGCAATAATACACTTAAGTTCTTATAAATGAATTTCCTCAGCATAAATTGAAGAAAAGCTATGTTTTTTTTTTTTTTTTTTTTTTTTTACAAAAAGAACCAATTATTACGTTTGCAAAATCAACTAACTCATTTTTGTTAGATACAACTATTTTTTTTTTTTTTTATATATAAATTGGTATTATTGATAGCAAAATCGATTCCACATACAAAGTACAAGTAAATATATACTGTGAGCGACCGCTACACATATGACTATTAGACCAGAAGCCGACAGCACAGACAATCACCTCATCGAATTCCAAGCTGAAATTCCAGAATTAGTTAAAACTCGATTCTGATATTAATACGCAATTGGTTCCACAAGTCCAGAGGTGGGGAAATACATCATTTTGCTCGCCAGTGGCGAGTGGATTTTCTGGCAAGGCGAGTGCATTTTTAGTTTTTGAAAAACTGCAGGCAATAGAGACACTATCAGGGACACATTTTCAATCTATATATTTTAGCTTTCCAAATTATTACAGTGTAAATAGGGTACTAAGTTCTATCTTATATTAAGCTTACCTCCGTTGCATATATTCTTAATTTTATATGAAAAAATAATTACGAAAATGTACTGTAGTAACATTAATTTCGTGTGCGACGTTGTCGTAACTATTTTCAACTGCGCGCGTGTTGTATCTTGCAGGCTGGTGAAATAAATCCTTGGCTGGTAAGATTTTTTGAAAAATTCCCCACCCCTGCTCAATTCATATCTTGGAAACCACATAAAAACCGGATTATAGAGTTTGACTCGTAGGTTTAACATTGTGTTTTCCTGTTCCCAGTCCTCCATGTTATCATACCTTTGGGTGCAAGAAAACACAATGATAAACCTACGAGTTAACTACTAAATCAGGTTTTCGGGTATTTTCCACTAAAATATGACTTGGCAGACCGATTACTTTTTATAAGAGAATCGAGTTTTAACTAATTCTGGAATTTCAACCGTGAATTCGATGAGGTGATTGTCTGTGCTGCCGCCTTCCGGTCTATATCGTTTTTTACTCGAAACGATCGCTATGTTTTTAAACCTATATGTGGCTTTTTAATTTTAATACTTACATTTATTGATGTACTAATCTACTTGCTTGCCATATTAAATATTCAATTATTTTTCAGATTATTGGTCAGCGTTTTCGAGAAATTTACATTACATAAATTACACATGTAAATTAACAATATAATTATATCTGAAAATATACAGAGTGTCCATAGAAGAATATTAATGTTGTAAATTTTAATCAGATCAGTTGTAAGCGTTGTAGAGTGTTGGTACAAATTCAGAAATAAAGAGTAACTCAAACAGTTTTAGATAAGCGCATGCGCGAGTACTGATTTGCTATTGACTCTCTTTCAGTGTCACGCAGGGTTCTCGCTGTCGCTCGCCATTGCGCCAAATTGCGACTAAATTTTTCATTTGGCGAGTAAACAAGCAATTAGATTCGCCAAATTGCTAGTGCTCAATTTTTGCTTTTGCTTTTTTTCTTTTTAATTTTTCATACATATGCATGTATACATATTTTTTAATATACATATTTTTAATATACTTGTAGCGGATTGTTGAAATTAGATTAATAACAATCGTTGTCGCAGTTATAATGACTTAGGTTATTTTAGAACATATTGAAAAAAAGGGGTACATTAAGTAATTAAAGTTTTTTTTTTTTTTTTTTTTTTTTTTTTTTTTTTTTTTTTTTTTACTACACGGCGAATTTATTTGGCTGATACTTTTTTCATTTGGCGAATGTTTTTTATTTTTAATTAGCCAAATAACTAATGTTGGTCAGTTGTTAGCGAGGACACTGGTGTCACGTACGCAAAAAGGCGGCTTCAGCGCATAAAGCGCTATTGGTTTGATGGAGATTTAAAAGCCTTAAAGCCAGTGCCATACGAGCTTTATAAAAGGTCGTGTCTACGTTCCGCCACAACCTAATGATTGTCCAGAGCTCAGACGCAGGATTAAAGATGTTATTATTTCCATTATTCTGGACTTGTTAGCCTAACTGTGGGAAGAATTGGACTGAGTGAGTGCTATATAACTAACCAGTAAAGCATGGTGACATCACTGCAACGTCGTTGTGAAGTCATATTGTGACTTTGTGACCATCGATTGTCGATGTGACGTCGATCTGAAGTCACAGTGACTAAAATGTGAAGTCGTTATGGCCGTTTTAGAGCTCTTTTGTGACGTTTCACAAAGTGGTCACAATGTGACAAATTTGTGAAAAATGCGTCATTCGTGACTAATTTGACATTGACATTGTGACGAACCTGTGACAAAAGCGACGATATTTAAATTGCCAGAAACATGTTTTTTAAAGTAAATATCATGTTTTGAAGGGTATTTAAAAATTTCTAAAGATTTTTAAGAAAGTCATATCTCAGTCGCAATGTGACGTTACTGAGTGGTGGCATTTTGGTCACAGATGTGATGTGACCAAAGTGACTCACAGTGACGTCATTGTGACGTCACTGTGACCATGCATGCTATTAGGAAAAGATGTACACATTGAAAATTTGTAAAAAAAGAAAAAAAAAAAAAAGGTTATTTTACTTTTATTATGATATGTGATTTGTTGCAAATATACAATATATCATTGATAATGAGACGTTTGTTTCCTTGTATATTTGAATTGCGATACCTTCTTACACTTTGAGTAACAATCAGAACCTATACCACTCACATAGTCCTCAAAATAAAAGAATCATATAAGCATTTAACCTTCATAATACTTTTAGCGATTCATTGAGCAAACGAAAAGAAAATCGCAATATGGCAAAATTCAAAATTTATATCATTTAACTGAAATCTTTGTACAATGAAACAACACCAAAAATAATCAGTTGAAACCAAACAGCAGAAGAAAATGAATATCTGCCTCACTTCAGTATCATTTACTCTGAAGATTTATGTTGGCAGGAAAAATGAAGAAGGTTTTTATGTTCCTTCGATGGGGATAAAGAGCCGTTCATCCTTATGATTCTTAAAGGGACATTACGACCCATAGCACGGTACTTGCCGGATTTACTACGAGCTGTTTACTCGAAACGACCGAACATATGGGAAGGATCCGAATTCAAGGGATCTGGAGAGTATTTTGTCCCTCATGATTAAGTGACATTTGTCATAAATCACTGGCTTATAGTATTGCTAAAGAATTTAGACTTTCTAAACAACCTGTTAGGAATACAGAGATGCTGCAAACTTATTTAAATGAATGCTGTATGACAGCCTAATAAAAATATATATTAATTCCCTTTCCTATCCATTTTAATAATGTTATTTAATTTTTTTTTAATGTTTCTCTCCACTTTATTTTGGTTTTATGTGTGTTGGCAGCCCCGAATTTGCATTACTTTGCTTTTCCGTGACTAATATGAAGATGAAACCACACTGTAAAAAAAAATTCAAGAGGTTACTAAAAATTTCTTAGTAAATTTGTATTCCACAGAATTTTTTAGTAACCATTACAAACTTTTTTTTTGCAAGTGAAACAAGCATTTCTTTTGTAAACTGAACAAAAGAATTTTTTGTATAACTAACTTAAAAATTTTTAGTATGAGCCACAAAGCAAATTTTAGTAATAGCTCCAAAATTACTTTTAATAACCATTACGTGCAACTTCCTTCGAGCTGCATCCAAACTTCTGAAGCGGAAGATTTTCGGCAAAACCGCATTAGATGGCAGCACTAAACATTCCTTACTGCTCCGACCGGATTTTCATAATTCCTTTATTAACGAGACACTACAGACATTCGGGGTGCATTTGGCGGCGGCAAGTTTCGAACCCGGGACCTTTTAGCCTGAAGTCCGTTACTATAACCACTATGCTATCAAGGCCACACCAACTGAGTTTTAGTATGAGCTATTAAAAATATAAAACTATTAACTCTATTCGTTGCTAACTTTTTCCTAGTGATTCTTACAGATTTTCTAGTAACCGACTAAGATTACTAAACATTTTTTAGTAATTACAAGGATCACTAAAGTTTTTTTAGTAGATCGACCTTTTTTTTTTTTACAGTGCACACGCTTTATTTGTTGTTCGAACGTATTTGTGGGCCTGGGGATTCTGCTTTGGTTTTGCAAATTTCGATTGTATCCATTTAAATTTATTTTATTTTTCATTTTCTTTTCAGGTTCCAGTGTGGTAATTTTATATTTTGTTTTACAATTAATGGTTATACATATATATATATGTATATATATATATTTCTGTAAATTTAAAAGAATAGATGGAAACAAATAAAGAAAAAAAATATAAATAATTTCCGCTTTGATTGCGTGAACATTGTAATAAATCTCGGGCTTATAGTATTGCTGAAGAATTTTGACTTCCTAATAACTTGTTAGGAATTACATAGATGCTGCTAACTTACATGAATGCTGTATGATAGGATAATGAAAAGAAATTATGTATTTCTGTAAATGTAGAAGAAAAGATGGAAACAAATATACTTGAAGGCAAACATTGATAAATTTATACGCCTTGATCACGTGAGAATCGTCATAAATCTGTGCTTTATAGTATGTTGTGAAGAGTTAAGACTTCTTTAACGCTTTCTAAACCGCGCCGCAAACAAAGTGTCCCCCCTCCTCATACTATTATGTAATGTTATAATTCTGTGCTTCCCTGTAAATTAATAACAAATATTCTTTGCACCACATATTGTACAAAATGTATATTTTAGTATATACTTCACAGGTGTATATCAATTTTATTATGTTCGAAAGTGTAACATCATTAAAATGCATTTGAAACTATTTCTTCCCATTCACCGTAAAGTAGCAGAATACTTTTGATTGCCCTTATAATTAAACAACTGAAAAAAAATTGAAACACTGAAGAATTGAAACTATTTTAAATTCCAAATTATTGGCTAGTTTTTGCATTATTATATGCGGACGGATATGCAAGCGGACGGTTGGACGGACGGACGGATGGACTTAAATACAATTATAGGTGCTACGTCTTAATATAATTACGAAAGCACCTAAAAATAGGACAAGAATAAGAAAACAATTTCTATATACAAAGAAGTGTTTTAGTTTTATTCCCTTTATTTTCTATTTTTTATCTTCTAAAGTTTCTAATGAGTTGTCAATTTTTAGAATCGAATGTTTAAATTTAGAATCGAATTAAAATTACAGACTTTAAAAATGCATAATTTTTTACCATGAACTGTATTTTAATGAGCTTCAAATTTGTAAATAAAACTGCAATTTTTATAATTATTGTTTTTAACACTTGATTACTTATTTTAAAACAGTAATTTTTTAAAATAATTTATTAAAAAGTTATATTTTTTAAATAAATATACATTTTTACGTTTAAGTATTGAATTTAAATCAGAATTTATTTTATAAATCCGTCAGTAATTAATCTTTAGGGAAAAAAAATATTCAACTTGAATAAAGGAGATTGGGAGCTAAAGGGACAAGTGAATTATCTTATAAAATTAAATCAATGAAGGCTGTTTACAACTGTTCTGCTTGACAAGCGCAAAAAATTCTGGAAAATTTACAGACTTATTTTCTTTTAACGGAAAGATATAAAATTGGGAAGTCTGACTATGGAAGCTATTTGGAATAAAAATGAATTTTCCATTTTTTGATGAATAAATTACGTATTGAGTTATAAGCGATATCGATCACATGGCAAACAAGATTTTCACCCTAATTTACGTGGTTCTTCTTTCGAGCGGAAATTCGGTTCAAAACGCCCACTTTGATACTATTTTCTAAAGAGCTATTATGTTTGCAAAAAAGACGGGGAAATGAGGTCTTTCTTCAGTGAGGCCACGTCTTTACTACTACCGTGGATATCCTCATGGCACTGTCACAAAATATTAAGATTGTTTTTGTAATACTACATATAATTATGAATCGTGTAATGAATGCTATCCAGCTTCATTTTGCGCTTTGTGATAAATTGCTAATTTATAATTAAGCTAAATGTAGTCTAAAATACTATGGAGATTAATGTAACTGTCAAATTTGGACCCTCTGAAGTTATTATACTTAAACATTTTAGTTAAAATATATTTTGAGCACAAAACCTAATATACCACACTTTTATGGGTTTTAAAATTAATACTACTTTACTAAATTAACTTTAAATTAAAACATGACAATGTAATAGATACCTCAAACAAATTTATTCTTGTAAGATTTACAAAATTAGAAAAAAAATTGTTTTTGAAGTAAGATTTTGTTTATTGAATTTATAATAGCGCTCCGGAGTAGGGGTCTAATAGAATGCAAATTCAATTCAAAAATTAGGGCTATTCTTCATTACAACTAAACTAGTACTAACAATTATTATACATTAAAGGAAAAACCGTTTAAAATAATTGTTTGTCAAAAACCATCTGGAAATTTTATAAATCATATTTTGTACAGTACAAAATGCATATGATTTTTCATGTGCCCCATTCGTCCCTATAGTTAATGTAAACTTTTATCGTTGTAAATGTATTATTATTATCGTTGTGTTTAGAATTGTAAAACTAGTTTGAGAAATCTATATTTCTGAAACCATATGCATCCATATGCATACTTTTAAAATCATAAACATTAAAAACATTTGCAATTTTATGCTAGGAATTTTGGGGAAATAAAAGTAATTTACATCTAATCGTTTTATGTAATATTTATGCAATATTATTAATGTTTCTCTTTCAGGGGCAGGACAAAACACCCTTTTAAAACCTTGGAGTGTACGTGTTCTGTTCCCCTGACAGATGGAACCGATAATTAATTGATCTCGAAATTGCAATCGCGTTTTTCCAATCTTTTTTACGCCAATATATGCTTACTTGAGATGGTTTTTATTCTTCATCTGAATTATTTACAAAACAATCGTCTTAATACATGAAATCTCCATTTAGAAATTTATTTCCAAAACCTGACAAGCTTACGTTACATAAAATCTTTTACAGTTTTACGTATACTGATGTATTTTATTTATGTTGATGATGTATGTTACGTATTTTATTTTTAGGAATTTATGTCTTTGTTTGGAGCTCTATTCGAAATTGATTACATTTATTTTTCGCATATCTTATTGAATCAAATAAAGAGAAGTGTATTAAATATCACTTTATATCTAATAACATTTAAAAGAAATAGTTATTAATTAAAAGGATTTTATATTAGATGTTTGTTACATAATGCATTCAACAGTAATGAAGTCCTGTTACAATTGCTGAGGGATGAGGTGTAAATAGAAATTCTTAGTAACAAATCAAATGAACAACATTCTTTCTCTTTTATTTATAAGTAAACCCAAGAATTCTTTCAAATATGCTTAACATATGGAATAGGAAGATCAAACATTGGGGTATTCCACATTTAACAAATTAAATAATTTTATAATAATTTAACAACTTTAATAATAATTTTGTACTTTCATAAAAAAAAATTACCGACTACCATACTGTTTTATATAATAACATACTATTTTCAACCAAAGACATATCTTACAAATAATAAGCGACATTTTTGATTGGATACAAAATGATATCGATATCAAAAGACAAAATCCTCCTCCCCATACAGATATTTTACGATACCATCTGCCAGACCCCTTTTCCCTTGAATGATAGTGGTATATATGCACAGGCCCTTAGCATATTTTTCGATGATATACGTCCTTATTTGTTCTAACAGATTAATTAAAAATGAGCACTAGTTTTATTCGAAACAAATTTAAACACATTAAAAATGTCTTGAGAAAAATTCAGGTTATTCTTCCCGTCATTATCTTCAAAATTGTCCAAATTTCTCAAAAATTATTTTTATTCCTTTTTTGTCGATTATATATATTTTTATTTATTCTAACAGATTAATTCAAAAATAAAATACTAATCGATTATTACTTTTCCATCAAAAGAATATTGCTTTCTTAAGATAATACTAAAAATATATATCCTCAGCCTCTTTTCTCTTTGTTCTAAGATTTGTACGGTGTGGGAGTCATTTAACAATCCCTCCTCTGGTTGAAGAGACATTATAACCTGATGACACTTAATAGAAGTTTATGGCCTGGAACAGAGAATCTTGCCACAGATTTTTGTTCGCACATCAATTGTCTTACAAGCAGAAGGACATAGTGATCATCCTTGATATATACGGTATTAAGGAATAGGTCTTTAATCTCGGACAAACATATGTCAGCTTCTTTCGATGAAGTTCGTAGGGATCACTTTTAATTTTAACTTTAATGCTGACTGATGATTCTAAAACAGATGGATTACGATTTTGTAAGCTTTTAAAAGTTTATTATTATTATTTTTTTAATCATCAATCAATTATTACTTTCGGATCAAAACAATATCTTTTTCTTAAGACAATACGGGGAAAAAATCCCTTATTTCGACCCTTGTTTCTTTTTGTTCTAAGATTTGTAAGATGTGGGAATCATTTAAAGATGCCTTCTCCCCTGGTTGAGAAGACGTTACATTTGATGACACTTAATAGAAGTTTATGACCTGGAACAGAGAATCTTGCCACAGATTTTGTTCGCACATCCATTGTCTTACAATAGGAAGGACATAGTGGTCATCCTTGATTTATATGGTATTAAGGAATAGGTCTTTAATCTCGAACAAACATCTGTCACCTTTTTTAGACGAAGTTTGTAGGGATCACTTTTAATGTTAACGTCAATGTTGACTGATGATTCTAAGAGAGGTAGATTACGATTTTGTAAGTACTTGAAAGTTTTTGAGCAGAGGTTGATATGAGTATGGAACCGTCATAAGTAATTACAAAAATAATTAGTTGACAGTTTTCAAAGTTTGTTCTGATCCTTTCTAACAAGCGAACCACTTTTGGTGCTGCGCACATCGATGATTGAGGCCTGGTGAATTTTAAGGCTCTATATTAGGAAATCGATATAGTTAATTAATCTTTATCTGTTATTTGTTAGTCGATAAAATGTTTCTATTAACTAACTGTTCCTTTCTCTTTGTTCTAAGATTTGTAAGATGTGGGAATCATTCGAAGATCTCTTCTCCCCTGGTTGAAGAGACGTTACTTTTGATGACACTTAATAGAACTTTATGGCCTGGAACAGAAATTCTTGCCACAGATTGTTTTCGCGCATCAATTGTCTTACAAGAGGAAGGACATAGGAGTCATCCTTGATGTATATGGTATTAAAGAATAGGTCTTTAATCTCGGACAAACATCTGTCACCTTTCTTAAATGAAGTTCGTAGTAATCGTTTTGAATGTTAACGTCAATGCTGATTGATGTTTATAAGAGAGGTAGATTACGATTTTGTAAGTACTTTTAAAAGTTTTTGAGCAGAGGATGATCTGAATATGGAAATGTCTTAGGTGATTACAAAAATTACCAGCCGAAGGATTGTTCTGATCTTTTCTTACAACTGAATTCCTTTGCAATTGATGCTTTTTAAAGCACTATATTAGGAAGTTTAAAAATTGATAAAAAAAATTCTTTTAAAATCAATTTTTTTGATTTTACAGCAATGTAACATTCTGAAAATGTAATTTTTATTTTCGGATTTTCAAAAAATTTAGAATTTTGGATTTTTATTTAAAAGATTTGAGTTGAGCATTTTTAATTTGATTAAAATAAATAACTTCCTTTTATAATTATTTTAAAATTAAATTTATTGGTGCTACCATCTGTGTAAAAATTTAATAATTATCAATTAACAATTTGCATTTATTAATTAAAGGATAAGTTATTTTGAAAGAAATATTAAATTAAACCTTCTGTGCGATTTGCAATCACACTTACCGACTTGTTTTTCAGTGTATCAGTGTTAATAATGCTAAGAAATATGAAGATTTCGCTTTTGAATCGCTAGTGTTTTAATTAAATGGCAAAGGACTAATAGAGTGACATGAAACTTTTTATTTTCAGCTTAAAAATGTCCTGAGAATAATTCAAATCTTTCTTCCAGTCATTTCTCAAAAATCATTTGTTACTGCTTTTTTTCGGTGATGTATATTCTTATTTGTTCTAAATATTAATTCAAAAATAAAATGCCAATCAGTTATTGTTATTACTTTCCCATCAAAAGAATACCATTCTCTTAAGATGATGCTCAAAATAAACGAATCCTCATCCTCTTTTCTCTTTGTTCTAAGATTTGTAAAATGTGGGAATCATTTTATGATCCCCCTCCTGGTTGAAGAAACATTATTCCTGATGACACTTAATAGAAGTTTATGGCCTGGAACAGAGAATCTTGCCACAGATTTTGTTCGCACATCAACTGTCTTACAAGAGGAAGGGCATGGTGGTCATTCTTGATGTATATGGTATTAAAGAATAGGTCTTTCATCTCGAACAAACGTCTGTCACCTTTCTTGTATGAGGTTTGTAGGGATCATTTTTTATGTTAACGTAAATGCTGATTGATGATTCTAAGAGAGGTAGATTACGATTTTGTAAGTACTTAAAAGTTTTTGATCAGAGATGATAAGTGTATGGAACTATCATAAGTAATTACAAAAATAATTAGTCGAAAGTTTACAAAGATTGTTCTTATCATTTCTAACAAAAAAGCAATTTTTGTTGCTGCTCGCACCTGTCATTGAGACATGGTGCATTTTAAAGCCCTACATTAAGAAGTTTAAGAATTAATAAAAAAAAATTTGTTAAAATCAAATTTTTTGATTTTAAAGCAGTATAACATTCTTAAAATGCAATTTTTAATTTCGTATTTTCAAAAAAATTAAAATTTTGGATTGTATTCAAATGATTTGATTTGAGCATTTTCAATTTGATTAAAATAAATTACTGCCTTTTATAATAATTTTAAAATTAAATGTATTGGTGCTTCTATCTCTGACAGAATTTAATAATTATAAATTAACAATTTGGATTTATTAATTAAAAGATAAGTTTTTTTATGCAAACAAAACCCTCTCAATCCAAATGATTTCACCCCTGGTTGAAGAGACATTATTCCTGATAACACTTAATAGAAGTTTATGGCCGGGAACAGAGAATTTTGTCAGAAATTCTTGTTCGCACATCAATGGTCTTACAAGAGGAAGGACATAGTGGTCATCCTTGATGTATATGGTATTAAGGAATAGGTCATTAATCTCGAACAAACGTCTGTCACCTTTCTTGGATGAGGTTTGTAGGGATCATTTTTTATATTAACGTAAATGCAGATTGATGATTCTATGAGAGGTAGATTACTATTTTGTAAGTACTTAAAAGTTTTCGATCAGAGGATGATAAGTGTATGGAACTGTCATAAGAAATTATAAAAATAATTAGTTTAAAGTACAAAGATTGTTCTGATTCTTTTTAACAAGTGAACCACTTTAACACGTTCGCTGCCGCTTACATGAAGATGTGCTGATAGTTAATGCCGCACTGTAGAAGTGGGTTTTTTCCAGAAGCCGATTTACTTCTTATAACAAAGAATCAACGAAAGATTTTCCCGCGCCAGCGCGTGACTGGCTACTGGACATCACCCCACATCACGCGCTGGCGCGTGAGTGAACCTTATCACGCGTTTTCGCGTGAGTGGCAGAGAACGTGTTAAAAAGAACGCTAGTTTTACATGACACTAAATTTAAACACATTAAAAATGTCTTGACGATACATTCACATCGTTTTTCAAATCATTATCTTCAAAACTGTTAAAAATTCTCAAAAATCATTTGTTACTACGTTTTATTTTGTTTTATTTTATTTTTTCTTTTTTATGATATATACTCCTATTTGTCCTATCAGATTAATTCAAAAATAAAATACCAGTCCATTATTACTTTCCCTTCAAAAGATTATCGTTCTCTTAAGATCATACTCAAAATAAACTGATCTTCACCATCTTTTCTATTTGTTCTAAAATTTGAAAGATGTGCGAATCATTTAACGATCCCTCCCCTGGTTGAAGAGACATTATTCCTGATAACACTAAATAGAAGTTTATGGCCTGGAACAGAGAATCTTGCCACAGATTTTGTTCGCACATTAATTCTCTTACAAGAGGAAGGACATTGTGGTCATTCTTGATATATATGGTATTATGGAATAGGTCTTTAATCTCGAACAAACATCTGTCACCTTTCTTGGGTGAAGTTCGCAGAAATTTTTTTTTTTTCATGTTAACGTTAAAGCTAACAGAGGTAAATTATAATTTTGTAAGTACTTAAAAGTTTTCAAGTAGAGGATGATGTGAGTATGGAAACGTCAGAAGTAATTACAAAAATTACCAGTCGAAAGATTGTTCGGATCTTTTCTAACAACTGAATTCCTTTGAGACCTGGTGCAATTTAAAGCCCTATATTAGGAAGTTTAAAAATCGATAAAAAAAAATTGTTTAACCGACTTAACAATTTTTTTTTAGTTTACAGCATTAAAACATTCTAAAAATGTAATTTTTAATTTCGGATTTTCAAAAAAATTAAAATTTTGGATTTTCTGTAATAGATATGGATATGAACATTTTTAATTTGATTAAAATAGCTTGTTTTTATATTTATTTTAAAATTAAATTTATTGGGGCTACCATTATCACCTATGTAAGAAACTAATAAATATAAATTAACAGTTTGGATTTATTAATTAAAGAAGAAGTTGTTTTAAAAGAAATATTAAACAAAACCTTCAGTGCGATCTGCGAAAACATTTATTCACTTATTTTTCAGTGTATCATGATAAAATCCTAAGATATATGAAGATTTTTCTTTTGAATCGCTAATATTTTGATTAAGACTGATCAACAAGCGCAAAAATTTTTGGTACATTTACTAATTCATTTTTTAACGCAAAGATATGAAATTGGAAAGCCTGACTATATAAGCGATTTGGAATCAAACTGAATTTTCTATTTTTTTATCAATAAATTAACTATTTAGTTACAAGCGTTTTCGATCATGTGACAAAGAAGTTTTTCTTCCTCGCGAACTGGGTTTTCTGCTTTCGTGCGGAAAACGGTTCAAAACACCAACTTTGACTATTTTCTGATAAATCTATTGTGTTTGTAAAAAAATGGAAAAATGAGTACGATTAGATAGTTTATGAACAACAACATCTGCTAATTTTCTGCATTTCCGAACAAAAATAAATTAAAACTAATGTCATAAAGTTGTCCATTTTGATTTAAGAACAACCTTAAATGGTAATAATCTTACTGTGGCATGAAATTTTTTATTTATCAGCTATTTCTACAGTTTTTATATAATTATTTTCTCACATTTAAAAAACTTAAAAGAGGTTCATTATATAACCAAGATAATATTTTATTATCCGTAGAAGCTCAAATAGGAGCCGAATTTTTCTTTTTAATTACGTCAATAACTTGCAAATAGCATGCTGATGCAACACTGTTTTATTACAATTATTCAACATTTTAAATGTGTTTTGCCGCCCCCCCCCCCCAAAAAAAAAGAAAAGAAAAGAAAAGAAAAGAAAAGAAATCTGAAAATGAGGTCGTTTAAAGAAAGCGTTTTGAACATTTATAATCACATAAATGAGAATTTGAAATTTTCTCCCATCTCTGGGCTCATTTTTAAACAATAAAATTAATTTCAACTGTCTTTATCGTGAAAAATGAGCCTCTATTAAAAACAAATTAGGCAATGCGATAAAAAAAAGATCTCTTCAGATTAGGATTTTAGTAACTCACTGTGAGCAACTTATTAAAAGATATCAACTGTCGATTTGCAGTTATTGCTAATGTAATTTAATTTCTTTTTTTTCTTAAAAGATTATGCGAGTTTTTAAAGGAAGGTTTAACAATAGAAACAAGCAAGTAAAAGAAAATAATTAATGATCATTTTTTAAAATTTGATTTTAAGTATGATTTGTTCAGTATTTATCACTTTTCTTTATAAATGAAAAGCAAATAAGTCTGATTTGTAAAGGGTTCAACACTAAACGCTTAAATTTTGTAACAATTTCTGCATTTTTAGTAAATTTTAAAATGATAATATTCCCATATATTGACACCGATTAAGGCTGTTCTCAATTGTTCTGCTCAACGAGCATAAAACGTTTTGACAAATTTACAAATCCATTTTTTAACAGAAAGCTATAAAATCGGAAAATCTGATGATGGAAGTGATTTGAAATCAAAATGATTTTTTTCATTTTTTATCAACATTACCTATTGAGTTATAAACTATTTCGATCACGCGATAAACAAGTTTTCCACCCCAGTTTCGATGGTCATTCGTCTTCCACGTGGAAATTCGGATCATAACGCCCATTTTGAAGCTATTTTCAGAAAGATCTATTGTGTTAGCAAAAAACGGAAAAAAGTGCGTTACTGTAGTTTCTGAACAACAACGCCTGCTAATTTCAAGTCATAAAGGTGCCCTTTTTGATATAAGAACTGCCTTAATGAAGCTTGTTATTAATCCTTCATTCCCACGACGGTACTTATAAATGCCATTAAAACAATTATTACAAAATTAATTCAGAACATCGATCAATACTATAACCGTTTAGAATAACAAAAAGCATTATTGGTTGCAAATAATAAAAAACTTAAAAAAAAAATTATTCCTTTTTTAGTCACATCGTTTTCAATTTCTGGACGTTCAAAGATTGTAGGGGATAAGTTTCAGTTAAAAAATATTTCTATATTTTTATTATAAGAGCATTACATTTGCACCGTTACTAATGCTATAAAATACAAAAAAAAAAATATTTTAAATAAAAGATTCGACTAAAGTTTTAAATATTGCATAAAATCCCTATAAATTCAAATTGAGTTTATTTTAATTGGCAAAATGCTTCTAAAATTAATTAACTGATTGTGTAAATTTTCTAATTTAATTTTCAAAATTCACAAATTATTTTGATGATGAAGTTTTAATGAATTCATTATTTGCGACATAGAGAGTTAATCATAAAATGTAATGATATGGTCACGTGTTATTATCATTAAAAAATATACCATTACGCTTTTAGAAACAGAAAACTATATCTAAAAAATGAAGACACATAAAAATCATATTTTTCTAATAATAACAAAAGTTTCAAAGCAAAACTTGAATTTAGTAAATAGTTTTTACACGAAAAAAAATGGCTGTTAAAAATTTTAATTTAATGCATAAATGGTGAAATATATAAATGACGATACATAAGGCATAGAAATGACGTGCATAAATGACAAAATCGTTAAAAAATGTTAAGACTTTCATTTTTTTAAGTTCTGATTTCCGCTAAAATGTAATGAACTCCGATATTTTTACTCATCGTTTTAAACTATTACAAAGTTTTTTTTTTCACATTTAAGGAGACAGAGTACCTAGATATTGGTCAAAATATGGAATTTCTTTTTAATATTAACTGAAAGCTTCTTTAATTGCAAGCATTTTGACACCCCTTTTTTACCTACACGACTAATGTATCGCGAGATATTGTAAATTTTGTTAATAGATCCAGAGCAATTATCCCACACAAATGAAAACTTTAAACTGACTTTTATCCATGTTCATATTTTTACAATTTACTTATTCGAAAACTACTAATGCTTTTTTTTGCTAATTTAGAGAGATGTTTGAATTTCTTTTTTAGTTGTTCTCCATGGGGTATTTAATATTTTTGTGTGTAGATTTAACATCCAACTTTATAGTTATTTTTTCAAAAATATTTTAATTGAGAGTTTGTTGAATTTCCTTCTTTTTTTCATATACAGGAGAGAAAAAAAAATCATACTAACTGTAAAATGCCATGCATCTAAAAATTCCATACATAATTTCATGTAGTATATTCTAATGAATGTGGAAAAAAAATCGAAGCTAAAATATTCATATTTATAAAAGTAGTAGCGATTTTAAAAAAGTTATATTTTTTAATTAATTTCTTGTAAAATAGATTGTTTTCCAGTAATAATAATAGTAATAATAGTAATAATTTTATTTAAATTTTTTATTAAGTATTGTACCATCATTATATCTCATTATTATTAAAAATTGAAGAGATGGTTTCAAATGTCTCTCCATATAACTAAAACAAGTAATATTTTTCTTCAGTAGTTTTAATGCACTAGTTTTTTCTCTATAATCATTTCAATAATTTGCAAGTGGCACATGAATGTAATTATTTTATGAAAGCGATTCACTTTTTTAATACACTTTGTCGGAAAACGCCCATTTCGATAATGATGTCATTTAAAGAGTTTTCTTCAGCTTTCTCTCATGTAGAATCACATGGATAAAAATTTAAATGTTCCTCACATAGTTGAGCTCATTTCAAAACAATAAAATCATCTTTAACTCTTCTTACAGTACAAAATGAGCATCTATTTAAAATAAATTAGAATATTTGATGGAAAAAAGTTAACATTTAAGATTGGGATGTTAGTAACTCATTGTGTACAAGTTACTAAAAAGCATCAATTGTCAATTGCAGTTATTGCTAAAGAAATTGAAGTTCTCTTTTCGTTAAAGATTATGCGAGTTTTTAAAAGAAGTAGTGATAATGGAAACTAGCAAGTGAAAAAGAATAATCATGATTAATTTTTATTTAATTGTTAAAACCTTATCAATTTTCTGAATTAATGAAAAGTATTAAAGACATTAAATTGTGAACGGTTCTTTAACTTAAAGCTTAAATATTGTAATGATTAGGTGATCTTTATTTAAACATTTTTGTAATATTCAGTCGAATTAAACCGATTAAGAGATCTTTATGTTATCAATGTTATCTATAAAATGGGATGATATCATCATGTGCTATATGTGCTTAATAAACGTTTTAATCATTCATACAGAAAACGAAAACTATAACTAAAATGGGAAAAGTGATGTAAAATTCACATTTTTCTAATATTAATGGATTTTTTTACACCTTAGATTCCTGCAACTTTCTATGTAACGGTAACAGCAGAAATTCATGTAAGCAAATTGGTTACATGAATTTTTCCTGTTACCGTTACATTAAAAGTTCTTGGAATCCCAGTTTCCTAGAAAAAGTTTAGTCACTTTACAGATTTTTTTTACAGTGTAGAAAAAAAACTTTGATTTAGTAAGTAAAAATTAAAAGAGAATATCTGACAATTTTAGAATTTAATGCATTCATAAATGGCCAAAATTCTAAGAAATATAAAGCCATGTTAAATCTTTTTTTTTTCTTTTTAACTTTTAATGTCCATTATATGATAATTACCTCAGTTATGTTGTCTTTACTGCTCGCAATTTTCAGTGGATTCTATTGTTTTTATCAATTCATTTTTTTTTTCATATTCAAACTCAAAAACATCTTGATATAACAAAACAATAATAATATTTTTCTTTGATAGTTTTAATACCATGGCTTTTTTTTTTTACTCATTTTAAAAAGGTACAAGCAGCATAGAGATGTAACTATTTTATGACAGCGATTCGCCATTTTAATTTACTTTATTGGGAAAAGAACATTCTGATAATAATGTCGTTTATAAAACGAGTTTTTCTTTTCTAAATTTAGAACTACATGGATAAAAATTTAAAGATTATTCTTATATCAAAGCTTATTAAAAAAAAAAACTTCAATTCTCCTAACCGTGCAAAATGAGCTCCTATTAAAAACTAATTAGGAGGTTTAGTAAAAAAACATTATCCCTTAAGATTGGAATATTAGTTACTCATTCTGTGCTATAGTTATTAAGAAAAGTCTGAATTCTCAATTCGCTGTTATTGCTAAAGAAATCGAATTTCAATTTTCGTTAAGGACTATGCGAATTAAAAAAGGAAATAGTTATAATGGAAATTTATGAATAAAAGAGAATAAATAACTAATGATCTCTTTTTAAAATGTCGATTATAGATATGATTTTCTCAATATTTATGAATTTTTATTTTCAATGAAATACATTGTCTTTAATTTGTGAACGGTTCTTCAAGTGGACGCTATTTTGTAATGATTACTAGATCTTCAGTGAATTTTATAGTAATAGTCAGATATATTGCAATTTATTTAAAAATTGATGTTAATTATACAATGTGAAGATTTGATCAATACATGTCTCATTTATTCATACAAAAAAAAACGAAAATTATAACTAAAAAGCAAAAGTTTATGTAAAATTGACAATTTTTTTCCGATTGTCTTAGATTTTTTCCCGAAAAAAAACTTTAATTTAATAAAAAATCTTTGAAAAAGAAAAATCTACCGATTTTAGATTTTAATGTAATGCATACATAAATGGAAAAAATTGTGATGGATGTAATTACATATAAAGTGTTTTTTTCTTTTAAGCTCCGATTTCCATTATATGGTAATGATCCCGGTTATGTAGTCTTTACTGATTATTTTCAGCGGATTTTAATCTTTTTATGTATTTTTTTTTTCAAATTTAAACTCAAAATCATCATATTCAGTATAACAAAACAATAATAGTATTTTTCATTTAATAGTTTTAATATCATAACTTTCTTTTTACACCCATATTAACTCATAACTGTTGCTCTCGCATGCCTCTGAGTTTTTCAGTTTTCACAGTTTATAATTTTCAGTTTAACTGTAGATACTGGTTAAATTTTGTCTCCTTTGGCGCACAAATATTATCACTAGAGACTTTTGAATAGCTGAATTTTAATTATAATACTCCTGTACATACAGTTTAGTACAGAAATAGCATTTTGAGAGCTAATGTAGTATTTTATTCATGTTTATATTAAGCAATTTGAATGAACGCTCACAATATTTAAGGGACAATTTTTGTCATATCACTTAAGGCCGTTTTCTACTGCTCTGCTCAACAAGCGTAAAACGTTTTTACGCAATTTACAAGATCATTTTTGAACGGTAAGACATAAAATTGGCAGACCTGACTATGGAAGCAATTTGGAATCGAACTCTATTTTCTATTTTTTTTTTTTTTTTTTTACAAAGAAATTACCTATCGAGTTATAAGCATTTTCGATCATGTTACAAGCGTTTTTCTTCTTTGGCGCGGAAATTCGTTTCAAAACGCCAACTTTGACACTATTTTCTGACAAACCTATAGTGTTTGCAAAAACAGTCGGGAAGTGAGAGAGATTAGATATATTCTGAACAATAGGATGCGCTAGTTTCATGCATTTCCGAACAAAAATAAATTAAAACACATTTCATACAAAGTTATCTCTTTTCATTTACGAACAAACACAAATACAAAAATTACAAATACCATAGAGATGTAACTATTTTATGACAACAATTTACCATTTTAAAGCATTTTGTTGAGAGAAGAGCATTCTGCACTGTAAAAAAAAAAAAAAAAAAAAAAAAAAAAAAAAATCTGTAAAGGTACTACTTTATTTAGGAAACTGGGATTCCAAGAACTTTTCCTGTAACAGTAACAACAAAAACTCAAGTTTTAGAATCGGTTACATGCATTTTTCCTGTTATCGTTACATGAAAAGTTCTTGGAATCCCAGTTTCCTAGAAAATGTTTAGTACCTTTACAGATTTTTTTACAGTGTGAAAAGGATGTCCTTTAAAGGAGGAGTTTAAAAAAAAATTTCGTCAACATTTAGAATCACATGAATAATAATTTAAAGGTTTTTCCTATCTCAAAGCTCGTTTAAAACAATAAAAAATCTTCGAAAAACATTATCCTTTAAGATTAGGGTGATAGTAACTCACTAAAAAATATCTATTGTTTATTTGCTGTTATTGACTTTGTTAACTCAGTTTTTTTTCTTTTTTTTCTGTGTTCTGGCTTTAAAAGAAAGAAGATATAATGTAAAATACTAAGAAAAAGAGAATAACTAATAATCTCTTTAAAATGTCGATTGCAGATGTGATTTGCTCAACATTTATCACTTTTCTGTAATAAATGAAAAGATTTTAAATCTTTGAGATCTTTGAGAATTTGAGAACGGATGTGATGTTAATGGGACTTTCTGTAAAGAAACTTTAGTTTAGCAAATAATTAAAAAAAAGAAAATATAGTGATTTTAGATTTAAATTTAATGAATACATAAATGGTAAAAAGGAAGCTAAGAAAATATGTAAGAATGTTCAGTTTTTTCTTTTTCATTTAAGCTCTGATTTCATTATGTAGTACAATCACTGTCAGAAAAAAAACTGCAAATTTATGATCATTTGTCCTATAATTTTCTCGGCCAAGAGATTTATTTGATAAAAATGATCTGTTCCACTAAATAAGCGGAATTATCTCCTAGATATACTTAGAAAATTAAGGACAATCCACATATTCTTACAGTTCTAGTCCATCGGTTAGCAAAAATACGGCACAACACCATACATTTTCCTCAGCCAGGGTATAACCTTTCATTTTAGTCATAAATCGAAAAATAATGTCATTCAACTGCTATTGCAACGTATCTTTTAATCCACCAAAAAAGCGATTCTGTGATGATTATCTAACGTGTTACGTGCAAAATAAGTAAAAGGTTATTGTATTTTAAAGCGTATTATATTCTGCTTTACGAACTGCATAACAGGATGAGCAAGGCTTTTTGTTTTACGGGTTATGACGGGAATCCCTGCTGCCAGCCTCTGCCAGTAATTTTACAGGGATATTTTTAAAACAGTGAGGATTCGCAGATATGTCGTCATTACTGATAATTTTCTTCGGATTCCAATTTTTTTCATATATTCCTTTTTTTCGCATTTATACTCAAAAATATTTCAAAGTAACAAAAAAAAAAAAAAAAAAAAAAAAAAAAAAAAGTATTTTTCGTTTAGAAGTTTTAATATCAATTTTTTTCTTCTGTTTTACAATCATTTTAATGAGCTACAAATAGCATAGAGATATAACTAGTTATGACAACGATTTGCCACTTTAATGGTCTTTCTTGTTAGAAAAAGCATTTTGGACATGATGTCGTTAAAAAAAAGAGGTTTTTAGCTACTTCTTAACATTTAGAATCAAAAGAATGAGAATTTAATTTTAAGTTTTTGCATCTCAAAGTTTATTTTAAACCGATAAAATTATTTTCAAAATTTTTTTATCGTGCAAAACGAGTCTCGATTAAAAACTAATTTTCAGGTTTGATCGAAAAGCGTTATCGCTTAAAATTTGAATATTAGTAACTCAGAATGCGCAAGATATTAAAAAGCATCAATTGTCAATTTGCAGTTATTGCTAAAGCAATTGAATTTTTTTTTTTCCATTAAGGATTATGCGGTTTTTAGAAAGAAGTAGTAATAATAGAAGCCAGTAAGTAAAATAGAATAACTGATGCTCCTTTTTTAAAATGTCGATTTTAGATGCAATTTACTTAACATTTATAAACTTTTGTTTATAAATGAAAAGCATTAAAGTCTTTAATTTGTGAACAGTTCAAGTAAACGCTTAAATTCCGTAATGGCTATGAGATATTGAATGAATTTTATGGAAATATTCAAATATATTTCAATAGATTAAAAAGGATTGATGTAAATCATAAAATGTAATCTGTGATAAAGTGTTTTTTTATTAATAACTGACGCAATCATTAATGTAGAAGAGGAAAAATATAATAAAAAAATGAAGAATAGTAAAAAGTTCACATTTTTCTGATGTTAATTGAATTTTTTAAAACAAAACTTAAATTTAGTAAATATTTTTAAATAAAAATGCTTAATTTAGTTTTTAAAAAATTGATGGTTTAAAATTTCAAGTATGTAAAGTTTATTTTTTTAACTCTCATTTCCATTATATGGAAATAATCGCAGTCATGTCATCTTTACTGTGTTCACTTTATGTGGATTCTATTTTATTCATTTTTTTTTCTTCAGAATTAAACTCAAAAACATCTTAGTATAATAAAAGAAGTTACAGTACTTTTCGCTTAAGAGTTTTAATAGTATAACTTTATATTTACACTCATTTTAATGAGATACAAACAGCAAGAGATATAAGTACTTTATGGTTACGATTCATCATTTCAATGTACTCTATTGGGTAAAGAGCATTCTGATAATGGTGACGTTTAAAGAACGATATTTCTTAAGATTTTTTCAATATTAAGAATAACGTGGATAAAAATTATTCTTATCTTAATGTTCATAAAAAATTTCTTCAACTCTCCTAATCGTGCGAAATGAGTCTCTATTAAAAACTAATTAGGAGGTTTGGTCAAAAAACATTATCCTTTAAGATTAGAATGTTAGTAATGCAATGTGTGCAAGTTATTAAAAAAAGCCTCAACTGTCAATTTGACGTTATTTCTATAAAAACTGAATTTCAATTTTTGTTAAAGATTATTCAAGTTAAAAAAGGAAAATGTTAAAATGGATACAGATAAGTAAAAAAGAATAACTAATGATTTCTTTTTAAAATGTCGACTATAGATGTGATTTTCTTAACATTTATGACTTGCCTTTTTAAATGAAAAACATTAATGACTTTAATTTGAAACGGTTTTTCAAATGAACGCTTATATTTTGTAATGATTACTAGATCTCTAATAAATTTTATGGATATAATTTCAGAATGAATATAAATTCAGATACATTGTGATATCTATAGTAAAATTCAGATCAACAAAACATTTGATGCTCATCGTAAAATGTGACGATATTTCATGTGTTATTTTTATTGCGATGTAAAATAATATCCGTTAAATTTACGGCTAAAATTGAATGCCTTTTTTGCGGACTTAAGGAATAAGGTAGAGGAATGTAGCTATGAAATATGAACCAGAAATCAACAACAACAACAAAAAAAATTATTCTACAAATAATTTGAAGCGTTTTCTGAACATATGAAAGAACATTTTTGAAAAAATTCGTTAAATGGAGATACATATATTTCGCTGTATGGAGATTATTTTTAATGTAATCGTGAAAAAAAATGACCGTTCCTACAAAAAATTCGTTAAATAGAGAAATTCGCTGGATAGAGTTTCATTATAGAGAGACTCGACTGTATTTGAACTTCGGTGTGGCATGTGGTTAATCGATATAAATCTGTGTATCATATACAGAGCTGCTCCAAGAATTCGGATCATTTTCCCAATTGTTGATGGGAACAGTTGAAATTGGTTTATCAAATGTGTTGTGTTTCCACATTAGTTGGAAGAGACATAATAACTTATAAAACGATGCAGTTTTGTTACATTATTCTGAAAGTGTTTCATAATTTACATATCATTTTTTTCTTTATGATGTAATAATATAATTTCAGAATGAATATAAATTCAGATACATTGTGATATCTATAGTAAAATTCAGATCAACAAAACATTTGATGCTCATCGTAAAATGTGACGATATTTCATATGTTATTTTTATTATGCTGTAAAATAATATCTGTTAAATTTACGGCTAAAACTGCTGGCAGCAATTTTGCCATCAGCTTTTGCCATAAAAATCCCAGTAAAATTAGTTGTGAATGTTTTGATTACATATAATTTCACTGCAATTTTTACGGCAAAAACTGCTGACAACATTGTTCAAGCAGTTTTTGCGGTAAATTTAACGGATTTTTTTTTACAGTGTAATAAGTGATTCAATCATTCATATAGAAAATAAAACACTATAACTATCTAGTTTGGATTTCCCACATCTTTCTTTTATGTCAAACATGTCTATACTTCCAGAAAAAGGAAACATTCCAGTGCAACCGGTTAGGTGATTTATACCAAAATCCAATCACAACAATTTATGGCAACTTCTAATTGAATCTGAAGTTTAATGGAAATCCGTGCATTAGTTTTTAAAATAGAACCATTGCGGAAATCGTAAAAGAAATCTGGATAGTAGAGCTGCCATTTAATTTAATAACACCACTTGAGCAATTAATTCCAAAAACTAAACAGAACTAAAGTATATTACGGACTAACTAAATCTGAAGTTTGATGAATATCGTGTATTAGTTCTTGAGATAAAGCTATTGAGATAATTACGAATGATACCGTATAAGAGTGCGACCTGTTCGAAAGTTTGCACCAAAAAGTAATCACCACCATTTATATCATGGCGTAACCTGAAGTTCCCTGAACATCCATCTGTATGCTCTTGAGATATAGTTATTGCGGAATTTGTGAAAAAGACAAGATAGAACTGCCTCCTATTGGGCGATTTACGCCAAAACGTAATCATCACAAGTTTATATTAGGGATTAACTCAATCAAAAGTTTTATTAAATTCCGTTTTTTAGTTCTTGAAATAGAGCGCTCACAAAATTTCTGTCACATACAGACATATAGACAGGCAAACTCACAGTTTGTTTGTATTTATGTCGGCCAATTATCTACACTGGTGGGATATAGGCCCTAAAGGGTGGGATGCCCTCCGTGGGGATCTTTCTAAGGGAACCTAACCCGTATTTACGCATGGTTCGAAGAAAACCACGGAAAACTCCGAACGGTTAGGCCGACGGTCGCGATTGGGTTCGAACCCAGCACCTACCGTCTACCAGTTTGGAGGTCAGAACCTCGCGGCCACTGGTGGGGCGGCAAACTCACAGACAGGTGTTTTGTATAAACAAGTTTTTCGGATTGCCTTGTCCCTAAAACATGCAAATCCGCTGAAAACCGGAGTTCGAAAATTTTCACGAATCTAATATAATAATTCTTGTAAAGATAGAAGAAAATAAAAAGTGAAAACCTATATGAAAGACCCCTTTTTCTGATTGTTATGGGACCTTTCTTGAAGGAAACTTTAATTTAATAAGTAATTTTTATATAAAAAAATAGTCTGGCAATTTTAGATTTTAATTTAATGCATACATAAATAGAAAAAATGCAAAGAAATGTAATTTACATTACATGGTAATGATCGCAGATATGTCATCTTCACTGATCATTTTCAGCGCTTTATAATATTTTTATGCATTCATTTCTTTCAAGCATTTAGCATTTAAACTCAATAACATTTTAGTGTAACAAAAAAACAATAGTATTTTTCGTTTAACAGTTTTATATCATAGCTTTCTTTTCAAGCATTTTTTTTATAAAGCATTCTCAAAATAATGTCGTTTAAATAAAAGGTTTTTTTCTTTATTTTTTTCAACATTTAGAACCACGTGAATGAGAATTTAAATTTTTTTTTCTCACCTCCAAACTCATTAAAAAAAAAAATCTTCTACTCTTTTTATCGTGTAAAATGAGTTTCTATTAAAAACTAATTAGGAAGTTTCATAGAAAAACGTTATCCTTTAAGATTATACTGTTATTAACTCATTGCAAGGAATTTATTAAAAAACATCAATTGTCGATTTGCAGTTATTGATAAAACAATTGAATTTCTTTTTTCGTTAAGTATTATTCGCATTTCAAAGGAATGTAATAATAAGAAGAACTAGTAAGTAAGAGAGAATAAATAAAGATCTCTTTTAAAAATATGGGCTAAAGATATAGTTTTCTCAACATTTATCCCTTTTCTTTATAAATGAAAATCGTTAAAGACTTTAATTTGTGAGCGGCTCTTCAAGTGAACACTTTGGTTTTGTATTTAATACTACATCTTTAGAAAAATTTATGGTAATATTCAGTAACTGATTAAAAAGCTTGGTGTTAATCATAAAATTTTATAGTGTTATTGTGTGTTTTTTGCATTAATAATGACTGAATCATTTATACAGTAAATAAAAATATGACTAAGAAGTGAAAACCTAATATGAAATTCACATTTTTCTGATTGTTATCAAACTTTCCAGAAGAAAACTATATTAGTAAAAAAATAAAAAAGAAGAAAATCTGGCGATTTTAGAATTTAGTTTAACGTATACATTTTAATCTACTTTGTTGGATATAAAGCATTCTGATAATTATTTCGTTTAAAAAAAGGAAGGTTTTTTTTTTTTTTTTTTTTTTTTAACTGTTATAATTATGTGAATGAAAATTTAAAGATTTTTCCCATCGCAAAGCTCATTTTAAAACAATAAATTTAAATTTTCTCTATAACTTTCCTTATCGTCCAAATGAGCAAAAGGTATTAAATCTTTCGTAGGGACGTTTAGTAGATAGCTCATCCGCATCTTTTACATTAAAGCCCAAAGTCTTCTTTTAATAACTTTCGCCCCAGTCATTGAATAGCGACTAAATTGAAAAGCAAAGTTCCTTCGCTACACCTCAAAGTTTGACGAAAAATCGGATTAAAAAAAGGGAAAAAGGTACGATGTAGAGACCAACATAAGCCATCCAATGCCAAAAAAAAAAAAAAAAAAAAAAAAAAAAAATGTTGAAATGAAAACGAGATAATAGAAAAATACCTCGCCATAGGATTAGCATTAGCTCGTGAAGAGTGTCTTCGCCGGTCGGGACAGGAGCGTTAATATTCTTTTAGCCTTGCTGAACTTAGCGTAACTTGATGCAACCATATTTACAATACTGGGCCTAATACATAACTTTAGATTCTGCTTACTATATTCAGTAATAATTTTGAATGGACAATATGATTGTAAATATAAGGCACCAGTAAAGCTAAGTTCACATTTTCAGCTATTAACAAAAATTTGGGTAATTTCACGAGCTTTACAGATAATCTGATTTCATTAATTTTCGACCGGAACCTTCCAACTAAAATACTTTTATGAGTTTTACAATAAATCTGGTTCCATTACTTTTCAGCACATTTATTTAGATTGAAATTATTTGCCATTTTTTTACTGTATGTCTTTTAGACCGATACTTAGTTTTCCTTCTAGTTCCACCAATTTTTTGATATCATTAAAAACTAATTAGGAGGTTTGATCGAAAAACGTTATTTTTTAAGATTAGAATGTTAGTTACTCATTGTGCGGAATTTATTATTAAAAAAAAAAAAAAAAAAGCCTGAATAGTCGATTTTCAGTTATTGCTAAAGTAATTGAATTTCTTTTTTCATTGAGAATTATGCGGGATTTAAAAGGAAGCAATAATAATGAAAATTAGTAAGTAGAAAAGAATAACTAATGATCATGTTTAATGACGATTATAGGTATGGTTTTCTCAACTTTTATCACTTTTTTATTAAGAAAAGCATTAAAATCGTTAACTTGTGAAAGATTTTTTAAGCGAATACTTAAATTTCGTAATGATTACTAGATATTTAGTAAATTTCAATGGTAATATTCTGATTTTTTCAACCGTTTACTAATGCTTGATGTAAATCATAAAATGTGATAATATTATCATGTTTATTTGAATTAATAGTTGAATCAAGTTTTCATGTAGAATACAAAAATCATCGCTAAAAAATGAAAAACTGGTATGAGATTCACATTTTTCTGATTGTTATGAAACTTTCTAGAAAAAAACTACTTTAGTAAAGAGTTAAAAAAAAATGAAAATCTGGTGATTCTAGATTTTTGTTTAATGAATGAATTTTAATACTAACATGATATTCACATTTTTCTGATCTTAATGGGAATTTCTAGAAAACTTCAATTTAGTAAATATTTTTTAAATGGGAATCTGGAGATTTTAGACATAAATGTGAAAATACGTAAATGGAAATACACATAACATATAAACGACTGACGTAAATGGCAAAAATGCTAATTAATGAAAAGATATGTAAAGCATATTTTTAAAGTATTTTCTGATTTTCGATATATGTTAAGGATCTTATTTATTTTTAATTGTCGTTTTTAACTGTTTCTAATTTTTTCACATATTTTTTTCTCACATTTAAATTTAAAAGCAACTCAATATAACAAAAAAATATTTTATTGTTGTTGTTTATTTATTAATTTTACTACATCTTTTCTCTTTACACTCATTTCAATTAAGTACAAATAGCATACTAATGTAACTATTTTATGGCAACGATTCACTATTTAAATGTGTTTGTCGGGTAAGGAGCACTCTGTTAATGATGTCATTTAAAGAATGGGAATGTTTTTCTTTTTATGAACATTTCGAATCGTGGAGGAGAATTTAAAGGATTCTTTAATATCAATATCTGAGCCCATTTTAAAACAAAACAAAATTATCTGCAACGGTCCTTATCGAAATGTAGAATGAGCCTCTATTAAAAACAAATAAAAAAATTTGGTTGAAAACTATCCTTAAAATTTTACGATGTTAGAATTTATTTTGAAAACTTATTCAAAAGCAACAGTTTTGGATTTGCTGTTGCTGATTTTGTTAACTCATTTTTTTCTGTATTATGCCCATTGCAAAAGGAAAGTAATAATAAATTTAATGTCTTAAAAAACTAATTATCAATTTATTGTTTAAACACGTTCTAAATGCGCTATTTTTTTATGTTCTATTTTATAAGTAAAAATAAAATGTCTTTAATTTGTTAGTATGTCTGCAAGTAATCACTTGAGCTTTGTTCTAGATTAACAAATATTTATCACGGTTTTTTGAAATATTTATATATACTATTATGTATTAAAAATATTTGGTGATAATCATCAGATGGAAACACAGTGTTTCATTTTCATTAACAGACAGTGCATTTATTCAAGTTAAAAAAGAATAGCACATATACATTAATGGACTCAGTTGTTAGAAAAAAGCGAACGAGTTTAACTTTCTTCTATGTTCATTAGAACAAAGTATTATAACCGAAATTTTTTTGGACATCTGGTTTTCAATTATCAATTTATTGTTTAAACATGTTCTAAATGCGCTATTTTTTTATTTTCTATTTTATAAGTAAAAATAAAATGTCTTTAATTTGTTAGTATGTCTTCAAGTAATCATTTGAGCTTTGTTCTAGATTAACAAATATTTAGCACGGTTTATTGAAATATTTATATTTACTATTATGTATTACAAATATTAGGTGATAATCATCAGATGTGATGGAAACACAGTGTTTCATTTTCATTAATAGACAGTGCATTTATTCAAGTTCAAAAAGAATAGCACATATACATTAATGGACTCAGTTGTTAGAAAAAAGCGAACGCGTTTAACTTTCTTCTATGTTCATTAGAAGTAAGTATTATAACCGAAATTTTTTTGGACTTCTGGTTTTCGGTGTGTGACGTTTTAAGTGGTTTATAGGGTAACATCCCCAGTAATTGGCACATTAAGAATTTGTCTTTAAACTCACTTCTACTTTTATTACCAAGAAATAGAATATTTACTTGCAAATATTTTTAAATCAAAAAGTGCATATCTGTGCATCTATTTTGCCCACTAAGAGCAAACATATTTGAAAAAGTATTTTTATAAAAATACATTTATAAAAAGTTGCTGTAATCACCAGTAATTGGCACTTAGACTTTTATACAATTAAAGTTACCCTTTTCAACTAAACAAAACTGTTGTCAATTAAAATTTAAAATATACTATAAATCAGATAATAATAAATTGAAATGCATGCCTTTATTAAGCCAGAGAAGAAGCATTTGCAACAAAAATGGCTAATTTTATGCAAGCCATAATTGTTTCTCTTTCCCAGGCTTTCCTTTGTCATTTTGTAGCATAAATCAAAGTTATAATCTGTAAAGTAAATAGGCATATAACTGGTATATGGTCTTGCATTTTAAAAAACTGGATATAAATCTAATTTTAGGACATTTTTGTAGGATGTGCCAATTACTGGTACCTGCCAATTACTGGGGATGTTACCCTACTCATTGTATGCCGACCAGAGCAGTTCTATTTTAATTGTTTCTGCTGGTTGCAATACCCTCTATAAAGACCAATTCTGTCGAATAAAATTATAGATTGTATGAAATTCATTGAGAAAAAGGGGGATTCATATTCATATACACTGTAAAAAAAATCTGTGAAGTTAGTAAAAGTTTTCTAGGAAACTCCTTCTAGGATTCCTTCAAGGATTCCTTCTCCCTAGGATTCCTTGAACTTTTTGTGTAACGGCAACAGCAAAAATTTATATAACAGATACAGATTTGGACTGAAAATTAAAAAATCTGTAAGGTTACTAAGAAATTTTTATTAAACTGGGATTCCCAGAATTTTTTATATAATTGCAACCCAAGTTACAAATAAAATTTTTGTAAAATAACTGTAATTTTAGTAGATTCATTTGTAAAGTTACAGATTTCTTCAGTTTCATAAAAGTTAGTTTTGTAGATTTACATATTTTCTTATACAGGTTACAAATAAAATCTTAGTTAACTTACAGATTTCGGCAACTTTACATCTGTAAGATTGCAGATTTTTTTTTTTACAGTGTACCCTGGTCATTCTGAGCTACCTTTTTCATCACAGGTTTCGTTTCAGACTGTCCTTGCTAGTATTTATTTTGCATTTGCTTAAGAACAATTTATGCAAAATGTGCTAAAATTATGCAATGTCTCTTTCATTTCCCAGAAATTTCTATCTTGTGAAGATCTCAACTAGTGTAATGTAGTGACCGAGTTTTCTATCTAATTATACTAATCCCTTCCATTGTAATAACTTTTGGAATTTTCTCATAATTTCAATGAGTGTAAACATAATGTTTTTGTTAATCGTGTAAATATGTAAATAGAAAATTAAAAAAAAAAACCATTGTAAAAGCATAATTGATCATATCAGTTATTACAAAATACCATGTTGTCTTTGAAAAAATAAATATGCTCTATTCCGTGTGTGTTACTGTTGTAGCAAGTGTGACATGTTGTATAAGTGTGTAGTGTCATAATTTGATGTCGTCTTTGTAGCATTGTACTTTGTTTGAATATACATTGCAACTGCAAGCATATGCAAATAATTGTCAATTCAGTTTAAACTTGACATATTCTCTGAAATATGATTCGATAAAAATATACTGTATAATAAATCATATGTAATTGTGAAACTGTATTATAAGCATTTTAAAAGCTATTTGTAGCACTAGCATTTAATGGATTTAGCTGCTCCTCGAGATTGAACTATCACTCTAAAGCGTAAGCTGATTTCCCAGGAGGTCAACCTTTTATCAAAAATGTATTTATTGTGTAATAAAAGCCGACGACTAATCTTAAGTACTACACATACATTTATTCATTTTGTCATTTTAATTAAAGATTTAATATAACAAACAAGGTAAATTTAAAAATATAATAAATTGTTAATTACACTGTAAAAAAAATCTGCAAAGGTACTAAACTTTTTCTTGGAAACTGGGGATTCCAAGAACTTTTCCTGTAACGGCAACAGCAAAAATTCAAGTTTCAGAATCGATTACATGAATATTTCCTGTTATCGTTACATGAAAAGTTCTCGGAATCCCAGTTTCCTAGAAAATGTTTAGTACCTTCACAGATTTTTTTTTATAGTGTATTTTCTAAAATGGATTCATTTAATGAATCTTTATGTTAATTATGCCTTTGTACTTATAATTTACAACACTGAGATCATAGTATGTATGGATTCATCACAAAGCAAATTAACAGTGCTAAGAGCTGCTCCACTGACGTTAACATCAGTCAACGTTGTGGGGAGTTTTAACATTCGAGAATTTCCCACTGAATCCGGAATTACTTATTTACAGATTCTGATTTTACGCCATACTTCTTTTCTGACAGGCCAGTTTCTGCAGCAGCAAATCTTGAAAGCACCATATGTCTTAAAAAATTTCAAACTTTCCTCGATAATCGTTTGTCCTCCCCAACACAGAGTACGTAACAGAGCCTCAACTCAACTTGAAAAGAACGCCCTCAGTGGATGACTTAAAAACTAAACCATCGCGTTAGCGATTTTTATCCTCGTGATTTCTGTTTAATTGTAACCCTATTCTGGTTTGGCGCTTTTTACTGAATGCTGATTTGATTAACTTTACACACGTGCTTATGCTATTTGATCTTAGATTTCCGCGCTTATATTAATTCGTAATTATTACTGTTATTATTCTTGAATTTTCAAGTTTAAATTATTAGGTCGTTATGTTACGAAGAGACACATGTATTGTTTGCAAGACGAATACGTCAAAGTTATTTCATATTAAAATAATTCTTTCATAAATTTCAAAACAAGAAGCAGCAAGCCGTCGCTGTATTTTTTTTTCTTTATTCTTTTATCATTTGTCGCCAAGGAAGAGATGATTAGCCGAATTAGCAACCTCTCTTATGTTATGATCGTAGTTTCAGAGTCATCCGCTCGTCTCGCTACTGTCTATGCGTAATCCCATGTTAAACAAGTAGCCATTACAGTGTATGAAAGTTGATTCTCTGTTACTACTCTGTGCTCCCCAACACACACACACTTCAAAAAGATCGAAAGCATCTGTACTGTTTTTAAATGAGAGGGGAGGCTTCCTTTCATTGACTTTGACAAGTTAAGACCATGCTTTCGTGAAACGCGTGGTAGAACTACATATGATTTCCCCGTCAACTGGCAACTCAGCTTGTCAAGGTCAAAGGAAGGCAGCCGCCTCTGTTATTTTAAATGAGTATATATTTTTTTTACACCAACGCAAGCTAGCACTTTTTTATTGCTTATGACGAAGGCATTCCTTTTATATCCAAAAAAAACTTTGCCCACGCACAAGAAATTAGGCTTTTTGCGATGTCTGCACTAAAGAGGCAAACATGACATGGAAGGAAAAATAGGAAGTAATCAATACTGACTGATTCTTCTGTTAAAAATCTACTCAAAATGGACAAAAGGGATTAAAGAATTCTTGTATAAAAAAGGGAAACTGCAAAAGGAATCAGATGACAGAGGCGAGAAAATCCAATTTCGGCAAGAAAGCAGTTTGGACATTCGAATTGCAATGTAAAATGCATTAAAAACGTTATTTATGTTACTGTTATGTTAGTGTGCATTTAGTTTACAATAAAAAATAGATGTCAATTAACCAACAAGATTTATTACCTGCGTTTTACCATTTAAAGTATCGTAGGAAAACTTGTTCCTGTACATTTTTAGTAGACTGGAAAACTTGCCACGCTCACTGGGCACATTTTCCAACGTAACATAATTTGACATAAGTAAAATGATATTTTATAGACTTAAAAATAAATAAAAATTAAAATGCAAAAATAAAATCATAAAAAGTTAGAAAATTAGCCCTGGTCTTCCCTACTCAAAATGGAAGTATGACTTTTTCTCACTTATTTCTTAGCAAGTATGAAAAAATCTCTTCAAAACAAAAAACTTTTTTTCCTGTAAAAAAAATTGGATTTTGTTACTTTTATAGTAAAAAAGCTGCTTTAATGAAAATATGCAATTCATTACAGAATTTAACAGAATCAATCCTTACAGAATTTTATTTTAAACGGTTCTCAACAAGCGCCAAAAATGATAGTTTTTTTATGTTTATTGGAGAGATAATATTTTACAGTATACAATTGAATGAAGACGATCTTAGTTGCATTTCAACTGATCACTTTCAGCTCTTTTAAAATTCTTCACATAAAATTTTTCTTTTATTGCCATACATAAGAATCTCAATATATAATAGTTCTTTTGCTTGAAGACCTTTTTATAATAGTCTCTTTATTTTTACACACTCATTTCAATAAATTAAAAGTAGCATACATCTATAACTATTTTATGGTAATGATTCACCACTTTTATGCGTTTTTCAAGAAAAGGAACATTTTGATAAAGAAGTCGTTAAAAGAATTTTTTTTTTAGATTTTTGAACATTTAGAATCACATAAATGAGAATTTGAAGCTTTCTCTTATCTCTGAGCTCATTTTCAAACAATAAAATTACCCTAAATTCTCCTTATCGTCCAGAATGTCCCCCTATTAAAAATAAATTAAAGGGTTTGATCGAAAAAAAAAGATTTCTTCAGCAAACGATGTTAGTAATTTATTCTGGATGAGTAATTCAAAAGCAACAATTTAGGATTTACAGATATTGCTAAAGCAATTGAATTTTTTTTATCATAAAGTGTTATGCAAGTTATAAAAAGAAACAGTAATGATGGTAGTGTTAAGTAATAAAGAAAACTGACAATAATTTATTTTGAAAGCATATATTGTAGATATGATAGTTTAATCTTTAAGGTTTTTCTTTATAAATGAAAAGCTTTAGTATGTTTATCTTTTATGTCTTTTAAGGATTACTTTGATTTTTTTTATGATTTCCAATTCTTTGGCTAATTTTATAGTAATATATTGATTACTACCAGTACATATTACATGAAGCAACTAGTAATAATGTAACTAAGAAGATATATATAAATACTGAATCTATACATCAGATCTTTAATTTCAATTGTGAAAATCATTTTAATTTCCAACACATCTTACCAATAGATAATAAATTTAGGGTAAGGGAAAGTTGTGTAAAACCGGGTAGGTGGATGAAACAGGGAACCAGGCTTTATGGATTTATTTGCGACGGTATCTAGCCAAAATTTTTAGAATTACTTTTGGGCGAGCTGCATGCATGCTCCCAGTAACCAGAAGTCGTGTAAACGAACTCATTTCGCAGTGGTGATTTTTTTTAAGATTTAATGCAAAAATGTTAAAAATTCGACGTCTGCAATATTACGTTACCAATCCTAAATATCTAAAAATTTAGATTAGGTAAGTATAACGTATGTTAGTCTATCGCTTACTCGTTATTTTAACATTTTGTATTGATATCTAAGAGTTATCTGAGCAACGCTGGAGTAACATTTCATCAAAATGGCGTGGTCGGACAAAACCTGGATGCAGATGGTTAAACATAACCGGGAAGTTTCCGGTTTTGGACAACTCATTTATTTGCGTTATTGAAATAGAATTAACTTGTTTATGCATTGTTTAATGATCACTAAATATTTAAAAACTATACAAAAAATATTATTTAATTTAAGTTGTTATATAGAAGATTGTTTTTCGTCATTTCTATTGCAACATCTATCCTTATTTCAATCCCCTAAAAATTAGAAGTCGAACAAGAAGAAAAAGAAAAGATGGAAAAATAACACAAGAAGAACTTAAACCTGAAGCGAAGTTTTTAATGATGACAGAAAAAAATAGAAAAACTGACGTCAAAACGAAAAGGCCTAAAAAAAACCCCCTTGACATCAAACGAGAAGGAAGATGAAAGTGAAGCATGCATATTTTTCAACGGCTTACACGAACAATCTAAACCTAAAGAGAGTTTGATACAGTGCCTTCATTGCAGAGGGTTTGCACATAAAGCATGCAGCAATGCAAATGAATAAGTTCAAACTTTCATTTGTGATTTTTGTGCCTAACAATTTTAACTTTTAAAGCATAACTTAACTCATTTTTATTTTATGTAGATTTGATATAGATTCACATTCTATAAATATAATATGGCAATTTTTCTTCAATAAATAGTATTATTGCAAAATTACAATGTGCTTTTATTTATTTTTTCTACTTCCCGGTTTTATCCGACCTCATCGGACAAAACCGGGACATTGCAAATTTTTGAAAAAAGTGTTTTTATGTTCTGAATTTCTGTTGTCCGTGACTGAATGAATACTTTTTTCTTCCTGAGGAATCAATTTATCGTTTTAATACAAATGTGGACTGTTTTGTTCACACAGTGCGCAATAATAAAAAGAAAAAACATTAGGGTGCCGGTTTTATCCGACTTTCCCCTACATATATATAAAGTTATATATATAAGATTATGTATATTAGGTTGTATTTATTTTTTTAAATGCTATAAGGATTCCTACAGATTCAGAAAATACAACTTTTAAGAATTGTTGCATTGAACACATTTTAAATTCTATGCATTTAGGTTCTTCGAATGCTTATAGTTAGATATTTTTTATAATAAAAACATGCGTCTCTTCAGAAGGGATCTGTTCGCTTGACCCGACAGGTATTACCTAACTGTTGAATTATAAGTGGGAAAATAAACAATTATGGAGGTAAAAAGGATTACGTGAGTTTTAAAACTCGCCATGTAGAGAAAATGTACAGAGTATATAGAATCCGTACGGAGAATGTACAGAGAATCAAAATTTGGGAAATTGTGACAAAAATCCAATTACGACTCATTGGTTTTCGTTGCAACTAAGATTTTACAATGGCAAAAATACAATTTTTTTTTTTTTTTTTTTTTTTTTGCAATATTGCATGTTTACGAAGAGAATAAATTGATAAAAATAACCTGATTATTTAAATTTTGGATAAAGCGAAATTTGAAACTCACGTGAGGTCTTTTTGCATTTTTCGAAGATATCTACAAAATTTCTTCGGAATACGTGCAAATAAGAACAACTTCATATGTAAAATTTAAATTCCATAATTTTATGTTTTAATCAATTATTCACTTTTGCCAAGTTTATTCTCAGGATATCATGAAAATTTACAATGATTTGAAATCCTATGTTTCACCAATAAGTTTTTTAATTTTGATTTTTTACTCATTATTTTCTAATTTTGAGATTTGCTCCAAAATTTGGTCTGTTACATCAATTTTGATTGGCTGTTTCAACAAATAGTTGACAGTATTGTTTGGATCTCTTAGATTCTAGATCAGGAAATGTTATCGTTCTATTGACCTGTTTTACTAACAATTTCTCGATATCTAAATAAAAGATGTGGTACCAACATTTAAAATGTCCTCTGCAAAACAAGTAAGTGTTTTTAGCTTCTGCCGGGTTAATTACGATAACTTTTGTGGATTATCCGATGAGTAACAGCTATCATTACAATATCATAAAAATAAATTACAAATAGAGATTGATGTGGAAAACGAAACAGCCCTCACTAACCAACATAACTTTCTAATTTATATTTATTATTATTATTTTTTTTTTATTTTGGTGTTTTCTAATTTTGAGATATACCTCGAAATTTGGTCTGTTATATCAATTTTGTTTGATAATTTCAATAAATAGCTGGTAGTATTGTTTGGATCTGGATGTCTTACACTATAGATTGGGGAATGTTATTATTTCATTGATCTGCTCACAATTACTTGATATCTAAATAAAAGATATGGTACTAATATTTAAAATATAATTTGCAAAATAAGTGTCTTTACGTTCTGCCGAGTTAATTGTGAAAATTTTTCTGCATTATCTGATGAGTAGCAGCCATCATGCGATTTCATAAACATTAATGACAAATAGAAATTGATGGGGGAAAATTAAACAAACCTCACTAACTGGAGACAATATTACGAGAAGTCGCATTAAAGGGAGAAAATTGTATATGCTCCATTAAGAGGTAACTATTATTAATTTTTAATCGTACAACGATTCATAATAAATTGTTATTTATCAGTAATAAATATATCGAGATATACCACAGAATCTTCACATCATTTCTTTCGAATAATCATTAATATTATAACCATTAAACATGTCTGATGTATCTATTATACGCAATATTGAATCGGATAATCCAGATAAGCTTCCCGGGGTAATCAAATTTATGAGACTTTTTTGATAGTCGCATGCCTTCTTTGTATCACGACCTTATGTCCTTAATAACATTTTTCTTCCTTTTTTCTAGTACAAAAGAACCGCCCAAAAGGGGGCATACTTAGGACGGGAAATCTCGAAGAAAAAAAGGATATGCGCTTTTGTGTTATTCAATCAAAATACTATTCAGCACAGTAGTTATTCACTCATTCTGAGATCTCAATGTATTATCCTCCGAATTATAATTAATGGATTAAACATGTTAAAAATAGTTTACTAAGTCTAATAGTGTTAAAAAATAAAATAACAGGATAGATGAAGCTAATTGTGCATAGATTTTGAATGAAAATCAGCTAAAGTTCCAAGATTTGTCTTAGAGTATTCATTATTTTCACGACTTGGGAGTTTTTAGATTGCTTGGTCTTCGGAAAAACAATTTTGTTTTCATAAGACACCAGTGATTTTTGGTTATGTAGTGTATGCAACTTTTTAATCAGATTTAATTCTGAACTTTAATGTCTTTTTAAAAAAGTTCCTTGTGACACATTTTCTAAAAAAAAAAAAAAATAAATAAATAAATAAATAAAATAAAAAGCTATTCTACGCATTATTGAACCAGACAATCCGGACAACCTTTCTGGGATAATAAAATTTATGAGACTTTATTGATAAACATATCCCTTCTTTGTATCACGACCTTACGTTGCTAATGACACTTTTTTTTTCTCTTCTTTTTCTCTTTTTTTCTAGTACAAAAGAACCACATGGAAGGGGAAATACTTAACAAAAAATCTCGAAGGAGAAGGAATTGACCTGTGTATTATTCAGTTAAAATATTGCTCGTCATAGTATAATAGTCGTGTTTTATTCTTATGTCTCTGCGTATTATCCTTTGAGTTTCAATTAATGTGATCAAGTTAAAAAAAGGAAAACTCACTATAGAGCAATTCCATCTGAACTCAGGCAGGGCATGTCAAATCACCATCACAGATTTTTTTCAAAAAAATTCAGTAGTTAGAACTAAGTGATTTATAAAATTTCCTAAAAGGATTTTTCCCTAAAAAATTTATTTCTCTGATTACAGCACTTTAAAGTTCATGATAAAATTGGCAGTTTTCAGAAAAACTGAAAAACGCTTCATTTTGAAATTAATGCAATACCAAACATATTCAACATATTCAGTCAATTTATATTTTATAAACAGTTATTAAACTGAATTTTACTTTGGCATAGTTTTAAAAAATATAGTGACATTTTTACTTAATTAAAAAAAATTAGATTTTAAGCACAAAAAATATAATTATTAGTGAATTTAAGATTTTTTTTCAGGATGAAAAAAAATACTTTAAAGCTAAACATTGATGGCAATCCAAAGATCTTTAATGGGAGTTTTGCAGCAAATTTTATTTTAACTCTAAGGGGCTTACAACTTTTGTAATTCAATTTTAAATTATGCAAAATTTTGTAAAATCACTACTTTTGAAATGCAATTTCTCAAAAACACCATTTTTTAAAAATCTGATAATATGCTCAATTTATAGCTTATTAGTCTCTAATAAATACCTTACAGGCAAATCGTGTGTTTTTGCTTAGAAAATTTTATATGATTTTTTGAAAATAACATGTTGTGTGTATTTTTCAACAGACCAAAAAGTCAAGCTCTTCCTTATTTAACGAAACTTGTAATGTAATTAATATTTCAACCTAAAAAATACATCACTATTACATAATTATTACTGTTAAATTATAGCTAATCATTTGCTTAAATTTAAAATTTCGTAAAATAGTCAATAATAAAATTAGTATCATATGTCATTTCATTCCATACTCATAAATGTTCTAAATTCATCTACAGTGTGTTAAATATTTTGTTATATAGTATGGATATAATATATTAAAATGCAAATACATACATTACAACTGAATTAGATTTTTTTTTTTTTTCAAGTTTAGGTTTTTTCCAATTAGTTTTTTTTTTTTTTTTTTCTCAGAAAACCAGAAGATCACGCTTTTTCTTATTTCTCTGTATTTATAATATTATTTTTTAATGAAAAAATAATAATATGCACGTTATTATGGCAGATAAATATAAGCTAATCTTCAAAAATTCCTATTCATAAAATTAAATAAGCCAAACCCCTTTAAAAAAAATCTGCGCTTGTGATGCATTTTGACTTTGCTGAAAATTACTCACTAATACTGCCAAATTAAGTACAAAGCTACCACTGGCAGAATACTCAGATATCGTTAGTTACCTGCACAGCATACTTTAGAGAAGAAATAAAGAGTTTTATCATAGTTTCTGATGATTAACTCATGATACAGCTCATGCTGTTTGTGACATAGAAAAAGTAAAAAAAGAATTATTTAAGTTGTACCAATTACAAACACTGGAATCACCAGTGTATATATCAGATGGAGCTGGAGCACATTTTAAAAACAAGTATCAGTTTTATGAATTGCACAAAAATAAAATTGTACTGAAGTAGAGGATATTTTCAGGTACTGGCCAAGTTAAACGTGCATGTGATGCTATTGGGGACTGAGACAAGCACTATGCATCAAAATTTAATCTCCAAAAGGAGCCAATAAAAGCTATCCAAAATTCTGTCTCATTTGTTGCTGAACTATCTTCTCTGCTAAAAAATAACATTCTAGTCCATCCAGACAGAAATATTATTCAATCCTATAAAACTAATAATGAGAAAGAATATGCTAATGCAAAATCTATTGTTGATATTAGATATAAACATAACAGGGTGATTGTAAATAATGAAAATTATTTGGAACGAGCAAGTAAAAATGAATTGACAAAAGTTGAAACCTTCAGCCAAATGAAAAGCCAATATTCAAAAAATAGTTTCCAAATCGGTAATTTCATTGGATGCATTTATGAAAATAATTGGTGGATAGGACAAATCAATGGTATATCAATCACAAGAACTAAATGACATTAAAGTATCATTCATGTACCCAACATAATCCATAGATAAAGCATTCCAGTGGCCAAAAGAATCTGGAAAGAAAAAATATGAATGTGCATTACCATTGGAAAATGTGCTTCTAGAAACAGGAAAACCAGTTACAATAGCTATAAGGACAATCTGAGCGACTTCATACCTTCAACGGTAAGGAGTTGAAGTTAATTTAAGAAACCTTCACTACGTAATTCTTCTGTTATGTATGTATTTGCACATTAATCTATTATATCCATACTGTATAACAAAATATTTAATACACTGTAGATGAATTTAGCACATTTATGAGTATGGAATGAAATGACATATGATCAATACTAATTTTATTATTGACTGTATTTTACGCAATTTTAAATTTAAGCAAATGATTAGCTATAATTTAACAGTAATAATTATGTAATAGTGATGTATTTTTTAGGTTGAAATATTAATTACATTACAAGTTTCGTTAAATAAGGAAGAGCTTGACTTTTTGGTCTGTTGAAAAATACACACAACATGTTATTTTCAAAAAATCATATAAAATTTTCTAAGCAAAAACACACGATTTGCCTGTAAGGTATTTATTAGAGACTAATAAGGTATAAATTGAGCATATTATCAGATTTTTAAAAAATGGTGTTTTTGAGAAATTGCATTTCAAAAGTAGTGATTTTACAAAATTTTGCATAATTTAAAATTGAATTACAAAAGTTGTAAGCCCCTTAGAGTTAAAATAAAATTTGCTGTAAAACTCCCATTAAAGGTCTTTGGATTGCCATCAATGTTTAGCTTTAAAGTATTTTTTTTCATTCTGAAAAAAAATCTTAAATTCACTAATAATTATATTTTTTGTGCTTAAAATCTAATTTTTTTTAATTAAGTAAAAATGTCACTATATTTTTTAAAACTATGCCAAAGTAAAATTCAGTTTAATAACTGTTTATAAAATATAAATTGACTGAATATGTTGAATATGTTTGGTATTGCATTAATTTCAAAATGAAGCGTTTTTCAGTTTTTCTGAAAACTGCCAATTTTATCATGAACTTTAAAGTGCTGTAATTAGAGAAATAAATTTTTTAGGGAAAAATCCTTTTAGGAAATTTTATAAATCACCTAGTTCTAACTACTGAATTTTTTTGAAAAAAATCTGTGATGTGAATTGACGCATATCAGTACCGTCTGCCTGAATTGAGATGGAATAGCTCTATATATGAAATAAATTGTACATCAATCTTCAATGAGAACGATATAAACTTCCAAGATTTATCTGTGAGAATATATTGAATATTGTTGCATTTTGAATGATCTGTCAATAGGATTAAGGTCTTTGGAAAAATAAATCACCATTTTTTTCCCCTTAAAAGACACCGGTGATTTTTGGCTATATAGTGTATGTACAGAGCAGTAGTTAGAAGGGAATAATAGGGGGGACTCAAGAAAATGTAGGGGGGGGGGCTGAAGAAAATATAGGAAGGGATAAGGCTTATATTTTTTCTCATGCAAAAAGATAAATTTGTGATTATTCACATTGTACTTACTATGTTTCTCATTAAACAGTTGTAATAATTTCATTTTATGCTAAGAAAGTTATAGGATGATGAAAAATTCGAGTGTATAACTAGTGCAATATTAAACATCATGTTGGCTTCCTATGTGCAAATAAGATGAACAAATGTTGAAACACTTATTTTAGTAACAATACAGTATTTTTGTAAAACTGTGAAAGGTCTTCAAAACTAAATTAGATTTTTGAATAGGATTTCATTTGGATTTTCGGACCATAAATTCATTTAGTGACTTAAGAAACTTTTCCAGGGAGGGTTCAAAATCTTTTAGGGGGGGGGGGCAAATCGCCCATAGCACCTCCTTAGCTACGGCCTTGTGTATGTAACTTTTTTGTATCAGATTTGTTTCTGAATTTAATATCTGTTAAGAAAAGTTCATTATTAATAGCATACTTTCTAAAAAAAAACACTTACCGTATTTACTCGTGTATAAGGCGCACCTTTTTTTTCAAAAAATTAGGGCAAAACTCCTAGGTGCGCCATATACACGGAATAATTTTTTACTGTTGGATTCAGTCGAATGATACACATATGAAACAAGAAAATATTCAAAGATATTAAAACTCGGAAAATGTTACTTAATTGAAGTATTACTGCATATTTATTTCATTCCTTGCAATTTTTTTATAGAACAGGGCTAATGACATTATTTAAACGCTAATTAGCAATTCTGTTTACCGTCACTCATTCCTATATCCCGCCATTCTCTTACAACTCGAAGTCTAAAAATGCATTTTCGACTTGTTTTCTGGTCTGGTGTAAAGTTTGTTTCTACTTTTTTTGTGCTGAAATTCATTTGGTCATTCTTCATTGGCGTATCAAATTTATGGTGCGCCTTATATACGAGATTTTAAGAAATCACCATTTTTACTTGTAAAGTAGGAGTGCGCCTTATATACGCGTGCGCCCTATACACGAGTAAATAGGTAAGTTATAAGAAAAGAATATTAAAAGATTTAGACAAAGAAATATAATTAATTATAATAAAAGATATGCTTAAAATTTATAGCAATAAAATTGCAATTATGTTAGAAATTGTAAGAAAAAACTGCGAGAATGTACAAGTGTTATGCATCTGGCACTTATACTAAAATAAAAAGCATATTTATTCATAAATATGAAAAAGCATTCTCAACAACCTTGGACTCATCTTCATGAATAATTCATTTCTTGTAAATGATTCGCATGTCTGAATTTGTGAAATAGAATTTGATTTTCTTCTTAATGAGATATAAATGTTCATATTTTCTTTCAGAATGTCTGGTTTGAAATAATTTTCTTATTCCTTAATAAAGTCTAGCTTCATTGAAGCACAAATTCTCATAGATTTGCATTGCATTTAATGAACTCATTCAAGATATTTATTCTGTAAGTCAAAGAATCCCTTTCTCCTAGTTTCATTGTATCATCATTAAAAAAATCCTTTCATTTGTGAACCGTAAAATTTATTTCAATTCATCGGAGTCCAGTTTAAGTATATATGTATATTTTTAATAATAACATTGAGTATTGAAAGACACATTATTTATTTATTTCTTTATTATTTAATAAATGTAATTTTTAGTTCAAATATATTCTCTCCAAATTGTTGTAGTTATTTAGTAAATATAAAATAATTGTAAATATTTTTTTTTGTAAGTTGCGAAGTTTTTACAAATAAATACTAATAAAAGTTAAAAAGAATATTGAATTTATATCCACGAACAAAAGTATTCGTTTTTCAAATATAGTTTAAATTGGAATCTCTTCACTTAAATATAAAGAGAAAAATTTTTTTCTAACGAAGCGATTACAAAAAAATTTCTTTAAAGGGATCAAAACGTTTTAGAAAGATATTTCTGAATATGATATGTGATTTAAATCAAAAAATTCCATGGAAATAGTGATGTGCTTTATTACATAGAAAAATGAAAAGCAATATGTCTCTTCCTTTAATTTAATCTTAAGATGCATGGAGAACATTCAGATTTCTTTAAAATATGAGCAATAATGACGCGTTTCTTAACTTTAAATAGTCATAAAAATAAGCATATTTCTCGTCAATTTTTATTTAGTACTAAAATATCTGGAATGACAAACAATATTTTCCCATAAAAATATATTATATAGTAAATGGCATCGCTGTTTTTATTGCAGATATGTAGACGAAAAAAAGAAGATTGACTCGTTATAAAATTAAATAAACAAAATATGAGTTTGTGAAAATAATTTCATTTCATAAGCTGGTCAATAGCATACTTGATTAAATATGCATTAGTTTATTTTATTTATTTATTTATTTTTTTTTTTACACACCATTTCTAGAATAAATTGGCAATAATTTTTTTAAATATTTTTTATATGTAAAACACTTGTTGGAAATGTTGGATACCGTTTTAAGCCAACATTGGAAAAAAAGATATTGATTCTTATTTTGATATATAGTGGAATAAAAGTTATGTTTTCGTCATTATATAACGAGTGGTTCAAATTAAATTACAAAGTAAAAAAATTCAAATTACCAAGTATTATTTCCGTATTTAATTGGAATTTTTTCCCCGTAAATTGCAGAAAACATTCCTTTTTTCACAAAAGTTTTCCGTATTTTTTCCCATATCTTCATATTTAAAATTTTTGTTTTAAAGACAAAAATAAATGAAACAACCATATTACTTTAATACGAGAAAAATGCAATTTATGAATTTCAATATCTAATAAGCAATAGTAATGAAACCACATCTATTTCAGGCAGAATTCGAATCAGGTTACTCTCCTTTAACAGATTAGTGCTTTTATATACTACACCACGGGAGCACTGGCAACGTAATCAAATATTGTCACTTATTCCAGATGCTTTAAATGAGACAAAGCTATGTTGAAAAGTGATCGTATTTTCGTAGATATAATATTTCTCAATTGAGTATTTAATTCTGAAGTTTCAATATTTTTGTATACTTAGCTTCTTATTTTTATGCTTTATAGAAGAAAAAGATTATAAGTTTGAAAAAAAAAAAAACATCACGTTTATAATAATTTCATCATTATATTTTGGATTTGTTTTAAGTTTTATGTGCGAATCCGTTAAAGTGAATGGACTAAAAAGTATTAAAATTAAATATAGATTTTTTTCATTTAAAAATATATTTCAGAGATTTTAAAAAATAATAATATTAGTAATAGCAAGTCAAACATTATTTTAAAATCATAATGAAAAGTAAAGTGTAAGACATTCCTTTCAACTGTTTCAAACACACAAAAAGAATGAATAATATTCAATCTTTTAAAAATCGTAAAAATTAAAAACTTTTATATCTTTTATATTTGAAAAAAGAAAGAAAGAAAACTTAAAGAAAAGAAAGGAAAAAAAATATTATAGTAAACTGTTTAAATGTAAATTCATAGATGATGCCTTAACATTTTTCGTATTATTTAACATTACATAAAAGCCCATATGACACAAACACTATCTTACCATCTGAAAATAATTGGATATATTTCCAATATAGAGCCCTATTTAGCCAAATTGAGGTTTTGTTGAAAATAATGTCACTGTATACAAAAATTAATTACTGTGCTTTTCAAACATAGCAATTATTTCTGACTATCATTTACAGAATAACTACTGTTTTGCAAGCAATAACAACAATATTCCGTAAAATTTAAGGAAAAATTTATTGGATTTATACGGATTTAAAATCGCATAATGTCAATTACGGAAATTGTACTGTTTTCTAAGTAAAATTAAACAATTCTGTAAAATTTTACAGAAAAAATTCTGTATGTTGACAGATATTTTTTACAGTAGGAATTTTCTAAAAGTTGCTCAAGTGCCATAGGGCCGGTCAGTGCATTTGTATTGCACCTAAATAACTTAAGTTTAAACGACTGTTAATAAGTGTTGTGGTGAAGAGAAAGATAGAATGAATAACAACTTAAACAAATGACATTTTTTGTTAACATAAAAGCATACAGTAATGAAAATTGCGTAAAATACAATTATATAGGAATAAACTACAGACTGAAATCCCTGATCATTTTAAATAATCCGGTTTCAATGGGAAATTTCAAATATTGTTGATTTGTGTCCCATTTTCATTCGGACATCCGCCTCAACAAGTTGTGGACTGTTTGAGCAGACCCTATGGCAGCAGTGGCAGGCGGCAGCGTATGTGATTACTCTTTTCTAGATCCACATTTGTGCCTAAAACCAGTTGCATACTGGTAGATGATATGGTTTAGTACTGACTCAGGGCAACAAGATCGGTGATAGTGATGAGCAATAACGTATGAACGAGCTTGAGTTTCCAACCTTAAATCTCATGAGGCAGTTCATTTCCCTGCCGCAGATGTATCTGTAAATATACTATAGTTTTATCTGAAATGATTAAGAGTGCGAGAAGAACAAGTATAACAACATCTTGTCCAACAGCAGTAACGCTGTGACTTTAACATATATACTGATTTAGATTGCATCTATAGCGATCTGAAGAATCAGAATTTCGGCGTTATTAGGACTTTGCTCGCATGAGAGTTATTTGTCATTTAAATTAGAGAACAGGATGGGGATGAACATTGCATTATTTTTCCTATTTGAGAGTAACTGATTTTGGGACACACTCATGGCAGCTAACTGCATCTTCTTCAAAACATATGCCAACTGATGTTTTCACTAAGCACCTTCTATTTACTTCACTTTGATATTATTTACAAGGTCAGTGTATCCATCGGAAATAATTCTGCAACTCTTTTTACAATAATGTTTCTAATCTTACTTTATATACTATATTTTTGTATGAGGAGATAAAGGCTGTAAGAAAAACAAGTATATTCAAATCTTACATAACAACAGTAATAATGTCACTTTCACTCGGAGCATCTACTGCAATCTGAGCAATCACAATATCGGCGTCATTAGGATTTTGCTGACATAAAACTCATTGGTCATTTAAATTAGAGGATAGAATGGGATTCAACATTGTATTATTGTTTTTATGTGAAAGACACTGATTTTGGGACACACTGATGACAGTTATATACTTCAAAATGTATGTCAACTTACGTTTATATTGAGCACCTTCTATTTTATACAGCTACTTTGATACTGTTTACAGTGTCAGTGTATCTATCGAAAACAATTCTGCAACTCTTTCCACAATAGTGTTTCTTAACGTACTTTATATAGATAGTGCAAATATCCTGTAATGTTGATTCCTTCTTCCACACTACGTTATGTGACAATAAAGTGCCGATCACAACTTTTGTTTGTTATTGGAGATATATTATCTTATCCAGTTTTTCAAATATTTGTTACAAAGCACTTTTCTTTGCTTTGAGCATTTTTCAATCTTTGAAAAGGAGGAGAGGATAAAGAGCAAATCATATTGTAGGTAATATGCTAAATCATCATTGCTACGCTTGTACAAGGAAATCCGTTGGAATATAACTACAGGATCCACAATTGTAGTAGAATCATGAAATTTGATTTAATTGTGTATAATGTGAGTGACTGTGCTATACCTTTCCGAGTTAGTGTCACATATCTGAGTTGCATTTACTCGATACCTGAATCATCTTTTTACTTCCAATTTCCAAAGCTCTGAACCATGTGACAGTTTCATCTCCAATACCCCCTGAGAATACTGATATAATTTTATTTGTCTGAGGAAATTGCGGTGGTTTTCAAACCAAACTGAAGGTTTGGAGTTACCTGAGGCATCTCTATTCATTCGAGCTTCACGAAAACCCTCATGTTGTTCACCAGAAAAAGAGTCAAACTACAGAATTTTTCCAGGATAATACAAATATAAAAAAGTAGCTGTTAGAGCAAGAACCCAATTACTCAAAACGCTGTCACCCACTGCTTATCCATATGTGAGCCCTACAGAACATTTTATTTTTCGCATACGTGTTTCCTCAATTGTCATAACATATCAAACTCCAGTCCAAAACTTGTCGCTGTGTCGAATCGTGAAATAGCTATGTTGAAAAAACTTGTCTTATTCCTTTTTGATTATGACAGATTGGAGTGTCAAACTCTAATAATCTATGTAAAAAAGGTAGACCAAAAGAAAGGTACAGAAGGAAATTAATTTGGACTAAGACACGTTTCTTAAAATGCTAGTAAACCCTATTACGGAACATATAATCTATGAACCATAATTTATAGTTAAGAAAAATGTATACTATAAAGAGCAAAATAAGTTTTAATTTATTTATGTACAGTAGCATATAAAAATCACAAGTAATCCAAACTAGGTGTCTAATCTATTTATCTCTCTCTCAATATATATGTATTTGGTTCTGCAAATTTCATTTGTATTCATTTTAACTAATTCCCCGATATTTCAATGTAGTTAAATTCAGTGGTTCATGTATTGTTTTACAATTAATGATTTTACACACACGTATATCAATATACATATATACACACAGGCATGTTAGATCATTCCAAATATATCAGAGTAAATATTGATTATTACCTAAAGTTTAAATATCTACATATATTTTAATTAGAAAATTATAGTTACTGAACAGCAGATTAATTATATTGGTTGAAAATAAAAATAGTTATACCTTTGACATTTTACAAAATCCGTATAACGGAAAATACTTTGCTATTTACTGTAATTATTTTGCGGTGAAAGAAAATTAATACCTAAAAGAAAGAAAATTAATACCTAAAATTTAAATATATAGATATATTTTAATTAGAAAATTCGTAATAATTAATATAATAATTAATTAATTAGTAAGAAAATTACAGCTACTGAACAGTAAATTAATTATATCGGTTGAAAATAAAAATAGTTATCCCTTTGACATTTTATAAAATTCGTAAAAGGAGAAATATTTTGCTATTTACTGTAATTATTTTGCGGTAAAGGAAAATTAATTCTCACATCCCCACTCTTTAAATTAAATTTACTTCATCGAAAATTTAATGATTTGAAGCGACATGCAATTTATTTTCGTTGCATTTTCATTAAAATAGAAGTGTGCGCTTCTATTGTTAAAACGATATTCCAGTTTCATATATCTAAACTTTCCAGACATCCCTGAGTATTTCATGAATCAAGTATTGTATTCCTGACACCATCAACAGTAAATATCTTTTCAAATAGAGTCTATGTGTTGTATTAAATATCTCGCGTATAACTCGTCTAACGTTCCTCTAATAGCGGAATTCCATGACTGCAGAAGATATAGCAGGCAGGCGTCTAATGATGTTCCATACACAGACGTTTAAATGAAGTAATGCAAGATATTACTGGGTATTAAATCTGACTTATACAACGCAGGAATAGGTTAGAAAGGAGTTATGTAATTAATGAATAATGGAATGTTGGAATTAACAAGACTGCATATGCATATCGTCATCCATTATAAAATTTAAAAAGTTTGAAAATTAATTTAACTAAATTTCTTTCTAAATGACCAACTAAATATTTAATTTTTTTCCCTTGAAAAATTTATTTTGGTAAAAAAAAATAAATAATAATAATAATAAATAAATAAATAAAAAAAATAAAAGTTATCGAAATATAATAATTACTAGTTTAATTACTCTTGAGATAATGAAGTACTCTATTAAATACCTTACATATAACTCGCTTAACATTTCTCTAATTACGGAATTCCATGCCTGCAGAAGATAAAAGACAGGCGTCTAATGACATACACAGTACGTGTTTAAATGTCGTAATGCAAATAAATACAGACTATTAAATCTCGCTTATACAACGTAGTTATAGAGTTTGAGATATGCAGTTAATAAACAGTGGACTATTAGATGTGCAAGATATTGTCATGCATTATAAGTTAAAAAGTTTGAAAATAAATAATAATGAATAGTGAAACGTTGGAATGATTAAAATTTGACATTGTCATGCATTATAAATTTTAAAAATTTAAAAATCACTTTAACCTAATTTGTTCCGGAATTAACAACTAATATTTATATATATATATTTTCTATAATGTTCATTTTGTTAAAAAAAGGTTATTATAATATAATAATTACTAAAGTTTTTATTTAGATAATAATGTACTGTATTAAATACCTTGCATAAAACTCGTTCAACATTCCTCTAATAATAGAATTCCATGACTGCAGGAGGTAACTGGCAGGCGTCTGATGACGTTCCATACACAGTACGTTTTAATGAAGTAATGCAAATGAGGTCGGACTTTTAAATCTCACTTATGTAAAGTAGGAAAATAATAGAAGTTATGCATTTATTGAATGTTTAAGCGGGAATAAGTTAAAACATATCTGATAGAAAATGGAAAAGAATTCTATAAAAATGTATTGTTCTACAGAAATAATATTCATTTTAAGGGAAAATTATTAGCCCTACAACCTTTTTCTTGTATCCGCAATAAGCATCCAATTTTTTATTTTCTTAGTAGTATTACTAACAGTAAATGCTATAATATCTGTAATGATACTAAGTATTTTCTAGTAATTGCTATAATATCTGTAATGATACTAAGCATTTTCTACTAATTGCTATTATATCAGTAATGATAATAAGTCTTTTTAGTAAAATGACACATTTTTTACAGTGTATTTCCGTCAACTGGTAACTCAGCTTGTCAAGGTCAAAGAAGGGCAGCTACCTCTATTATTTTAAATGAGTATAATTTTCTATACCAACGCAGGCTAGCACGTCCCTGTTGCTTATGACTAAGGCATGTCTTTTATTAAAAAAAAATTGCCCACACAAAAGGAATTAGGCTTTTTGCGATGTTTGCACTAAGGCGGAAAACATGGCATGGAAGGAAAAATTGGAAGCCATCAATATTAATTGATTCTCTAGTTAAAAATCAACTGAAAACGGATAAAAGGATTAAAGGATTCCCGTATAAAAAGGAAAAATGCAAAAGGAATCAAATAACAGATGCAAGAAAAATAAAATATCAATTTCGGCGAGGAAAGTGTTTGGACATAATACATGGAAAAAATACATGTTTGGACAAAAATACATGTTAATTAACTAGCAAGATTTATTACCTGTGTTTTATCATTTAAAGTATCATAGGAAAATTTGTCCCTGTACATTTTTAGTAGGCTGGAAAACTTACCCGGCATACAAAGTACACTTTGCAACATAAGATGATTTCACATAAGCAAAATGATATCCTGTAGATTTAAAAATAGATAAAAATAAAAATGCAAAAAATAAAATTATAAAAAGCTGGAAATTAGTCCTGGTCTTCCCTACTTAATATGGAAGTATGACTTTTTCTCACTTATTTCTTAGCAAGTATTTTTTACAGAAAAGAACTCTTTAAAAAAAAAAACATTTTTTCCTCTAAAAAATTTGGATTTTGTTACTTTTACAGTAAAAAAGCTGCTTTAATGAAAATATGCAATTCATTACAGAATTTAAACGGTTTTCAACAAGCGCCAAAAATGATAGTTTTTTTATATTTATTGGAGAGATAACTTTTTAGGTGCGTTCGTAATTATATAATACGTAGCACCTATAGTGGTCGTTCAGTCCGTCCGTCTGTCTGTCTGCATATAACAACGCAAAAACTACCCAACCGAATCGTTTGAAATTTAAAATACATAATTATTACGTAATTTTGTCGAGTCATTTCAAATTTTATGAAACTCGGATGCATAGATCAATTACAGGGGCAATCATAAGTATTCCATTACATTACGGTCAATGGGGAAAAAAGTTTCAAACGCATTTTAATCGTTTGAAATTTAAAATACGCAATTATTACATAATTCTGTCGAGTTATTTCAAATTTTTTGATAATCGTGTGCATAGATCAATTACAGGGGCAATCAAAAGTATTCAATTACATTATGGTCAATGGGGAAAAAGTTTCAAATATATTCTATACATTTGAAATTTAAAACACATAATTATTACATAATTTTGTCGAGTTATTTCAAATTTTATGAAAATCGGATGCATAGATCAAATACAGGGACAATCAAAAGTATTCCGTTATATTACGGTCAATGGGAAAAGTTTCAAATGCATTTTAATCGTGTTACACTCATGCGAACTTAATAAAATTTATATGCAACTATAAAGTACATATTATAATATACATATTACATAATTTGTGGTGCAAAGAACATTTGTTATTGATTTACAAGGCCACACAAAAGTATTCCATTACATAATGGCATAGGGAGAACATTGTTTGATGAGCGTTTTAATTGTAATTCACTATTTACAATTTTATGAGATTGATATATGAATGTAATATTTTTAAAACTTCGTTATCGTACGAACGCACCTAATTTGCTACACTTCACGTGCAATTTCCAACTTGTTTCAGTATACAATTGAATGAAGATGATCTTAGTTGCATTTCAACTGATCACTTTCAGCTCTTTTAAAATTCTTCACATAACAATTTTCTTATATTGCCATACATAAGAATCTCAATATATAATAGTTCTTATGCTTGAAGAACTTTTTATAATAGTCTCTTTATTTTTATACATTCATTTCAACAAATTACAAGAAGCATACATTTATAACTATTTTATGGTAATGATTCACCACTTTTATGCGTTTTTCAAGAAAAATAACATTTTGATAAGGAAGTCGTTAAAAGAATTTTTTTTTTTTAGATTTTTGAACATTTAGAATCACATAAATATGGATTTGAAAGCTTTCTCCTATCCCTGAGCTCGTTTTCAAACAATAAAATTACCTTAAATTCTCCTTATCATGTAGAATGTGCCCCTATTAAAAATAAATTAAAGGGTTTGATAAAAAAAAAAAAAAAAAAGATTTCTTCAGCAAACGATGTTAGTAATTTATTCTGGATGGGTTATTCAAAAGCATCAATTTAGGATTTACAGTTATTGCTAAAGCAATTGAATTTTTTTATCATAAAGTGTTATGCAAGTTATAAAAAGAAATAGTAATAATGGTAGTTTTAAGTAATAAAGAAAACTGACAATAATTTATTCTGTGAGATATGATAATTTAATCTTTAAGCTTTTTATTTATAAATAAAAAACATTAGTATGATTATCTTCTTAGGTCTTTTAAATATTACATAGATTTTTTTGACTTCCAAATCTTTGACAAAATTTATAGTAATATTTTGATTAATATTAGTACATACTACAAGAAGCAACTAGTAATAACTATATAATGTAACTAAGAAGATATATATAACTCTTGAATCTATACATGAGATCTCTCAGCTTCAATTGTGCAAATTATTTTAATTTTCTAACACGTCTTATATATAACACGCAATGTATAATAAATTTAGGGTACATATAAATAAGTTTATATATATTAGGGTATATGTATTTTTTTTAAATACTATAAGGATTCCTACAGATTCAGAAAATACAACTTTTAAGAACTGTTGCATTGAACACATTTTAAATTCTAAGCATTTATGTTCCTCGAATGCTTATAGTAAGATATTTTTTATTATAAAAACATGCGTCTCTTCTGAAGGGATGTGTTTCCTTGACCTGACAGGTATTATCTAACTGTTGAATTAAAATTGGGTAAATAGTCAATTATGAAGGTAAAAAGAATTACGTGCGTTTTAAAACTCGCCATGTACACAAAAGCAAATTTTGGGAAATTGTTATAAAAAACCAATTAAGACCCATTGGTTTTCATTGCAAACTAAGATTTTACAATTCCAAAAATACAAGAAAAAACTTTTTTTTTTTTTAATTTTTTGCTCATTGTTATATTTTTGCAATATTGCATGTTTACCAAGAAAATAAACTGATAAAGAAAACCTGATTATTTAAATTTTGGATAAAGCGAAATTTGAAACTCGCGTCCTTAAATATAAAAATTAGAAATGGTAAAGTATTTTTGCATTTTTTGAAGATATCTACGTAATTTCTTCAGAATACATGCAAATAATAAGAACTTCATATATAAAATTTAATATCCATAATTTTATGTTTTCAACAATTATTCATGTTTGCCTAGTTTATCCCCAGGAGAGTCATAAAATTTTACAATAATTTGAAATCCTATCTTTCACCAATAAGTTTTTTAATTTTGATTTTTTTTTACTGATTATTTTCTAATTTTGAGATATGCTCCAAAATTTGGTCTGTTATATCAATTTTGATTAGTTATTTCAAAAAATAGTATTGTTTGGATCTCTTACATTATAGATAGGGGAATGTTATCGTTCTATTGATCTGTTTTACGAAGAATTTCTTGATATCTAAATAAAAGACGTGGTACCAAAATCTGAAATGTAATCTGCAAAGTGATTCTTCCCAGTTCAAAGTGATTCTTCCCAGTTCAAAGTGATTCTTCCCTGATTCTTCCCAGTTAGTTATGAAAATGTTTCTGCATTATCCGAATAGTAGCACCCATCATGCGATTTCATAAACATTAATTACAAATAGAAATTGATGGGGAAATTAAACAAACCTCACTACCGGAGACAATTTTACGAGAAGGCGCTTTAAAGAAAAAAAATTGTATATGCTCCATTAAGAGGTAAATATTATTAATTTTTAATCGTACAACGATTCATAATAAATTGTTATTTATCATTAGTAAATATATCGAAATATACCACGGAATCTTGACATCATTTCTTTAGTATAACCATTAATATTATAACCATTAAACATGTCTGATGTATCTATTATACGCAATATTGAATAGGATAATCCAGATAAGCTTCCCGGGGTAATCAAATTTATGAGACTTTACTGATAGTCGCATCCCTTCCTTGTATCACGACCTTATGTCCATAATAACATTTTTCTTCCTTTTTTTTCAAGTACAAAAGAACCGCCCAAAAGGGGGCATTCTTAGGACTGGAAATCTCGAAGGAAAAAAGGATTTGCGCTTTTGTGTTATTCAATCAAAATACTACTCAGCACAGTAATAATTCATTCATTCTGAGGTCTCAATGTATTATCCTTCGAATTATGATTAGTGGAATTAAAGTGTTAAAAATAGTTTACTAAGATTATTAGTTTTAAAAAAATAAAATAACAGGATAGATGAAGCAAATTGTGCATCGATTTTGAATGAAGATCAGTTAAAGTTCCAAGATTTTGTCTTAGAGAATATATTGAATATTTTCACGACTTGGGAGTTTTTAGATTGCTTAATCTTCGGAAAAACATTTTTTTTTTTTTTTTTTTTTTTTTTTTAACTAAGACACCAGTGATTTTTGGTTATGTAGTGTATGCAACTTTTTAATCAGATTTGATTCTGAACTTTAATGTCTTTTAAAAAAAGCTCCTTGTTCATAACACATTTTCTAGAAAAAAAAAAAAAAAAAAAAAAAAAAAAAAAAACAAGAAATTGTTATTTGTTATACCTAAATACATAGTAGAAACATACATTGGCAGTTCTATGTTTCATTTGGAAGAATCATGAACATTATATATGTTACAGGCCAAACCCGATTTTAGACCAAACTAGATTGACCTAGGCCAAACCGGTCTATCCTAACGCCCATCGAATAAACTAGTTTTTCCTAGGCCAAACCGGTCTATCCCAACGCCCATCGGATAAACTAATTTTTCCTGGGCCAAACCGGTTTATCCTAACGCCCATCGGATAAACTAATTTTTCCTAGGCCAACTAGTCTATCCTAAGGCCCATAGGACAAACTAGATTTTCCTAGTCCAAACTAGTTTGGCCTGACTCTTATAGGATAAACTACTTTAGACTGCTTTTTATTGGTCTAAACTAGTTTATCCTAAGGCGATCTAGTTTATCCTAAGCCAATTCAATATGGCGTGATTTTATTGAATTCAATGACCGCCTCAACGCCAACATTCTTGTTTATCCTAGGCTGATCTAGTTTATCCTAGGCCAATGTAGTTTTACGTGTTTTTAGCTCACAGGCTTGAAAGCCAGAGAGTCACAGGTTCTGTATATGCATGTACGCATTTATGTACGTATGTGCACAACGCGATAACTCTTGATAGAGATATCCGATTTGCTTCAAATTTTAGATGTAGGTTCATTCTGACAAGGTACTTTTCTGATTAATTTTGGGAATTCGTTGGATAAAAATAAAGGGGGGTGAACGGTAGGCTAATCCCCCACCGTTAATTTAGTGAAATGGATTTATCATGCAGAATTATCAGTTTTCATTAAAAATTTTAGCTATAGGATCATTGTGACAAGGCACCTCCGTGATTAGTTGTGGATGTTTATTGTTTAAGTCTAAAAGAAAGGGCAATTTTGGTAACAGAACATAATTTAGATAAATGGTTTTTGACGCAGGATTGACAAATTTGCTTTAAATTTTGGATATAGGTTCTTTCTGATAAGGCGATAGCCTGAATAATTGTGGGGGTTTAATGGTTAAGTATGATGAGAAAAATGAAGGATTACCCTCTTACCTAGGAAAAACTAGTTTATCCTATGGACATATAGATAAACAAGTTTGGCGTCGGAAAAACTAGTTTATCCAATTGGCGTTAGGATAAAATAGTTTGGCCTAGATTAATCTAATTTGGCTCGAAATCGGTTTTGGCCGGTAAAAAACATGTTTTTCACAAGAATAAATATAAATGTGTGTAAAAAGTCATTGCTTATAACATCAATACCGAAATTTAACATCACCGTAGAGACATGAAGCATTGGACATGGTGTTTGCTTATTTAATTTTTTTCCTGCAGACGCGTGCCAACTGAAATCAGACTTGCATTTATTATTATTATTATTATTATTATTATTATTATTATTATTATTATTATTATTATTATTATTATTATTATTATTATTATTATTATTATTATTATTATTATTATTATTATTATTATTACTACTAGATGGTACCCGTCAAGTTTTGACGATAAACATGTTAAAAGATTAATTAGTTAGTAATTAATTAGTTAAATAAAGTTTTGAAAACATGATTTATTTGAATTTTATCTATGTGATTCCAACAGATTCAAAGCGTTTCATGGTTCTGTCAGATTAACCTACTCAAGTAATCATCTGAAAGAATTTAAGCAGAATTTTAGGAATTTTAACAGCGCTTGCTTTTTAGCTGAAGGATAACTAAAATTAATTGAACTGATATTTATTTTGGTGAATTTTCTCAGTGTTTAAAAAAATAACAATGTTTAGAATTTTCTAATTTTTAAAATCATATTGAAAAGTTTTTATCAGTCTCATTTTAAATCCCGAAACTTAAAATTTCATGCTACCAAGTAACTATTTATAATATATTTGAATTATTTGAATTTTTCATAACGTTTCATACATTATTTAACTATTAAACCATGGGTATCACAAAGTAGTTCAATTTTAAGTCTTATATGACTATTTTTCTTTCCCCCTGTTTTCTCTTCTTAATTTTAACACCCCCCCCCCCCGGAAAATAATTAATACTTTACCTTATATGCACACAAACATATATCTTCCTTGTTATGCTCATACGAAATATTACAAAAATTATAGATTAGTTTAATATATTTAAAATATAATTAAATGAAAAATACTTTAGCTTAAATATTTTAAGTTAAAATTGTTAAACTAATTCTAAAATATTTTAGCATACTTCACAATTTTAAAGATTCAGATATTACTTCATAACGGCACTCGGGGATTTAGTTAAAAATCATTTAATATATGGTATAAATGATGTATAACATTTATAAATACTTTTATAAATACATTCAAAGTTATTCAGACAATACCATTAAATTTATTTATATAATTCACGTATATTACAGTTTACAAATGGATTATTTTTTCTAAGCTTCCACGCACATGACAGGAAAGTGGGAAACTGCTCCTACTACCTACCTACAAAATAATGTTTAAATATTTACATTAAAAAAAAAATTATAATACATTTAAAAAAAAATATTGCTAGATATTAAATTAAATTTTACGACATTTTTACAATTTTTATTTGTGTATGTTGTACTTATTGTTTTTTATTTTTTTAAGAATGCAATTTGTGAAGATTTTCAATAATTTTATTCTTACAAATGTATCTCTAAAGCCCTGAATTGGAAATTGGCGGCTTATATCTAATAATTACTATGTTTTAATTACTTGAAATATTTTAAAAATAAAATTGTTGCTTAAAAAATTATTATTGAGTGTTAAATTTTAAAAGCATCAAAATAATAATAATAACAAAAGAATAAAAATCATATAACTTCCCCTCGTAATAAAATTTATTATTAAATAATAATAATAATAATAATAATAATAATAATAATAATAATAATAATAATAATAATAATAATAATAATAATAATAATGTTACTTGGGATTGAACCCTAATCTTCTACAAAAGGTAAGAACTATAAACCCGTGCCTTAAACCACTGAGCTAACCAGACTTGCTTCGACTTACCTCTAACTGGGAGGGCTAATAAGTTCAACTTCACGCATGCGCAAATTCGAATGCGCAAAGACGAATTTGAGTTGCTCTTAAAGAAGTAGCCTACTGCTTTAATGCATATGATTTTGCATATTCGAGCCAGATCGGAGCAGAACATAATTTGGAATCGAACAGCGTTTTTCATTTTTGAGAAATTAATTACCTGTCGACATATAAGCTATTCTTGTCACGGCGTCAAGTTTTTCTTTTCCGTAAAGTCGTAAGCGGAAATTCGATTCAAAACGTAGCTTTAATAGTATTTTCTCAAAGGTACATCGCTTTTAGAAAAAAGTGGTTAACGCCATTCGATTACATGTTTTCTGAGTGTGAATGCTTGTTAATCTTATGCCTTTCCAAAAATGAATTAGTTCTTAAATGTGTTAGGATGTGGCTCTTTTGGATTTGAGAAATGCCTTAAGGAATAACAAGATAACATGTTCACAAATCTACTTTTTACTGAAAAGATTCATTAGTTATGTAGTTTATAACTCTCCCTTTTTTCTTTTATTTTAAATTATATTAATTATTTAATGAATCCCTATTTGAATATTGAAAAGTTTAAGAATCTAAATATTCAATAATACATTGTGCATTTACCATTCTGTGAACACATCTCAATTGAACAATACATTGTAAATTTATCCAATAAATATCCCCCCATTCCTCCCTTTATACTTAATCATTAAATCAAAAAAAAAAAAAAAAAAAAAAAAAAAAAAAAAAAAAAAAATCCAGGGATTTGCTTTATAAAGAAAAAACTACATTCAAAATTTACGGCAAATCGGATAAAACTGCGTAAAAATCCATTTATCTTATTTAAGGAAGGCGATAAAATGTCCACTACCCCATTATACTTAACCAAAAGAAAAAACCCAAATTAATTAAAGAAACGCCTGATCAAATGAATTCATGTCCAAAATTTTAAGCAAATTGGATAATTCTGTATTATAACCAATTTATCTAATTTAAGGAAGGAAATAAATTGTAAGTTCCCCCCTTATATTTAACCGAAGAACCACCAAAATTAATCAGTGAAGTGCTTTATCAGAATGAACAAATCCAAGATTTGCTGCAAATCGGATAATTCTGCATGAAAAAACCATTTGCCAAAATTAGGCTCGATCCCCTCGTTCTTCCCGTTGATCTTATTCAATTAACCCCTCAAAACTAATTAGAGAAGCGCTTTACCAGAATGAATTTATTTCTAAAATTTGAAGCAAATCAGTAAATTCTGCGTGAAAAAAGCATTTACATAAATTATTGGGCATTACCCCTATTCCTTCTTCCCATTTAAACAATGAACACCCACAACTAATCATGGAGGCGCCTCAAGAGAATGCTCCTATATCTAAAATTTGAGTAAAATAAGCTTATAACGCATGGAAACCCATTTATTTGAATTAAGGGAGGGGGCGAATCAGCCTCTCGTTCCCCCTTCTCTTCTCCAATCACCTCCCAAAATCAATCAGAAAAGCTCCTCATAAAAATAAACCTACATTGAAATTTTGATGCAAATCGAGTATTTCTATCAAGAATTATTGCGTTATGTACTTACGTACATACATAGATACAGAACCTACGGGCACATTAAATCTCAGACTTTGGTAACCTGATGAGATAAAAACACGTCAAATTACATTATTTCTATCAAGAGTTATCGCGTTACGCATACGTACGTACATACATACATATAGAACCTGTGAGCCCATTATTTCTTTGGCTTTCACGCCTGTGAGCTAAAAACACGTAAAACAACATTGGCCTAGGATAAACTAGATCAGCCTAGGACAAACAAGAATGTTGGCGTTGAGGCGGTCATTGACTTCAATAAAATCATGCCAAATTGAATTGACCTAGTATAAACTAGATAGGCCTAGGATAAACTAGTTCAGACCAATAAACAGCAGTCTAAACTAAGTTATTCTATAAGAGTTAGACCAAACTAGTTTGGACTAGGAAAATCTAGTTTGTCCTATGGGCCTTAGGATAAACCGGTTTGGCCTAGGAAAAACTAGTTTATCCGATGGGCGTTAGACTAGACCGGTTTGGCCTAGGAAAAACTAGTTTTTCCGATGGGCGTTAGGATAGACCGGTTTGGCCTAGGCCAATCTAGTTTGGCCTGAAATCGGGTTTGGCCTGTAACATATACATTAAATATATTTGAAGCTATTCTACGCGTTATTGAACCAGACAATCCAGACAACCTTTCTGGGGTAATAAAATTTATGAGACTTTATTGATAAACGTATCCTTTCTTTGTATCACGACCTTACGTACATTGCTAATGACACTTTTTTTTCTTTTTTCCTTTTTCTTTCTTCTTTTCTTTTTCTCTTTTGTTTTTCTAGTACAAAAGAACCACATGGAAGGGGAGATACTTAACGAAAAATCTCGAAGCAGAAGGAATTGACTTGTGTATTATTCAATTAAAATATTCCTCACCATAGTATAATAGTCATGTTTTTAGTCTTAAGTCTATTTGTATTATCCTTTGAGTTTCAATTAATGTAATCAAGTCAAAAAAAAAAAAAAAAAATCCCACTATATTTGAAATAAATTGTACATCAATCTTGAATGAGAATGATTTAAAGTTCCAAGATTTATCTGCGAGAATATATGGAATATTCTTGCATTTTTAATGATCTGTCAATAGGATTGAGGTCTTTGGAAAAATAAATCACCAATTTTTTCCCCATAAAAGACACCAGTGATTTTTGGCTAGATAGGTGTCTAAACCGCCCATAGCACCTCCTTAGCTACGGCCCTGGTATGTAACTTTTTTTTATCAGATTTGTTTCTGAATTTCATGTCTGTTAAGAAAAGTTAATTATTAATAGCATATTTTCTAAAAAAACATTTAAGTTATAATGAAAGAATATTAAAAGAAATAGAGAAAAAATATAATTAAGTTATAATAAAAGATATGCTTAAAATTTATAGATATAAAATTTCAATTATGTTAGAAATTGTAAGAAAAAACTGCGAGAATGTGCAAGTTTTATGCATCTGGCACTTCTATTAAAATAAATATAATATTTATGGATAAATATGAAAAAGCATTCTCAACAATTTTGGACTCATCTTCATGAATTATTCATTTCTTGTAAATGATTCGCATATCTGACTTTGTGAAATAGAATTTGATTTTCTTCTTAATGATAATATAAATGTTCACATTTTCTTTCAGAATATCTGGTTTGAAATTATTTTCTTATTCCTTAATAAAGCCTAGCTTCATTGAAGCACAAATTCTCATAGATTCGCATTGCATTTAATGAATTCATTCAAGATATTTATTCTGTAAGTCACAGAATCCCTTTTTCCTAGCTTCCTTTTCTTCATTGTATCATCATTAAAAAATCCTTTTATTTGTGAACCGTAAAATTTATTTTAATTCATCATAGTCCAATTTTAGTATTTATATATTTTAGTAATAACATAGAATATTGAATGAGACATTTATTTATTTATTACTTAATTTTGACAAGTATAATTTTCACTTGAAATAAATCCCTTCAAATTGTTGTAGTTATTTAGTAGAATGGTTAAAAATCAAAATTATCTTTCAGCAAGTTTCAATATCTTAAAGCTGTTTTCAAATTAAAAAAAGCAATTTTATAACATAAGTTTTAATTTATTTTTGCTCGGAAATGCATGAAACTAGCAGCTGTTGTTATTTAGAAACTATCTAATCGAACACATTTTCTTTCTTTCTTTCTTTCTTTTTCTTTTTCTTTTTTTCTTTTGTTTGTTTTCATTCTCTATAGATTTTGCAGAAAGCAGCGTCAAAATGGGCGTTTTGAACCAACTTTTCCGCGTGAGAAAAGAAAAAAAAGTCAAACTGAGGTTGAAAATACGTTGTCACCTGATCAAAGAAGCTTATAAATCAATAGGTAATTTATTGATAAAGATCTGGAAAAGTTAAATAGATTCCAAATTCGTTTCCATGGTCAAGATTTGGATTTTCATATCTTTTTATTAAAAAAAAGAATTTCTAAATGTATCAAAACATTTTTCGCTTGTTGAGCAGAGCCGTAGAGAACAGCCTTAATAAATAAATGCCAATAAAAGTTTTTAAAACTATTTAATCTATATCCATGAGCAAAATTATTCGTTTTTCAAATATAGTTTAAATTGGAATTTATGCATTTGAAAATAAAGGGAAAATATATTTTCTAATGAAGCGATTACGCAAAAGCAATTTTCTTTTGAATTAGCAGTGTTGAATTTAGGGGATAGCCCGGGGGGGGGGGGGGCATTCCCCAAAAGTGAGATGGAAATTTTGAGATTTTGGGTTTTTAATGATCAAAAAGTGCCAATTTTCCCCGCCGGAACTCTATAATGTCCCCCCCCCCCCGGAGCCACAAAAATCCCTTCCGGAGAAAAGTACCTGAATTCGATACTGAGATTAAAATATTTTAGAAAGATATTTCTGAACGTGAAATGTGATTTAAATTAAAGGATTCTGAGGAAATAGTGATGCTTTATTACATGGAAAATTGAAAAACAATATGTCTTTTCCTTTAATGTAATCAAGAGATGCATGTTGAAAATTCAAATTTCTTAAAAATAAGAGCAATAATGACGCGTTTCTCGCAATTTTAAATAGTCATAAAAATAAACATATTTCTGAAATAAAATAGTCAATTTTTATTAGGTACAACTGGAACGTCAAATAATAATTCCCATAAAAATAGATTGTATAGTAAATGGCATTACTGATTTTATTGCACATATGTAGATTAAAAAAATGAAGATTGACTTGTTGTAAAGTTAATTAAATAAACAAGATACGAATTTATGAAAATAAATCTATTTCATAAAAGCAGACTGATAACGTATTTGATTGAATCTACAGGATTTTATATTATGTATATTATGTATGTATATTATTATATTTTATTTATATCCTTTACACATCATTTCTTGAATAAATTGGCAGTAATTTTTTTAATATATATTATTTTTTAAAACGGTAAGCAAATGATGGAGAAAATGAAATTCATTCATATTTTGGTATATAGTGGGTATAAAAGTTATGCTTTCGTTATTATATAATGGGTGATTCAAAATAGATGAAATCGATTGTTTATTAACTCTTCATGCACAATTTTTACTTACCCATCATGCGTCGTATAGGGTAAATCTTGCAATCGTTTTGAAGCTGGAAAACAATATTGATGGATTTACACGTTTTAGATACTGGAAATTCCAAAAAAACTAATTAAAAAAAAAAAAAAATTGCCGTCCGTCGGTAATGTGTGTCTGTGTGTCTGTTTGTAAACGCTCTATCTCCAGAACAAATTGAGATAGAGACTTGAAATTTTGTATGTACTTAGTATGTAAGAATGGAATGAAGCCTATTTAATATCAGTAACCTTGATTATCCGGAACTATTCTTTTCGGACTCTCGAAAAATTCGTTCTGATGAAAGTTATGTAAAAATTTTCAATTTTTTTTTTATTTTAAGGAATGGACGTAAAAAGGCAATAAAATAACACAAATTTTGCATAAAGAAGGAAGTCGATCAGATTAACAGATTGTTAGTTGCTGAGATATTTGTAATCCTGTTTTTTATATTCTTCGATTTTTCATGACCCTGTATTTCATTCAAATTTCAATTCAAAGATATGTTTTAATTGGAAATGAAACGGTTAATCCAGCGCAGTAAATTTTTAGTTAATATAATTATTATTTTTGGAGTTATAAGGATGTTTCTTTTACGCAATTCGATACTGATTGAGTAATTTTGCCGTATTATATAATTTGTCGAAATTGGTTCATCAGAAATTCCTTAATACAGCATTACTACGTGTTAAAAATATTTAAATACAAGTTTACATTTTATTTTAGATTCACGATGCATTTTGTAAATAGTTTACAAATGTTTTATTTTCATATTTTATACTATGCATACCCATAATGGGTAAGTATTGCGGTGGCCCCTCAATGACTAGTTTCTATTTGTATGAAAAAAAAAATATTTGAAATCTTTACATTAGTTTAATAATAAGAAGACTTACTTAAAAAAAATGAAATTTTCAGATAAAATTTGATAGTTTATGGCGTCTATCCTGTATACACAATTAGAGTTTTAAAATATTGTATTGCTATATTTTGCTATTATAAGGACTTTAATTAATTAATTTTATCTACTTAACACTCTGCAACTTTTTTTATATTAATATTTTTAAGTATTCATTAAAAATAATAAAAGTAATTTTTGCATTAATAGCTTAATCGATTTTTTTAAGAACAAATTTTAATTGTTTGTCAAATGCAGCCATCTTACAAGAACAAAATAAGTAATATTCTATTCTTTAGATTGTTCTTGTTTGGTTACAATAACCATATTGGCCAAATTCATGTCACATAATGAGAATTATAGTGTCTTTAATTATAGTGCTCAGGGGTTGATCGATACGGAAAAACATGTAAACAAGAGCTGTCGCTTCGAGTGCATATAAAAACAGAAGTATTCAGTGTAATTAATTTAAACTTTCTGATACTTTAGAGGTATGTTTGTAAGTCTTATAAAATTATAAAATGAAGTACTTTAATGCAATATAATAAGAAATATAGCAAAATTTATGTAACACAATTTTCGAAAAAAAAAAATTATGTGTTATATTACCAACACCAAGATATCTTAACGTTGAATTGACTCAAGAACCTAATTTTTCCATTAAAATGATCAGGAAACTTTACTCTATAGAATGAATTAAGGATATAACAATCACTGGAAAAAAAACCTCATTAAAAAAGCTCTCAAGCTTAAAAATTTTAAAAACCCTAAAAAATACAACTTTTTTCATTAAAAATACTCAAAAAATTAAACTATCAAAAATATATTAATTCATAACCTAGATAATGATGTTATATAGATGCAAAAAAAAAAAAAAAAAAAAAAAAAAAAAAAAAAAAAAAAAAAAATTAAGCCATTCCATCAAGTAGATTTTTTTTTATTTTGGTGTTAGTCGTCAAAAATCAAGTTTTGAGAAAACGCGACTTAAAGTTGAAATTATATGGGTGCGGCTATGAAAGTGTTAATACATAAATGCTTATAACTCCGTTAAAAATGCAAATATTTTTATGCGGTTTTTTGCATTGGGTTAAGAATTAATTGAATAATCAAACTAAATCATATAAAAAATTGATTTTTTGAAAAGTTTTCAACCCCTGATCCCCTTAAGGGTGTTCTCATCTGATCTGCTCAATAAGAGGAAAACATTTTGACCCATTAACAAAATAATTTTTTTTACGGAAAGGTATGAAATTGGAAGATCTGGTTATGTAAGCAGTTGCCAATCGAACTCAGTTTTCCATTTTTTTTATCAATAAATTACCTACCGAGTTTTAAGCTATTTTGATCACGTGACCACGCGCTTTCTACCTTTCGTTGACTGGTTTAACTGCTTTTGTCTGAAAATGCGGTTCAAAACATCATTTTTGACAGCTTTTTCTGAAATATCTGTTACGTTTGCACAAAAACAGAAAAATGAGTGCGATTAGATAGTTTCAGAATAAAAACGCCTGTTAGTTTCATGCATTTCCGAACAAAAATCAATTACAACTTATGTCACAAATTTGCCCTTTGTGATTTAAGAACACCTTTTAAGCATGTGCCAGGTGTGGCATACGGTGCAGTGGAGGATTAAATTGCTGATGATAGAAATACGACCAATTAACAATACACTGTTAAAACTAATGATGACACATTGCACCTTTTAAGGGTGAAAGGCTTGTCTCACTGGTGACACCCCTAAAGGAGCCAAAATGACACCCTTAATCCAGAGTGTCCAATAATAAAAAATTAAAAAATATACAAACCGACTTTGGCCGTCGAAGGATTCGAACTCACAACGTCTGATTACAATCTCAGCGTTCTAACCGCTCGGCCATCGAGCTCACGTTCATTCACTCATAGCCATAGATTTTACTTGCCGTCACAGAAAACAGAAAGACACACGTCACAGCGCATGTGCATGGTTCCAGTCACCCGATGAGGTGCCACATTGCTGCCAATACGAAGGGTATGGCACCTTATTTAGCTCCAATCACCCAGTAAGAGACCTGTCGGCACTGCAACCACATATTCAAGCCCCTATGGCACCATAAGGTTCCAAATGCTCCGGGTTCCAATGGACCCTAGAGCCTTTTCACCTCCGGCTCCCAAATGGCACCGGTTTGTCACCTTCACTTTTAACAGTGTATGTATAACAATGAACTAGGTAGCAGAGTTCCTAATTACTCTGATATAAGGACACTCTAGTGGGCAAGTGAGTTTATAGATTTTATTGAATCCTAACATGTCTGCGTGAATGAGACTTATTCTGTAATTTCCTTAATCCTTGTAACGTATCTATATGTTCCCTGAAATCAGATCGTGATGTTTTTTTGTACAATCATAGTTCAGTTAAATATCTAGGATTGTGTAACAGCTATATATAGTGCTGTAGGAAAAGGTATGAGTGGTTTAGGAACGGAAGACTGGTCATTGCAGCAATTGAGAGTTACAATGTTGGCGCATGCGTTTTTGAGCTGTGATTTGTCGTCTGCTCGTAAATCGAGATCCTAGCTAAACATCGCTACATTTTATAATCGGATAAATTTGCCCCGCTGGCAGGCAGTTCTGTAGCATGCACAATAGCATAAGGGATTTGAGATTTTTTTTTGTGTCAGTTCGAATCCCGCTCGAACTTATTTTTCGATCAAACCTGAAAACTAATTTTCAGGTTTGATCGAAAAGCGTTATCGCTTAAAATTAGGATATTAGTAACTCACAATGCGCAAGATATTAAAAAGCATCAACTGTCAATTTGCAATTATTGCTAAAGCAATTGAATTTTTTTCCATTAAGGATTGCTAGGTTTTTAGAAAAAAGTAGTAATAATAGAAGCCAGTAAGTAAAAGAGAATAACTGATGATCCTTTTTTTAAAATGTCGATTTTATGATGTAATTTACTTAACATTTATAAACTTTTGTTTATAAATAAAAAGGCATTAAAGTCGATTTGTGAACGGCTCAAGTGAATGCTTAAGTTCCGTAATGGCTATGAGATGTTTAATGAATTTTATGGAGATATTCAAATGTATTTCAATCAATTAAAAAGAATTGATATGATTCCTAAAATATAATCTATCTTAAAGTATTTTTATTGATAATTGAGGCAATCATTAGTGTACAAGAGGGAAAATATAGTTAAAAAATGAAGAATACTATAAATTCATATTTTTCTGATGCTAATGGGATTTTTTAAAACAAAACTTAAATTTAGTAAATATTTTTAAAATAAAAATTTTTAATTTAGTTAAAAAAAACTGTTGGTTTAAATTTCAATTATGTAAAGTTTATTTTTTCTTTTTTAAACTCTCATTTCCATTATATGGAAATAATCGCAGTCATGTCATCTTTACTATTCAACTTTAAGCGAATTCTAATTCATTCTTTTTTTTTTACTTTTACATTTAAATTCAAAAACATCTCAGTATAACAACAGTACTTTTTGCTTAAGAGTTTTAACATTATAACTTTATTTTTACACATATTTTAATGAGATACAAACAGCAAGAGATATAACTATTTTATGAGAACGATTCACCATTTCAATACACTTTACTGGGTAAATCATTTTGATAATGATATCGTTTAAAGAACGATATTTTTTTTTTTTTAGATTTTTTCAATATTAAGAATCACTTGGATAAAAATATTCTTATCTGAATGCTCATTTAAAAAAAAAAAGTGTATTCAACTGTCCTAATCGTGAAAATTGAGCCTCTATTAAAAACTAATTAGGAGGCTTGGTCAAAAAACATTATTCTTTAAGATTATAATGTTAGTAATGCATTGAGTGCAAGTTATGAAAAAAAGAAAAAAAAAAAAAAAAAAAAAAAAAAAAGCCTCAACAGTCAATTTGCAGTTATTGCTAAAGCAACTGAATTTCAATTTTTGTTAAGGATTTTTCAAGTTTGAAAAGGAAATAATTCTAATGGATATTGATGAGTAAAAGGGAATAACTAATGATCTCTTTTTAAAATATCGACTGATATGATTTTTTCAACATATATGACTTCCCTTTTTAAACGAAAAGCATTAGTGGCTTTAATTTGAAACGGTCCTTCAAATGACCGCTTAAATTTTGTAATGATTACTGGATCTCTTATAAATTATATGGTAAAATTCAGATACATTGTGATATATACAGTAAAATTCAGACCAACAAAACATTTGATGCTCATCGTAAAATGCAACGACATTTAATGAGGTATTTTTATTACATTGTAAAAAAAAAAAAAAAAAAAAAAAAATCGTTAAGTTTACGGTTAAAACTGCTGGCATCAATTTTGTCAGCAGTTTTTGCTGTAAAAATTAGGTGTAATTTTTTTTATTCCATCTAATTGTACTACAATTTTTTCGGCAAAACTACCAGTAACTTAATTCCAGCAATTTTTGCCATAAACTTAACGATTTTTTTTTACAGTGTAATAAGTCACTCAATCTTTCATATAGAAAAAAAAAACTACAACTATCTAGTCTGTGGATATCCACATCCTTCTTTTATCTCATATATGTCAATATGTCTAGAAAAAGGAGCCATAGCAGTGCCACCGGTTAGGTGATTCACACCAAAATCCAATCAACAACAATTTATGACAACTTCTAATTGAATCTAAATGGAAATCCGTCCATTAGTTTTAAAATAGAACCATTGCGGGAATCGTAAAAGAAATCTGGATAGAAGCGCCACCATTTAATTTAATAACACCACTTGAGCAATTTACTCCAAAAATTAAACAGTACTAACATATATTAGGGAGTAACTAAATCTGAAATTTAATGAATGTTCGTGTATTAGTTCTTGAGATAGAGCTATTGAGAGAATCACGAATGATACCGCATAGCAGCGCGACCTGTTGAAAGGTTTACACCAAAAAGTAATCAGCACTATTTACATCATGGGATAACCTGAAGTTCCCTGAAAATCCATCTACAGTAAAACCGCCGAATAAGGGATACCCAAGGAACTGGAAATTTTGTCCCTTAAATAGAGGTGTCCCTTATTCGGAGTTTTTATTACAATGAAACTTCCAAATAAGGAACAGCTATGGGACCAGAACTTTTGTCCCTTAAATAGAGGTGTTCCTTATTCGGAGTGTCCTTTATTTGGCGGTTTCACTGTATTAATTCTGGAGATATAGCTATTGCGGAATTTGTGAAAAAGGCAACATAGAAGTGCATGCTGTTGGGCGATTTACATCAAAAAGTAATCATCACAAGTTTAAATTAAAGATTAACTTAATCTAAAGTTTTATTAAATTCCGTTCATTAGTTCTTGAAAAAGAGCTCCCACAAAATTTGTGTCACATACAGACACACAGACAGGCGTTTTGTAGAAACATGTTTTTCCGATTCTCTGGCCCTTAAAACGTGTAAATCCGCCGAAAACCGGAATTCGAAGGTTTACATGAATCTAATACTTTCTTTTTGTAATGATGGAAAAAAAAAAAAAAAGTGAAAAATTATATGAAATTCGCATTTTTCTCATTGTTAAAAAAACATTTCTAGAAAAAAAAAAAAAAAAAAAAAAAAAAAACTTTAATTTAATCAGAAATTATTATAAAAGAAAATCTGGCAATTTTAGATTTTAATTTAATGCGTACATAGTTGGCAAAAATGCAAAGAATATTTTCATCTATTTCCATAATCCCCATTACATGGCAATAATCAGAGATATGTCGTCTTCACTAATCATTTTCAGCGAATTATAATTATTTTATGCCTTCATTTTTTTCGAAAATTTAACATTTAAACTTAATAACATTTTAGTGTAACAAAAAAATAATGATATTTTTCGTATAATAGTTTTATATCATCGCTTTCTTTTCAAGTGATTTTTATAAGATACAAATAGCATTGAGAATGTAACTAATTTATGACAACGATTCACCATTTTAATGTACAATTTTTAGAAAAAAGCATTATCATAATAATGTCGTTTTAAAAAAAGGTAATTAAAAAAAATCAACATTTAGAATTACGTGAAGGAGAATTTTAAGTTTTTCTCTCTTCCAAGCTCATAAAAAAATCTTCAACTTGTTTTATCGTGCAAAATGAGCCTCTATTAAAAACTAATTAGGAAGTTTGGTCGAAAAACGTTATCCTTTAAGATTAAACTGTTAGTAAGTTCTGTTACTAACAGTTAGTAAGTACTGTTACAAGGGACTTATTAAGAGACATCAGTTGCCGTTTTGCAGTTATCGATAAAGCAATAGAATTTCATTTTTCGTTAAGGTTTATTCGAATTTCAAAGGAATGTAATAATAACAGGAACTAGTAAGTAAAAGAGGATAAATAGAGATCTCTTTTTAAAATGTGGACTAAAGATATAATTTGCTCAACATTTATCTATTTTCTTTATAAATGAAAATCATTAAAAACTTTAATTTGCGAGCGGTTCTTCCAGTGAACACTTCGATTTTGTAATAAGTACTACACCTTTAGAAAAATATTTGGTAATATTCAGTAATTGATTAAAAAGCCTGGTGTTAATCATAAAATGTGATGATATTATTGTGTGTTTTTTACATTAATAATGACTGAAATACAGTAAATAAAACTATGACTAAGACGTGAAAAACTAATATGAAATCCACATTTTTCTGATTGTTATACAACTTTCTAGAAGAAAACTATTTTAGTAAAAAATTGAAAAAAAAGAGAATCTGACAATTTTAATCCACTTTGTTGGATAGAAAGCATTCTGATAATAATTTCGTTTTTAAAAAAAGGAGGTTTTTTTTAACTGTTAGAATTACGTGAATGAAAATTTAAAGATTTTTCCCATCGCAAAGCATTTTAAAACAATAAATTTAAATTTTCTCTATAACTTTTCTTATCGTCCAAAATGAGCGAAATGTATTAAATTTTTCGTAGGAACGTTTAGTAGGTAGCTCATACGCATCTTTCACATTAAAGCCCAAAGTCTGCTCTTTAATAACTTTCGCCCCAGTCATTGAATCACGACTAAATTGAAAAGCAAAGTTCCTTCGCTAGACCTCAAAGTTTGCCGAAAAATCGAAATCAAAAAAGTGAAAAAGTTACGATGTAGAGACCAACATCAGCCATCCAATGCAAAAAAAAAAAAAAAAAAAAAAAAAAAAGTTGAAATGCAAACGAGATATTAGAAAAATACCTCGCCATAGGATTAGCATTAGCTCGTGAAGAGTGTCTTCGCCGGCCGGGACAGGAGCCTTAATATTCTTTTAGCCATGCTGAACTTACAGGAAGGTCTCCCAACTGGGCACACTCAGAATTTTTTGAAAAAAATACTGATTAAACTACTCATGTATGTAATAAAGAATCAGTCAAATTTCGCGGCAGAATTACAGAAGAAACTCAGTAAAAAAATAAAATACTTTCGAGTATTTGGCGCGAAAAGACGAAAGCATCACGCGGTTTGGCGAGCAGCATTTTTCCTCGCCAAAAGCAAACGATTTTAATGCACCTGAAAATGTCTTGTCAGTTAATTTTAGAATACTTGTAAATTTTTGAATGAATTTAAATTTGAACAATGAGAGAGTTTGATACATAGATGTATTTTTCATTACATATTTCTGTTGCTTTTGATGCAGTTATTTCATTTTATCACTTTAAAAATATAAAAAATACTTTCATATTGAAAAGTATTTTTCATATATTTAAGCGTATGACAAAATAAAGGCCAGATGAAGAATGCTGCAGTAATGCATTTCAATATAGGAAAATTTTTTGTTTCCATAGCAACAAAATTGAATCGACAGAGCTCAATTAGATTGGAGTTAATTTTGAGATTGAAACAATTTTAATTAATTTAAAATTTATTTTAATTCATAAAATTTCATAGTTAATTTTCATTCTAAATACATTATGACAAAAATATAGTTAAAACAAACTAGAGCTGACAAAATTAGCGTTATATAAATAAAATTTCTTTAAACAAGTTCAAGATGAAACATTTTTACCTTAAAAAGTATTTGACATAAAAAGCATTTTTTCAAATTTTATTTCGTCGCCAACCGGTGATAAACCGCCAAATAAGTGAAATGTTCATGATTTTTTTACGAACAATTTAAAGGGGTTCCGCCGAAATTTTTTTTATAAACGTATATACCCTAATAAGAAGAACATTCTGTAATTTTTTCAGAATTTTCTGAGAATGCCCGTATGGAGACCTTCCTTGGTAGCGTAACTTGATACAACCATATCCACAATACTGGGCCTAATACATAACTTTAGATTCTGTTTACTATATTCAGTAATAATTTTGAATGGAGAATATGATTGTAAATATAAGGCACCCGTAAAGCTAAGTTCACATTTTCAGCTATTAACAAAAATTTGGGTAATTTCACAAGCTTTACAGATAATCTGATTTCATTAATTTTCGACCGGAACCGTCCAACTAAAATACTTTTATGAGTTTTACAATAAATCTGCTTCCATTACTTTTCAGCACATTTTTTTAGATTGAAATTATTTGCCATTTTTTTACTGTATGTCTTTTAGATCGATCCTTAGTTTTCTTTTTAGTTCCACCAAATTTTTGTTATCATTAAAAACTAATTAGGAGGTTTGATCGAAAAACGTTATCGCTTAAGATTAGAATGTTAGTTACTCATTGTGTGGAAGTTATTAAAAAAAAAAAGGCTTAATAGTCGATTTTCAGTTATTGCTGAAGTAATTGAATTTCTTTTTTCATTGAGAATTATGAGGGATTTAAAAGGAAGCAATAATAATGAAAATTAGTAAGTAGAAAAGAATAACTAATGATCATGTTTAATGACGATTATAGGTATGATTTTCTCAACTTTAGTGCATAATTCACACATTTAGTGCATAATATTGTGATAAATTAGTGCATATTCACATTGTAGTTACTAAGTTTCTCATTGAACAGTTGTAATAATTTCATTTTATAGGTATGATTTTCTCAACTTTTATCATTTTTTTTTTTTTATTAAGAAAAGCATTAAAATCGTTAACTTGTGAAAGATTTTTTAAGCGAATGCTTATATTTCGTAATGATTACTAGATCTTTAGTAAATTTCATGGTAATATTCTGATTTTTGCAACCGATTACTAATGCTTGGTGTTAATCATAAAATGTGATAATATTATCATGTTTATTTGAATTAATAGTTGAATCAAGTTTTCATGTAGAATACAAAAATCATCGCTAAAAAGTGAAAAACTGGTATGAGATTCACATTTTTCTGATTGTTATGAAACTTTCTAGGAAAAAACTACTTTAGTAAAAAGTTTAAAAAAAATGAAAATCTGGCGATTCTAGATTTTCGTTTAGTGCATGAATTTTAATACTAATACTAACATGATATTCACATTTTTCTGATCTTAATGGGAATTTCTAGAAAACTTCAATTTAGTAAATATTTTTTAAATGGGAATCTGGAGATTTTAGATATAAATTTAATACATAAATGGCAAAACACGTAAATGGAAATACACATGACATATAAACGACGGACGTAAATGGCAAAAATGCTAATTAATGAAAAGATATGTAAAGCATATTTTTAAAGTATTTGCTGATTTTCAATATTTGTTAAGGATCTTATTTATTTTTAATTGTCGTTTTTAACTGTTTCTAATTTTTTAACATATTTTTTTTTTCTCACATTTAAATTTAAAAGCAACTCAATATAACAAAAAATTATTTTATTGTTGTTGTTTATTTTTTAATTTTAGTACATCTTTTCTCTTTACACTCATTTCAATTAAGTACAAATAACATACTAATGTAACTATTTTATGGCAATGATTCACTATTTAAATGTGTTTGTCGAGAAAGGAGCACTCTGTTAGTGATATCATTTCAAGAATAGGATTGTTTTCTTTTTAAGAACATTTCGAATTGTGGAGGAAAATTTACGGATTCTTCAATATCTGAGCCCATTTTAAAACAAAACAAAATTATTTGCAACGGTCCTTATCGAAATGTAGAATGAGCCTCTATTAAAAACAAATTAAAAAATTTGGTCGAAAACTACCCTTAGAATTTTACGATGTTACAATTTATTTTGAAAACTTATTCAAAAGCAACAAGTTTGGATTTGCTGTTATTGATTTTGTTAACTCATTTTTTTTCTGTATTATGCCCATTGCAAAAGGAAAGTAATAATAAATTTAATGTCTTTAAAAACTAATTATCAATTTATTGTTTAAACATGTTCTAAATGCGCTATTTTTTTATCTTCTATTTTATAAGTAAAAATAAAATGTCTTTAATTTGTTAGTATGTCTTCAAGTAATCACTTGAGCTTTGTTCTACACTGTAAAAAAAATCTGCAAAGGTACTAAACATTTTCTAGGAAACTGGGATTTCAAAAACTTTTCCTGTAACGGTAACAGCAAAAATTCAAGTTTCAGAATCGATTACATGAATTTTTCCTGTTATCGTTACATGAAAAGTTCTTGGAATCCCAGTTTCCTGGAAAATGTTTAGTACCTTCACAGATTTTTTTTTTATAGTGTAGATTAACAAATATTTAGCACGGTTTATTGAAATATTTGTATTTACTATTATGTATTACAAATATTTGGTGATAATCATCAGATGTGATGGAAACACAGTGTTTCATTTTCATTAATAGGCAGTGCATTTATTCAAGTTCAAAAAGAATAGCACATATACATTAATGGACTCAGTTGTTAGAAAAAAGCGAACGCGTTTAACTTTCTTCTATGTTCATAAGAAGAGAGTATTATAACCGAAAATTTTTTGGACTTCTGGTTTTCGGTGAGTGACGTTTTAAGTGGTTTATAGGGTAACATCCCCAGTAATTGGCACATTAAGAATTTGTCTTTAAACTCACTTCTACTTTTATTACCAAGAAATAAAATATTTACTTGCAAATATTTTTAAATCAAAAAGTGCATATCTGTGCATCTATTTTGCCCACTAAAAGCAAACATATTTAAAAAGTATTTTTATAAAAATACATTTATAAAAAGTTGCTGTAATCACCAGTAATTGGCACTTATACTTTTATACAATTAAATTTACCCTTTTCAACTAAACAAAACTGCTGTCAATTAAAATTTAAAATATACTATAAATCAGATAATAATAAATTGAAATGCATGCCTTTATTAAGCCAGAGAAGAAGCATTTGCAACAAAAATGGCTAATTTTATGCAAGCCATAATTGTTTCTCTTTCCAGGCTTTCCTTTGTCATTTTGTAGCATAAATCAAAGTTATAATCTGTAAAGTAAATAGGCATATAACTGGTATATGGTCTTGCATTTTAAAAAAACTGGATATAAATCTAATTTTAGGACATTTTTGTAGGATGTGCCAATCACTGGTGCCTGTCAATTACTGGGGATGTTACCCTACTCATTGTATGCCCACCAGAGCAGTTCTATTTCAATTGTTTCTGCTGGTTGCAATACCTTCTAGAAAGACCAATTCTGTTGAATTAAATTATAGATTGTATGAAATTCATTGAAAAAAAAGGGGGATTCATATTCATATACACTGTAAAAAAAAATCTGTGAAGTTACTAAAAGTTTTCTAAGAAACTCGGATTCCTTGAACTTTTTGTGTAACGGCAACAGCAAAAATTTATACACCAGATACAGATTTGGACTGAAAATTAAAAAATCTGTAAGGTTACTAAGAAATTTTAGGAAACTGGGATTACCAGTATTTTTTTATATAATTGCAACCCAGGTTACAAATAAAATTTTAGTAAGATAACTGTAATTTTAGTAGATTCCTTTGTAAAGTTACAGATTTCTTCAGTTTTATAAAAGTTAGTTTTGTAGATTTACATATTTTCTTATACAGGTTACAAATAAAATCTTAGTTAACTTACAGATTTCGGCAACTTTACATCTGTAAGATTGCAGATTTTTTTTACAGTGTACCCGGGTCATTCTGAGTTACCTTTTCCATCACAGGTTTCGTTTCAGACTGTCTTTGCTAGTACTTATTTTACATTTGCTTGAGAACAATTTATGCAAAATGTGCTAAAATTATATAATGTCTCTTTCATTTCCCAGAAATTTCTATCTTGTAAAGATCTCAACTAGTGTAATGTAGTGACCGAGTTTTCTATCTAATTATAGTAATCCCTTCCATTGTGATAACTTTTGAAATTTTCTCACTATTTCAATGAGTGTAAATATTATGTTTTTGTTAATCGTGTAAATATGTAAATAGAAAATTGAAAAAAAAAAAAAACATTGTAAAAGCATAATTGATCATATCAGTTATTACAAAATACCATGTTGTCTTTGAAAAAATAAATATGCTCTATTCCGTGTGCGTTACTGTTGTAGCAAGTGTGACATGTTGTATAAGTGTGTAGTGTCATAATTTGATGTCGTCTTTGTAGCATTGTATTTTGTTTGAATATACATTGCAACTGCAATCATATGCATATAATTGTCAATTCAGTTTAAACTTGACATATTCTCTGAAATATGATTCGATAAAATAATATTGTATAATAAATCATATGCAACTGTGAAACTGTATTACAAGTATTTTAAAAGCTATTTGTAGCACGAGCATTTAATGGATTTAGCTGCTCCTCGAGATTGAACTATCACTCTAAAGCTTAAGCTGATTTCCCAGGAGGTCAACCTTTTATAAAAAATGTATTTATTGTGTAATAAAATCCGACGATTAACCTTATGTACTACACATATGTTTGTTCATTTTGTCATTTTAGTAAAAGATCTAATATAAAAAACAAGGTAAATTTAAAAATATAATAAATTGTTAATTACACTGTAAAAAAAAATCTGCAAAGGTACTAAACTTTTTCTTGGAAACTGGGATTCCAAGAACTTTTCCTGTAACGGCAACAGCAAAAATTCAAGTTTCAGAATCGATTACATGAATATTTCCTGTTATCGTTACATGAAAAGTTCTCGGAATCCCAGTTTCCTAGAAAATGTTTAGTACCTTCACAGATTTTTTTTTTATTGTGTATTTTCTAAAATGGATTCATTTAATGAATCTTTATGTTAATTAAGCCTTTGTACTCATAATTTACAACACTGAGATCATAGTATGTATGGATTCATCAGAAAGCAAATTAACAGTGCTAAGAGCTGCTCCACTGACGTTAACATCAGTCAACGTTGTGGGGAGTTTTAACATTCGAGAATTTTCCCACTGAATCCGGAATCACTTATTTACAGATTCTGATTTTACGCCATACTTCTTTTCTGACAGGCCAGTTTCTGCAGCAGCAAATCTTGAAAGCACCATATGTCTTAAAAAATTTCAAACTTTCCTCGATAATCGTTTGTCCTCCCCAACACAGAGTACGTAACAGAGCCTCAACTCAACTTGAAAAGAACGCCCTCAGTGGTGACTTAAAAACTAAACCATCGCGTTAGCGATTTTTATCCTCGTGATTTCTGTTTAATTGTAACCCTATTCTGGTTTGGCGCTTTTTGCTGAATGCTGATTTGATTAACTTTGCACACGTGCTTATGCTATTTGATCTTAGATTTCCGCGCTTATATTAATTCGTAATTATTACTGTTATTATTCTTGAATTTTCAAGTTTAAATTATTAGGTCGTTATGTTACGAAGAGACACATGTATTGTTTGCAAGACGAATACGTCAAAGTTATTTCATATTAAAATAATTCTTTCATAAATTTCAAAACAAGAAGCAGCAAGCCGTCGCTGTATTTTTTTTTTCTTTTTTCTTTTATCATTTGTCGCCAAGGAAGAGATGATTCGCCGAATTAGCAACCTCTCTTATGTTATGATCGTAGTTTCAGAGTCATCCGCTCGTCTCGCTACTGTCTATGCGTAATCCCATGTTAAACAAGTTGCCATTACAGTGTATGAAAGTTGATTCTCTGTTACTACTCTGTGCTCCCCAACACTCTTAAAACGATCGAAAGCATCTGTACTGTTTTTAAATGAGAGGGGAGGCTTCCTTTCATTGACTTTGACAAGTTAAGACCATGCTTTCGTGAAACGCGTGGTAGAACTACATATGATTTCCCCGTCAACTGGCAACTCAGCTTGTCAAGGTCAAAGGAAGGCAGCCACCTCTGTTATTTTAAATGAGTATATTTTTTTTTACACCAACGCAAGCTAGCACTTTTTTATTGCTTATGACGAAGGCATTCCTTTTATATCCAAAAACACTTAGCCCACGCACAAGAAATTAGGCTTTTTGCGATGTCTGCACTAAAGAGGCAAACATGACATGGAAGGAAAAATAGGAAGTAATCAATACTGACTGATTCTTCTGTTAAAAATCTACTCAAAATGGACAAAGGGATTAAAGAATTCTTGTATAAAAAAGGGAAACTGCAAAAGGAATCAGATGACAGAGGCGAGAAAATCCAATTTCGGCAAGAAAGCAGTTTGGACCTTCGAATTGCAATGTAAAATGCATTAAAAACGTTATTTATGTTACTGTTATGTTAGTGTGCATTTAGTTTACAATAAAAAATAGATGTCAATTAACCAACAAGATTTATTACCTGCGTTTTACCATTTAAAGTATCGTAGGAAAACTTGTTCCTGTACATTTTTAGTAGACTGGAAAACTTGCCACGCTCACTGGGCACATTTTCCAACGTAACATAATTTGACATAAGTAAAATGATATTTTATAGACTTAAAAATAAATAAAAATTAAAATGCAAAAATAAAATCATAAAAAGTTAGAAAATTAGCCCTGGTCTTCCCTACTCAAAATGGAAGTATAACTTTTCTCACTTATTTCTTAGCAAGTATTTTTTACTGAAAAAATCTCTTCAAAACAAAAAACTTTTTTCCTGTAAAAAAAATTGGATTTTGTTACTTTTATAGTAAAAAAGCTGCTTTAATGAAAATATGCAATTCATTACAGAATTTAACAGAATCAATCCTTACAGAATTTTATTTTAAACGGTTCTCAACAAGCGCCAAAAATGATAGTTTTTTTTATGTTTATTGGAGAGATAATATTTTACAGTATACAATTGAATGAAGACGATCTTAGTTGCATTTCAACTGATCACTTTCAGCTCTTTTAAAATTCTTCACATAAAATTTTTCTTTTATTGCCATACATAAGAATCTCAATATATAATAGTTCTTTTGCTTGAAGACCTTTTTATAATAGTCTCTTTATTTTTACACACTCATTTCAATAAATTAAAAGTAGCATACATCTATAACTATTTTATGGTAATGATTCACCACTTTTATGCGTTTTTCAAGAAAAGGAACATTTCGATAAAGAAGTCGTTAAAAGAATTTTTTTTTAGATTTTTGAACATTTAGAATCACATAAATGAGAATTTGAAGCTTTCTCCTATCTCTGAGCTCATTTTCAAACAATAAAATTACCCTAAATTCTCCTTATCGTCCAGAATGTCCCCCTATTAAAAATAAATTAAAGGGTTTGATCGAAAAAAAAGATTTCTTCAGCAAACGATGTTGGTAATTTATTCTGGATGAATAATTCAAAAGCAACAATTTAGTATTTACAGATATTGCTAAAGCAATTGAATTTTTTTTATCATAAAGTGTTATGCAAGTTATAAAAAGAAACAGTAATGATGGTAGTGTTAAGTAATAAAGAAAACTGACAATAATTTATTTTGAAAGCATATATTGTAGATATGATAGTTTAATCTTTAATCTTTTTCTTTATAAATGAAAAGCTTTAGTATGTTTATCTTTTATGTCTTTTAATGATTACTTTGATTTTTTTTTATGATTTCCAATTCTTTGGCAAATTGTATAGTAATATATTTATCACTACTAGTACATATTACATGAAGCAACTAGTAATAACTATAATGTAACTAAGAAGATATATATAAATACTGAATCTATACATCAGATCTTTAATTGCAATTGTGAAAATCATTTTAATTTCCAACACATCTTACACAATAGATAATAAATTTAGGGTAAGGGAAAGTTGTGTAAAACCGTGTAGGTGGATAAAACAGGGAACCAGGCTTTATGGATTTATTTACGGCAGTATCTAGCCAAAACTTTTAGAATTACTTTTAGGCGAGCTGCATGCCAGTTCCCAGTAACCAGAAGTCGTGTAAACGAACTCATTTTGCCGTGGTGATTTTTTTATAGATTTAACGCGAAAATGTTAAAAATTCGACGTCTCAATATTACGTTACCAATCCTAAATATCTAAAAATTTAGATTAGATAAGTATAACGTATATGTTAGTCTATCGCCTACTCGTTATTTTAACATTTTGCATTGGTATCTAAGAGTTATCTAAACAACGCTGGAGTAACATTTCATCAAAATGGCGTGGTCGGACAAAACCTGGATGCAGATGGTTGGACATAACCGGGAAATTTCCGGTTTTAGACAACACATTTATTTGCGTTATTGCAATAGAATTAACATGTTTATGCATTGTTTAACGATCTATAAATATTTAAAAACTATACAAAAAATATTATTTACATTAAGTTGTTATACAGAAGATTGTTTTTCGTCATTTATATTGCAACATCTGTCCTTATTTCAATCCCCTAAAAATTAGAAGTCGAACAAGAAGAAAAAGAAAAGATGGAAAAATAAGACAAGAAGAACTTAAACCTGAAGCGAAGTTTTCCATGATGACAGAAAAAAAATAGAAAAACTGACGTTAAAACGAAAAGGCCTAAAAAAAACCCCCTTGACATCAAACGAGAAGGAAGATGAAAGTGAAGCATGCATATTTTTCAACGGCTTACACGAACAATCTAAACTTAAAGAGAGTTGGATACAGTATCTTCATTGCAGAGGGTTTACACATAAACCATGCAGCAATGCAAATGAATAAATTCAAACTTTCATTTGTGATTTTTGGGCCTAACAATTTTAACTTTTAAAGCATAACTTAACTCATTTTTATTTTATGTAGATTTGATATAGATTCACATTTTATAAGTATAACATGTCAATTTTTCTTCAATAAATAGTATTATTGCAAAATTACAATGTGCTTTTATTTATTTTTTCTACTTTTCGGTTTTATCCGACCTCGTCGGACAAAACCGGGACACTGCACACTTTTGAAAAAAGTGTTTTTATGTTCTGAATTTATGTTCGTGACTGAATGAATACTTTTTTTCTTCCTAAGGAATCAATTTATCGTTTTAATACAAATTTGGACTGTTTTGTTCACATATTGCGCAATAATAAAAAGAAAAATTATTAGGGTCCCGGTTTTATCCGACTTTCCCCTACATATATATAAAGTTATATATATAAGATTATGTATATTAGGTTGTATTTATTTTTTTAAATGCTATAAGGATTCCTACAGATTCAGAAAATACAACTTTTAAGAATTGTTGCATTGAACACATTTTAAATTCCATGAATTTAGGTTCTTCGAATGCTTATAGTTAGATATTTTTTATAATAAAAACATGTGTCTCTTCAGAACTGATCTGTTCGCTTCACCTGATAGGTATTACATAACTGTTGAATTATAAGTGGGAAAATAAACAATTATGAAGGTAAAAAGGATTACGTGCGTTTGAAAACTCGCCATGTACAAAAAAAGGACTGAGTACAGAGTACAGAGAATCCGTACAGAGAATCAAAATTTGGGAAATTGTGATAAAAATCCAATTACGACCCATTGGTTTTCGTTGCAAACAAAGATTTTACAATGGCAAAAATACAAGAAATTTTTTTTATTTTTATTTTTTGCACATTGTTATATTTTTGCAATATTGCATGTTTACCAAGAGAATAAATTGATAAAAATAACCTGATTATTTAAATTTTGCATAAAGCGAAATTTGAAACTCACGTGAGGTCTTTTTGCATTTTCCGAAGATATCTACGAAATCTCTTCGAAACACATGCAAATAATAAGAAAATCATATGTAAAATTTAAATTCCATAATTTTATTTTTTAATCAATTATTCACTTTTGCCAAGTTTATCCTCAGGATATCATGAAATTTTACAATAATTTGAAATTCTATCTTTCACTAAGTTTTTTAATTTTAATTTTTTTTTTTTTTTTACTTATTATTTTCTAATTTTGAGATATACTGCAAAATTTGGCCTGTTACATCTATTTTGATTGGTTATTTCAACAAATAGCTGGCAGTATTGTTTGAATCTCTTACATTGTAGATCGGGGAATGTTATCATTTTATTGATCTGTTTTACTGACAATTTCTTGATATCTAAATAAAAGATATGTTACCAACATCTAAAATGTAATCTGCAAAACAAGTAAATGTCTTTAGGTTCTACCGGTAAATTATGAAAATTTTTATGCATCATCTATGAGTAGCAGCCATCATACAATGTCATAAAAATAAATTACAAATGGAGATTGATGTGAAAAACGAAACAGCTCTCACTAACCAATGTAACTTTTTAAATTTTATTTTTTATTTTGTTTTTTGTTTTGGTGTTTTCTAATTTTTAGATATACCTCGAAATTTGGTCTGTTACATCAATTTTGTTTGATAATTTCAATAAATAGCTGGTAGTATTGTTTGGATGTCTTACACTATAGATCTGAAATTTTATTATTCTATTGACCTATTTTACTCACAATTACTTGATATCTAATTAAAAGATGTGGTACTAATATAAAAAAAAAATATTTGCAAAATAACTATCTTTAGGTTCTTCCCAGTTAACTGGGAAAATTTCTCAGCATTACCTGATGAGTAGCATCCATCATACGATTTCATAAACATTAATTACAAATAGAAATTAATCGGGAAAATTAAACAAACCTCACTAACCGGAGACAATATTACGAGAAGACGCATTAAATGGAGAAAATTGTATATGTTCCATTAAGAGGTAAATATTATTAATTTTTAATCGTACAACGATTCATAATAAATTGCTATTTATCATTAATAAATACACGGCTATTAAAAAAAAACGTGGACAAAATGATATGACAAATCAAGCATACAACAAGGATAAAAAATCACATAGTAACATAGGGTCGCAAACTACTTATTGAGTCACAAATATAGGGTGCTTCATTCCAGCTACACCCGGTTTGAAAGTAATAATTTCGAGGAAAATAAAAATATTGTAATGAAAATGCAACGACATGTACCTTATTTTGTATGAAATATGATAACGTTAAGAAAAGATCTGAAAAAACATATTGCTCAAGCAATGGATGATACCGTATAAACTGATTATCAAAGTCCAAAATGTGAGGTGCCAAGTGCATATTGCTGGTGCGCATAATGCAAACTTCTACCGCTTTTGTTTGGTGTAATCACATTTAAAGCAAAGGTGATAATATCTGTTAAACGTTTTATTATAATATACTTCAGTTTTCAGAAATTTAATACCATCAACGCAAATTGAGTTAGGATGAAACACTCTGTATTTTTGACTCAATAAGTGGGTTGCGGTCCTATGTTCCTATGGGATTTTCTATTCTTGTCTTATGCCTGATTTGTCATATCAGTTTGTACACGTTTTTGTGAATCACCCTGTATATCAAAATATACCACAGAATCCAGTGCTGTAGTTGGGAAAAAATATTTGTGGGAACTTACCTTTACATAGAGAAGATTATGATGCTACCAGACTTTTGTTAACCCAAAAGACAATTTGAAACATTTAGCTAAAAGCAGATTTTTTTTAAATTGACAGTTATAATTATATTGAAGTTTTTGTAGTAATATAATTTGTTTTCATTCAGTAAAAATTGGGCAGCTGATATCAGTTCAGAACTTTTGCCCCCTGAATACTAGGCCTCAGCGCTGGCAAAATAATGGCGGCTGCCGAAGGTGGACTCTTTTCAGCGTGTCTATGGTTCCTTCAGTTTTGATACCAATAACTTTTTTAAAGATTTTTCTGCAATTAAAGAAGTCTAAGAAATCTTCTATACGATACTGGAGTCAAAACTTAGTGGACCATGCACACGTTTAAAAAATTCCGTCTTCGGCATTTTTTGTGTAAGAGCTCAGGCTTAGTATTCAAGAGGCGGTGGCAGCACGACGGCTTCAAGACACCTGACTGGTTGAAATATCTCCTTTCTTGATGAATGGAAATGGATCTTCTTAAAACTAGCAAAATTAATGTTTTGCTTTAAGAAAAAATAAATTTCGCTTTAACGCATTTTTTTTTTCCGTAACAAGCCAAATATTTCTAGGAACGGCGCTCCCAAGCGTTCCCACCCAATTACAGCACTGACAGAATCTTGACATCATTTCTTTCAAATAACCATAAATATTATAATCGTTAAACATGCCTATTATACGCAATATTGAACGGGATAATCCAGATAAGCTTCCCGGGGTAATCAAATTTATGAGACTTTACTTATAGTGGCATCCCTTCTTTGTATCACGACCTTATGTCCATAATAACATTTTTCTTCCTTTTTTCTAGTACAAAAGAACCGCCCAAAAGGGGGCTTTCTTAAGGACAGGAAATCTCGAAGGGAAAAAAGGATTTGCGCTTTTGTGATATTCAATCGAAATACTACTCAGCACAGTAGTTATTCATTCATTCTGAGGTCTCAATGCATTATCCTTCGAATTATGATTATTGGAATTAAACTTGTTAAAAATAGTTTACTAAGATTAATAGTTTAAAAAAATAAAATAACAGAATAGATGAAGCAAATTGTGAATCGATTTTGAATGATAATCAACTAAAGTTCCAAGATTTGTCTTAGAGAATATATTGATTATTTTCACGACTTGGGAGTTTTTAGATTGTTTGGTCTTCGGAAAAACAATTTTTTTTTCATAAGACACCAGTGATTTTTGGTTATGTAGTGTATGCAACTTTTTAATCAGATTTGATTCTGAACTTTAATGTCTTTTTAAAAAAGTTCCTTCTTAATGACACATTTTCTTAAAAAAAAAAAAAAAAAAAAAAAAAAAAAAAAAAAAAAAAAACAAGAAATTGTTATTTATTATACCTAAATACATAGAAAAATACTTAGGCAGTCTATATTTCATTTCGAATAATCATTAACATTATATACATTAAATATATTTGAAGCTATTCTACGCATTATTGAACCAGTCAATCCGGACAACCTTTCTGAGGTAATCAAATTTATGAGACTTTATCGATAAACGTAATTCTTCTTTGTATCACGACCTTACGTTGCTAATGATACTTTTTTTTTTCTTTTTTCCTTTTTCTTTTTTTTTTCTCTTTTTTTCTAGTACAAAAGAAACACATGGAAGGGGTGATACTTAACGAAAAATCTCGAAGGAGATGGAATTGACTTGTCTGTTATTCAATTAAAATATTGCTCATCATAGTATAATAGTCATGTTTTATTCTTAGGTCTCTTTGTATTATCCTTTGAGTTTCAATTAATGTGATCAAGTAAAAAAAAAAAAGGATAACCCACTATATATGAAATAAATTGTACATCAATCTTGAACGAGAATGATTTAAACTTCCAAGATTTATCTGTGAGAATATATTGAATATTCTTGCATTTTAAATGATCTGTCAACAGGATTAAGGTCTTTGGAAAAATAAATCACCAATTTTTTCCCCCTTAAAAGACACCAGTGATTTTTGGCTATATAGTGTATGTACAAGGCCGTAGTTAGAAGGAAATAATAGGGGGGGGGGGGGGCTCAAGAAAATGTAGGAGGCTGAAGAAAATATAGGAAGGGGGAAGGCTCATATTTTCTCTCATGCAAAAAGATAAATTAGTGATTATTCACATTGTACTTACTATGTTTCTCATTAAACAGTTGTAATAATTTCATTTTATGCTAAGAAAGTTATAGGATGATGAAAAATTCGAGTGTATAACTAGTTCAATATTAAACATCATGTTAGCTTCCTATGTGCAAATAAGATGAGCAAATGATGAAACACTTATTTTAGTAACAATATAGTATTTTTGTAAAACTGTGAAAGGTCTTCAAAACTAAATTAGATTTTTGAATAGAATTTCATTTTGATTTTCAGACTATAAATTCATTTAGTGACCTAAGAAACTTTTCCAGGGAGGGTTCAAATCTTTTAGAGGAGGGGGGGGGGTTAAATCGCCCATAGCACCTCCTTAGCTACTGCCCTATGTATGTAACTTCTTTATCAGATTTGTTTCTGAATTTAATGTCTGTTAGGAAAAGTTCATTATTAATAGCATATTTTCTAAAAAAAATATTTAAGTTATAACAAAAGAATATTAAAAGAAATAGAGAAAGAAATAGAGAAAGAAATATAATTAAGTTTTAATAAAAGATATGCTTAAAATTTATAGCAATAAAATTTCAATTATATTAGAAATTGTAAGAAAAAACTGCGAGAATGTGCAAGTTTTATGCATCTGGCACTTATATTAAAATAAATATCATATTTATGGATAAATATGAAAAAGCATTCTCAACAATTTTGGATTCATCTTCATGAATTATTCATTTCTTGTAAATGATTCGCATGTCTGAATTTGTGAAATAGAATTTGATTTTCTTCGTAATGATATATGAATGTTCACATTTTCTTTCAGAATATCTGGTTTGAAATTATTTTCTTATTCCTTAATAAAGTCTAGCTTCATTGAAGTACAAATTTTCATAGATTTGCATTGCATTTAATGAACTCATTCAAGATATTTATTCTGTAAGTCACAGAATCTCTTTTTCCTAGTTTCATTGTATCATCATTAAAAAAATCTTTAACTTGTGAACCATAAAATTTATTTCAATTCATCGCAGGACAACTTTAGTATTTATTTATTTATTTATTTATTTATTTATTTTTTTAAGAATAACATTGAGTATTGAATGAGACTTTATTTATTTATTATTAAATAATAGCATTGAGTTTTGAATGAAACATTTTTTATTTATTTATTTGTTATTTAAATTTGACAACTATAATTTTCAGTTGAAATAGAATCCCTTCAAATTGTTGTAGTTATTTAGTAGAATGGTTAAAAATCAAAATTATTTTTCGAAATCTTAAGGCTGTTTTCAAATCAAAAAAAGCAATTTTCTGACATAAATTTTAATTTATTTTTGCTCGGAAATACATGAATCTAGCAGGTGTTGTTGTTTAAAAACTATTTAATCCAACAAATCTTCTCTTTTTTTTCATTCACTATAGATTTTGCAGAAATGAATGTCAAAATGGGCGTTTTGAACCACCGACTTTTCCGCGCAAGAGAAGAAAAGAAAGTCAAACTGGGGTGAAAAAGGCGATGTCTCCTGATCAAAAGAGTTTATAAATCAATCGGTAATTTGTTAGTCAAAAAATGGAAATTGGAATAGATTCCAAATCGTTTCCATGGTCAGGCTTAGCTATTTTTCTTATCTTTCCACTAAAAAAGGAATTTTTAAATGTGTCAAACAGTTTATCGTTTGTTGAGCAGAGCTGTTGAGAGCAGCCTTAACAAATAAATGCCAATAAAGCTTTAAAAAGCATTTAATCTATATCCATGAACAAAAATTATTCGCTTTTCAAATATAGTTTAAATTGGAATTTATTCATTTGAAAATAAAGAAAAAATATATTTTCTAACGAAGCGATTATGCAAAAGCAATTTTCTTTTGAATTAACAGTGTTGAATTCAGGGGAGCAATGAGATGGAAATTTTGTGTTTTTAATGATCAAAAAGTGCCAATCTCCCTCCGGAATTCTATAATGCCCCCCTCCCCCGGAGCCACAAAAATTCCTTCGAATAAAAGTATCTGAATTCGACACTGATATTAAATATTTTAGAAAGATACTACCTCTGACAATAAAGTTCGGTGAATAGTCCTGTAGCATTAATGTAGATGAAATATTAACAAAAATTACCATACCATCCTTCAAAATAGTCATCTCCCATAACTATGCACCGCTGAGATCTGCTATACATGTCCTGGGAAATTCGCAAGAAGTCTTCTTTTTGGATGCAGTACAAAAGCTTAGTCACGTTTCGCTGGATGTCAGCAATAGGGTCAAATCTCTTTCCAAGAGAGTTTGGATAGTGAAAATAGGATGAAGTCTGAATGATTGAGATCTGGCGAGTATAGTAAGTGTTCAGTTTGCACCATTTCTCATGAATTTCTTTCGGTGTCTTGCAAAACGTAAAACCAAACTTTAAACTGATCTTTTATTCGTTCATTTTCCTGTTTTCAGTTAAGAACCAACACGCTGAACAAGCATTTAGTAAAGCACGTCTTACACAGAACTTAAGCGGTTTTCAAATGAACAATGGTGGGGGAAGATGGCCAACACTTGCCTCTAAGTGGGTGCAGCGTTGTGTTTCCCAAGTGTTACCAGATCAGACGTTCTGAATTCATTCACCGAATTTTATTGTCAGAGGTAATATTTCGGAACGTGAATGATTTAAATTAAAGGATTCCAAGGAAATAGAGATGCTTTATTACATGGAAAAATGAAAAACAATATGTCTTTTTCATTAATTTAATCAAGAGATGCATGTCGAAAATTCAAATTTCTTTACAATAAGAGCAATAATGATGCGTTTCTCAACTGTAAATAGTCACAAAAATAAGCATATTTCTGAAATAGAAATGTCATTTTTTATTTGGTACTAAAATAACTGGAACGTCAAATAATAATTGTCATAAAAATAGATTGTATAGTAAATGACATCGTTGTTTTTATTGCACATATGTAGATAATAAAAAATGAGGATTGACTTATTGTGAAGTTAAATAAATAAACAAGAAATGAGTTTATGAATATAAATCTATTTCGTACTGATAACGTATTTGATTAAATTTACAGGATTTTACATTATTTCTTTACACATCATTTCTTGAATAAATTTGCAATAACTTTTTTAATTTATATTATTTTTTTAAACATTAAACAAATGATGAAAAAAAATGAAATTGATTCATATTTTGATATATAGTGGGTATAAAAGTTGTGCTTTCGTTATTATGTAACGGGTGATTCAAAATAGATGAAATTGATTGTTTATTAACCCTTTATTGTACTCTTTTTTCTATTTGTATGAAAAAAAATTTAAAATCCATACATTAGTTTAATAATAAGAAGAATAACTTAAAAAAAAATGAAATTTGCAGCTAAAATTTGATAGTTTATGGCGTTTATCTTGTACCTCCAATTAGGGTTTTTAAATATTGTACTGCTATATTTTGCAATTAAATGGTCTTAAATGAATTAATTTTATCTACTTAACACTCTGCAACTTTTTCTAATATTAATATTTTTAAATATTCATTAAATATAATAAAAGTAAATTTTGCCTTAATAGCTTGATTCTTTTTTTTTTTTTTTTTATAAGAACAAATTTTAATTTTTGTCAAATGCAGCCATTTTACATAAACAAAATAACTAATATTCTATTCTTTGCACTGTTCTTAATTAGTTGCAATAATCATATTGGCCAAGTTCATGGCACATAATGAGAATTATAGTGTCTTTAAGCATGTGCCCATGTGGGCATACGGTGCAGTGAAGGATTAAATCGCTGATGATAGAAATACGTCCAATTACAATATGTATAAAAATGAACTATACCAGAGTTCCTAACTACTCTGACATAAAGACAATCTAGTGGACGAGTGAGTTTATAGATTTTATTGAATCCTAACATGTTTGCGTGAATGAGAACCATTCTGTAATTTCTTTAATCCTTGTAAGGTATCTATATGATCCTTGGAATCTGATCGTGGGGTTTTTTGTACAATGATAGTTCAGTTAAATATCTAAGATTGTGTAACAGCTATATATAGTGCTGTAGAAAAGGTTATGAGTGGATTAGGAACGGGAAACGGTCATTGCAGCAACTGAGAGTTACAATGTTGGCGCATGCGTATTTGAGCTGGGATTTGTCGTCTGCGCGTTAATCGAGATTGAATATAAACATGGCTATATTTTATAATCGGATAAATTTGCCTCATTTGCAAGCAGCTCTATAGCATACACAGTAGCATAAGGGATTTGAGCTTTTTCTGTGTCAGTTTGAATCCCGTTCGAACTTATTTTTCGAAACGAAAATTTATTTCTGTATTAAAAATAGGAGTTTAGGTATTGAAATAACTATAAATAATTCTAAATAACAAAGAAAAAAATTCTGGTTTGATTTGTATTTTTTATTTATTTTATTTGTTTACTTTTATTATTATATTATTATTATTTTTGTTATTATTATTTTACTTTTCATTACGTATAAAAACATGCAAAATTTCGTAGTTAAAAAATTACTTATACGCGACAAAAAGTACATTTAATTTCTATTTTTGGAAAATTTCAACTATCATACATACTTTTTCGATTGCGGTTCGAAAATGATTGATGAAGATTTTCGTTCTAAAAAGTAAGACAGGTTGACATTACATCGCAAATCTCAGTTGCTGCACGACTAGCCATTAGAAGCCTCCATGGATTTAGGAGTTCTCTTGTAAAATATTGGTCATGTACTGCCTTCAAGTAGAATTTCCGATTAGCTATTGGATAGAGTTCTAAGTAATGTTTTGGCAAAAAATTGATCGTTCTATTTTAATTAAGGAGGTTTTAATAATTAAATATTTCTATTTTAATTAAGGAGGTTTTGAACCTTAATTTGAAATTAAGGTTGTTCTCAACTGCTCTGCTCAACAAGTGCAAAACGTTTTGAAGCATTTGCAAATTTATTTTTTAACGGAAAAAAATAAGATGGGAAAGCCTAACTATGGAAGCAATTTGGATTTGAAATGAATTTTCCATTTTTTTAATCAATATATTACATATTGAGTTACAAATGATTTCGATCACGTGATAAATACGTTCTTCACGCCTGTCTAAGAAATTATTCTTCTTTCGTGCGGAAATTCGGTTCAAAACTTTGACACTATATTCTTAAAAATCTACTGTATTCGCAAAAAAACAGGAAAATGGTTGCGATTAGTTTGTTTCTGAACAACAACACCTGCTAGTTTTATGCATTTCCGAAAATAAATAAATTAAACTTGTGCCATAAATTTGCCTCTTTTGATTTATGATCAATGATTAATTGATTAATTAATTATTGATTGATTAATTAATTCAATGATTAATGATTAATATGCAAATACGTGTTATAAATTGTTAAAGGCTTGGAATGAACTGACCAGCAATTCGATTATTTTTTATTGAAAACGGCAACATAAACGTATTTTACTTCAATTCTCGACACATTATTTCTCAAATTATGATAAAATAGAATTAATCTACTGTTGTGTAACCGTTATGTATAAAAACGATCGAATGACTGGAATGTTTGATACAAGATTTCGACAGTCAAATAATAATCAATAATTCGAGGGAGGTTCAATAATTATTGTCCCTAATATATAGAAAATATTTCTACTGTGATGATTGTTGTGGAATACCGAAGCGTAATGTCTTAGATGCTTATGCCTAGTTTCAGAACCGTAGCTACTATATTCGCATAGCTTTGTAGAGCGGATAGTCCAAGAGCCGACCGCATAAAACCCTAAGTCATCGAGCATAACAAAATTTACTTTATTTTATGGAAGAGTAGCAATAGGGGAATCGAATGATCCATGTCTGCTGGAAGCGAAGTGGTGCATAAGCCAAAAATTAATATCATTAGTGGTTGACTCGTAGACTTAGCATTATGTTTTCCTGCACCCAATTTTCCATGTTTTCAGACATTTGATGTTATAGGAAACACAACGTAAAAAGTACGAATGAACCACTAGTGGTACCAATTTTTCGCTTTTGCACCACTTCGCTTCCGGCAGACATGGATGGTTAGATTCCCCAATTACTACTCTTCCATAAAATAAAAGAAATTTTTCTTGTGCTCGTTGACTTAGGGTTTTGTGCGGACGGCTCTTGGACTTGGAGTGAAAGTTTGGGAGTGGGGGTAAAACGCTGATTTTTAGCTTATGGGGATAGATTTGTGACAGTGGATGCGACGTAAATACTGTTGTTTGGACTCGGGATCATAGTGATATAGCCATATCTCATCCACTGTAGGAAATTTAGCCTCACAAGCTCCAAACCAGCATTTCACCAACACTCCCTTCCTTAAAAACTCCCTCAAAAGAAGGTCACTTAACCTTCAGCCCTCCCTTCAGCAGTGACGGCTCTGAAACTATTCATATAGGCATTTATGACATTAGGCTTTGATATTTCACATAAACAATCGCAGTACGAATATTTTATATACACTACATAATGTTCAATAATTATTGAAGCACCCACGTACAGCGCAAAATTACCATTATATTAGTTAGAAGCTAAAATTATCATTTTAGAATGCAATTTCCTATAGTGAATAATCAGAACATATTAATCCTTTGCAAAATTTATATTAGATTCCAAAAAGGGTTAATATAGAAACATGATATACAAACTTCATTTTCGAATAACTGAAATCTTTCTTTTCTAGAGTAATATAATTGACATCAAAGACATATTTTGAATGCTGACAATATTAAGGTCTTTTAATAAGCTGGTTTGGTTTATGTAGACATATATTCATAGCATGATATAAGCCTTTTAAATGCTGATTATTAATTATTGAAAGGTTTTCTGTTTGTTCAATAGTAGAATATGATGTTGATGTAAAAAAGATAATTAAAATAAATTTTTATTTTACATTTTTAAAATAGGAGGATTTAATATGTCGTTGAATATAGAAAAAATATATTATTTAGTTTCTCATGGTTATTCTCATATGCAAAGTGCGCATTGCTATTATGTTTCAATAAATAATTATTAAATCTTTAGTCATAATAGAAATAATAAAATGGTAGTAATCCAATTCATTTAGCCAATAGTTTCATCCAAATAAGATAATATTTAAAATAACACATGACTTATTTTTTAATTACTTTTCAGGTCATAAAATATTTGTGACAATAATTATGCAGTAATTTATGCATGCTCATTAATAAAAAGTAATTGGGACTCTAAGTCATCCGTATAAAAACTATAAATTGAGCCAAAGTACAGTAAAAAAAACTATTCAATAATAAATAAAAGATTTTTATACCTGAAATATTACAAAAACTCGATTAATCCCCAGGAAATATTTCTGTATATAACTTAAATGATACTTTGAAAATATGATTGTAAGTTGTATGTGGTCTGACCAACATACAGTTCATACAGGATCATAAAATTTTATTTTATCACATTTAGAGTACATCAATCAATCACAACCGTTTAAAATACTCACAATTGCACAAATAGTCTAATCCAATCACCATACACATTGACCAAAAATTACTAAAAATTCTTTAGAAATCAGGATGTTCTTCTTTGTCATCACTTCTGGGTCGAAATCATCTCAGTGGCGTTTCGCTTACCATTATAATGTACCATTTACCCCCAATGACTTTTTAAAGATTATTTTTTAAATCCAAAAGAACAAATTTACAACATAAGTTTTAATTTATTTATGTTCGGTTGTATACAGAAATTACAAATAATTCAAACGGGTATCTATTTATCTATCTATCTATCTATCTGCCTCTCTCTATCTCTTTATATATTCATATATATAAATATATCCAGGAATGTTAGACCATTCCATATGTATCAGAGCATATATTGATTATTACCTAAAATTTATATATATACATATAATTTAATTAGAAAATTGTTGTTACTGAACAGCAGATTAATTATATCGATCGAAAAAAAAAATTTAACACTTTGACATTTTATAAAATCCTTATTAGGAGAAATACTTTGCTATTTATTGTATTTATTTTGCGGTGAGGAAATTAATAATTCTCGGTGATGTAATAATTAATTCTCACACTCCCACTCTTTAAACTAAATTTATTTCATCGTAAATTTAATGATTTGAAGCGACATGCAATTTATTTTCATAGCATTTTCATTAAAATAGAAGTGTGCGCTTCTATTGTTAAAACGGTATTCCAGTTTCATCTATCCAAACTTTCCAGACATCCCTGAGTATATTTCATGAATCAAGTATTGTATTCCTGACACCATCAACAGTAAATGTATTTTCAAGCGGAGTCTATTTATTGTATGAAATATCTCGCATATAGCTCGCCTAACATTCCTCTAATAGCGGAATTCCATGACTGCAGGAGATAACAGGCAGGCTTCTAATGATGTTCCATACACACTACTTTTAAATGAAATAATTCAAATGAGTACAGACTATTAAATCTTACTTATACAACATAGGAATAGAGTAGGTGTTATGCAGTTAATGAATAGTGGAATGTTTGTGGAATATAGTTTCATACATTATGAGTTAAAAAGTTTGAAAATAAGTGATAATGATTAATGAAATGTGGGAATGAGCAAGACTTGATATTGTCATGCATTATAAATTTAAAAAGTTTGAAAATTAATTTTAACCTAATTTGTTTCTAAATAAACAACTATAATACTTATTTTATTTCTTATATGTTCAGTTTTGTAAAAAAAAAAAAAAAAAAAAAAAGTCAAAATATACTAACAAGGAAGGTCTCCATACGGGCATACTCCGAAAAATCTGAAAAAATTGTAGAATGTTCTTCTCATGAGGATATATACGTTTATAAAAAAAATTTCGGCGGAACCTCCTTTCCCTGTCCGTAAAAAAATAATGAAAATTTCGTTATTTGGCGATTTATCATCGGTTGGCGAGGAAAAGCAATTTCAAAAAATGTTTGTTTTTTATTTCGAACGCTATTTAAAAAAAAGTTTCATGTTCAACGTGTTTAGATAAATTAAATATCTTTGTTTTTGTCAATTTTAGTTTGTTTTAAATATAATTTCGTTATACTTATGTTTATCTGTATTTAATTCAAATTTAACCATCAAAATTTGAGATTTGAAACGAAATTCAAATTTAAATTAATTAAAATTGTTTCAAGTTTAAAGTTCAACTGAGCATTTTCAATTCAATTTTGTTGCTATGGAAACCTTTTACTTTTGAATACGCTTAAATGTATAAAAATAATTTTACTGAATAAGAATTTTTTGTTATACATGAAAATATTTTTTCCAGAGGTAAATTAAATAACTACAGCAACAAATAATATATACATATGCACTTTAATATCTATACATATGTATGTATAAAATATATAAAACTCTCACATTGTTTATGTTTAAATTTATCAAACACCATTTACGCGGATTCTAAAAATCCAAAAGTTTTCAGTTGCATTAAAATCGTTTACTTTTGGCGGGGAAAAGTGCTGTTCGCCAAATCGTGTGACACTTTTGTCTTTTCACGCCAAATGTTTGAAAGTATTTAATTTTTTTACATGTTTTCTTCTGTATTTCCGCCACTAATTTTCACTGATTCTTCATTACATACATGAGTAGCTTAATAAGTATTTTTTTTCAAAAAAAATCTGAGTATGCCCAGTATGGAGACCTTCCTTGTAAGTATTTAAACAATTTCGATTTCTATAATAATGTACTGTATTAAATACCTTGCATATAACTTGATGCCTAACATTCCTCTAATAACGGATTTCTATGACTGCAGACGATAACAGGCAGGCATCTATTGACATTTCATAGAAAGTACGTTTAAAAGAGGTAATGCAAATGAGTACAGACTATTAAATATCACTTATACAACATAGGAATAAAGTTGGAGTTATGCAGTGGAATGTTAGGTGGGGAAGATAGTTTCATACATTATCAGTTAAAAAGTTTGAAAGTAAGTGATAATGAATAATGAAATGTTGGAATGAGCAAGATTTAATATTGCCATGCATTATAAATTTTGAAAGTTTGAAAATTAATTTAACCTATTTTTTTCCTAAATAAACAACCAAAATAATTATTTTCTTTCCTATATGTTCATTTTTGTAAGAAAGAAAAAAAAAGTTAGCAAATTATAATAATTATTTAAGTGATTTCTATTTCAATAATAATGTACTGTATTAAATAGCTTGCATATCACTTGCTTAACATTCCCCTAATAACGGAATTCCATGACTGCAGAAGATAACAGGCAGGCGTCTAATGATGTTGCATACACAGTACATTTAAATAAAGTGATTCAAATGAGTACTGGCTATTAAATCTCACTTATACAGCGTAGGAATAGAGTCGGAGTTACGCAGTTAATGAATAGTGGAATGTTGGAGAGCACAATAATTGATATTGCCATGCACTATAAATTTAAAAAGTTTGAAAATTAATTTAACCTTATTTGTTCCTAAACAAACAACTAAGATATTTGTTTGTTTTCTTTAATATACTCATTTAGGTACAATAAATAAATAAATGAATAAATAAAATAATATACATATAGATATAATAATTAGAAACTCGCTTAACATTCCTTTAATAACTCCCATGACTGCAGAAGATAACAGGCAGGCGTTTAATAACGTTCCATACACCGTAAAAAAAAAAAAAAAAAAAAAAAAAAAATCTGTAAACCTACAAAACTAGTTTTTGTAAAGCTTCAGAAATCTGCAAGTTTACTAAAATTTTATCTGTAACCGGGATATTTTATTTACCAGCGCATAGTACAAATACATGAAATATCTTAGTTTCACCTGTCAGCCAATCAGAATGGGCTTCAGTAGTGAGGTGATCATTGTTTACGCGACCACAGGAGCGGAAAAGACTTCCATCTTGAATCCCTTTTTGAGAAAGATTTCTAGTTAGGAAGTAAGTAAATAGTTATTCTTAATGTGTTAAATTTTGTTTTAACCTCTTCAGTCTGATTTCGCCCCCCAAGAGACACTAATGAACACTCTTTAAGCTAATTAAAATGCTTCTAGAATTGTTAAGATTACTTTTAGACTTCTTTTAATGAATGCGTGCACATTATAAGCATCGATATATTGACTGATATATCTTTGGAGATTTTTATAAAAAATTTAAAATGGTTTTTGTGATCCTTCGTAATATTAGTTTCAGGGCTGAGGAGAATATTTTTGTTCTAATTGATTCATACTAATTAAAAATAGAAAACTCGGATAAGATTGTTTGATTTTTTGTTATAATGTAGCATGATCTAGCAAGTAAATCTTTCTAATATTTTCTGTTAATTACATATATATCATTGTCAAATAACTATTTTATACGTGGGCGTTTATTACAAGTGAAATTTCTAATGTTTAATGTAACAAATCAAACTTCCCTTCTCTTTTTCTGAAATTTCCCTTATCCTTTTTGCCTCCTTCTCCAAAATACAAGAGATTAAAGTGTTTAAAATTTATTTTCTACTCTATTTGTTACTTTATAGTGAATAATCAATCCTAAATTTCATTAGCAATTGATTACATCACTTTCATTTCATTAAAAATTTCATCTGAATTTCACCCTCAAAATTTTGTTTTTGAATTTTCTCCATCCCATACGGTAACAGAACTTAAAGTTTAAAAACTCTGTAAAACTTTTTAATTTAAAATAAATAAAATCTGCTTTATGTGTTATTTTATTTTCACAATAAATTGCCAAATAAGATTTTTCTCACCACTCGAATTTTCCATTTCCCCATTCCTCCCTCACCCCTTCATATTGCGCTCTATGCTATGTATTCTAAGCACTCCTCATAAAAAACGCATAGAATTTTAAATTGTATAAAACTCTTTAGAGCCCAGTGGTGGAGGGGTGGGAGGTTGAAATTTGAATCATAGGGAAAGTTGAAAATTGTTTATATCCCTGTAGGTCTAGAATGAATATATTTATAATCGAAAAAAAAAAAAAAAAAAAAAACCGCCTTTATTAATTATCATAAAAATATCTAAAAAAAACTATTTTTATCAAAAGCATTCTCAATTCAAATGTTATAGAGATTAAAATTCTAAATAAAATAAGTACCGATAGTCAATATTTTTGTTGATTTTTTACAATTCTACTTACAAGTTTTAGCTAAATTACTAAGCAAGAGCTTTAAACCCCAATAAACGAGGTTATGAGTTCAAAGTGCTTCTGATTTTTATGTACAAGTATTTTTTAAAGATATTGAGTTATTATTTAGGGTGGATGTATTAAAAATTTTTTAAACCTTTTGATTACGGGTTGTAACCCAATAGTGGTCTATGAAAAAAAAAATGTTCAATGTCGCAACTAATTATGAAAAAGCTAGAATCTATTCGAGATCTATTATCGAGATCTTTAATCTATTCGAGATAAATTTGCAAAGAAGTAAGTTTCCTCCTACTGCCAGAAGAGCTTTTGCTTCTACGAACTTATCAATATCTTAAAATTTGCATTTTCATTATTTTTAAAATATTTCAAAAATGATTCGTAAGTGAGGGTAAACATTGTTTATTATATCCGATATTTGAAATATGTGTATACAGAGTGAATAACAGTGCATATCTATTATAAGTAAGGAAATAAAAAAAAAAAAGTGCGGGATATTTTTTTTTTTTGGGGGGGGGGGGGGAGCAAACAAATGAGTGTGCAAAAGCCTTTTCGCTAGAGGAAATTCAAAGTCAATTAGTAGCACGATTCTAACCTTCGATATTTTCCTTAAAGAACAAAGATTGTTTTTTTTTTTAAGATTTTCAATTAGTATACGACCACATTTTAAATTAATCTTTAACTGACGTTACTTATCTCACACACCGATGACCCCACACCTACCCCAATTTTCACAATCTAACTACAAACACTACCGAAGTTTTCTTTCATTTGAAACTTTTATACTATCATCAGAGACTTTTGAATAGGTGAATTTTTATTATAAGAGCACAAGATGTTTAGTACAAAAATTCCATCCTATAAGTTTATCGCGCCTTTTTATCATCTTTCGATGGAGACCGCTTCACAGTAGTTATGACAATTTCTGTCAGGTTAAATGTATAATATTGTAAAATCTTTGGAATATTGAAATAAAGTATTGTAGTACTGACGTAAAATTAAAACGATGGTTTAAGATTGGTGATATCAGTTGGACATGTAAAACAGCTATCATTCATGCACCTCTTTATCGATAATTACTAAATTATAATCCTCAATTAGCTGAAAGTAAGCTGAAAATTACGAATTCATCAAGCTGAAAATTACGAATTAAACTCTGAAACTTGAAAAACTCAGCGGTCTGTGAGACCGCTAATAGCAGTTAAGGAAAAAGCTCTACAGCATTTGTTTTAATGTTTTTGATAGTTAGTTGTTTTTGAGGTATTATTATGGTATTAAAAAAGAGTTTTATTTTAATTTTTTAGTTTAAATAAAAGAGTTTTATTCAAATTATTTTTTATTTTAAATCTATATGTATTTTCTAACGCTCGCCTAGTAAGAGAAAAAAAAATTAATATATTCATTGTAGACATAAAATGAAATGATTAAACCAATTTCCTGTTTCTCCTTAACACGTTCGCTGCCGCTCACGCGAAAACGTGTGATATAGCGCCAGCGTTAAGGAGCCACTCACGCGCCAGCGCGTGATGTGGGGTGTTGTCCAATAGCCAGTCACGCGCTTGCGCGAGAAAATCTTTCACTGATTCTTTGTTATAAAAAGGAAATCGGCTTCTGGGAAAAACCGACTTCTACAGCGCGGCATTAACTCTCATCACATCTTCATGGAAGCGGCAGCGAACGTGTTAATATTCTACCAACTAACCATTGGGCTATAAGTATTTTACGTATATTTGTAATTTTTTAGTAATGTAAATAAGTTATCTAATAAATCTCCCCTCATCTTAAAAAAAAAAAATAAAAATAAATAAATAAATTATCTTTTTGGCCTTTTAATATCTAAAGTTTAAAATCCTAATAATCTATGGCTTTTTAAAAATATTTTCTTGATTTATCTGTTACTTTATTGTAATAAAAAATAATCGATGAAGAACTCTTAACTTCTTTATTTTTCATTTTTGTGCACTATTTGTAAATCTTTAATATTGTAGATTATCAGTCGTTTGGTAACCTCCTCCCCTTCCTTTAAATATTAAATAAAATATGGTTATCTTTGTCTCCTATTTGTAATCGCAAAATTTAATTTTTTTAAATGTCTTCATCTTTTTACTCCTTTATTTAACATTTTATTATAACAGCAATTAACCACTTGGAATCTTCCCTCAAAGCAAGATTTTTATACTTGGTACCAGTGTTGAATTCCGCTGCTGGCCCGGGGGAGACATTCCCCCCCAGAGCAATGAAATACCCCCCCCCCCCCGGAAAATTTGAGATTTTAGGTTTTCATCATTTTTGTGCACTATTTGTAAATCTTTAATATTGTAGATTATCAGTCGTTTGGTAACCTCCTCCCCTTCCTTTAAATATTAAATAAAATATGGTTATCTTTGTCTCCTATTTGTAATCGCAAAATTTAATTTTTTTAAATGTCTTCATCTTTTTACTCCTTTATTTAACATTTTATTATAACAGCAATTAACCACTTGGAATCTTCCCTCAAAGCAAGATTTTTATACTTGGTACCAGTGATGAATTCCGCTGCTGGCCCGGGGGAGACATTCCCCCCCAGAGCAATGAAATACCCCCCCCCCCCGGAAAATTTGAGATTTTAGGTTTTCATTGGTCAAAAAGTGCAATCCCCCCCCCTGGAACTTTATAATCCCCCCCCCCCCAGAGCCACAGAAGTCCCTCTCGGAGAAAAGTGTCCGAATTCAACACTGCTTGGTACATCGTTTATATTCTGATAATTTCATAGACTTAAACGCGTAGCTCAGTTATATGTCTGTTAAATTTTGATTTATTATTTTTTTATATAATTTTAGAGGAAGTTTTATCTCTTTTTATGGAATATTAGCCATAAGAAAATTATCATGAAACCTTAGTTTTTAGAGCAAGAGATAGCATGGAATATATTTTTTCAAGTTTGTTTTTAAAACCATGTATAATCAGTGAACTCAAATGAACTTTTCAAACAAATTCCATATGAATGATTTTTTTGCTATTTTTCTGCCTAAAAAAATTTACTTGTTCGATTACAAATGTGTTAAATTTGTGTGTTTTTAATATTATTAATTGAATTATTCATACAGGAAATATTAATTTCGTTATGGGAAATTAATCAGAAATAAATATTGAAGAAATTTTGTTGTTTTATGTACAAAATGTTTATAAACTGAAGCCGGCACGTGATAAGATAAATTACGAAGAATCGTACTTGAAAATTATTTTAAAAAACATAATATACCGGTCATTTAAAATAGTTTATAAACAAATATAATTTTAAAATGGATTGTTTCCATATGACGTTCTAAAAATTGAAGGTGTGCGATGTTTAGACGTTTAAAAATTAGCAGTAGCAAAAATTCCGAATCCAGTATTTCATTTCAAATTGTTACCATTCGCAAGAGGATGTCAGTGTTATGCACAGATGTTTGTCCTTGATAATATAGATTTGTTTTTACATCAAAATCTTCAGTTAGTTATTTTGCTTTTCGAAATAGAAGTTTTTCACCCTTAAATCCGCTTATTCCTGAACCAAACAAGTATTAAATTGTTGGCTAAAAAAGTTAGCATATAATATTAAAATTTCAAAGCTTTAGTGTATAAAATTAAGTGTGGGGGGGAGGATAGGAAAGATTGGAAAATTTTTACAAAAATATTTTTTACCGATTATGTTTCGCAAATATAAAGTGGAAAATTTCAGAATAACATTGTTAAACATTTTAACACACTTTAAAATTATAAATTTGTTGATTCTAAATAAAATTTTAGACTAATAAATAAATTAATTTAATAAGAAAGTCACATCCCTCCCTCACGTAAGGGAGGAATGGGAAATGTTTTTATAATGAAAATTCGTATTTAACTTTCAATAATGTGGTAGAAAAAAATGGCAGATACAGTGTGATATTGTCGTTTCTATGGTTTATTGTAAATTATAACAATTATTTTATGTTAAATTCTGTTTTGTGAAATTTAAATCTAATGAAAAATATTCTTTTATACTGCTAGTGCCGTCAATTGATTTTGGAGGATGTACAATAATGGATAAAGGTACATACAAATAATATACTGACATACAAACATTAAATACAATAAACCCAACTGAAGTGAAAAATTAATCAGAGCCAAAAATCGAACCCAGGACCACAACATTCAAGCTGTTGCTCTATCCACTTTCCGGCCGATGCCTGAGTCTGCAAGTTGTCCCGTCATCCTAGCCTGTCTAAATTAAGGAAGATAACTTTATCCAACTTTGTTTATTAGTGAGAAACTGTAGACTCGGCCATCGACTGAAGTAGCTTAGTGGATAGAGCAACAAACTGGAATGATTGGTATCGGGTTCGATTCCTGGCTATGGCTATTTTTTCACTCTAGTTGGGTTTATTGTATTTAATGTTTGTGTGTCAGTACATTATTTGCATGTACCTTTTTTATAATTTTGAAGTATTTGTAAAATTCATTTATTCAATACGAAGGTGAATGTAGATTTTTTTTATAATATCAAATTCATTATAAATTTTATTAAATGTTTCTTTATTTTTCATGTTAACATACAACATTCTTCTATAGATGAATGAGAAAGCTGAAGTTCAATTTAAAAACAGTGCGAGCTTCCCTGACGCTGAAAAATAGATAAAGTCAGATGAGGAAAAGGAACCATTGTCTAAGAGAAAAATTCCTCCCCATACCTCACTCGGACCTTCTAATATGTTCTACAGCCCTGAAATTTTCAAATATTTAAAAATAATATCAGTTTATCGACCAGTTTCTAACACTATCTGAACAAGCAAATAAGTTTAATTATTGATATTTGAAGAAAATATGTTTCCAAAAATACTATCAATAAGTATGATTTTCATAGGTATTTGTATAAACTCTAGTTATGTAATATTTGTAAAATATGAGTCATATTAGAAATGTATATGTAAATCATTTTTATTGTGCAGAATGTAATAAATCGTTATTTGGAAATGAAATTTATTCATATTTCATTGTATTATGTCATTTAATCACATCGCATTTATTGGATGTACATGTATGCATATCACATTTATAATAAAAATGACTATTCATAATATTTTCCAAAGCATTATATACATTTCTATTTGTTTTAATTCTTATTTACATACATTTTCTGCTTTTAGAAAGTCTTCTTAGCCATCTCTAGTGCTTATAGCATACTGATAAGAACTAAAAAAAATGTGAAACCTGCCCATAATGACTGTTGATATGCTTAATATGGATTTTTGAGCACCTATGTTAATGTGTGTACATCATCTCTGTTATATGCAATTTTTTGAGTTAGATATTCTAATTCCAGAGCTGAATTAACCACAGTTGAATCCTACTAAATTCATGCAATTAGATCCATTCTTCCGGATCTTTAAGCCAGTTGAGAGTTTTAAAATTGTGGACCTATGAATAATTAAATTTTCCTTTTCACTATTTCAATATGAAACATAACTTTCAAGGAAAAAAATTATTAGAAAATGTCTAGTGTATTAAGTGTAGATAATGCAAGAAATTTGTAAGGAGAAAATCGAGGAAAAAGACAATAAAATAAATAAAAGGAAGAAAGTTCCTAGTGATTAGTGACAACTGTACGGAATATTCAGCAAAAAATAGAATAATAGGTTAAAAAAAGATATTTTCTTAAATATGGCATTCAGGTAGAGGCATTTTTTTTTTACAGATTTTACATTTTTTTACATAATATGCAGGTTTTCAAATCATGAATTGGATTAGATGATGCACAGTGCTTACTTATACAAATAGAATATTGTCTTTAAAAATTATAAATTTAATTTGTCTCAACTACATCAGTATATATATTTTTTTAATTAAGGCATATTTTATAAACTTATTACTTATATTTTATTTATATTGTTTTTATTGACTTTTTTTAGTTTAACTGAAAATAGTAAGATCTCCTTCAGATTATCTGCTCATTTAATGTTATTATAATGCTCATTTAATATAAGAAATGAATTTGTATCTATTTAAATATCTACAGTGAAACTTCAGTGAGTTTTCTCATGCCTAACATACAAGTACTTACGGCAATTGCTGTGATATTACTGAAACACATGTCAGACCATATTGCTTATTTTGTAAAAAAATATTTTGATACATGAGGAAAACTCCACTGTGGGTATTTAAAACTATAAAAATTCCACTTCATATTGAAAAAATACTATAACAACTCCAATTAATATAAGTATTAGAATACAAAAAATAATTACTTAAAATATTTTTGGAATACTGCTGAAAAACTATTAGTAATACTTCTGCAAAAATTTTATAGTTACGAATACTTTTTGGAAAGTGTAAATATTTTGGAAACAATGCTAAGAAAACATTACCAAATTTACTGCATTAACTCTTGTACTGTTGTAAAGAACTTTTTGACGATAATACAAAAAAAAAAAAAATGTTTTAGATACAATATATAATAATTTTTTGTAATTTTTTTCTCTGTACCTTAATAAAGTTATATTTCTAATGTCACAAGGGAGGGTTACAAGGGATACAATTACAAGAGATTTTTTAGTATATTTGCTTAGAATTTTTTGTAAATTTGTAAAGGATTTTATAATGCATTTATTATTATTATTTTGAATGCATACTAAGTACTTTATCTATTTTATCGAAAAAATGCAAATTTTATTAAGGATATTTGATAAAGTACATAAAACACTTAGGGTGCATTACTAAATAAAAATAGTAAACGTACTTTAAAGTCCTTCACAAACTCACAAAATTTCTTAGCAACTGTACAAAAAAAATCCCTTGTAAGTATACTAAAAATCATTAGAAAACCTCCAAAATATTTTTTAGAAAACACCCTTCAAAATAGTTAGCACGTTTACTAAATAATCCTTAATAAATTTACCAAAAAGTATTTTGTAAACTCTCTAAAAAATCACTAGTAAGTATACTAAACAATATTTAGTACCTTTACAAAAACTAATTTAAGAAACTTCTTTAAAAATCCTAAGTAAATCTACTAAACAATCCGTAGTAAGTTTACAAAGAGTTTTTTGGAAAGCCCCCTAAAAATTCTTTACTACGTTTACAACATAATCATTGGTAAATTTACTAAACATTATTTACTAAACTTCCTAAACTATCATTAGTAAGTTTATTAAACAATATTTAGAAAACTTACAGAAGTTTCTTTGGAAACCTCACTAACAAATCGTTAGTAAGTTTACTAAACAATATTTAGTATCAGTTACTAAAGAAACTTTAGTAATTTTACGTGATTTTCTTTGGTTGCGGTTACATAAAAAGTTCTAGGCATCCCAGTTTCCAAGAAAATTCTTAGTAACCTTACAGAATTTTTTTTACAGTGTACACAGTACGTTTAAACGAAGTAGTACAAATGAGTACAGACTATTAAATATCACTTATGGAATGTAGGTATAGAGTAGAAGTTATTCAGTTAATTAACAGTGGAATATTAGGCAGCGAAGATAGTTTCATACATTATCAGCTAAAAAGTTTGAAAATAAGTGATAATGAATAATGAAATGTTGGAATGAATAAAACTTAATATTGTCAAGCATTATAAATTTTGAAAGTTTGAAATGTAATCCACCAATTACACTAAACTACGTTATACTAGTAAATTTAATAGTCTGTACCCTTTTGTATTACTTCATTTAAACGGACTGTGTATGGAATGTCAATAGACGCTTGCCTGTTATCGTCTGCAGGCATGAAATTCCGTTATTAGAGGAATGTTAAGCGAATTATATGCATGGTATTTAATACAGTACATTATGATTTTACATTACATACATGTACATTAGCATTTTTGTAAAAAAAAAAAAAAAAAAAAAAAAAAAAAAAAAATGTTATTAAGATATGGATATGATAATTATTTAAGTAATTTCTATTTCTATAATAATGTACTGTATTAAATACCTTGCATATATTTGCTTAACATTTCTTTAATAGTGGAATTCCATGCCTGCAAACAACAATAGGCAGGCATCTAATGCGTTACATACACAGTCCGTTTAAATGAAGTAATGCAAATGAGTACAGACTATTAAATTCTACTCATACAACGTAGGAATAGAGTTGGAGTTATGTAATTAATGAATGTTAGATGGACAAAATATTGCCATGCATTATCAGTTAAGAAGTTTGAAAATAAATGATAATGAATAGTGAAATGTTGGAATGAATAAGATTTAATATTGTCAAGCATTAAAAATTTTGAAAGTTTGAAATGTAATCCACCAATTCCACTAAACTACGTTATACTAGTAAATTTAATAGTCTGTACCCTTTTGTATTACTTCATTTAAACGGACTGTGTATAGAATGTCAATAGACGCTTGCCTGTTATCGTCTGCAGGCATGGAATTCCGTTATTAGAGGAATGTTAAGCGCGTTATATGCATGGTATTTAATACAGTACATTATGATTTTACATTACATACATGTACATTATCATTTTTGTAAAAAAAAAAAAGTTATTAAGATATGGATATGATAATTATTTAGCTAATTTCTATTTCTATAATAATGTACTGTATTAAATCTTTTGCATATACCTGCTTAACATTTCTCTAATAACGTAATTCCATGCCTGCAGACAATAATAGGCAGGCATCTAATGCGTTACATACACAGTCCGTTTAAATGAAGTAATGCAAATGAGTATAGACTATTAAATTTCCCTTATACATTATAGTAAATGAAGTAATGCAAATGAATACAATCTATTAAATTCTACTCATATAACGTAGGAATAGAGTAGGAGTTATGTAATTAATGAATGTTAGATGGGAAAATATTGCCATGCATTATCAGTTAAGAAGTTTGAAAATAAATGATAATGAATAGTGAAATGTTGGAATGAGCAAGACTTGATATTGTCATGCATTGTAAATTCAAAAATTTTGAAAATCAATTTAACCTAATATGTTCCTGAATTAACAACTAATATATTTGTTTTATTTTCTTATAATGTTTCTTTTGGTAAAAAAAAGGTTATTATAATATAATAAATACTAAAGTAATTTTTATTTAGATAATAATGTACTGTATTAAATACCTCGCGTATAACTCGCTTAACATTCCTATAATAACGGAATTCCATGACTGCAGAAGATAATTGGCAGGCATCTGATGACGTTCCATACACAGTACGTATAAATGAAGTAATGCAAATGAAGGCGGACTTTTAAATCTCTCTTATTCAACATTGGAATAGAGTAGGAGTTATGCAGTTAATGAACAGTGGAATGTTAGATGGGCAAGATATAGTTATACATTATCAGTTAAAAAGTTTGAAAATAAATGATAATGAGTAGTGAAATATTGGAATGAGCAAGACTTGATATTGTCATGCATTATAAATTCAAAAAGTTGGAAAATTAATTTAACCTAATTTGTTCCTAAATAAACAACAAAAGTGTTTATTTTCTTTCCTATAATTTCATTTTGGTAAAAAAAAAGTTTATCAAAATATAATAATTATTTAAGTAATTTACATTTATATCATAATGTACTGTATTAAATACCTTGCATATAACTCGCTCAACATTCCTCTAATAACGGAATTCCATGACTGAAGAAGGTAATATGGAGACGTCTAGTATGACGTTTTTGCGTAAATACGAGTTAAGTTCCCTTAGAAAGACCCCCACGGAGGGCAACCCACCCCATAGGGCCTATATCCCATAGCGTAGATAATCGGTCGACAAAAATACACCACCACCACCACTAATATGACGTTCCGTGTACATTTTCATTTAAATGAAGTAATGAAAATGAGTACAGACTATTAAATCTCACTTATACAACGTAGGAATAAAATAAGAGTACTGCAGTTAATGAATAGTGGAATGTTTGATGGAAAAGGTATTTTCATATGTTATCAATTTAAAAGGTTGAAAATAAATGATAATGAATAGTGAAATGTTGGTAATTGCAAGGTTGGATATTGTCATGCACTATATATTGAAAAAGTTTGAAAATTATTTTAACCTAATTTGTTCAGAAATTAACTAATAAAATAGTTATTTTCTTTCCTTAATATGTTCATTTTGTTTTCGTTTTTAAAAAGAAAGAAAAATTATCAAAATATAATAACTACTATGGTAATTTCTGGTTAGATAATATCAGGGTTGGCATGGTTTTGGACATCACGCTAAAATCCATGGTTTTAACGGTACTGTCCAAAACCCTTGTGTCTATAACTGTAATAAACAGTCCAAAACTAAATTTTGTAGTAAAATTGTGTTTATCAGAACAATGCTAAAAGTTTAAAATCTTGGCAAAAAGATTACAATACAAAAATACCAATTTAGTATTAAAAACCTAATTACCCTACGTTATACTACCTAACAATTTAGTAGAAACAACCTAATTTCCGTGCGTAACAAAGTAATTACATTAAAAAGATATTAAATTTAATTATTTATAATAATTTTAATGATTTTCATTTTAATAACAGTAGTTAATAGAAATACTAATGATTTTATGGTGAATACATTCTGATTCTGCTACTGAAACTTCCAAGAATTGTTATTGAAAATTATTGATAAATGAAGTTCAGGTTCAGCATACCTATTAAACCAGCTTACTGTTGGCAACTATGGTTATGTGTATGTGAAGAAAAAGTATAAATAAAAATAATTGATTTTGTTTGATTATGAGATATTTAGATATTGACTGTTATTATAACACTATGTTATGACTGTTATGATATTATTACAACAACACCATTTAACTCTTAAGAAATAGAATGTTCACTAGAATTAGATTAAATCAAAATGAAATTTAATTTAATAAAAATAATACACATTTTGATTATTTTTTAATTCCAACTGGTACCACTTTTTCAAGACAAAAATCCTTTTTACACTCCTTTACAATATTTTCAAGAGAAATATACTTAAAAATTTACATTAGAAAAATACTGATGCAAGCAAAATATAAAAATAATAGCTTATGACAGCCTTTTCTTATGTAAAAGTATTAATTATGTGTAAAAATATATTATACTTGTATGTCAAACACTCAGAAAACACTTGTTTAGTTAGAATAACATTCCATCCCATGAAATTACATGATATTTTCTTTAAAAATGCTAAAACATATTTAATAAATATATTCTGGTTATATAGGCATAGGTAAAAATACACATTGATGCATATTGATATCGTTACCCTGGCAACCGCTGCTTTACAAATCTCTCCATCCTTTCGGAGCTATCATAACTATCGACTTTCGCATTGAGATTCAAGAGCGAAATACACATGGCTGAAAATCAGACTGAAATTTAAAATATTTTACAAATTTTATATTTAAATTCTATATTTGCATAACTGCCAACTTTCTGACTTTTTTCAAGTCAAAAGCATATATAGTTCTGGAAAATTTATTAAATTAAATTATTGAATGTATTTATTATTTTTCGCTAGAGGTTTGGATGAGGGTATAACATTAATTTAGGAACAACATAAATTAATCGTCTGAAGGATATTATCGTATTTTTTAAATGCGTTCGTAATTTAAGTCCGTCCCTCTCATTTGAATTTTAAATCGTTTCGGAATTTTTTCGAATCATTTCAAATTTTATGGAAATGAGTCAAAATTTAAAAGATATTATGAAAATTTTTTCATTCTATTAAATCATATCACATGTGATTAATTAAATGATATCTCACAGTATTTACAGGGACACAGAAAGATTTCGGCGACTAAACTGTATCCGAAATACTATGTACTGTTACACCTAAATCTCAATATATATAAAACTTTGTCATAGTACGAATGCACCTCATTTGCTACGCTTAACGTGCGATTTCCGAATTGTTTACGTACGTTGTACTTCGTACGCATTAATTTCACTCTGCATGATGTTAATGTAATAAATTTGTTTCTTTTACTAGTAATATTTTTTGTAATGTGGTCCAAGGCTTTGTATACAATAATTAATTTGTCCCTCGAACACAGGCGGGTTTTACATGCTTGTTTGAAACTACTTTGATTTAGTAATAACTAAAATCCGATTACAAAAACATTTTTCTAAGTAAGAAATAAATAAAAACACAATTTCTTTTCACAACTAATTCAATATGAATTTTTTTTTCCCGTTTTGAACAAAAGATATGCTTTATAAGCGTTTTACTCCAAAATTCTTTCTAAATTAATCAATTGAAAAATTCCTCTGAATCATTAGGTATGAAAGGGATAATTCACATTATATCTCCTTCGATATTTTAATTAACTTCTTTTCTTTCCGTCAGTGCATAATTTAAAACATTCTGATTGTTGTGAAGATTCTGCCAGAGAGATTTTTTTTATGCAATATTCTTGTTGAATATGATTGTTAGCGTCTTAATATTTAAAAAATATTAATTAAGCAAATCCAAGTTTATGAGAATTAGTTTGTTACCTCTGTTACCATTACTGGGATGCAAGGAAATTTTTTTCAGTTTCTTTGTTTGTTTATTACATTTAAATACTTTGCTTGTATATTAAGCTTGAAATATTTTATACTAATACATTTTTGCAAAAATTATTTATGATAAATTTCCTGCCAAAAATGTTTTAATTGTTAGTTTTTTTTTTAAATCACAACTAAAGATTTGAAATTAATTTAAAATTAAAAGGACAGCATTATTGGCATATTTTATTTACAAAGTAGAGAAGCTAATACAAATATATGCTTTTTAATTTTTATTTTAAACTATATACATATTGACTCTCTCAGTAAATAAAATCTATATACGAGTCTGATTTTTACTGTTATCAATTAAGGATGTCTCTGTATTTTTTCTTCTTTCTACACATAATTGAGTGAGTGAACTGTATGAACCAACCAACCAAATGTAAGTGGTGGAAAAAAAGAAGAAAAAGGGCCTATGTTTGATGAGAATGAGTTCTGAATTTTAATTAATTACTCCTTTAATAATAAGTTTTTCGAAATTCTGAATGTCAAGTACATCGGGAGAGACTTCGAGCTACTTTCTCTCTAAAAAAATGAATAAATAAAAATAAATAAATAAATAAAAAATATAAAATAAAATAAAATAAAATAAAATAAAATAAAAGAGCCTCCTACGTGCTATAGATTTTGCTAGCCATCGCAGACACACACACTCTCACACACAGAGCGATTTTTTTCAATTAGTATGAATGTGCTGGAAAGTGTTTCATATTAGATTCTTGACTCATGATTTTTTTTTTTATTTCTTGTTTCTTACCATCACATCAGGATTTTTCACAAATTTTGAAATTTTAAAGTTTCGAAATATTGCAAAAATCATTGAAAAAATAAGCGCAAAATGTTACTTTATAATATTTTATCCAATTTCCTATTTTAGCAATTTCGCAGTTGAAAAATGCTTATGTATTCGATTTGTCTGACCCTCTGTCCACATTTTAACTCCCGTAAATATACTCGAAATTTCATGCAATTAATAAAGCTCATTTAGGATCATCAAAGCATGTTTGGTATTGTGTACGATTAATGGTTTCTTTACAGGAACACTCTAAATAATTCGATTACATTTTGATGTATGCAGAGAAATAATTTGGAGAGTATTTTAATGACATTACGCTATTTCAAATGTATTGAGATTGATATAAATCATTGAATTTCATTACGATCACGTTAAAACGCAGCATTCGTAGCATTTTCTATTAATTTAGAGTGGCACACACACACAAAAAAAAAAATCGTTTACAGTACTGTCTTTGCGTTATAATTGCAAAGAGTACATTTTAAAATCCGGTATGCGCTTTTATGTTTAAATAATTTTTTTAATAAATATTCTATACCTTATATACAGGGCTGCACAAAAGTATTCTTATACCATTCTCCTTATTAGAGGAAATTATTGAAAGGAAATTTTCAGATGAAATACATGTAACCTTTTAAGGGAAATTTGGAATGCATGCTTTTAAGGGTGTATTCGAAAAAACGCTTCTTCACCTTCAACAGCTCGAAACTTTCCGGTACAATTTCAGACACATTTTTAAAAGTAGAAACATGAAACTTGCTGAGGGGATTCTTGAAGGGACGTATGAGGTGCCGTGTGATGTCTTTTTATGCTCAATTATTCATTAAAATTTGAGTTATGAACAATTACCTTATTAGTATGACCCTTTTTTCGTTCCCACATCTCTCGCTTGGGAAAAATCGGTTCGAAATGCCATTTTGATTGTTTTTTTTTTTTTTTTTTTTTTTGCAATATTTTTTGCATTTATCAAAGCATCGACAATCACGGCACCTTGTGTACTTTCCAAATAAGAGATTTTGAAAGTTTGGTGTATTTGAGAGCAATAATGAATTCAAAAATAAATCGGAAAATAAGCAGTTTGAATCGAAATACACCCTTAATAGAAACAAATTTTTATATCATATAGAGGAAAGCTAAAAAATTCCGGTAATTTTTCGATTGTAGAAGGAAGCAGCCGAAATTCGGTTTTGTAATGCTTAGTACATTTTCGTATGATGAAATGAGACGTGATATTTTAATTATACATTTTTGTTACATTATTCTGAATGTGTTGGAAAATGTTTCATAATCTATGCTTCAAGCATGATCTTTTCGTTCGCATTGTTTATAATATGCATGACGTCATTTTTATTTTGCGAAACACTCTAGGTTATCCCTCTCAAGCTAGGTTATCCCCCCAAATCTTTTTTCATCAGATTCTTTAACTATTTAGTTATCAGAAACCCCAGCAGAAGCCAAAAAAAAGTGAATAAATTATTTTAAAAGAGGTTTTATACCTTTTTTTATACTATCAGATTGTCGCAATTTTTTCTTGACTTTTTAACAAATTTGATATTGACGATTTGCTGAAAATCTTGGCGTGATGGTAAAAACGAGCATCATTTTAAAATCCAGGGTTATACAAAAATACATAAGTATCAATTATTTTGTGTAATCCTCTTATGCTGGCCTGTGTAATGTAGAACTTCTATTTAATCCATTATATTTTTTTATAAAGTTATTATTTTATCATTTTACCATTGCATCATTTAGCATCAATTTGAAGTTCTGATATTTTTGCAGATAATAATGTACATTTATCTTATTGCTAAATTTTACACCACAATAAATTCAGCAACTTTTTTCAACATTGAGAAAACTTTTAAAAAGATTAAGTATTTAGAGAATTCTTTATGAGTCTCAACTTTAATCTAAATAAAAAGATTTCTCAATATTTATATAGTGTTTTAGGTGAAAGCGTTTCATTTTATAAAGTAAAACAATTCTAAAGTTTTTTAAAGGAGAAATCCTTTGTGAACTTTCCAAATTTTTTTTTTCTTCTCAAAGTGAAAAGAAAAAGTTATCGACATTTACAATTCCAGTATCCGTTTTACTTTAAAACTTCTTCTTTTTTTTTTCTTAAAGCAGAATATACAGTGAGAGAGCTTTGAAAATACTGAATATCATTTTGGAAATTCTGAATGGCTAAAGAGAATCGGCTGAAAGTTGCTTATCACCCCAAAATAAAATTTTGAATTTTGCTATACCGTTTTACGAGATAAACTGATTTAGGAAATATTACTCTATAAACAGACAAACTAATGTTTGCAATCATATTTTTTTTTTCTTTTACTAACATTATCAACAAATATTATAAATTTATTTTGCATTATTTTTAACACATGTCGCATAACTTTTGGAAGGTTTTTCTTTTTTCTTTATTTTTTTTCAGGTGCATTTTTAGTTATGTCAATACGAAGCACCTATAAGTTATCGTTCATTCCGTCCGTCTGTCTGTCTGTCCGCGTATAACAACACAAAAACTACCCAACCGTATAATCTAAAATTTAAAATATATAATTTTTTCTTAATTTTGTCGAGTCATTCCAAATTTTATGAAAATCAGATGTATTACAGACAATTACAGGAACAATCAAAAGTATACCGTTACATTACGGTCAAGGGGAAAAATAGTTTCAAGTGTATTTTAATAATGTTCTTTCAAGCATAATATAATTTATATGCCTCTAGGAAGTATATGCTAAAATATACATTCTGTACAATCAGTGATGCAAAGAATATTTTTACTAATTTACAGGGCCACACAAAAGAATTCCATTTCATAATGATATAGGGGGAAGCATTGTTTGGTTGCATGTTTCAATTATATTTAACTATTTCACATTTTATGAAGTTGCTGACGTTTACTACCATTTACTTCTTATGTATTGGAAAACAGATAGTATTTACAGGGACACACAAAAGATTTCGGATACAATACTGTAAGCAAAGTACTGTATAAGATCTGAATATTTTTAAAGCTTCATTATAGTACGAACGCAACTCATTTGCTACGTTTGACAGCAATTTCCGACTTATTTATTCTTGGAAAGATTCATTACGTGGCGATCTATTTATAAATTTCATCTGGATCATAAAACTAGTATGTTTACCTGCTTCCAATTAATTGTCTTTTTTTCTACTTTCTACGTAATTTTCATATTTATTGATTATCCTTAAAATTTAATAACTGAACCAGAAAATTTATAACGAAATAAATATAAGGCATAAACTTTTTACTTTCTTTTATCTTCAATAGAAGAAAGTATTGTAATCGAAATTTTTTTTCGACTTCCGGTTTTCGACGGATTTACACGTTTTAGGGGTCAGAGATTCCAAAAAACATGTTTTTACAAAATGTCTGTCTGTCCGTGTGTGTGTGTGTGTGTGTGTGTGTCCGTATGTCGCCATTCTACCATCAAAAAGTGTATGAAGATATGCATAGAATTGAACCAAATTTTTATGTAAGTGTATGGCTATGGCTAGTTGATCCTCCCTAAATTTAAAAAAAAATCCGCCGGAAGGGGTTGCTGTAATAGCGATTTTTGTGCCATTTTCAATACTGCACCATCTAAAAGTGTATGACTTTATGCATCGAATTGAACGAAATTTTTTGTGTAAGTGTTTGGCTATGGCCAGTAGGTCCGCCCTGAATTTGAAAAGAATCCGCCAGAAGGGGGCATTATAATCACGATGTCTGTGCCATTTTCATTACTTTACCATTAAGAAGTGTTAGAAGTTATGCATAGAACTGAAATAAAATTTTTATGTATGACAATTTTTGGGATGGGAAGTAGGTCCTTCCTGAATTTGAAAAAAAATCTACCTATCATTCTATTGTCCATCGGCTCGTGCAGATACAGAAACTCGTTTTTACTCCGATTAATAGACTGAAGCTGAAATTTAAGATGAAATTCAAAGTTGATATAGTATTGAATTAAAATTATTAAAGCACTAACATGTGTAACTATTTTTTTAAATAGTAAAATGGACATATGAGATAAAAGAAAGTTTTGGGATTGGCACATCCAACTAGTTTTGTTTTTCTTTCTGTAGTTTTAAACTAACATAATTTTTTTGTTAGTCTTATTTTTCTTTTTACATCATTTTTAAAACTTTTTATCTTAGTGACCACCAGCCGCGTCTAAATATCCTTTTATGGTTCCCATTGCATTGTAAAACATCTTTACCTGTATACCTGATGTAAAATTGATTCGCAACTAATGAATCAGAACACATCTACAACTACATTCTTCCATTGCTCCATTGACTGTGAATGATTTATGGGTTTCAATCTATAATTACTTTTGCATTCACGCATTTCGCGATCCTTTAAAAAAATCCGAAGTATTTTATGTGTTACCTATTTTGAATATTGATAGTGATGTTTGTTGCGTGTAGTTTAAAGCGATGGATATTTAAGCTTAAGCAATGGAAAAATCTTGTTAAAATGCAAATCGATTAATAGCTAAAAGTGTTACTATACCAGTTATCGTTGCTCACGTTTTTATAGGAATTCTATGACATTCTATAGGATTGTTTTTACTGTTTGAAAAATTTTCGAAACATCACCAAAAAGCAAAAAAAGAAATAGAAAAGAAAAGAAAAGGAAAAATGCCAAAACTCGCATAAAAAGTCATGAACAATTATCATCTGGATTAATAAGATTTATTAAGAATATAACATTTGTTAAAATATAATGTATCTGTTTTAACTTTAGTAGCACAATTTTTATTATTATTATTATTATTTTATAAACCAATGTACAGCACTTATTAACCAAAAGCATTTTATTCCTTTAGCCACTTTGCAAGGTTACACATAATTTATTTATGAGATTATTTTTAAATGTATCTTTAGATCAACATAGTTTGGAGAAATCAAATGTATAAGTTTGGATTACATGCACACATAAAAAGCAACAATACAGAAGATAGATTGAATTTCCAATGGATTTTTAGATTACATGCACCAATAATAAGCCATAAAATAGAAGGTAAACTAAATTTTCAACGGATTTTTCAAATAACCGAGCCCAGTCGCACCTTCCCCTATTAATTAATAAGATTTTTTATTGCTATAATTATTTTACTCTTGTTCTTTAAAATCTTTGATAAGCATAAACATAATACAGTAAAACCTCCATAACGGACACTCCCGAATAGCGGACACCTCTATTTAACGGACATTTTTCCAATCCCCACACCCAAAACCTAAATTTTTGTATGTTTAACCTCTGAATAACGGACATTCTAAATAGCGGACACTATTTTCGGCGATAAAAGATGAAAAAATATTTTTTAACGAGAAAAAAAAAAAAATGTAAAAAAGCCTCTAAATTTATCTGGGCAATGTGCCACAAATTTTGCGATCACAGATAAAAATAGAATTCAATGTTGAATTCAGGGGGTTGCATGGGAGGGACATCTCCCAGAGCGTTGAAATGTCCTCCCGGAAGATTTTGAATTTTTATGCTTTTAATGGTGAAAAAGTGCAATCCCTCCTCTCCGCTTGTCACTCTATAATGTTCAACAACGTCACATTCAAAAGCAAATTACATGTAATCTCAAGTAAAAGTAAACTTTAATAGTAATAGATTTTTTTTCATAAAAATGTAATAAACAGTATACAGTTGTGTGCACAATTTCATTTCAATTTCATTGCTAAAAAATAATTTTAATTTCTGATAAATGATATAATAGAAGTTTTAGGACATATAAAAGTCAATTAATGGAACATTAAGCATTTCTTAGCGATTTTTGAATTTCTAAAGTTTTCCCAATAACGGACATCTCTGAATAGCGGACAATTTCTGCGTTCCCGAGGTGTCCGTTATTTAGAGGTTTTACTGTATTTAATATAATTACGAAACTTTGAAATTCCTTTAAAATGTAGCTATGATTAGAGCATTTAAGAAAATAAATATTGTTAAAAATTACATATGTATTCTTTCTGTATTTAAATAAATATATTCAATCATTTAAAATTAGCGGTTGTTTTACGTCAGATTGATTAAATATAAACTTTATCTTTAAGTAGCAATCCCACAGATAATTTATTAAGCATTCATATAGTTCTTTAGAATGAATTCTTTCCATAAAATTTATTATCATTTTCCCTTACTTTAATTAAATTTATTAGATCATAAGTTTAATTCAACTGAAGGGAGGAGCATTTTCATTTTAATGGGATCTTTGTATCCTATTGCAGGTACCACATTCTACTTTCATATATCCAAACTTTCTAGACGTTTTTGAGGTTTTCATAAATCAAGCTCCATTGTATTCTTGACACCGCCACTATCAGTAAGAGTCTTTCCAAGATAGAGTCCATTTATTGTGTTGGGTACCACACACATAACTTGCTTAACATTCCTCCAATAAAGGAATTCCACGGCTGCAAAGGATCATATGCAGACATCTAACGATATTCTGTGCAGAATACGTTTAAGTGAATTAAATGCAGATGAGTACAAGCTATTAAATCTCACTTACGCAACGCAGGAATCTCATGCAATTAATGAATAATTAAATAGTGGGATAGACTACAATGCAAATTCGTGACAAGCTAAAATTATTTTTGATTGTCTTGTAAATGTGTTGCGAACGTGTTGTGCTAAGGAAAAAGACAGTGCAAAAAGTTATGTTAAAAATAACATAATTTTTCCAGAAATGCAGCCATTGATATCTATTGGCAAAAGTAGTCAACTCACTCAATAATCTCCTGCAATTTTTTTGCAAAGCAAAATGTCTATTATTTCCTTTTTAAAATTGTGTAATTTTAAAAGTACACCGTGTAGAAAGTGTTTTAAATGTGTTTTACATATGCTGTTATATAAATATAGTGCTTTAAATTGCATTGTTTGCAATGAATTCTTTCCATAGAATTTATTATCAATTTTACTTACTTTAATTAAATTTATTAGATCATTAGTTTAATTAATTTGATGTGAAACGCATTTTCATTTAAACGGGGATCTGGCAATGGCGCCAACTCTAGAAAAGTATTGGTCGGGCTCAACCATATTAGGGTTAGAATTACAAGGACTTTTTATTTTATTTTACTTATTTATTTATTTTTTATTTATTTTTCTTGAAGATAAAATGGATGGGAAAGTTATGATAATAAATTTCAAATTTCTTAAAATACATTATAAAATTACGATCTTATTAAATGGTACTCTCACTCGAAATTTTCATTTTATGGACTCTCATATTTACTATTATACTGTGAATATGACTACAAATTAAAACTCAGAGGACTAAAAATTATACATGTCAAAAATATGTTTAAAAGTCTTTGATAGTTTATTTTGAAAAATCATTTAATCTTATTAAAAAAATGGAAAGCTATTTGATTTCTTGGTTTCTGAACACCTGAGTTTTGGGTATATTAAGGATGAAAGATGAATTCGCAAATTTGTCACAAAATAGCCAATTTCCATTTAAACCTATTATTTCTTCTTTTGTATGCATTATTTGCTAATTTAGGCTGTGCCTGTTATAACAAAATTACTTTTTTCAGCGAATGAAAAATAAATAAGTAACAAAATCGAGTAATGAAAATCAAATGTGCCAAGAGCAAATTATTGGGTGGGCTTGGGCTCCATGGACTTTTTTTTTCATTCTTTTGGATTTCCATAAGTTGGCGCCAGTTTTACCTGGTATTTTATTGTAAATACGATATTCTACTTTCATATATCCAACCTTTCCATACCCTTTTGAGGTTTTCATAAACCAAGCTCCACTGTATTCCTGACATTGCCGCCACCAGTAACCGTCTTTCCAAGATAGAGTCCATTTATTGCGTTAGGTAACACACACATTACTTGCTTGACATTCCTCCAATAACAGAATTCCTCGGCGCCAAAGGATCATAAACTGACATCTTACGATATTCTAAGCAGAATACATTGAAGTGAACTAAATGCAGATGAGTACAAGCTATTAAATCTCATTTATGTAACGCAGGAATCTCAGGCAATTAATGAAGAGTTGAATAGTTGGATAGGCTACACTGCATATTCGTTAAGCCATTTTAGAATACTAACTGAACATAATAATTAACACTTCTAACTAAAATTGTTTTTGATTGTTTTTGTGAAAGTGTTATACTAGGAAAGAAATTGGGCAAAATGTGTTGTTTAAAACTGCATATTTTTTTTCAGAAATGCAATTATTGATATATATTAGCAATAATAGTCAACTCTCGCAGTAATCTCCTGAACTTTTTTTCTATAAAGAAAACTGCCTCTTACTTCCTTTTTAAAATTGTGCAATTTTAAAGCTACTAGTTACAAAGTGTTTTGAAAGTGTTTTAGATGTATTGTTTTATAGTGTTTTAAATTGTGTGGTGCTTACAACGTGTTGTTAATTTAGTTTATTTAACTCGTATCCTTCAGATGTATGTGTATAAACGTAAACATTGTTATATTCGTGAAACTTAAAAATTCCTTAAAAAAGGAGTTATGATTAGAGTGTTAAAAAAATAAATTTATTAAAAATTACATAATTATTATTCCTCTATTTAAATAATCATAATTATTCATTTTAAATTATCTGTCCTTTTACATCACACTAATGAAATATAAACTTTATCTTTAAATAGCGATTCTACAGACAATTTATCAAGCATTCATACGATGAGAAAAAATACGTTCTTTACAATGAATCCTTTCCATAGAATTTATTATCATTTTCATTTACTTTAATTAAATTTATTAGACCGTAAGTTTAATTTATTTGAAGTGAGGAGAATTTTCATTTTAATGGGATCCCGGTATCCTATTCTAAGTACGATATTCTACTTTCATATATCCAAACTTTCTAGACGCTTTTGAGGTTTGCATAAATCAAGCTCCATTGTATTCCTTACATCGCCACAAGCACTAAACGTCTTTCCAAAATACAGTCCATTTATTGTGTTAGACACCACACACATAACTTGCTTAACATTCCTCCAATAACGGAATTCCACGGCTGCAAAGGATCATAGGCAGACATCTAACGATATTCTATCCAGATTACGTTTAAGTGAATTAAATGCAGATGAGTACAAGCTATTAAATCTCACTTATGCAACGCAGGAATCTCAAGCGGTTAATGAATATTTGAATTGTGGGATAGGTTACACTGCAAATTCGTAACACACTTTTAGGATACTAACTGAACATAACAATTAACACTTCTAACTAAAATTGTTTTTGATTGTCTTTGTGAAAGTGTTATAGTAGGAAAAAATTGAGTAAAATGTGTTGTTTAAAAACTGCATTTTTTTTTCAGAAATGCAGTTATTGATATTTATTAGCAAAAATAGTCAACTCTTGCAGTAATCTCCTGAACTTTTTTTCTATAAAGAAAACTGCCTCTTACTTCCTTTTTAAAATTGTGCAATTTTAAAGCTACTTGTTAGAATGTGTCTTGAAAGTGTTTTAGATGTGTTGTTTTATAGTGTTTTAAATCGTGTGGTGCTTACAACGTGTTGTTAATTTAGTTTATTTAACTCGTATCCTTCAGATGCTTTCATAGGTATAAACGTAATCATTGTTATATTCGTGAAACTTTAAAATTCCTTAAAAAAGGAGCTATGATTGGAGTGTTAAAAAATTAATTTATTAAAAATTACATAATTATTCTTCATCTATTTAAATAATCATATTTATTTATTTTAAATTAGCTGTTCTTTTACGTCACACTAATGAAATATAAACTTTATCTTTAAATAGCGATTCTACAGACAATTTATTAAGCATTCATACGATGAGAAAAAATACGTTCTCTACAATGAATTCTTTCCATAGATATTATGATTTTCATTTATTTTAATTAAATTTATTAGATCGTAACTTTAATTCATTTGAAGTGAGGAGCATTTTCATTTTAATGGAATCCTGGTATTCTATTGTTAGTACGATATTCTACTTTCATATATCCAAACTTCCCAGACGCTTTTGAGGTTTTCATAAATCAAGCTCCATTGTATTCCTGACACCGCCACTACCAATAAATGTGTCTTTGCAAGATAGAGTCCATTTATTGTGTTAGGTACCACACACATATCGTGTTTAACATTCCTCCAATACGGGAATTTCATGGCTGGAAAGGATCATATCCAGGCATCTAACGATATTTTATGCAGAATTCCATTAAGTGAATTAAATGCAGATGAGTAGAAGCTATTAAATCTCACTTACGCAACGCAGGAATTTCATGCAATTAATAAATATAGTTGGATAGTGGGATAGGCTGCTCTGCAAATTTGTGACTAACTAAAATTGTTTTTCATTATCTTCCGAATTTGTTGCACCAGGAAAAACATTATGCAAAAAGTGTTGTTAACCATTACATTATTTCAGAAAATCAGTTATTGATATTTATTGGCAAAATTAGTCAACTCACACAGTAATTTCCGACATTTTTTTCTTTGGCTAGAAAGCAAACTTTCCAAAATTATGTAATTTTAAAAGTATCATGTAGTAAGAATTTTGAAAGAGTTTTACATGGGCTGTTTTATAGTGTTCTAAACTACGTTTTTTATATTGAATTTTTTTATAGAATGTACCCTAATAGCATGCATGGTCACAGTGACGTCACTGTGAGTCACTTTGGTCACATCACATCTGTGACCAAAATGCCACCACTCAGTGACGTCACATTGTGACTGAGATGTGACTTTCTTAAAAATCTTTAGAAATTTATAAATATCCTTCAAAACATGTTATTTACTTTTAAAAACATGCTTCTGGCAATTTAAATCTAGTCGCTTTTGTCACAGTTTAATCACAGTTCCGTTTAATACAGTTTCTTCACAATGTTAATGTCAAATTAGTCACAAATGACACATTTTTCACAAATTTGTCACATTGTGACCACTTTGTGAAACGTCACAAAAGAGCTCTAAAACGGCCATAACGACTTCACATTTTAGTCATTGTGACTTCACATCGACGTCACGTGACGTCACATCGACAATCGATGGTCACAAAGTCACAATGTGACTTCACAATGACGTTGCAGTGAAGTCACCATGCTTTACGGGTATTATCATTTTCACTTACTTTAATTAAAGTTATTAAATTTAAAGTTTAACTCATTTCAAGTGAGGCGCATTTTCATTTTAATGGGATCCTGGTATTCTATTGTATTTACGATATTGTACTTTCATATATCCAAACTTTCTAGACGCTTTTGGGGTCTTTATAAATCAATCTCTATTGTAATCCTGACGCCGCCATAGTAAACGTCTTTCCAAGATAGATTTCATTTATTGTGTCTTTTGATATTTTTTGACAAAATTAATCAACTCACACTGCAATCTTCTGCATTTTTCTCCCTACAAAGAAAACTGTCTATATTATTTTCTCTTTCAAATTGTGTAATTACAAATATATCATGTATAAAGTGTTTGGAAACTGTTTCATATATGTTGTTTTATGACGTTCTAAATTACGTTGTTTACAATGAATTCTTTCCATAAAATTTATCATCATTTTTACTTAATTTACTTAAATTTCTTAGATCGCAAGTTTAATGCACTTGAAATGAGGAACATTTTAATATTAATGGGTTCCTGGTATTCTATTATAAGTACGATATTCTACTTTCATGTACCCAAACTTTCCAGGCGCTTTTGAGATTTTCATAAATCACGCTCCATTGTATTCCTGACACCGCCACTACCACTAAACGTGTCTTTCCATGATAGAGCCCATTTTTGTGTTAGGTACTACACATAACTTGCTTAACATTCATCCAGTAACGGAATTCCACGTCTGCAAAGGATCATAGGCAGACATCTAACGACATTCAATGCAGATTACATTTAAATGAATTAAATGCAGATGAGTACAAGCTATTAAATCTCACTTATGCAACGCAGGAATCTCATGCAGTTAATGGATAGTTGAATAGTGGCATAGGCTGAATTGTAAATTTGTGATTCACTAAAATTGTTTTTGATTTTCTTATGAATGTGTTTCGAATGTGTTGTGCCATGAAAAAGAATGTGCAAAAAGTATTGCTAAAAATTACTTAATTATTTAGAAATTCAGTTATTGATATTTATTGGCAAAAAAATAAATAAATAAAATAAAATAATAATAATAATAATAACCTCAATCAGTAATCTCCCGCATTTTTTTTCCTATAAAGAATATATTCTATTATTTCCTTTTTAAAATTGTGTAATTTTAAAAGTATCCTGTACAAGGTATTTTGAAAGTGTTTTATATGCATTGTTTTGTAGTGTTCTTAATATACATTCACAAAGAATTCTTTTCATAGAATGTATTATCAGTTTCACTTCCTTTAATTAAATTTATAGATCGTAAGTTTAATTCGTTTGAAGTGGGTTGAATTTTCATTTTAATGGGGTCCTGCTATTCAATTGTAAGTACGATATTCTACTTTCGTATATCCTAACTTTCCAGACGCTTTTGAGGTTTTCATAAATCAAGCTCCATTGTATTGCTGACACCGCCGCTACCAGTATAAACGCATTTTCAAGATAGAGTCCATTTATTGTGTTAGGTACCACATACACATAACTTGTACTAGAGGTCTGCACGGGCCGGAATTTTCAGGCCCGGGCCCGGCCCGTACAAAAATCAGCGAAAACAGGCCCGGCCCGTTTTATCCCGTTGCAATTTCTACCATTTCTAAAAAATTCAAATTTTTATTATATAACTAAGATTTTTTTAAAGAATACTGCAAACATATCTATGGAATGATTTTACAGTATATTTTACAGCAAATACACATTAACAACATTAGTGATTACTTAGACTCTTAGTCTTTCAACATTCGAATGAAGATTCATTAAAAAAATTAATATGGCTTAGAATAAAAGAAAAAAGAAAGAAAGCTAAAAACATCGTTAATTTTGAAGCTGTTTAATAAAAGAAGATTTATAAATATATTTCTATATCATTTTATTATGGATTTCAAATTCAAATTTATTCTTAAATTCAAAGAAGCTCCTTTCTGATACATTTCTAAATTCATTTTTTTTTTCTCAGAAACGCATAAGATTAGCAGATATCTTTATTCAGAAACTATATAATCGAATGGCGTTATCCATTTTTTAATACAAGCAATTTAAGAATACTGCAAACAAATAAAATACTGTCATAATTAGCGTTTTGAATAGAATTTCCGGAAGCAATAGCAAGGGAAGGGAGAAAAACCTGCAATCATTTGAGAAACTGTTATATCTCAACAAGGTTATACAAGTATTTTATTTACCAAAAATGAAAAACGCTATTCGATTCAAAATCCCTTCAATAGTTAGGCTTATCACTTTTATACTTTTACAATTTAAAATTAATCAGAAAATGTGTCAAACTTTCGCATTATTGAGAAATTAATTTAAAAATCATCAAGAAGATCCGAAGACTAAGCTAACATAAGTTCTTTATCGCTGTTAATAATTTTACAAATCATGTTTTCTGCCAATAATTAAGTCTAGTACCGGTCCGGCCAGTCTATATGTAGAAAAATAATGCAAGCGTGATCTCGGACCGGCATGAGTCAGCTAAAAAAATATTAAAACGGGTTGCACATAATGTAATTCTACGATGCCGATACACTGTGCATTTTTATATTGATGCTGTCAAACTAGTATGGCTACATTTATACTTATTCTCGTTAAAACCATTTTCGTTGAAAATAGCTCATATTTTATCGTTTCTGCTTAAATCTTTAGTACGGGCTGGCAGGCCCGAAATTTTTTTTTATCGGCCCGGCCCGGCCCGTCTGGCCCGTTTAATTTTTTTTACCGGCCCGGCCCGTTGAAAAAACTATTCTAAATCTGCCGGCCCGGCTCGGCCCGTTAGAAAATTCGAAACGATTCCGCCGGCCCGGGCCCGTGCAGACCTCTAACTTGTACACACGTGTAACACATAACACATAACACTAACATTCCTCCAATAACGGAATTCCACGACTGCAAAGGATCACAGGCAGACATTTCACGATATTCTATGCAGAATACGTTTAAATGATTTAAATGCAGATGAGTACAAGTAATTAAATTTCACTTATGCAACGCAGGAATCTCATGCAGTAAATGAAGTGTGGAATAAGCTGCACTACAAATTCGTGAAACAGAATTAATATACATTTAATTGTATATTATCAGTTATATTTTAATCTTTTTAAACAAAAAGGACTTTGAGTTCATATAATCTTAATGAAAGTTTTTCAAATAGTGACTTTTAAGTAATTCAGTATTTTAATGGCTATTTTACGATAATGTTTGCTGCTATCTTTTTAATTACTTTCTGAAGTGAAAAGTTTTACCACATACACTACACTGCAAATTCGTGAAACATTTTTACAACACTAACTGAGCCTAATAATTAACACTTCTAACTATAATTGTGTTTGATTGTCTTGTGAATGCGTTGCGAATGTGTTATGCCAGAAAAAGTGTTGTGCAAAAAATGTTGTTACAAATTACACAACTTTTCCAGAAATGCAGTTTCTGATACTTATTGGCAAAATTCGTCAATTTACTCAGCTATCTCCAGTATTTTTTTCCTAAAAAGCAAACTATGTTTTATTGAATTTTTAAAATTGTGTAATTTTAAAGATACCATGCAGAAAATGTTTTGAATGTGTTTTACATGTGTTCTAAATAATATGGTGTTTACAATGCGTTGTTTATTTGGTGACAAAGTGATGTGCAGCACAACACTATTTTAAGAAAATATATTTATCTGCATTATTTCAACACAATTAATAATACTATTTTTAGAACATATTTTTATATAGCAACACTTTTGCAACATATGAAGAACACATTTCTAGATAGCAATATTTTAGCAAAACATAAGATAGCAAAAACATAATCACAGCATAAAAAACGTTTTGTACATAAAGTTTTCTAATTCACTATAGATTATTGTATTGTAAATTTAGTGAGAGAAAGAGTTCCAAAATGTGTTTATTTCATTTTGCAGTGTAGAATAGATACTGTTTTGTATTATCATTTTAAAACTTTAAATTTGATTGAATTCCATTAAACTTCGACTATTTTTTGCCCCTGTTACTGTTGAAGGAATGTTTTCAGGGAGAACTTTTTGGATTAAAATGACCCAAATTATCTTTTTAAGCATAAATCGAAAGACTGAACTATCGTGAATGTACCACAAATTTCCACGAGATCTCTACAATAAAATCATTGAAAGCCTTGCATTGTCACCAAGGTCAGCCCACATTGGCTTATAACTCGCGAACTTAGAACATTTTCTGACAAACATGCAAATTATTGGTTAGCGTGTGTCTATTAAAAAATTTACCAATAAATGCTGTTTGATTAGTTTTATAACAATTGACAAAAATATTTAGATTATCCACTGAACCTACCTGATGTAAGATTATGATTAGTTCTAACTCAATCTGAAATTTTAACAAATCCTGAGCTCTTATTATTATTTTTAGAGCAATAATTACAAAAATTGTAACATAGAGACAAACATACAGGCATTGTTTAAAAGTAGTCAAATGTTATTTAGAACACCGCACAACGTGTATACATACAGTAGAATCTCGTTACAATGAATGCGACTTTCCCGATTTTTCAGTTTAATGAATATTATTTGGAGCGTTAAAAATATCCTATTATTTCATATTTCGTTATACAAATATTTACTTTAATGATTTTTTTCAGTTTATCGAATTTAATTAATGCTCCATTTCATGGCAACAAGGTTTTACTGGATTAATAAATCAAAAGATTTTCAATTTTAATATTACTTCTTAGTTTATAGAGGAGAGTGGAATGTTTGAAGAAATATTTATAAATAATAATAATAATAATAATGCGTCCCAGACCACTTTAATTGCTCAATACGTCCTTTACAACTCACAGAAATCTATACATTTTGAGAAAACCCGATTACTTTTCTAAATATTTATAAATCGTAATAAATACTTTCGAATTATTTCTCAAGTATTGTTTTATAAACAAATTTCATAATGAAACTTACTAAAAAAACATAATTAAAATAATTTTGAATACGATAATAACATGACAAAAAATCAATCCAACTGTGATTTTTCTTTTAGTATATCGAACAGAACTGAAAAAATGTAGAAGCATTTTAAAAAGAAGAATTTATCGTAAAAATTTATGCCGAGAAAGTATTTCTCCCTTGAGGCAAATAGAACCTCCTATTACGAAGTTCTTTTCTTTTTCTTTTTGGAATATTTATGTTTGGAAATCTTTAGACACTTTTCTAAAGCTAAAATATGTCTTCGGGGCATACAAAATGATGACAAGTTTGACTTTTGAGATGTTAAAATAGCATTTAAGAGAGAGATCATCCAATAATTGCTTAAAGCAAAGAAGAAAAAAAAAACAGTTTCAAAACTCCACAAGATTTGAAGTGCGTCAACAGTCTTTAAAGAAGTAAATCCATACTTGATGTCGATTACATTTAGTTGCTTTTTTTCCATGAATAAATGAATAATAAAATGCAAAAAGTCTTTTTTTATGGTTTAAATATATTTCTTTTTGTACTTTCACAGGTCCAATTTGTTAATTATCTAAATATTCTAAGAGAAAATGTTTGTTTAGAATTTGTCTTTTTCTTATAGTACATTTTTGGAAAAGAATGTTTTCAAAATTATTTTTCTGGAATTTACATTTTTGGAAGCAATTGTTGTTCGTTTTCTGATAATTCTAACTTTCTTTCTTTGAATGTAAGGATTTGAGAAAAGGAGACATCTCTAAACGATGTTATGCTGGAAGAGGGTTAGGGAGTTCGTGAAATTGTGACAATTTGTGATAAGGGGTGGGAGGGGTTAAGAAGAAAAGTGACATTACAATTTTTTGTTAAAATAAGAGCATTAAAAGTCAGTAGATTAAATTATGAAATTTGTATTCAGAAAGTAAAGATAAAATTTAAAACCAAATACAAAAAATTCCATTTTAATTTCTAAAATACAGTCGGCTTTCGTTAATTCGAACTCGTCGGGACCACAAGAAACGTTCGAATTATCCGAAGTTCGAGTTATGGAAAATATGAAATGGAAACATGCTTAATATGGTATATTACAAATGAATTAATGTTATGCTGTTTTTTTTTAATTTATTTCGTCTGTTATCATTAGAATATAACTTAATATTAAATTATAATGTATAAATATACATAAATTAAAAGATTAGAAACAAGCCCAATGGAAGAAAAGTTTAAAGCTTCACTGATGGACAGACGGGACGCTAAGAAAGTGGATATCAAATGCATTTGATTATATGTATACTCGTTCGGAACAATTTTCACAAAAATCAAAGAAAGAAACTTATTCAAATGATCTGAAATCCGTGAGAAAAAAAAGAAAAATGAAAAATCGGAATTCTCGTTAGTTCGAATTAAACGAAGTCAAGAGAAAACGAGTTCGAATTAATGAAAATTTTCAACGTTATTCTGCCAATGAAAACTTCGGGACTTCATGTTTAGTTCGAATTAAACGAAGATTCGAATTGTCCGATTTCGAATTAACGAGAGTTGTCTGTACTACTGTTTTCAATTTTTTTAGATTAATATTTTATTATTATTGTACGTTAATAATGTTTTTTGTTGTAAACCTTAATCTTATATCATACAAAATAAGTACACGAATCATTTTTATTTTTGTGCTCACAAATGTTATTAAAGCACATAGTTAAAATTAAAAAATAAAATAATAAATGTGATCTATAACGTTGTGCTTTTTCGCTGAACTATAAGTATATGTTTGCATAATATAGCGTGACATGTCACAAAAGGGGGGGGGGAGGTGTTATGATGAAGTGTGACACTTTGTGACAAAAATGGGGGGGGGAAGGATGTACAAATTATTGAAAAAATCTGTGACATCATTTTGGACGGCCCCAAAAGACAAATACTTATGGAACAATAATGAAAATTATTTTACTTAAAATAACGCTGATTGTAATTACGGTAGCTGTTCATATATTCGTGTGACAATTTTGGGTAAAGAAATATGTGCACACAGATAAGAATTTATTTTATAATATGTCCACTCCGATAGTTCTTTTATTGAACTACGATAGTGAATCGTGATGTCCAAGATGAAAAAGCTTTTCTTAAAATATCAGGGCTAACTTTATTTCCACTCCTTACTCATAATCTTCCACAGATAATCCAATTTTTTGGTTGCCACTAATAAATAATTTGTTTTAAATGTCAAAATACACGGTAATTGATAGAAGTTACGTCTAGGTGCTTGAGTGGAGCGCATTTAAATGAAAATAGCTTCTATTCAGGTATCATTTCTTATTATTTTATTATATAGCAGCAGTGGTATGGCTATTAATCTTATCCGTTTAGAAATTTCGCACAATGAAGATAGTTAAGACAAAATGATGGAATGCGTTATTTCAAAACAGGTGCTAAAACATTGTTCTCATGGTAATCCAAATTAACTTTGGCATTTTGTTATCTTAATTTTAACTTTTTCACGATAAGGAAATATAAAAATAATCATAAAATTTTTAGCAATCTTTTCGTTTTTTAAGCAATTTTTTAGGCATTTTCACTACTATTTCGGAAGTAAATCGATTTTTTTCTATTGCAATCAGATAAATATATCCAAGTATTTAAATATACATGGGTATAATAAAATCTAAAATGTTTTCGATTTTAATATTTTTTTTAGTTTATAGAGGAGATTGGAATACGAATTGAATATTTCCAGCTGAGCGAAAAATTGCCCAGGCCGGGAATCGAACCCGGATACTTGGCTTACAAGGCCAATGCTTTACCTATTAAGCTATCTGGGCGATAGCCGGCTGGGATTTTTCGCTCAGATAACCATATTGGTTGTAACATCTGATCTGTCATTTGAAACAGCTCGCAGAATAAACCGCAGGTAATGGAACTCCATATAACAATGGATAAGTAGATATACTATTTTTTTTTTTAACACAATCAAACTGATTGGTAAAGTTATCATACGAATTGAATATTTACAGCTGAGCGAAAAAGCTGGAAATATTCAATTCGTATGGTAACTTTACCAATCAGTTTGATTGTGTTAAAAATAATAGTAGGAGAGTGGAATGTTTGAAGAAACATTTACAAATAATAATAATAATAAAAGTGCGTCCCAGACTACTTTAATTATTTACTCAGTGTTTCATATAGAACTTGCACAAATCTATGCATTTTGAGAAAACCCGATTATTTTTCTAAACTCTTATTAATCGTGATAAATACTCACGAAATTATTTCTCAAATACTGTTTTATAAACATTTTTTACATAATTAAACTAACTAAACAACACAATTAAAATAATTATGAACACGATTATAACCTAACAAAAAAATATCGATTCAATTGTAATTTTTCTTTTAGTAAATCGAACAGAACTGAAAAAAAATGTAGAAGCATTTTAAAAAGAAGAAGAATTTATCGTAAAAATGTATTCCGAGGAAGTATTTCCCCCTTGAGGCAAATAGAACCTCTTATTACGAAGTTCTTTTCTATTTCTTTTTGGAATATTTATGTTGTGAAATCTTTAGACACTTTTCTAAAGCTAAAATATGTCTTCGGGGCATACAAATTGATGACAAGTTTGACTTTTGAGATGTTAAAATAGCATTTAAGAGAGAGATCATCCAGTAATTGCTTATAGCAAAGAAGAAAAAAACAGTTTCAAAACTCCACAAGATTTGAAGTGCGTCAACAGTCTCTAAAGAACTAAATCCATACTTGATGTCGATTACATTTAGTTGCTTTTTTTCCATGAATAAATGAATAATAAAATGCAAAAAGTCTTTCTTTTTATGGTTTAAATATATTTATTTTTGTACTTTCACAGCTCCAATTTGTTAATTATCTAAATATTCTAAGGGAAAATGTTTGTTTAGAATTTGTTTTTTTTCTTATAGTATATTTTTGGAAAGAATGTTTTGAAAATTATTTTTCTGGAATTTATATTTTTGGAAGCAATTGTTGTTCGTTTTCTGATAATTGTAACTTTATCTCTTTGAATATAAGAATTTGAGAAAAGGAGACATCTCTAAATGATTTTACGCTTGGAAGAAGGGTAGGGAGTTTGTGAAAATGTGACAATTTGTGATAAGGGGGTGGGAGGGGTTAAGAAGAAAAGTGACATTACAATTTTTTGTCAAAATAAGAGTATTAAAAGTCAGTAGATTAAATTATGAAATTTGTATTCAGAAAGTAAAGATAAAATTTAAAACCAAATATAAAAAAATCCATTTTAATTTCTAAAATACAGTCGACTCTCGTTAATTCGAACTCGTCGGGACCACAAGAAACGTTCGAATTATCCAAAGTTCGAGTTATGAAAAATATGAAATGGAAACATGATTAATATGGTATATTACAAAAGAATTAATGTTATACTTTTTTTTTAATTTATTTCGTCTGTTATCATTAGAATATAACTTAATATTAAATTATAATGTATAAATATACATAAATTAAAAGATTAGAAACAAGCCCAATGGAAGAAAAGTTTAAAGCGTCACTGATAGACAGACGGGACACTAAGAAAGTGGATAGCAAATGCATTGGATTATATGTATACTCGTTCGCAACAATTTTCACAAAAATCAAAGAAAGAAAATTATTCAAATGATCTGAAATCCGTGAGAAAAAAAAAAGAAAAATGAAAAATCGGAATTCTCGTTAGTTCGAATTAAACGAAGTCAAGAGAAAACGAGTTCGAATTAATAAAAATTTTCAACGTTATCCTGCCAATGAAAATTTCAGGACTTCATGTTCAGTTCGAATTAAACGAATATTCGAATTATTCGATTTCTAATTAACGAGAGTTGACTGTACTACTGTTTTCAATTTTTTTTAGATTAATATTTTATTATTATTGTACGTTAATAATGTTTTTCGTTGTAAACCTTAATCTTATGTCATACAAAATAAGTACACGAATCATTTTTATTTTTGTGCTCACAAATGTTACTAAAGCACATAGTTAAAATTTAAAAATAAAATAATAAATGTGATCTATAACGTTGTGCTTTTTCGCTGAACTATAAGTATATGTTTACATAATATAGCGTGACATGTCACAAGAGGGGGGGGGGGGGTATGATGAAGTGTGACACTTTGTGACAAAAGGGGGGGGGAAGATGTACAAATTATTGAAAAAATATGTGACATCATTTTGGATGGCCCCAAAAGACAAATATTTATAGAACAATAATGAAAATTATTTTACTTAAAATAACCCTGATTGTAATTACGGTAGCTGTTCATACATTCTTGCGACAATTTTGGGTAAAGAAATATGTGCACGCAGATAAGAATTTATTTTATAATATGTACACTCCGATAGTTCTTTTATTGATTTACGATAGTGAATCGTGATGTCCAAGATGAAAAAACTTTTCTTAAAATATCAGGGTTAATTTTATTCCACTCCTTACTCATAATCTTCCACAGTTCATCCAATTTTTTGGTTGCCACTAGTAAAGAATTTGTTTTAAATGTCAAAATAGACGGTAATTGATAGAAGTTACGTCTAGGTGCTTGAGTAGAGCGCATTTAAATGAAAATAGCCTCTATTCATGTATTATTTCTTATTATTTTATTATATAGCAGCAGTGGTATGGTTATTAATCTTATCCGTTTAGAAATTTCGCACAATGAAGATAGTTAAGACAAAATGGCGTAATTTTTTTCCAACCACCTTCGTCGTTCCAAGCCCAAGCTCGCACTCTGATTGGTTGTTGCTCTCGGCACTGTTTTCACGTAACTTGGCGATGATCATACTTGGCGTAGCGATAGATGTTTCCGTCGAGTTTGATTTCCTTCGGAGCCGAGTACAAAGTAAACCGAGTACAAAGTAAAAATTTGTGTGTAAAAACTTTTAAAGAGTACAGCTTTCAGTAAGACACGTTCCATCCAATCCAATGCTGCAAGAGAAAAGTTACTTTGTATTCGGTTCGGAAGGAAATCAAACTCCTCGACGGAAGCATCTATCGCTACGCCAAGTATGATTATCGCTAAGTTACATGAAAACAGTGCCGACAGCAACAACCAATCAGAGTGCGAGCATGGGCTTAGAACGACGAAGGTGGTTGAAAAAAAATTACGCGACAAAATGATGGAATGTGTTGTTTCAAAACAGGTGCTAAAACATTGTACTCATGGTAATACAAATTAACTTTGGCATTTTGTTCTGCTATCTTAATTTTAACTTTTTCACGATAAGGGAATCCAAAAATAATCATAAAATTTTTGGCAATCTTTTCGTTTTTTTTAATCAATTTTTTAGGCATTTTCACTATTGTTTCGGAAGTAAATCGATTTTTTTCTATTGCAGTCAGATAAATATATCCAAGTATTTAAATATACATGGGTATAAAAAAATCGAAAATGTTTTCGATTTTAATATTTTTCTTAGTTTATAGAGGCGAGTGGAATGTTTGAAGAAATATTTACGAATAATAATAATAATAAAAGTGCGTCCCAGACCACTTTAATTATTTACTCAGTGTTTCATATAGAACTTGCACAAATCTATGCATTTAGAGAAAACCCGATTATTTTTCTAAACACTTATTAATCATGATAAATACTTACGAAATTATTTCTCAAATACTGTTTTATAAACATTTTTTACATAATTAAACTAACTAAACAACACAATTAAAATAATTATGAACACGATTATAACCTGACAAAAAAATATCGATTCAATTGTAATTTTTCTTTTAGTAAATCGAGCAGAACTGAAAAAAAAAATGTAGAAGCATTTTAAAAAGAAGAAGAATTTATCTTAAAAATTTATGCCGTGGAAGTATTTCCCCTTGAGCCAAATAGAACCTCCTATTACGAAGATCTTTTCTTTTTCTTTTTGGAATATTTATGTTTGGAGATCTTTAGACACTTTTCTGAAGCTAAAATATGTCTTCAGAGCATACAAAATGATGTCAAGTTTGACTTTTGGAATCTTAAAATAGCATTTAAGAGAGAGATCATCTAGTAATTGCTTAAAGCAAAGCAGAAAAAAAAAAAACAGTTTCAAAACTGCACAAGATTTGAAGTGCGTCAACAGTCTCTAAAGAAGTAAATCCATACTTGATGTCGTTTAAATTTAGTTGCTTTTTGCTTTTTTACATGAATAAATAAATAATAAAATGCAAAAACAGTCTTTCTTTTTATAGTTTACACATATTTATTTTTGTACTTTCACAGCTCCAAGTTGTTAATTATCTAAATTTTCTAAGGCAAAATGTTTGATTAGCATTTGTTTTTTTTCTTATAGAGTACTTTTGGAAAGAATGTTCTGAAAACTATTTTTCTGAAATTTAAATATTTGAAAACAAATGTGATTCATTTTCTGTTAACCTTTTCGTGTCCGAATTTTTTCAATTTTTAGAAAAAATTACTTACGTTAATAACATTAATTATAGCTAACCAAATAGATTAATTAGTGTTTAACGAATATTTCCTTGTCTGAAAGATAACGAATGCTATTGTTTTGCGTACTATTCAATTAATATTCATATCACAATAGGTTAAGGAAGAATTTTGGAGATGTTTAGAAAATACTGTATTATAATTAGGTTTAACTTATATTAAAACTTTTTAATGCTTTTTTGTTTAATTATACATGATTCTTTTTCGATAGTAACTTTTATTTTAAATTTAAATAGTGAAATATAAGTTAAAACAAGTTGGAAATTGCACGTGAACGTAGCAAATGAGGTGCGTTCGTCCGATAACGAAGTTTTAAAAATATTCAGATCTTGCTGATATAGTAGAGCATACTTCGGATATAGTATAGTAGTCGAAATCTTTGTGTTTCTGTAAATATGCAGGAAGTAATTTTTATTACACCTCAGCAACGTATATCTTATTCATAAAATGTGAAATAGTTGAATATAATTAAAATACGCCCGAAACAATGTGTCCCCGTATAGCATTATGTAGTGGAATACTTTTGTGTGGCACTGTAATTTAATAATAAAAATTATTTGCATTACAGATTGTACGAAATGCATATTTTAGTATATATTTCATAGATTCATGCCAATTCTATTATGTTCGAATGAGTGTAACATCATTAAAATGCATTCGAAACTTTTTTCCCATTGACTGTAATGTAATGGAATACTTTTGATTGTCCCTGTAATTGATCTATGCATTCGATTTTCATAACATTTGAAAGGACTCGACAAAATTACGCAATAATTATATGTTTTAAATTTTTCCCCATTGACCGTAATGTAACGGAATCCTTTTGATTGTCCTTGTAATTGATCTATGCATTCGATTTTCATAACATTTGAAAGGACTCGACAAAATTACGCAATAATTATATGTTTTAAATTTCAAACGATTAAAATGCATTTGAAACTTTTTTCCCCATTGACCGTAATGTAACGGAATCTTTTGATTGTCCCTGTAACTGATCTATCCACCTGATTTTCATAAAATTTGAAACGACTCGACAAAATTATGTTATAATTATGTATTTTAAATTTCAAACGATTCGGTTGGGCAGTTTTTGCGTTGTTATATGCGGACGGACAGACAGACGGACAGACAGACGAACAGACGGACAGACGGACGGACTGAGTAACAACAATAGGTGCTACGTATTTACATAATTACGAAAGCACCTAAAAAGAGAATTGCAAATGACGCAAAGAGAATCAAACAAATAATAATAGTAATTACTATTATTAAATGTTTAAACATAAATGAAGTTTTATAGTAAATACATAGACATATACTAACATTACTACATGTAAATAGTAGTAAAAGTATTTATTAAAACTAAATAATATTCCATTAAAAAATGTTGAAGCATTTTAAAAAGAACAAGAATAAATCTTAAAAATTTATGCCGTGGAAGCATTTTTCCTTGAGGCAAAGAGATCTTCCTATTACGAAGTTCTTTTCTTTTTCTTTTTGAAATATTTATGTTTGGAAATCTTCAGACACTTTTTTGAAGCTAAAATATGTCTCCGAGGCATACAAAATGATGTCAAGTTTGACTTTTGAGATGTTAAAATAGCATTTAAGATAGAGATCATCTAGTAATTGTTTAAAGGAAAAAAAACAGTTTCAAAACTTCACAAGATTTGAAGTGCGTCAACAGACTCTGAAAAAGTAAATCCATACTTGATCTCGATTAGATTTAGTTGCTTTTTTACATGAGTAAATAAATAATAAAGTGCAAAAAGTCTTTCTTTTTATAGTTTACATGCATTTGTTTTTGTACTTTCACAGTACAAAGTTGTTAATTATCTAAGGCAAAATGTTAGTTTAGCATTTGTTTTTTTTTTTCTTAGAGTGTATTTTTGGAAAGAATGTTTTAAAAATTATTTTTCTGGAACTAAAATTTTTGAAAGAAATTGTTATTAATTTTCTGTCAATTGTAACTTTATCTCTTTCAATGCAAGAATTTGAGAAAAGGGGTCGGTCATAATGGCGTCACACTTGGGTTTGGGGGAGGGGGGAATTGTGACAGTTAATGAAAAAAGAATGCCAGGGGGTAAGAAGAAGAGTGACATTACACATTTTGATTAAAATAAAAGCATTAAAAATCAGCAGATTAAATTGTGAAATTTGTATTCATAAAGTAAAGATAAGATTTTAAACCAAATATATTAAATTCCATTTTATATTCCAAAATACTATTGTTTTCATTTTTTTTTCATATTAGTATTTTATTTTTCATATTAGTATTTTATCCTTTTTGTTGTAATTGTATATGTTTACGTAATATAGCCAGTGTTCTCGCTAACATTTGACCAACGTTAGTAATTTCGCTAATTAAAATTGAAAAACATTCGCCAAATGAAAAAGTATTAGCCAAATAGATTCGCCAAGTAGCACAATAAATAAATAAATAAATAAATAAATAAATAATACTTTACTGTACCCCCTTTTCTTCAATATTTCTAAAATAACCTAAGTTTTTATAACTGTTAACATATGCATATATATGCATATGTATGAAAAATGAAAAGAAAGAAAAAGCAAAAATTGAGCACCAGCAATATGGCGAATCTAATCGTTTGTGTACTCGCCAAATGAAGAATTTAGTTGCAATTTGGCGCAATGGCGAGCGACAGAGAGAACACTGAATATAGCGTGACATGTGACAAGAAGGGGGGAGGGGGTATTATGAAGAGTGACATTTTTTGAAAAAGGGGGGGAGGAGTCAAAAATACTGAAAAAATGTGTGTCATCATTTATGGAGGGCCCCAAAAGAAAAATACTCATGCAATAATAATGAAAATTATTTCATTTAAAATAATGCTGATTGTAATTACAAAAGCTGTTCATAGATTCATGTGATAATTTTGGGAAAAGAAATATATGCACAAAGATAAAAATTTTTTTTTGTAATATGTCCTGTATGATAGTGCCTTTATTGAAGTACGATAGTGACTATCATTTTAATATTTTTTTTTCCCTTGCCATTAAAAAACGAAAAGTGACAAATTTTTACCCTGGACATTTAAAAAGGAATTTTTCAAGCTTGTTAACAAATCTGAAAAAGGAAAAAGGAGTTTAGGTAAGTTGAACTTGCTCGAGAAAAGCTTGAGTTGAAAAAAAAAACATTCCGACCTGTACCGAGTGGAATAAGTAGCTTCTCTATTCCTTTATTTAAGATTACAATTAATTTTACTCGAAAACTTGAAGTTATGGCTGCTGGTCACTAATTTCCGAATATCCCTCCGTAATGTTAAATCTACGCACGTTTAGTGCATTTTTATATTCAAAATACCTCTTCAGAAAATTAACATTTTTAACTTTTTTTTTTCAGTGTTCTCTTCTGCATGTTTTTTTTTCTTTCTTATTTTTCAAAATATCTCTAAAAGCTACGCTTAATTTAATACGAAGCGTTAAAATTTTATTTCCATTATTGTCAGTTTTTAAAGCATAAATAATTAAATTAGGCAAAGATTTTAGAAATATTTTGAAAATATTTAGAAAGAAAAGAAGGACATCTTTTAAGAAGGGACATTGAAAAAGAAGTTAAACATATTAATTTCCTAAGGAGACATTTTGAATATATAATGCATCAAACGCCGTAGACTTAACATTACGAAGGGGAATTCGGAAAATGAGTCACCAGCAGCCTTAGCATGCGAAAACTGCAATTTCAGAAGATTCATTCCGAATTCTCGTCTTTTGTGGATTTGAATAATAATTTAGCCTAATTGGCCAGCTATATCCAAGTTCGCTAACTTTAAGATGATTTTGTGTTGCGAAATTTTAGCGATATTTACTGAGTTTCACCAAGACTGGCGAAAATTTGACATTAGAAGTTTTGGTGTGATTCCAACATTTTAGGGTTCTTTAAACGTAAAAGGATAATTGTATATAGGTTCACTGCTGTTTTATTATATATGTTTATTATTATTATTATTATTATTATTATTTGAATATTTTTAATGTAAGTGTCTTTTAAATGTATAGTATTATTGTTAGTAGTTAGGTTTTTACAAGGGCAGTATTATGTAACTGTTTTTGTATTCAGGAAGACTTAATTGCAGGGTACGAGGTATAGATATATGACCTATTGTACTACAAAGTCATAAAAGTCGTACCCTGATAGTGAGTACAAAAAAAAGTAGGTCTTTTATGACCCCATGTTTTATGGCCGAGTAAAGGCTGTGTGTGGGGCCCAACTGGTCTCGAGGGAAATACGAGGGGAGAAGGGCCCCGGAGTATAAGGGGGGCCCCTCTGACCCTTAGTTGCACGGGGGGGGGGGGCGTGGGCAAGGAGAGCCGATTGGCTGGTGAGTAGAATTATGATGTGTATGTTAATTTTCTCTCACCAGTCAGGACTCTTTATGCAAATCTTGGGCTCACAGTGAGTTTTCCTCGTGCTCGAAAAAAAAAAAGAGAGATCAGATAGAGGAAGAGGAACGAGCTGCTGAGGATGTTTTGTTTTTATATATTTTCTATGGTGCAGCTTGGTTTATTTTTACGCTCAAAATTCCCAGTGTTAACCATTGAGGCTTGGCCTCTTGGCTTGTGAAATACATAAAAGTGCCCCTGAATGGATATACACCAGGCCAGGTATCGGTGATGCTTCTTATGTTCAGTGGAGTATCAGGTACTCTTCTTTTTGTTTATAATGTTCTTCAATATGTATATATATGCCAATTTATAAATGCAATTTAAGCAATATCTTGCCGAGGAGACTTTGTCAACTTGAGCTATATGCCAAACGTAAATATAAAATATAGCCTCTTTTGGGTGTAGGTGTAACCTTTTACTTGTTGATCTTTTTGTAAAGATATTATTAATGTGAGTATATTTAATAAATGAACTATGTTTATTAGAACACTTAGTTGTCATTTCTGAGAGCTTTTTTTTAATTGTCTATTTTATTTTTTTCAGTAGCCAACCATACTTGCATATCTAATAAAATTCTAGATTTTTTTTTCTTTTCGTCTAAAGGTAATAGTGATTAAGTATATTTTGTAGGGTTGGGTAGCTAAGTACGGGGAAATTTAATTTTAATGTATTTTAAGTGTTACTTTGTCTCTCAGCTATTCAATAGGGCCATACGTTGGGTAATCTCCTAAAATATCACAATGCAATGTCTAATTTATTTTCTTTATCAATGACAACCTGGTGACTGTATATTCCGGAGTTGTCAATTACATGACTAGGCCGACCGATTACGAGGTCCTGCTAAATTAGATGCCCCTACAAGATAGCATTATTTGGGTTTTAGTTATGGAATGAATCCGGGGTATAGGTCACCCAACACCTATGTTACATTTGTGCTGGGGGGGGGGGGGATTGAAAGATAGGAAACCAAGTTAAATATTTTTACTTAGCTTTTATTGGTGTAATTGTCTAGATCTTGCCAGCAAGAAGATACAGTCAACTCTCGTTAATTCAAAATCAGATAAATCGAATCTTCGCTTAATTAGAACTAAACATGAAGTTCCGAAATTTTCAAAGGCAGAATAACGTTAAAATTTTTCATTTATTCGAACTATTTTTTTTTTTTTGGACTTCGTTTAATTAGAACTAACGAACATTCAATTTTTTATTTTTTATTAGTTTCTTATGGACTATAGATCCTTAAAATAACGTTCCTTCTTTTATTTTTGTGGGAATTGTTCTGGAACTAGTATATACATATAATTTCATGCATTTGATATCCGCTTTCTTAGTGCCCCGTTTGCGCATCAATGACACCTCCACTCCTTCTTCCATCGTGTTTCTTCCTAATCCCATAATTTGTTTATGCATTTATATCTTTTAATTTAATATTAAATCATATTCTGATGATAAATAAATAAATAAACTATAACATTTATTCCTTTGGAATAGTATCACTTTAAACATGTTTTCCTCTCTTAATATCTATAATTCGATCTCCGGATAATTCGAACATTTCTTGTGGTCCAAATGAGTTCGAATTAACGGGAGCCGACTGTACATATATTTTTATGCGTATGGGGGTTGAATGCATGATTCCAACAAATGTCCTGAAGAAAGTGAAAATTCTAAAAGTTTATATATATTATAAAACTCAAATGTTTCCATTGTGCAATGCTGATGTTATAACAGTCCAAGAGCCGACCGCACAAAACCCTAAGTCATCGAGAACAACGAAAAAACCTTTATTTTATGGAAGAGTAGTGATAGAGGAATCTAATGATCCATGTTTGCCGGAAGCGAAGTGATGCATAGGCCAAAAATTGATACCACAAGTGGTTGACTCGTAGGTTTAGCATTTTGTTTGCCGTGCAATCAAAAGTATGAAAACATGGAAAACTGGGTGCTGGAAAACGCAATGCTAATCCTACGAGTCAACCACTACACTGTTAAAACTAATGGTGACACATTGCACCTTTTAGGGGTGAAAGGCCTGTCTCTCTGGTGACACCCCTAAAGGAGCCAGAATGGCACCTTTAATTAGGGTGAAAAGATGGCACCCTTAATCCAGAGTGCCCAATAATAAAAAAATTAAAAAATATACAAACCGACTTTTGGCCGTCGAAGGATTCGAACTCACAACATCTGATTACAAGCTCAGCGTTCTAACCGCTCGGCCATCGAGCTCACCTTCATTCACTCATAGCCATAGATTTTACTTGCCGTCCCAGAAAGCAGAAAGACACACGTCAAAGCGCATGCGCATGGTTCCAGTCACCCGATGAGGTGCCACATTGCTGCCAAATACGAAGTGCATGGCACCTAATTTAGCTCCAATCACCCAGTAAGAGACCTGTCGGCACGGTAATCACATATTCAAGCCCCTATGGCACCCTAGGGTTCCAAATGCCCCGGGTTCCAATGGACATTAGGGCCTTTTCACCTCCGGGTCCCAAATGGCACCGGTTTGTCACCTTCACTTTTAACAGTGTAATGGTATCAATTTTTGGCTTATGCACCCCTTTGCTTCCGGCAGATATGGATCATTAGATTCCTCTATTACTACTCGTCCATAAAATGAAGGATTTTTTCTTGTGCTCCATGACTTAGGGTTTTGCGCAGTCGGCTCTTAGACTATAAGGATTTCGAAAACGACGAGGCTAAATTGCATGATTAATGGAGTATTTTTTTTATTAATTTTCAATAAAATGTAGGTGGTCGCAACTTAATTTCTGTGAAGAAAATCAAAGTTATGGACCAAAGATATGGGTTGTTTTAAGCACGGAACCAGCCAAAACTTTTTTAAAGATTATATTGTTATGCAAGATCTGTAAGTGCTACAAATTTCAGATCAAAAAGTTAATCGAATTCAATAATGTTTCAAGATATGAACTATATATGAGGACCCCCAGAAGCCAAGGGGTATAAGTGACAAAATTGAAAAAATTGAGTTAAGTGCACAGGGTATCTGGAAACATGCTTTTTTCATTTCAGGTAAAGAAATATAGGTCATTTTCTGATTATTTGGGGAGTTATAGAGATAAACCACTTTTTTCGAAAAACAAACAATATTGATTAATTATATACATTTAAAGAAAATTGTACTCTATTTTTTTAACAGTTATTGAAATGAGAGTTCAAAGATTAGAATGCAACAAGCAGATGTTTCCTATTTCAATTTAGTCAATTGTTATTGATGTTCCAATTTAACACCAATTATCTTCAAACTCAATTTACTCCAAATTGACATTTTGTCACTTGTACCCCTTGGCTTCTGGGCTCCTCATATTCAAAGCGAGTTAAAGAAAACCTTGTAATTAATATAAAGTTAAATCGGATTGCTTAAAATATAAGTTTCATGAGAATGTGCTTCGAATTAAATTTATTTACCGGAATTTATTTCATCAGTATATCAGCAAGAAAATTTATTTTCTAAAAAATATGTAACCAATGTTCTTGCCTATGCCTATATCGGATGAGTTGAAAATCTATATATTACTTACAAACTATATTATCAATAGTATAATATAGTATAATACTTCAACACTATATTCATTACTTATTTTTATTTCTTTGACTCCAGTCTCACGAATAATAACAACTGTTAAAAAATATATATAATTTTTTCCATAATTGTAAATTTATATAATTTATACGTAAAACAAAGCATTCATTTATTTACATGTGTATACCGTAATAGCACTTATCAATAACATATTAGTATACCAAGATCGTGTCTCAGTCAACAGCTTAAATTATCATCTCCGCGGTAGGTTTCTACAGTAATTACTGGAAAACATATTACTGCGCTGCAACAAGTAATTAATATTAGGATTCAGAGTGGCTAATATACGAACATGGCATACAATATCTTTGTCGAACAATCGATAATTGTTCAGTTCGGTTAGAAATAATTAGGAAATTTCTATTATATAGATTATTAAAATCTTTTAACTGCGCTATCATGCAAAGTAAACGAATTCTGTTTGTACCAGTTTAATTACTGCGCACATGATAAATTGAATTAAATGGATTATTAAAATCTTTTAACTGTGTTATCATGCGAAGCAAACAGATTCTGTTTGTACCAGTTTAATTACTCTGCACTTGATAAACTGAATAATTCTAGAGCCCGGATTATTAAAATGAGTTTTATACTTTCTTCATGGGTAAGCAAAATTTAAAAATAGTCTCAAAAAAAAAAAAAAAAAAAAAATGTGATTTAACAAATTTTTATGACCATTTGAAAAATTACATTTTTAAGACTAAAATTTTAAACTATAAATAAATTCTATATTTAAAAATAATAATAATAAACATCATTCTTACGGAGATCAAAACATCGATAATGTAATAACAGAGTCATATATTACGTTGTCATGGATTAAACATTAATATTCCTGGACCAATCATAAGCAAATTTTAAATGAAATTTGAGTTTTACAATTTTCGGTACCACAACTTTTTAAACATCTAAACATTGTACATTTTAAATTTTTATACCGTCGTATAATGAAAACAATGTACTTTTAAATGCAATTTTATTGAAAGCTGTATCTTATTTTGTTTTCGAGTTATTATTATTTTTTAAATTTTTTATATTTTTTGTCATTGTGGCAGCAGAAGTATTCTATTTTTCGGTAATAAACAGGCAGCAATCAGAAAACGAATAAAAACCGAACACCACAAGGATCCAGATATGTCTCGGATATCCCTATACCGAAGCAATAATCATTTTCAAAATGGTTAGAGAAAAAAACGATGTTCGTAGATTGAAGTTGGCAGCAAATGTATTTAATTATGTAAATAATATGGAAATGAACTCATGTTCGTGCATGATTAGTATATGGAACTATCTACTTGGATCTTAAAGTTTTTCTCAAATACAAAGGAGCTACTTTCTAACATATTTTCAATTCATTTTTGTTCGAAAGCATATAAATTGGCAGGTGTTTCTGTTTAAAAACTTTGTAATCTAAAAAACGTTTTTCTTTTTATGGTAAAGGGCTAAAGGACTTTCAAAAAATGTTATCAAAATTTGAATTTTGAACCGAATTACCAGACTTGATATTACAAGCGTGGAGAAAAACAACAATTTGTTAATCAAAAAAATGTACAACTCATTTCGATTCGAAATCGCTTCGGTGATAAGCTAGTTTTATAAATTTACATTTAAAAATGTGTCAGAAAATTTCCAGTTGTTGATGAGGGGATTTGAGGATCCCGTTAACAACTTCAAACTCCGGTTTATAATGTGAATATATTGTTGCGTATATAGGGTTCTTTTGATCTTATGGTTAGACAACTTCAAACTCTTGCTCTTAGAAAAGTAGAAAATAATTTATTTACAGATCTTCAGAACAACAGAGTCTTCGAAACTCACAAATATTACTAGATATTCAAAAATAACTGTTCAAATCTATCGTACAAGTACAGATATAGGTCCCAGAGACTCTTTATACAACGTCTCAACACTAAATCACATTCAAAACAACGTAGATAAAACTCAAGCGAACTTGCTTAAACAATCGCCCAGTAGTTCACTCAATGACTGACTGATAAATAATAACAACAACAACTCGTACCGCTCTCCTTATATAGCTCGCCGCATGCACTGGAAATTTCTACAAGCTTCTCGAAAAATCCAGAAAACCACGGAATAACATTCAATGTATCAGTATATCTAAAGGGGGGTTACCATAGAGAGGGAAGGGTTACCATCGCCAACAATCGCCAAATTTGTCGCCAACTTGGCAATATATCGCCAAATTTGGCGATCAAAATTAGTCGTTAAAAGTGACGCCAACTTGGCGATATCTCTAATATTTCGCCAATCTGCCGTAGACATTCACTGAAAAATAATAGACAAGTTTGCTCGATAACAGAGACAATGTATCAAAAACTAATATTAGTAAAGGAATGGATCTTAATAAGATTATTTACATTATTTTACAATACAAACACTAACTATTTACAAAATTCGTAACAATATTGTGTCTAAAAGTGAACAATAATCATTATGATGTTAGCCATGGTTCAAAGACATCAATTAAGAGAAAAGTGATGGTTAATTGTAGACTTGAAGTAATTCAGAGGCAGGTGGAAGTCGTCTAAAACCTGAATGCTTCACAAACTCTCATATCTAGAAATTGGAGCCATTTTTAACCGCTTCCCTCATTTGCCCGTACGTCATACGGGCAACGTGTTTTTGCCAATCATGATTTGCCCATAGTAAGTACGGGCATCCATAACCCAATGACGATTTATTATTCTTACTAGTAAATTTTTATTGTAAATTTCGCATTATCTCTAATCCAAGCATTTTTCAGATTCAATTAGGTAAAAATTTTTGTTCTGAAAAACCGGTGATAAAAGATTAAAAATTCTGTAAAAGTCATAAAAAGATAGGCATTATTTGAGTTTTTTTTTTTTTCAAAAATATTCACCAATTAAGGGTGTATTCGAAAAAATGCTTTTCCACCTTCAACAGCTCTAAATTTTCCGATACAATTTCAGACACATTTTTTAAAGTAGAAACATGAAACTTGCTCAGGGGATTCTTGAAGGGACGTATGAACTGCACTGTGATGTCTTTTTACGTTCCATTCATTAGAATTTGAGTTATAAACAAAAATCTTCTCCGCATGACCCTTTTTTTCGTTCACAGATCTGCCGCTTCCGAAAAATCAGCTCAAAATGCCGTTTTTGATTGCTTTTTTTGCAATATTTTTTGCATTTATCAAAGAATCGACAATTACGGCACCTTGTGTACTTTCCAAATAAGAGATTTTGAAAGTTTGTTGTATTTGAGAGCAAAAATGAATTAAAAAATAAATCGGAAAATAAGCAGTTTGAATCGAAGTACACCTTTAAGTGGTTAAAAAAGTAAGTTATCTCAACAATTAATCCAGTAACTTTAGCCAAAAAAAGGGTCTTTCTTCGGAAAATTTTTTAGTAAAGGTTTTTTTTTTTTCACAGAAAGTTTTGTTATGGCATTTTAAACGATATCTTAAAAGTCCTCGACATTCTGCTGTACGCTTCCGCCCTTTTGGTTGGGATTTGGGGGGTAAAAGGGGGCAAAATATATATTTAGTTATTTTAAATGTAACATAAAATCCTGATTTTCGCTGTATATTTATCAAGATTTCATTATTTAAGAAAATATATTTTTGTGAATAGGCAAATTCAATCTGAAATCTGCAATTTTGAAAACCTTTTGTAGTTTTTCAATTTATTTCGATATTTTCTCGCTAGCAGAAGCTATTCAATGCTAAAATATGAAAAGTGCATAGAATTTTACTTGATCCTATAAGCCGTTTCAAAACATTTTGTAAAACTGGAAAGAAATATTGAAATTTCTTATAATTTTGTTGATGTGTTAAAAATATTATATGGTTCTTCTTTTAACTTAGAATGGTCTGGTGGGATAGTATATGATCCAATCGAGTAGTTCTGTTTGAACTTATTAAAGACATAATAGGTGTAAGTGATTAATTTTGTAAATTGGTACTCAGTAAATACTAGGCAACTATGACATTGGGATTTCACAAGTACATGCGGCTAATACTGCTGTTCACACGGTATATTATCACCAACTGCGGTCGATGCGAACACAATCCAACTCCATGCATGGAAAGGGACCTAAACAGGCCTTTTCTGGGAACGGGTCGGGTTCTCTAGTTAGGAAGTCACATAATCGATTCCCTATCGTAGAAGCTGATAAAAGCAGACCACTGCCGGATGTTAGTAAGATTACCATCTCCCCCCCCCCCCCTATGGAATTCTCGTATTGCCAGCTGAAATTAAAAATCCCTTAGAATAGGTTCCCTCTATGATTAAGCGAGTGAAAAAAACAGCGAAAAACAGCAATAACAAAAAAATATTAGTAAAATAAATGAGAAGACAGATAAAAAATAGGAAATAAGCTCGTCCGCATTGAGTGCACTCAGAGTACTAATCCAAGGACGTAAGGGCACGGGATAGTAGTTGAAATAAAAATAAAATGGTGCGTCGTCTGCCCCCCCCCCCCCTCCCAGTGTTCATTCCTGTAACACCAAAGCAGCCGCCTACTCTGATCCACACGAGGAAATTCCTCCCAAGTTCGGAATAGGTATTGGATGTCCACACCCCTCTATCCAGCAAACATGACAAAATCTCCAGGCGTAATGCCATGGTATCGCAATCTTCATGTCAGACATGGTGATTCATGGGCACCGGCACCCGTCATGAGCGGTATTTAAGTCTTTTTCGAAACTAGAAGTGACCGCCACGGCGTCCACGATTGAGTTTTCTATCATCCTTCCGAGATTGATCCGAGACCACTCAGAGATGCCCCCAACTTGATATAACAAACTATTGTTAAGAAGAATAAATTGGATTTTCTGAATGTTGCCTGTAGATAGCATTAATAAACTATTCCTGTCCTTAATAAAAAAAATTGCATTGAGGGATCTATTCATTAACGAAAATATGAAAAATTCTCAGAATTGTTTTAATAGCTTAAATGATACTAATTTAATAACATTTTTTAAAGAACATTGACTTTTCTTATAACTTTGTAACGCGTTATTAATTGTATAGTGGACTTTCAAAATCGCAAAAAATCATGAAATTGTTGAATTTTCATTTTTAGCATACTGACATTATATGAACTCCCTGCTATTGAACGCATAAATAATTTTTCAATTTCGACTATTTTTACTGGAGTTACAAGCACTTTTATTCAATCAGCTGATCCTACCACACCTCTTTGTTTACTTTTACTCTGATTCGCAGCCGTAAAATTTAGCTTAGTTTTTCGTTTTACCTTACTCAGTGTTATTGTTTTGCATTGGATACTTATTAATTTTGTGATTTCGCAAAACAATACTTTAACTGTGACTTTTAACTGTTTCTTTTAACGTTTGTTTATAATGTATTTATTGGAATTGCTTTTTGTTCCGAATCTTTTTAGCGTAAAATAAAAAAAAAATCTCTTTCTCAACAACTATTTAATTATTTAACAAAAATTTGTACAATAAGAGGTATTTATACCATGAATATTTACAGAAAAATTATTTTAAAAAAATCAGAAAAAAAATTAATTTTGGAAAGATTTTTTAAAATTCAGATACTTTACGTCCTTTGCATGAATTACTGTCGAAGCCACACATTTTATGTGAATTTACCATAAAAATAGAAAACACTTACATATAAGATAGAAATAATATTATATCAATTATGTATAACTTAAACTGTGTCAGTAGGAAAATATTAAACAATTATAACTACTGTAGTTACTAAAACCTGTTTTTTTCAGAATGAATATTTTCGTCGCTTTCATGATTTCAACATGTTCCATGCGCACTACTTTATGCCCAATTTTTCTGATTTTTTTTTTTAATGCTCTCTATATATGTGTTAACAAATGTTACTAAAAATAAACTTGTTTAGACGCATTTAAATTTTTTTAATTTCAGTTATATGGAATTTTTAATGATTTTTTAACGAAAAAAAAATTAAGTTAAAATTATTTTTTTAAATGCTTTACAAGTAAAATGTTAAAAATGCTTAGTAACGTTTACTTGTATGTATGAAAGGGTTATTATGGAAAAATTTTGAACAAGTATGTGAAAACTGGTTGCGCATGGAGCATTTTGAAATATTGCCATTTTGTACAGTTTTCCCTTGATCAGACTTTGTGTTCCTTGAAAAACACTAGTCGAGTACGTTATTATTATTATTGTTGTTATTATTATTTTACCTATAAAATTTTTTTAATACCGACCAGGCCCGGACTGGCTCCGTTGGGGGCCCTCGGCTAGAAACTGAATAGGGGCCCCTTACAGAGAAAATTTTTGTGAATAGAATGGTAGATTATGTAACATTTGAAAATTAGGATTAAATGCCTAAAAACCACATTTATTTATTTTGTCAATAGGAAAATAATTGAGCAAAAAAGTTAGCTTTTTCTGGTATAGTCCACTTATTTTCACAATAAATGTTAATATTATTTTATATATGGTACTTAAACTTGTCCCAATCTAGAAAAAAAATATACTAATCAATTACAAGCGGTGCATTACTTAAAAAGAGATGGGTATATATTTTTAGATTTAAGCATCAGAATTGCATCGTTGAAGTCATAATATCTTAAGAGCTACTGTAATACTCGACATGAAAAAGGAACACAATAATAATAAAAAAAACAAGCATATTGAAAAAAGCAATGTTAGCTTTAATTTTAATTTAATGGGTACATATTGTAAAATAGATTTTATAAAATTTACAACAGTTAAGAAATGTTACGTTATTGTGAACGGCTGTTGACCACCCTAACAACTTCTTGGTCAGTTCTTCATTGGTTCTGGCTACTACATCTATAATAACATCTTTATCTAAATTATAAAATAAATCTCTTTCCACATTCATGAAAAGAAGATTAGGCATAAGATCTTGGCTTAAACTAGATCTAAGTCGATTCTAATCTAAACAACTTTAAATTTAGAAAACACCCTTTCACAGGTGACTTGCGTACAAGGTATGGTTAATACAAATTTGTAAGCTACATACAGGTTGGCAAATACTCCAGATTGTGAGAGTTCAAAAACCACAGAAAAGACGCATGATAAACAACGAAGACATTTTTTCTTGTCAGAGCAGTAACCATATAGATTTTCGTCGTCTTCAAATGTTATCACATCAGCATGGTCACACTCATAAATTACGTCAGCTCCATTCAGATTGACTTGTTTTCTTTCAATGTCAATTTTTTCAGCCACTGTAAAACTTTCATATTGATCTACAAACTGTTTCAGCTCTCTCTATCAATAACTGACTTCTTTCAACTTAAAGTCTAGAAATGGTAGAAAGAACTTCCGGATGAAATTTATCAAGCATTACGATTTCCTTAAATTTCTTTGAGTCTAACCAGAAACAATCTTCTAAAATATCTTTGTTTGGACCAAATCTTTTTTCGATTCTCGTCCTGGCACAATCTAAAATATTGAAAAAGACCAATTTATAGTTCTGAGCAGTTGGGATTCCAGGAGCTTCGTCTATTGATTTTTCCCCAGACGTCAACTTTTTCTTTGAAATTCTTTTTTCCTAAAAATCTAATTGTACTTCTACATCAATACTGTTATCTTCAAATTTCTACTAATTGTACTTGCATAAAATTTTGGTTTTGTATACAGAGTCTGAAAGTGTTTATCGCTCCCTTTGTCCTTTATTTATATAAGCAGCTTTTCTACCAATTTCCAGGCTGTAGAATAGTCAATGGTTTTACTTTGCAAATATTTTGAAATAGGACATGTAGCAAGAAATAAATCTAGTAAAACTATAGAAATAAATAGATTTTCAAATTTGGACCACTCATTGATTAAATTTCTTGCCATGAATTTAGATTTACAGTCAAAACTTCCGTTCGATATTTATTTTAAACCGCTAAAAAATTAAATAGTTCTCTGTGTTTACACTTTTCTCACTTCGTAAATATCTCTCATCGATAATAGAAGAAAGAGCTTTATGCTTATTCCTCCACCTTGTGGTTTCTATTTTTCGCAACCTGTTCAGTTTTTGATTTGCGGAATTTATTTTTATTTATTTATTTTAATTTTATTTAATTTTTTTTTGTTTTCCTGCCCATGCGGACATTCTTTTGTTAGAAGAGCTGAGGAAAAAGCTGATTTTTCAACCAATCCAAATAAGTTTTCGGCTTAGAGCAATTTTGTTTTCGAATCTGCTACAACCAAATTCAATACGTGCCCCATACAGTGAGTGTAAATAAGGTCTTCATTTTTTCTGCATTATTCATTTAGAACAATTACTATTCGAAAATAGTGGAAACCACTACTTATAAATTAACCTTAAGACTGTGAAAGCTGGTAATTATAATGTAATTTGGAAATGATTTCAAAAAGCTATGAGCAATATTAATTGAGTTATTAAGAAAAAGCTCAGTTATTTTACTAGTAGTCAAGCCCAGCAGATCGCCATTCTTTTGCCGTTTTGGGGATGAAAATCCCTTTTTTATGACTATTCTAATGAGTTTATAATTAATATCAAGATTAATTACTGGCTGATTTTTTCGAAATACACATTATTGAATAGAGGACAAAATTGAGTACATGGAGCCATAGCTTAATTTCTAACCCCCCCCCCCCCCCGAAAAAAAAAAAAACTAGAACTTTTATATTTTACAGTACTAACAAAAGTAGCGTGCGATACGCCGTCACTCCAATCTGTATATTCATATATGCAAATTTGAAAGCATTTTTTAACAAACAAAAAATAAATAAACAAATAAAATAAATAAATAAATATATCTGCGTATAACTAAGCTGTCAACTATTCTACTTTTTAGTCATCACTTTTTCCGAATAGAAGTCTTTGCCTAATTTTAATGTTAATTAATTGCATAATTCTGCGTTTAAGTATGGTAAGAGTTATGACTTCGGAAATAGTGTCAACACAAAAAAGAAATGATTCGCAGCAAAGCTTTTTTTATGAAGTTTACAGAAATTAATATTTATATGCTGAAGATAGGAGCAACGTTTTGGAATTTCCTATAAAAATGCAAGTTTTGAACTATACTAACCGATTTTTATCACATAACAAACTTTAGTGACAAGTCCCTGAAAATCAGATTAAATTAAAAAATTGGTACCATATTCAAAAGATTCAATGCTTTTATGGAAAAGGGGATTCACTGCTCTATTGCTTCCTATCTAAATAACAATGCACGACAATTGTATTTACTTACATAAGAAAAAGGTTTCGTAAATATATAGAGCAGAGCCTAACAATGGACTATTGCTTAGGGCTCCGGTGCCAGAGCCGTGCGAAAGTGAGGGGGGGCGAAGGGGGAGGTTACCCCGGGCAGGAAAATTGAGGGGGTACCAAATTACAGCTTGTTTTTTTTTCTTTTAGAGTTCCGTATTTAAAAAGTAAAGACGGAATCATTATGAGATCACTCCTGTCACTGTCTATCTATCACAGCCATTTTACTCGTAAACTATGGAACATGAAAAGTTCAAATTGAAGGAAATAATAAAGATTATCCCCCCACATATTTACAGATTATGAAACATTCACAAATATATTTCGGAAAAAAAAATGTTAAAGACTAAGTTACTGACTTTTTTGTATATTTATTTATTTTATTTTATTTTTTGGTATGTCGTGTGAAAGTTTTCGTATTTATGAGCTCCGATGAATTCTGATCAGTATTTAAATATTTACTAAAATAAAGAGAAGTACCGGAGTTGAGCCTTGGCGGGCTCCGAAGCAAATTAACCGTTGTAGGGAGCTAAAAGATTGAAACTGGATTATTTTTACTAATTTGGAAAAAGCACCAAAAATCGTATAAAATTTTTGAAAAGAATCTAATCACAAAATATGAGTTTGTGCTTTTAAGAGCAAAAGTAGGTGCATCTTGTTACCAAATTTTGTAACTCTGCATGCAGCGGTTTCAGACCATTTTAGATATACACAAACTGCTTTCCTTATTAATATTATAGATTTGAATGTAACTCATCTCTCAAATTATTTTTTTCTAATGATCTTTCTAAAATTTTAAATTTTATACAGTTCCAAAACAGTATTAGAAGTTAGCAGTCGTTAGTCGCCAAATGCAACTAAATTATTGCATTTGGCAATCACAAAATTATACCTAGTCGTCAAAATTACGCCTAGCTTTTTTTCACTTTAATTTTTTTTTTAAACAAATGCTCTTATTCCGACTTTAGCGGAAGTTTTTCCCCGCTGCACACACTTGAAGAATCCTGTTTTCCATAAAATATTGGACAGTAGCATGTGTTCAAGCAACCCTTGCATCTGTCAATCACCTTTAATCTGTCTTTACTTTAACCAATGACTGATAAAATTGACCTAATGCCACGGAGAGCCACGTGACCCTAAAACTCTCGCACGCCTAGTTCAAAAGCATGGTCTAAAACTCCATGCCCCTGATTTTTTTTAAACAGATTTTTAAAGATTTAAAATTTTTTGTTGGGAGTGGTAAAGCAGATATTTTGAGGATAGAGGGATAATTTAAAAGCCTAATTATTTATTTAAGGCTACTAGAGAGGAACAAATAGAGAATAGTTATTTTAATAAAGAGTTTTAAAGATTTCTAACAATGTATGCTGAAATGATTTTGTTCAGATAAAATTTTCATGCATTATTTATGTGATAAAAAAGACCCCTTTTCCACAAACTAAAATGTTTTATATTTCCTAGTGCATTTAAAATAAATAATTTCAGCAGGTTTTATGGTATTTTTCACCTTTTATAACATGAAGGTTATCACTTATCAACTGTTGAACAAAACTATAAATCTATTTAAAATTTTACAGTTCACCATTTTTATACATCATACCATCAAAAAGAGTTACAAATACCACATTTTTCATAAAATTAGTTACATTAAAGCTCAGTTTAACCACTTCGGGACCGGCGCCTTTTACGCAAATTTTATTCGGTAGGCACCACTTTCTAAAAAGAAGTTACCTTTACTTAAATAATCACAAAAATGCTCTAATAAAAGAAAGCAAACATTTCTATTTTTCTAGCGAGAAAAACAAGGTTTATATGCTCTTTTTGAGGGTGCATCATACACCCATGATACCGAAAAAGTTAACACAAAAACAGTTTTAATTTTATTCTCATTTTCGGGATAAATGCATTTTTTAAAAACCAGATTCTTTCGAAATACCAAAGAGCACACAAGAATTATTAGCATTTTGAAACTCTTTTGGAGATTTTCAGCTGTATTATCAATTCTGGTTAGTGATCAGCAGAATGCAATAAATCTCCGTAGGGAGGATTTGATGTTTTGAGCCGCTTGTCTATGAATCGCTTAGGACAGCATAGAGATCCATGAGTCAGCCAGCAGCCCTCTTCCGTCTGGCTAACGTCGAAATACCGCATCACTAAACAAAAATAAATTGGCAATCGCTTAATATTTATTGGAAAATCGATATTTTTTAAAAATAATAGTCAAATTACTCTGATGTAATTTTGTGTAAAGTAATACATTCACTGTTTTTGAGTCCCCTCCGGGGCCCCCTTGGTTTGGGGGCCCTCGGCAATCGCCGACCTGCCGACCTGGCCAGTCCGGGCCTGATACCGACTCTTCCATAAAGTTCTGCATCACGTCAGCATATTGACGTGGTATACTGACTTATGTCAGCAATATTTTCATTTCGCAAATCGTTCGATATTGCAACGGCATTTTTATGCCTGTTTATCGACAGGGTCGTAGCTAAGGGGGCGCTATGGGCGGCTCAGCCCCCCCCTTCCCTAAAATATTTTGAGACTCCCCTCTGGAAAATATTTCAAGGTCACTAAAAAATTTCTGTTCCGAAAATTCGAATGAAATTCTGTTCAAAAATCTAATTTAGTTTTGAAGACCTTTCGCAGTTTTACAAAAATACTATATTGTATCTAAAATGAGTGTTTGAAGACTCTCTCATCCTACTTCTACATATGCAGTTAATATGATGTTTAATTTTGCACCAGTTATACAATCATAATTTTCATCATCTTATACATTTCTTAGCATAAAATGAAGTTATTCAACAGTTTAATGAGAAACATAGTATTTACAATGATATGCACTAATTTATCCTTCTGTGTCAGAGAGAGAGAAAAAAATTGAGCCCCCATACATTCTCTGGCACCCCCCCCCCCCATACTTCAATTCTAGCTACGGCCCTGGTTATCAACTGTTTTTCTCCTGATAATTCCCTCCACAAGAATAGTCATTTCTTCCAGGAGTCTCCCGGACGCATTTTCAGAAAGAATCACGTTTTGAGCACCAGAAGATTAGTATTTTAGCGGCAAACTAATCACTCATTTACGGACAATATTTGCTGAAGTTTTCTTTTTTTAATTTAAAATATGCTATTCACTTTGATTCGTTCACAAACACGACCAAATAACAAGTTACAGACAGAAAAAAAAACTAAAGAATGATGAGTGCCCGGAAACTTTTGCACACACGAATTTCGAATTTTGCATGAAATGCCCTCAGCTCCAATCAAAATGATCACGTGGTTAGGGTCATTCATATAGTCCTGATTGTTAAGCAATTATGTTTCTTCTTCCCTTAAACCTTCTGGTAAATAAATCAAAGAAACTTACTGGCTGGAAACTTTTGACCGCCACTTATATATTTTTTTCTAAATTTTTTAAATTATTTTTTACACATGCTTAATGATGCTTTCTAACATCTGAGTAAATACTTTCAAATCAGAATTTTTGAGTTACAAAAGGTTCAAACGTACTATGTCATTTTTATTTAATGATAAAATTCCAATTCAAACATCAGTTAAAAGGTCGCAACGCCAAGTGGTCTGCCAATGGCAAAATTATGCCAAATGATCCAAAGAGAGCATGCCAAATCACATATAACAGAATAAAAAAAGTTAAGTAGTATGTACACTTGTTTGTACACTGTTAAAAAAATTTCTGTAAAATCACCGAGATTAGAAAAATCTCAATTCTGTTAAATCACTGAGAAATTATTTGGTAAATTTAAAATAGATCCAGTAAATTTGCTTTTAATAATAATAATTTAATTTAATTTTTAAATTAGTAAATTTTTCACAAACTTAAGTCAAATTCAAAGAACTTAAAGTTTGTGAATAAATCTGAACTGATGTATCTTTAAACTTTAAAACAATTTGTTTCTAGTCATCCTGGGATTTGAACCCGCGACCTCTTGATAGTGGTAGAACGCCTTACTGACTGAGTTATAGGAGCTATTTCTATTGAGTACAAAATTGTTAAAAAATTATTTTACTTAAAATCTGTGTAAATTCTAAAAATTTTAAGAACATACTTTTCATTATTAAAAAGAAAAAAAAAATCATTCAGATCTTTAATGTTCAATATTTTTAAAGAAGCAAATTAATTGCACAATTTTGGAAGTTTCGACCATTTCTCTAAAATAGAATTTTAGAAAAATAAACCAAAGCATAAAAAATACATTTTGAACTCCCCCTCCCCCTCAAAAACAAATAAAATATAATAAAATAAAACATATCATTTAAAAACCTTTCAACATCATAATCTTTTAGGTCTATAATCATTTAGCACCATAATGTTTCAAGTCTACAGGGTGATTTAAAAAAACGTGGACAAACTGATATGACAAATCAGGCATACGACAAGAACAAAAAATCACATAGGAACGTAAGGGACGCAAACCACTTATTGAGTCACAAATACAGGGTGTTTCATTCTAACTCAATTTGGGTAGGCAGTAATAAATTTCAGAAAACTGAAGTATATTATAATAAAACATTTAACCGACATTCTCACGTTTATTTTAAATGCGATAACACCAAACAAAAGTGGTAGAAGTTTGCATTATGTGCACCAGCAATATACACTTGGCACCTCACATTTTGCACTGTGATAATCAGATATCATCGATTGCTTGAACAATATGTTTTTCCAAATCTTTTCGTAAAGTTATAACATTTCGCACAAAATAAGGTACATATCATTACATTTTCATTGCAATATTTTTATTTTCCTCGAAATTGCTACTTTCAAACCGGGTGTAGCTAGAATGAAACACCTTGTATTTGTGACTCACAAGGAAGGTCTCCATACGGGCATACTCAGAAAAATCTGAAAAAATTACAGAATGTTCTTCTCATATAGTTATATATGTTTGTAAAAAAATTTCGGCGGAACCTCCTTATAACGTCCATAAAAAAATAATAAAAATTTCGTTTATTTGGTGATTTATTTCCGGTTGTCAAAAAAACGAAATTTTGAAAAATACGCTTTTACGCTTCGAATACTTTTTAAAGAAAAAACTTTCCATGTTCAATTTATTTAAATAAGTTTAGTTTAAGTAATTTTAGTTTTGCATTTTTACTTTACTTTAAGTGTAATTTTGTCATATACGTTTATATGTACTTATAACAAAATGAAATTAATATATTTTATCATTTAAAACACAATTTAAATTGATTAAAATTGTTCCAAATTGAAAAATACACTGTTAAAAATCTGCTGCATTTTGTTGCAACGCACTCTCTTGCTTGTATAAAAAACGGTTACTTGGCCGTGAAATGGAGCTTTCTGATTGGTTGGAATAGAGATATTATATACAAGCAGTGGAGTGCGTTGCAACAAAATGCAGCAGGTTTTTAACAGTGTATGACACGGTCAATTCACCGTGCTATGGAGCATTCTCATTGGTCAGAAGAGAGATATTCTATAAAAGTAGTGGAGTGACGTTGCAGTAAATGCTGCAGATTTTTAACAGTGAAGTCAATTAAAATCAATTTTCAGATTGGTTAAAATCGTCTGCTTTTGGCGAGGAAATGCACTGCTCGCCAAATCCCGCGTCGCTTTCAGCTTTTCACGCCAATTATTCCAAACTATTTTATTTTTTTACATATCTAATAATGTAATTCCGCCGCTAATTTTCACTGATCCTTTATTACCTACATGAGTAGTTTAATTCGTATTTTTTTTTCAAAAAATTCTGAGTATGCTCCCAATGGAGACCTTCCTTGTCAGTAAATAGTTTGCGACCCTATGTTCCTATGTGATTTTTTTTATCCTTGTTGTATGCTTGATTTGTCATATCATTTTGTCCACGTTTTTCTGAATCACCCTGTATAATCATTTAGCGCCATAATCTTTAAGTTCTGTTTTTTAAGCCGATAATTAGAAACTCAAAATTTTGAACCTTTTTGTGTTACGTGTCCACTTAAGAACACATCAAAATTTACTTTAAGGTAGCAATCTTTGCACCATAGATAAATTATTTCTTTTGAAATTCTTAATCTCATACGCATTTTATGAAGAAGGCATATAAGGCAAACATTTTCAACGTTTAGAATAGTTAGAAAAAAATTAATTTATTATCTCGTTGCACTTTAATTAAATTTGTTTAGTAATAGTGACAAGCAATTTTAACATAATCACACATACGTTCAATTACGAGAGTAATATTGTATTGTGAAAATGATATTCTATTTTGCATATCCCAAGTTTTGAGATGTGAGACTTTTTATGAATTCTAAATTATGTTTGTAGCATCATCATTAATAAATGTAGTTTTTGGCAGGGTCTGTTTATTGTGCTAAATACTACACATATAACTCGCTTAAAATTCCTTCAATAATTGAATTCCACAGTTGCAGTGAATCATACGAAGCCTAATGATGATTCCAGGAACGCAGTTCATTTAAATAAATTAAGTACAAGCTATTAAATTGCACTTATACACAGCAGGAAGGGAGTAAATTTATGCAGTTAATAAATAAAGGAACGGCGGAATGGATTACATATGAGATTGTCAAGTTACTTGATATTGGGAATAATATTTAAATTTTAACAAGTATTTGTAGTGACATTTTATGGTATATTTATTCAATGGGAACGATTTCGAATTTTAATAGTAAATCCTTTTTTAGGAGAAGATTCATTACCATTTTAATTACATTTATTTGAGAAGTAAATGCAATGTTTCTGAAGCGACAGACGATTGGTCATGACTGTATTTTTACTTTTATAAAAGCGTAATATGCTTTTGTGAATATAATACTGTTATTTCAAACTAGGAGGCTGCGCTCGACAATTTCCGTCCGGACACTGTAGGCTCTAAAAACACGCTAATTTGCTGTATATGTTAAATTTAAATAATGATTAGACATTACATACCGCAATCTAATATCCTATAGCTCAAACGTAAGAAAAGTGAAACATCTCGACAAAAGTAAATTTTACAGGAGAGTCAAAAGATAATTTGCATGGTTTTACGAGGAAACTTTATGGAACTACTCGTCCGAATCCAACGTTTTCGAGATATCAGCATTTGAAGAGTGGGTGAATATATAAATAAATTGACAGCCAGGCATATAAATTGTTCGCCAGTTAAAAATTTCTTTGCATTATTTCTAATTTTTCTGCCAATGTCTTTTCCCGAGCTATGAGCAAAATCCTTTACACCCACACATTGGCAGTTATTTGCCTTCTTTTAGACAGGCACTTCGCATTCTACAAAGTTTTCGCGTACAGTTGCATTTGGATTTATTTATTAATTTACACTTCAAGTGTTCATATTTCGAAACCGGTTGGATTCGGGAGGGTAATTCCATTGCATTGTGTAACGTTCCCTAGTTAGCTGTACATGCAGAAATAAAAACGTAGATAACAGCAAAAAACCCTTAAATATGAAGACATACGATGATGTTAGGAGGGTCGGGTAATTTTATCTCCCAAAACAATCCAACCCTCTCCTGAGGACACAGATGGACATATAGGGTAATAAAGTGATCTTCCATATAACTATGGTTGTGAAACTGTTTGTGTAGTAGTATACACCTATGATAGAGGAATGACACTCAAAACGAAATTTTGCTAGGTATGTTAACTTTTCTTGCGGGTGAGCGATGCATGCTTCGAAAAAATGCTTATATTGCCATCCATAGATTTTCATCCTCCAAAACTTTTTTTAACTAAAATGATTTTACCCATTTGAATATTAAATAGTGCTTAAAATAATCCTTCAATTTAAAAACTGTCTATTTCAATATCTTTATCATATATGAGGACCCCAGAAGCCAAGGGGTATAAGTGACAAAATTGAAAAAATTGAGTTAAGTGCACAGGGTATCTGGAAATATGCTTTTTTCGTTTCAGGTAAAGAAATATAGGTCATTTTCTGATTATTTGGGGAGTTATAGAGATAAACCCCTTTTTTCGAAAAACAAACAATATTGATTAATTATACATTTAAAGAAAATCGTACTCTATTTTTTTAACAGTTATTGAAATGAGAGTTCAAAGATTAGAATGCAACAAGCAGATGTTTCCTATTTCAATTTAGTCAATTGTTATTGATGTTCCAATTTAAAATCAATTATCTTTAAACTCAATTTACTCCAAATCGACATTTTGTCACTTGTATTCCTTGGCTTCTGGGCTCCTCATATATGTATTTTAAAAACTACTAGTTTGTCTTTTTATATGCCAAAGTTTTCTATTATTATTATTCGAGAAAGTCAAAAGGTCACAATAAATTCAATTACAGTAGCAGCGTCGACAGCAACAATAGTCACTTTTTTAAAGAATAGAGCAATATCCAATTTTTTCATATGCGTGTGAGTTTTACATAAATAAAGTCCCATAGTATTACCTATATTACTTATAGTAACTCTCCTTTCAGCAAGAATGTATTTGTTGTGTTAAATATCACACGTTTAACTTGCTTAACATTCCTCTAATGACTGAATTCAATGGCTGCAAAGGATCATATACAAGAGTTTAATGATATTCCACGCACGGTACGTTTAAGTAAATTAAATGTAGATGAGTAGAAACTATTAAATCTCAGTTATATAAGTAAGGGAGAGAACATATGCAGTTCATAAATAACGAAAAGGCAGACTTCACTAGGTTTGATATTAATAAGTATTATCCGTTAAAACATTTACTGATAAGTTTTATAAGATAAGTTTTAAAAGAACTAATAAAAATAATTTTCTTGCATTTTTTTTCTAATATATTTTCATCTTTAAATGTTTAGCAACATGGCTGGGATCTTAATAAATTTTTTGCTGTTAGCGAAACGAGATCGACCAATCAGAAAACTTCATTTTTGCAAACAGTGAAAAGTTAGTAAAAATGCAGGCTTATGATTGGTCATATTAGTGTTTTGTTAATAGTGAAAAATCTATCTTGACCCGGGCCTTATAACTATTCCTATTACTTTTCATTTAGATAGTAATGAAATGTGAGAAATAAATAATACTTCGCGAAAATATTGTTAGCTTATTTTATAGAAGTAACGTAAATAAAATTTGAAAAAAAAAAAAAAAATAGATTTCTAAGTTTCAAAGTCAGATTGTAACTATTACTACTAATAATATTACTATTGAACACATACATTTAGCTTGTATGCTTGAAATGAATGCCCGCTTGTAAGTCATAATATTCAAGGACAAGATAGGGTTAAGAAATTTACAACACTAGACAATTACGGTCGGGAGCTCCACAAAGAGTGTGGAACGGATCCAGCTAACCCACAAGCCCCCTTTTAAGCGATTACCAGAGTAGTGTCTTAACCAATCGGCTACGGAGGCCCCAGATTGTAACTCTTCAGTAGTCAGGTCCAAGATCTTTTAAATCCAGTTTAGTCCTAACATGTTATATTAAAAAACACACACAAAAAAAAAGTTGAATGTAGATTCTGCCATTGAAGAATTTAATTTTGCCTCCGATAAAAAAAAAAAAAAAAAAAAAAAAATCAATAGAGGTTTTTTAGAAGGGCGACCCTATTTAGAATGCAATAGATTAACTTCATTTTTCTTGTGTTTATCAATATAATAGCAAACAGAACGGCGTGAAATACCCAATTGATTAGCAATTTCTCTCTAAGACATTGGAATTGCGGAATAATAAAGAGATACAATTTGACGTGCTATTTCTTCATTGACCAGATTCATCAAAAACGGATTTTTTCTTTAGTTTAAACTCTTTTTTATAGACTCTGAGAAAAAGGAAATGCATTTTAACAATAAAATTGTATGAATGTCTCGTTTTAACGGCCAGATTACGAAACTAGTCGTTGGGGGCCACCGTAATACTTACCCATCATGGATATGTATTATATAATATGTGAAAATAAAATATGTGAACACTATTTATAAAATGCATTGCAATTCCAAAACAAAATTTAAACGTATATTTAAATATTCTTAATATACATAGTAATGCTCCATTAATGAATTGCTGATAAACCCATTTCGGCAAATTATGTAAAATACCAAACTACACACGTAGTACTGGATTGCGTAAAAGATATATCTTTATAACTCCAAAAACAATAACCATATTAACTAACAGTTTACTGCGTCAGATTAAGCGTCTCATTTCCAATTAAAACATATCTTTGAATTGAAATTTGAAGAAAATACAGGGTCATGAAAAATCGTAGAATGTGGAAAACAGGATTACAAATATCTCGGCAACTATTGATCCGACCGACTTCGTTCTAGATGCAAAATTTGTGTTATTTTATTGCCTTTTACGTCCTTTCCTTAAAATAAAAAAAAAATCGAAAATTTTTATGTACATTTCATCAGAACGAATTTTTTGAGAGTCCGAAAAAAATAGTTCCGGATAATCGAGGTTACTGATATTAAATAGGCTTTGTCCTATTCTTACTTACTAAGTACATATAAATTTTTAAGTCTCTATCTCCATTTGTTCGTGAGATAGAGCGTTTACAAACAGACACAGACAGACAGACGGACGGCAATTTTTTTTTTCTAAAAATATGTTTTTCGGAATCTCCAGTATCTGAAACGTGTAAATCCGTCATATTTTTTTTTTCGATTTTCAAAATGATTGCAAGACTTACCCTATACTACGTATGATAGGTAAGTAAAAGTGGGCCACAATTTTTGACACGACACTTTTTAGCTTGTCTGAAAAAAATAGCGTCGGAAGCAAAAAAAAAAAAAAAAAAAAAAAAAAAAAAAAAGATTTTTTACATTTAGCAATTTTAAATAGCATTAGTTTGTTGTTGTTGTTGTGTTAATTTCAATATTAATGTATAAAGAAAAGATAAATGAAAACCATCATATAACTAAAAGACGCATATACAGTCAAAGTTCTATAATCCGCACATCCATAATCTACTGTTTTCTATAATTCACGTTATTTTACGAATGTAACCATTGAAATAAACAGTTAAAATATTTACAAATTAGTGATCCAAAAACGATTTTTTTAAATAAAAAATGAGAAAACAATGAGAAAATAGTGGATTATGGGTGTGCAGATTATAGAACTTTGACTGTAACCAAGAAAGCCACAAGTTCGAGATCACTACATATAATTAATGAGCTATTTGATTTCAATTTAATACACAAGGTATTGCCAATTTCGACCGACAAAATTCAGAATGGTGATAATCGGCAAAAAGTAAACAAAATATTACCGTAGAATGCTGGGTCAGAACCCCATATTAAATACAAAAAAAAAAAAAAAAAAAAAAAAAACGTGGTACTGTATCCTAATTTAATTTCGGTTGACAGAAATAACTTTCCGAAAATTGAAGCATTAATAAAACTTAACATTACAAAACTTAGACATTCCTAAATTTGTTGTAAATGTGATATTATAAAACAAGTGGTACAAGTTTCTATTATACGTATCCACCAGTATGCATTTAACTCTCTACATTGTGGCCGGTTGTTTACGGTGTCAATGATTACTTGAGCAACCTTCTTTCCTTACTTTTTCGTGATGTTATAACATTTTGTATAAAACAAGATAAAGTTGGGGGGGGGGGGGGATTAAACATCTCCTGCGAATTCCGCAACAACTTACAGCAAAAGAAGATTACAGATACCAAACGATTGGAAATGAAATTTACTTTTAAATAATCTGTGTAAAATATTTTTAGAAGACCAATACAAATCAAAACCCGAACAAACTTTTTTTTTTTTTTTCTTTCGTTATCGACACTAAATTTTGACAATACCTTTTAAATGTTCGTTCAAACAATGCCCTGATACAAAAATTTAAGACACTTGAAAAAGTTTTTGAATTACTATAAGCATACAAAATTTAGTACTTCTAGTGCTAAATTACATTTTCATATTTATATTCATATCTCTTGAAATTATAATTCTATTATAATAATTTTTTGTGTAGTTATTATACAAAAAAAAATCGATACATAAATGCATTAAATTAGTAATTTTAAACATTTTATAATATAAATTAAGAATTATGAAATTAATATTCGGTTTTACAGAAAATTAATTTCATAATTCTTAAAAAATAAAAAAATATTGAATATCATATCAAAAATAAAAGACATCATAATTCATAAAAAAAAAAAGAATTCCAGCCTGCAATTTTTTTGATAGATTACTTTTTATTATGTGGTACTTTTTTCGAATTAAAAATTTCAAATTGTTCTTCGAAGTAGTTTTCAAATTATGCTTAAAAAACATCAAAAACTATCTATTATGTGCAGAAAAGCATAATTTGAAAAAAATATATATATTACATATTTTATTGAAATATTCGACAATAACTGAAACATAATGAACGAATCAAATGGTCATATTGACAAGAAATAATACATAATTAAAGTACTTATTCATTCGGTAGTATTTCAACAATCGCGTACCAAAGTTCAATTTGGATAAAGCCCCTATAGCATGATCATTTTAAAATAATAAATTTCTCTGAAACCAATTATACGAATTTTATGAAAATTTGCATTTAGACTAATCGACATTTAAATCGTGTAAAATTAATTTGTGGTGTCAAACTTGGATATTGCTGTTACGGGGGTACATTTTAAAATGTTTTTTATTTATTGAATTAAAGTTTTGAAATATTTTACGTTGGATAACCATGTCATTTGAATGAACAATTACATGATAAAATTTCTCAGAATTTTATTAATAAAAATTTTAAATTTATAATTTATGAAAAAAAATGGTGCAACTTAAAATCCTTATAACTCGAAATATTATTTGTAAAATTTCAATTTTTTATCATTGAAATGAACAAAAATATACAAATTTTAATTTGGATTCAGAATTTTAAAAAATATAAATTTAAATAAAAAAAATATTTAAAGTAAAAATTTAAGAAATAATGACGTTACTTTTTTTAAAAAATCTCATATTCTCAAAAATAAACGTTTTTTTTTTTTTTTTTTTTTTTTTTTTTTTTTTTTTTCTGAATTGAAATTAGAGTAAAATAACCGACTAAGACATGTCCAAAGTTTGAAACCATTATCTTTAATGGTTCTTGACTTTAACAATTAAACAATTTAAATAACGATTAATTTAATTAAGATAACAATTTAAATAGGAGAAATGTTGAAAAACGCATTATGGAGAAAACGCATTTTTCCAAGAAGTCTATTTCATGACAATTATTGATTCAAAGCTAGATTTTGAAATCAAACGAAAACAAAAACAAAAAATAAAATAAATAATAATAAAAAAATAACATTTTCTGTTCCATTTGCAATAGAAACATGATTTAAACAAGATTTTAAACAGAAAAATATAAATAAAATTTTAATGCAATAAAATTCTTTTTGAAAATTTGAAGATTTTTGTGTGCCGAGCCCCCTTAAACAAACAAACAAAGAAGGTTTGTTTTGATATATAGATGGCCTCTAAGTACATTTTATGTACATCATTTAAAAGTAGACTTTATTTCAAATCGTTTGGTACCAGTAACTTTTTAGTACAATAAATTATAGTAGAGTTAATAAGGGATATTTACGTTTTTTTCCACAACTGTACACTCTCAGAAAAAAAAAAAAAAAAAAAAAAAAAAACTGTATATTTACTGCAATTTGAGAGTCACAAAAACTGCAATTTTAGCGTTTGCCCTTCGATTTTCTCACGCAATAATCTTATTAGACGAAAAACTGTCTGATCCTATTTTTTAAGCATTTGGGCTGGCAATAAATAAAATATATTAAGGGTATTTATTCTCAATTGCTTCGCTCAACAAGCGCAAAACGTTTTGACACATTTACAAATTCCCTTTTTTTTTTTATCAGAAAGATATAAAATTGGAATGGCTGACAATAGAAGCAATTTCGAATCGAACTTAGTTTTCCATTTTATGATAATTAAATTACCTATCTAGTTTTAAGCTATTCACGTGATCAACCGTTTTTCTCCTGCTTTTAGACCGGTTTTTCTGCTTTCGTCGGCTAATGTGCTCAAAAACGTCAACTTTTAAGGCTTGTTATAAACGATCTATTGTGTTTTATAAAAAAAAACAGAAAACTGAATGTAATTAGACAGTTTCTGAATAACAACACCTGCTATTTTCATGCATTTCCGAACAAAAATAAATTAAAGCATATGTCACAAAGTTGCCCTTTTGATTTAAAAACCCCCTTTGGCAAAAAAAAAAATAAAATAAATAAATAAATAAATAAATAGAAGTATCATACACTGTTAAAGATATTCCTGTAAAATTACGATCAGCAGCAGATATTCCAGTCATAACCCGTAAAAAAAAATCTATGCTCATCATTTTGACCAGCCCGTCAATAAACGGTGTTATCCCTTACGTATTTAGAAAATTAAGGGCAATCCACATATTCTTACAGTTCTAGCCCATCTGTAAGCAAAATTACAGTGTGCGACCCTGTACATTTTCCTCCGCTGGGGTGCGACTCTTCATTTTAGTCGTGTTTAAAAAACAGTGTGATTTAACCGTAACATTTTATTTGAATCTGCAAAAAAAAAAAAAAAAAAAAGCAATTTTATGATAAATATCTAACGTGCTACATGCTATGAAACATTAAAGAAAGTGTTATTGTCTTTTGAAACGCATTAAAATGTTAAAGTCCTGTATTGCGGGCTGACCAAAATGATGGGCATAGATTTTTTTTTTTTTTTTTTTTTTTTTTTTTTTTTTTTTTTACGGGGTATGACTGGAATCTCTGCTGCCGGCCTCTGCCCTTAATTTTAGAGGAATTTTTTTAACAGTTTTTTAATTATTTTTACATATCGTTGCATTGTAATAACAATGCTTTTATTTTTCTCAAAATTATTATTTTCAACACAATTTCAGTTAGGAGGAAACACTCTGTATTTGTATACCCCATTTTCTATGACAATTTTCATCCTCTTGATCAGGAATACAAAAATCTAGACGTCAGCGGATAGTCCTTCATCACCAAAATTTAAAAATTTTCTTCGCTTAAAATTTAATATCATTCTAGCAAGAATTTTACCCGAAATATTAGGCGGAATAAACAAATAAATAAATAAATTTTATGATGCGAGACTGTCTGATGGCACCCAGATTTTTTACCTCTGCTCTTGATGCTTCTATCATCAGCCGAAATTTGTTGGTCACATTGGGCAACAACCTGTATTTTTAAAAACATATCTTTTATTTGATGTCTGTGTTTTTTACGAAATTATTTGTCGATTCCTGGTGAGGATAAAAGGCATTTTTGACTTAGTTAATATTCTGATTCTGTCTAATAAGTATTTTCTTATTACACAACGATTTATTACACTTTAAGCATTTTAACCGCGTTTTTCCATCATGTAATTTTTGGTCTCAAAGACTGATTTAAGGGTGTATTCGAAAAAACGCTTTTCCATCCTCAACAGCTCGAAATTTTCCAATACAATTTCAGACACATTTTTAAACGTAGAAACATGAAATTTGCTGAGAGGATTCTTGAAGGGACGTATGAGGTGCCGTGTGATGTCTTTTTACGCTCAATTCATTAGAATTTGAGTTATAAACAATTATCTTCTCAGTATGACTCCCCTTTTTTCGTTCTCAGATCTCCCGCTTGGGAAAAATCGATTCGAAATGCCGTTTTTGATTGCTTTTTTTACAATATTTTCTGCATTTATCAAAGAATCGACAATTACGGCACCTTGTGTACTTTCTAAATAAGAGATTTTTAAAGTTTGGTGTATTTGAGAGCAATAATGTGTTCAAAAATAAATCGGAAAATAGGCAGTTTGAATCGAAATACACTCTTAACACAAAATTGGTATTGAAGCTATTTTTTTCAGTGAATAAAATGAATAATTACGTAAAGTAATCAAACAATCAATTAAAAATTTTCAGGCCAATACTTTTCATAGCTTCTATTTTATGAAAACACGAATTTAAAAAAATATGATGTTTAAAGGGTTGAAATTCAGTTCGAAAGTGTAAGTTTTAACAAATCATTCAAGAGATGTCAATTTCTTGAGAAAATATTTGTGGAATTCAGCGATAATAAAGGAAAATTGAAACTCATTTAATATTCTGATTCTACAGAAATATTTTCTTATTTCCCAATTATTTTACCTAAAGTTCATTCGGAAAATATGAGCTTTAACAAAACGTTCAACTGATATGATGCTGCTTGCGAAATAATACATCCAATCCAGTTCATAAAGAAAAAAAAAAGGATTGAATCTAGACAAAATTCAGACTCGTCAGTGCTCAATTTAAATACAGTCAATTTAGTTACTTTTTCCTCAACAAATCTGAAAAATAGAAGTATATTGAAAGAAGTACTGCTTATCGCACAGGTTTGTCCGAAAGAATTGTTTTCCCTTGAGGCTAATTGATCCTCTTACAAGAAGTTCTTTTCTTTTTCTTTTCGAATTTTTAGAAGCTTTAAGACACATTCTTTAGGGTTAAAATATGCCTTCAGGGCATAAAAAGATCAAATCCCGTCGGTATTTTGAGACGCTAAAACAGTATTTAAAAAAAAAAAAAAAAATCGTTCAGTGACGCTTTATGGTACTCCAAAAAGAAAGAAATGCAAAATTCTGTAAGATTTCAAGTATATCTCGTGTTAAAAATAAAATTATTTCAAATCTTTAGATGGCTCAGTTTTTCATGCAAAAACTTAACATATAAATGCTTTGTGTACATGATTTAAATGCATCACATCATTTAATATTTTGCTACTTATATATCTAATAATAAGCTCTAATAGCGTTTAATGCAATGAATAACATCAAATTATTCTTAATCTGTCTTGTTTCGTGTGTAAAATGAAAGATAAAGATCCAACAAATTCTAAAAATAATTATAATAATACGTGCTTTAAGGAAACACAGTACCTTTGAAACCATCTCTTCAATTTTGAACAATACTGTAATATATGTGGTGGCAGTTGCGCCAGCTTATATGGGTCCATGGCGCCAAAGCTCACCCAATAATTTTGAATCATAGCGTACCCAATTTTCACTGTTCAATTTATTTATTTCGTTGTTATTTTATTATTCATTTTTCTCAAGAATAAAATTTATTTTGCCAATAATCATGCGTTTTAATTCTCCGATTGGCACCCATAAACCCCAAATGACTGAAATGTTTTGCTCCATGCTTAATTTTCTACTAATTCATTTTGTAGTCATGTTCATGATATCATGACATTGCAATAAATATTCATACGAAAATTTTCATACATGATATAATAAATATCCATACGTTTTCATAAGAAAAAACGCATGAGAATATAATTTAATAAAATTGCAACTTTATTAAAATATGATAGCTCGACTTAAAATTCTCACCTTTCACCATTTGTCAACCCTTCAAAGGAAAATAAACTGATCACACCATTTTACAAAAATTATTTTGAGCCCACCCAATGTTTTTCAGCCAATCCAATATTTTTCAAAAGTTGGCGCCACTGCGTGGTGGTAAAATAAAAAAATGCTAAAAATTAAAGTTTTAAAAAATAATTGTAAAAGAGTGTATTTTACTATAATTGAAATTTCCTTAAAAAAGACAAAACTGTGTATGGATTTTTAGATGTATGGGATTTTACATTTAATATGAATTTTATTCTCTCGTGTACATCATAAAAGGAAGTAAATTCAATGAACTCCCAATTTAAATATTTTTTTTAAACATAACTATGAACTTGAATGTTAAATACATAAAAAAATATAGAATACTCCCTGGAAAACAAATAAAAAAAATCAAACTTCTATATAAATTAGCAAAAAAGTCTTACTGTTTATCGAGCAAACAAGTTATAAAAATATGAATACGGTAAAAAATCAGTTTTTGTTTTTTTTCATTTGTATGGGTAATTGCACTGGATCTATTAACAAAATTTATAATATCTCGCCATATAATTGATGTATTGGTAAAAATGAGGTATCAAAATAACCACAATTATATAACCTTTCAGTTAGTATTAAAAAAAGAAAGAAAGAAAAGGAAATCAACATTTTGACCAAGTTAAAGATTATTTGACCCCTTAAGTCTTTACAAAGTTTTAAAAAAGCAGTATTGCAGTATTTTCTATCATAGGATAAATTAGAAGGATGGTGCCTCTAAGAAAAATGCTTTAATTTTCAACGATAAAACTACTTTGCGGAATAAGAAAATATTTATTATTTCTTTCTTATGAGAAACCAAAAGCTTATGCCTGTATGAGTAACATTTTTTTATTATACTAAGAATATTTTTTTATTATACTTTTTATTATACTTTTTATTATACTTTATTATACTTTTCTACATATTTTCAAAATCGATACCTCTTGTTTAAACATTCTGAAATAGTACATTTAGTAAATATAATCCTAACATGCATAAGCACAAATACACACTGATCCAGTCTGATTTTGTTCCCTTGGTAACCGCCTGTCCTTCACTTCTCTCCATCCTGTCCCGAATAGTCATGACATCCAGTTTTAACTTGGAGTAGATATGGTTGTTATTTAACACCCACATCGAATAGTTTGAATGCGTTTTAGATTTTGTAATATTAAAATTGTGAAAATAAAATATGTTAAATAAAGAAACATTTTATGTATCTATACTCACTGTAAATAATTGATTGTAGAACCTTCTAAAATATTTTTAATAACTTTAGGCTCGCAGATAAAATTTATTAATGTTATTTCTTTATTTATGCATATAAAGCATTTTTTTAAAAAAATATTTACAAAAAAAAAAAAAAAAAAAAAAAAAAAAAAAAATCGATGAATAATTGTCATTTACATATGGAAAATGATTTTGATTTTCTGAGTGAGCATAGGACTCTAATCATTTTTGAGCAAAATATTATTAATATAATGTTGTCCTAGGCCATAAAAGAAAACGTAAAATATGATTAATTATATGAATATTTACATGATTATTTTTTCCATATTTACAAAAAACAAATGGATGAGTAATTGTCCCTTGCATATAGTATAAAATTTAGATTTTCGGAATGAGCAAGGACTCTATTCATTTTTAGCAAATATTATTAATATAATGCTATCCTTAACTATGAAAGAAAAGGTAAAATATGGTTAATTATAGTAACATCAATATGATTATTTTTTCAATATTTATAAAATTCTGATCCTTGAGTAATAGTAACTTATAAAGTTAAAATTATTTTCAACGTTAGAACACCAGAATATTCGTATTCCAAGCATACCGGTTTCGGTAGCATATAGCATACCTTCCTCAGTGCTGAAGATAGTGGAAATTTGCTCATATATATACTGGGAGGATGGGGATTCAAGCGACAAGTTTCTTGACCAATAGGAAAACAGAGGATCCTAGGCAACAGCCAATAGGAAAACAGGGAACAGCTAATAGGAAAATTGGGTGGAAAATGGAAAAGATATTGCGAGAATTGCATTAAAAGATTAAGAAAAGTTAGTTTTAATGTAATATTTCCAACAGTCTGATAATGGTGGAATAGCAAAATCACAATTAACGAGATTAGCAAGATTTTTATGGATATGGAAAGCTTCAAGGAAGTTAAGTTCTTGTATAGAAGTAGGTTTAGTTAGTATCTTAACCGAATTGAAGTCAAAAGCATGACTCGTCTCCCAGCAATGTTTTGCGATTGAGGATTTCTCGATTTCTTGTTTTTCAATATATTGCTTATGTTCTTTAATACGAAATTTTAGACTGCGTTTGGTTTGACCAATGTAAGAAAGACCACACTGACAATTAATATTGTAAATACCCCATGAATTTGATAATTCAACAGGATCTTTAAGGTTGGAAAGGGTGAGTTTATTAGTAGGAGTAAAAATTATTTTGAAATCGAACCGACTAAGAATTTTAGCAATGGAAAAACTTGATTTTGGAAAGAAAGGTAAGACAATGCTAATATTGGAACGAGTAGGAGACTGAGATGAGTTTAAGGAGTGAGAGTTTTGTAATTTAGAAAGGGCAGTATCAATAATAGAAGGGTTGTAACTTCTATCAAATGCAATTGCTTTAATGTATTGAATTTCATTATTGAGAGACTGAGAATCAGAGCAAACATGAAGAGCACGATTTATGAATGTGTAAAAGGCGGCCATTTTTTGACTTGGAGGATGACATGAACAAGCATGAGGGGGTAGAGAAACAGCGAAGCTTTGTCGATAGACAGATGTAGAGAAGCCAGTTTCACTGCGAGTGACAAGGGTGTCCAGGAAAGGGAGAGAATCATTATTTTCTGTTTCATACGTAAATTGGATATTGTTATCAATAGAGTTCATGATACTAAGAATGTCCTCAATATTGTGAAGAGAAGTGTCAAGTAAGGTGAATGTGTCATCAACGAACCGAATCCAGAAAGGGAAAGAGAATTTATCAAAAATTGAGCATTCAAAATTGTGCATGTAGAAATCTGCAAGGATGGGAGACAGGGGCGAGCCCATAGCTAAACCATCAGTTTGTCTGTAAAAATTGCCTTGAAATGAAAAGGTGGTTTGAGAAAGACAAGTACGTGTAAGGGAAATAAGTTCTTGAATTTCGAAGCTTGAAAAATAAAATTCACGGAGTCTTTGTTCAAGGCAAGAGAGGGCGCCATTTATCGGGACATTTGTGAAAAGGGATTTATCGTCAAAGGAAACCATAGTAAAATTAGTCGGAGACAAATTTTGTATCATTTTGGCAAAGGTGATGGAATTCTTCACAGTGTATAAATTTGCTGATAGAAGGGGAGAAAATATTGTTGTTAACAACAATAGAAGAACTGTGAAGAATGTGTGTGGGTGTGCATGGGCTTCTATTCATTTTTGAAGATAATGCTATTGGTATAATTAAACATTAAAATATGGAATAATATAAACTAAAACAGACTTTGATACATTTTTTAAAAATAAATAAAATTTATGTAAAAAAAATAGAAAACATTTAAAGGTACAAGAATAAACGTTTCGCCAAGCTACACGCAAGGCCTCATCAGTACAAATGATTATTCATAGCATAACAAACATTGGAACAAATCAAGTCAGTTACAGTTAGTTATTATTTTTTAGAAAAAGACAGCGTTCATTCGGGACAGCATGATTTGATTTGATGTCTTGATTTATTTCAATGTTTGTTGTACAATAAATAATTATTTGTACTGATGAGACTTCGCGTGTAGCTTGGTGAAACGTTTAATCTTGTACTTTTAAATGTTTTTTAGTGTTTTAATTTTTTTGTATATAAAATTTTAGTTATTTTTAAAAAGTGTATTCAAGTCTGTCTTAAATTATATTATTCAATCTTTTAAAAAAAATTTAATTCAGACGTTAAATGTACGTGTATTGCAAAATAACTAAACATTATTTAACGTCTGATATACAAAATTTAAAAATTAAAAATATATTACAATTCATCAGGTATACACTGTACAAGTAAAAAATTACATAAATACATAAACAATTAAAAAAAGTTGGAAATTGCACGTGAACGTAGCAAATGAGGTGCGTTCGTACGATAACGAAGGTTTAAAAATATTCAGATCTTACTGATATGGTACAGCGTACTTCGGATACAGTATAGTTGTCGAAATCTTTGTGTTTCTGTAAATATGCAGGAAGTAATTTTTATTACACCTCAGCAACCTATATCTTATTCACAAAATGTGAAATAGTTGAATATAATTAAAATACGCCCCAAACAATGTTTCCCCGTATAGCATTATGTAGTGGAATACTTTTGTGTGGCTCAGTAATTTAATAATAAAAATTCTTTGCATCACAGATAGTACAGAATGCATATTTTAGTATATATTTCATAGATTCATGCCAATTCTATTATGTTCGAATGAGTGTAACATCATTAAAATGCATTTGAAACTTTTTTCCCATTGACCGTAATTTAGTGGAATACTTTTGATTGTCCCTGTAAATCATCTATGCATCCGACTTTCATAACATTTGAAATGACTCGACAAAATTACGCAATAATTATATGTTTTAAATTTCAAACTATTAAAATGCATTTGAAACTTTTTTCCCCATCGACCGTAATGTAACGGAATCCTTTTGATTGTCCCTGTAAATGATCTATGCATCCGATTTTCATGACATTTGAAATGACTCGACAAAATTACACAATAATTATATGTTTTAAATGTCAAACGATTAAAATGCATTTGAAACTTTTTTCCCCATTGACCGTAATGTAACGGAATCCTTTTGATTGTCCCTGTAATTGATCTATCCATCCGATTTTCATAAAATTTGAAATGACTCGACAAAATTATGTTATAATTATATATTTTAAATTTCAAAAGATTCGGTTGGGTAGTTTTTGCGTTGTTATATGCGGACAGACAGACAGACGGACAGACAGACAGACAGACGGACAGACGGACGGACTGAGCGACAACAATAGGTGCTACGTATTTACATAATTACGAACGCACCTAATGAAAACATTTCGAACTGAACAAATTCTACGCAGTTCCACCTCAATACGCAGCTTTGATATTGTTTTTTGAACTTTCTTTGATTTCAACTTCAACTGTTAGTAATTATTAACCATAAACATGTTATGTAATTTTTTTGGTAATTTAAATGTTACTGCAATGATGAGGGACTAAAACTTAGCTTGAAACGTTTGTGTAATTTTTTACTTGTGTGTCTTATTGCAATACATTTTTAAATTTTAAATGTTATTCATGTATAATTATTATCTTAAGTGAAAAAAACGGTAAATTAGACTTAATTATATGAAAAGGTAGTTGATTGCAATCTAAAAATTAACTTTTGATATTCTTTAAATGTTTTTCTATCTACAAAGGCGTTGAAGGAGGGAGGACGACAATGTTTCCTAACTTTAAAAAAAAAAAAAAAAAAAAAAAAAAAAACTTAAACATTTAAAGATTATGCAGAAATTTTAAAAAATTACATTTTATAAATTTATAGAACTATGGCTACTTTTTAAATAGTCAGCAAGGCAAAACTTTAAACATTATTGGAAGCAGCACTGTGTCATTTCGATATGACATGGATAATATAAGAACAGTTCAAATAGAAAAAATGGAGATATTCATTAATTGGATAGTTTCGTTAGAGGTTTATGAACTATAACTACTTTTTAATTAGTACTTTAAAAAATTTCATGAAAGAATCGCAAATGTTCAAGCAAAACAAGAACAACAAATCTGAAATTGTATGTCATGCGTGGTAATTAAGATACTTTCATACTATATGTAATTTTATAAATATTCGGATTTTGATGTAACAGCTGTTGCACTTTTATGTTAAAATGCATGAATATAACATTTATTACGATTATATATATTAAATTCAGTAATACGGAAAAAATGTCATCCTGATAAATTATCTTGCTACTGAATCGCATCATACCGAGATTTCCGTTATCAAAGAACTGCTTTTGTTCCTCCTGAGCAGAAAGATTAAGTGATGAATGAAAGATGATGGATAAAGATAGCTTCTGGGTCTGGAGTATCGTTTAATTTTCAGCAAATAAAAATATTTTTTCCTGAAATTTTATTTGACTCGAAGAGTTTATTTGTCATATTTTTCTTTCATATAGAAATAAGAATCTGGCCACTATTTAAGCTTTCTTTAAATGAAAATAATAAACTCAATCATAATTGAATATAATTTGTAAAGGTAAATGAATGCATGGTGGGGGGTGGGGGGAGGGTTAAGGAAGAAGAAAAGAGAAAAATCGAAAATTGTATGTAAAACGTGTAATTCAGATTCGATCGTACTAGTTACTAGTTTTATAAATACAGTCGAGCCTCTATATAACGAAATCCATCGTTCCAGTAAAAAATTCGTTATATAGAGAAATTCGATGTATAGAGCATGATGTTAAAAATAGTATTTAATGTGTAAATTTTTAACAAATATTATTTTTGATCTTTTTAATTAAGAATTTGAAATGTTTAAAAGCATATATTAATCTAACATTTTATTTCTTACTTATTTAAGCAGTTTCAAAAAAGAGAAAAGACATTTATTTGAAAGCTTAATGAAAATCAAATGAGGAAGACTTACATAAATTTCAGAGGAAGAAATCTGTAATTTTTTGTTGTTTTGATTTTAAAATTACAATTGTTACGCTCTCAAAAAAAATTCTCAAATTTTAGCAAGGAATGAAAAACTGTAGTTGATGTTTTCCTCCATTTGAAGGTCTCTCTTATGTGCTCTCATTGATTCCTCTCTTATATGTGTAACAATTCAATTGACTGTGTTTTGAGAAGGATGTTGAAAGGTGTGTGGGAGGTGGGATGAACTTGTTAGATTTAAAGAATAAGGAGAGAAGTAATATTTATATAAAAAAAACCTCCCCACTGAACGATAAATCAAAAATAAGTGATGGAAAATTGATTCCACATGATTTCGAAGCTTTTTTAAAACTGAATAAATTAAGATCAATTTATGAAAAAATTCGTTATATGGAGATAGATATTTCGCTATATAGAGTCTGTTTTTAATGTAATCATGCGAAAAGGGGACCGTTCTTACTAAAAATTCGTTATATGGAGAAATTCGATGTATGGAGTTTCGTTATATAGAGGTTCGACTGTATTTAGATTTTGGTGCAAGAGCTATTACACTCTTACGTAATAAATCATGAATAAAAAATTTTTTACGATTATATTAAATTCATATTAAATTCAATATTATGGGAGGGGGGATTCCGTCTGATAAATTATCTGACTGCAGAATCGCATAATACAGCGCTTTCCGGGATTTCCGTTTTCAAAGACCTGCTTTTGTTCCTCCTGAGCAGAAAGATTAAGTGATGAACGAAAGATGATGGATAAAGATAGCTTCTCGGGCTGGAGTATCCTTTAATTTTCAGCAGGAAAAAAATGTTTTTTTCATAAAATTCATTCATAAGTTCATTCGTTTTTTTTTTTTTTTTTTTTTTTTTTTTTTTTTGAAATAAGAATTTTGGCATTATTTATGTTTACTTTAATTGGAAATAATAATCTGTATCAGAGTTGAAACTATTTGTAAAAGTAATGTAATGTATAGTGAAGGGGGGGGGGGGTATGGTGAGAGGAGAAGAAAAAAAAGAAATAAGTCGGTAATTTGTTCGTCATCCGTGGCAAATGTAGTGATTTTGTATTGTAACTACTTTCATTAATATTCAGATTTTGGTACAACGACTATTGCACTTTTATGAAAAAAATGCATGAATCAAAGGCCTGCGATTGCAACAATTATTACGATTATATAAATTAAATTCAGTAATATGGAAAAAAATGTGAGCCTCATAAATTATCTTGCTGCTGAATCGTATCACACAGTGTTTTCCGGGATTTCCATTTTCAAAGTTTTTTGCTCCTCCTGAGCAAAAAGATTGAGTGATAAATGAAATATGATGGATAAAGATAGCTTTTGGGGATGGAGTATCGTTTAATTTTCAGTACGGTAATTCCATGAACACATGTCGTGTAAATCACATACTAGGATTTTCGTTACCAATATTTTAGAATGGAAAAATGTGACTTATTTTATCTCAGATATTTCATTAATTGGATAAGGCCATGCAAACCTTTCGAAAATAACGGTGGCCAATAATTTAGCAGTTACTAAAAGTGTGATTTACACGACAAGCGCTTATGGAATTACCCAATAGACAAAAAATGTTTTTTCATGGAATTTTATTTGATTCGAAGAGTGTATTTGAGATTTTCTTTTATATAGAAATAAAAATCTTTACGTTATTTTAGCGTTCTTTAAATGGAAATAATAATCTCAATCAGAATTGAAAACAGTTTGTAAAAGTAAATCTATGTAATTCGGGGAGGGGGGGGGGGAGAAAACAAGAAATGAATCGGTAATTGTTCGTAAAATGTGGCAAATGGGGTGCGTTCGTATACTAACGTCTTTCGTAAGAGATTATGGTGCAACAGCTTTTGCAGTTTTATGTAAAAATGCATTAATACAACATTTATTACTATTATATATATTAAATTCACTGTTAAAAATAAATCTGTGAATTCCAGGTGAAACTACCGGCAGCAATGTAGCCGAACTTTTACCGTTCCGTTAGTAGATTTTCCGTTGTGGGAAAAACAAGACGGGAAAACTCCGGTGTAAGAATCAGTAACTTTCCGTTACAAAGTTTGATTTATAATAGTAATAATTTAATATATTTTTTAAAAATGATTTACCGATTAATCTTCAAAGAATTCGAAATCACCGAGCGATTTTAAGCTGCTATGTTATTTTTCTTAATTGTTAATTTGGATAATTTAGTTCACGCCGTCCTCAGGATCGAACCCGGGACCTTCAGATTGCGGAACAAATTCTTACGAACTGAGCCAAAGTTGCTGATGCTAAACGGTACAAAGTATGCCTTTTATGAGTTAGTGGGAAAATCGGTTGTGCTTTTTAAAGATTTCCTTTCAAATATATTCCTTAGAATGTTTGTAAACGGATTATTTTAGACTGATGCATAATACTTATTATTTTTTAAAATCATTTTACATTTTTTAAATAGTTTAAATAAAAAAAAAATCACTGTTTAAAACCACTGTTTTTTTTTTTGAATAAAATTTTTTTTATTAACAATTTTTTTTACAATATATATATAGAGAGAGAGAGAGACAGACTTTTTTTTAAATTGTCGTACACTATTTATTTCTTTATTTATTTATTTTTCGGCTAATAAATTAAAAGATTTTTAATAAGAAAAAAAGAGAAAAATAAATAGAAAAAATGTAATTTAAAAGGATTTTTTATGTTTCATTATTCCATGGCGCCAATGGGACTCGAACCCACAATCTGCGCCCGCAGGCAATTAGCGGTGTGGTGCCTTGACCACTCGGCCATGGAGCTCCCCACACGTCGGAGTGTCTCCGTTTTTTGTTTTTATTTCCATCTGTTTCGTTATTTTCAGGAAATGTGATGGAATTTTGTGATTTGTAACGGAAAATACCCTATTGTTGTTAAAAGGGAGCTTTTCTGTGAAATTCAGGAAAAAAATGTTCGTGAATTTCAGAATTTTTTTAACAGTGTTCAGTAATACGGTAAAAATGTCAGACTGATAAATTATCTTGCTGCTGAATCGCATGGTACAGTGTTTTCCAGTATTTTCCTTTTCAAAGGCCTGCTTTTGTTCCTCCTGAGCAGAAAGATTAAGTGATGAATGAAAGAGGATGGATAAAGATAGCTTCTGGATCTGAAATATCGTTTAATTTTCAGAAAAAAATTCTTCCGTAAAATTGTATTTGACTCGAAGAGTCTATTTGTAATTCTCTTTTATATCGAAATAAGAATTTTTCTGCTATTCTAATGAGCTTTAATTGGAAATAATAATCTCAATCAGAATTGAAAACAATTTTTAAACGTAAATCAATGTAGAGTCAGAGGAGAAAGAGGGGGGGGGGGGAGAAAAGAAAGGGATCGGAAATTATTCGTAAAACATGGCAAATGAGGTGCGTTCGTGTTATAACAAGTTTAATAAATATTCATATTTTAGTGCTACAGCTGTTCCATTTTTATTCAAAAATGCATAAATACAACATTTACATTGATAATACATATTTATTTCAGTTATACACACACACAAAAAAAAAAGTAAGTCTGGTAAACTATCTTCCTGCTGAATCGCATCATACAGCATTCTTCGGGGATTTCGTTTTCGAAGAACTGTTTTGTTCCTCCTGAGCACAAAGATTAAGTGATAAACGAAAGATGAAGGATAAAGATAGCTTCTGGGTCTGGAGTATCTTTAAATTTTCAGCAGACAAAACTGTTTTTTTTACGAAATTTTACTAGACACGAAGTGTTTATTTACAATTTTCTTTTATATAGATATAAGAATCTTACCCCTTTTTAAGCGTATTTTTAAATGGATATAATACATTTAATCAGGTATAATTTGTAAAAGTAAATCAATGTATAGTGGAGGGAAGGTTGAGGAATAAGAAAAGAAATAAATCAGGAATTGTATGTCAAACGTGAGAAATATACTTTTAAGAAAATGTCCCATTCATCCCCCATTTGCTCTCTATATATTAAATTCAGTTAAGTGGGAAAATTGCAAGCCTCATAAATTATCCAGCTACTGCATCACATCATACAGTGTTTTCGTGGATTTCCGTTTTCAAAGGATTTCTTTTGTTCCTCCCTAACTGATGAATGAAAGAGGATGGATAAAGATAGTTTCTGGGTTTGGAGTATCATTTAAATTTCAGCAGACCATTTTTTTTCATGAAATTTTATTTGTCTCGAAGTGTGTATTTGTAATTTTCTTTTACATAGATATAAGAATCTTACCGCTATTTAAGCGGACTTTAAATGTAAATAATAATCCCAATCAAAATTGAATATAATTTGTAAAGAGTAAACCAAGGTATAGAGGACGTGGAGAGTGGTAGAAAGCAGAGGAAGAAGAAAAGAAACAAATCGGAAATGTACGTCAAATGGAGTAATTTAAGTACGTTCGAATTGTAACTAGTTTTATAAGTATTCAGTTTTTGGTGAAACAGCTGTTACACTCTTATGGAAAAATTCCTTACTACAAAATTTAATATGATTATATTAAATTCAGTAACACACATACACTCAATAAAAAGGTCTCATATATTATTATTTTTTTAAATCGCATTATATAGTATTTTCTTGGATTACCGTATTCAAATGCCTTCTTTTGTTGCTCGTGAGCAGAAAAATTAAGTGATGAATGAAAGATGGTGAATAAAGATATCTTCTGTTTCTAGAGTATTGTTTAATTTTCAGCAGACAAAAAAATGCTGCAATAATACGAAATGGACAAAAATGAGACTTAAATAACTTTACTGTGCATTAAGATAGCATTTGTAGAATCCATTAGTAATAAAAAACTATTTAAAGTACAATTATTTTATGTTTTTCAACGCTTTTGCAAAACAATTAAGCAAAATAAAAATTTAAAAAAAAATCCTGAAAAATTATTTTAAAAATACCCTTTTTTGAATCCTCATGCATCATTCAATTTTTTGCACGAAAAATGAATTTTCATTTTTTTTTCGCCCTTCGATCTTTCTTAGTTATCAGTTTGTTAATATAAATCTCTAACAGAAATTTAAAAAAGTACATAAATAAACCCTGGAGTCTTAAGACGTTAAATAAAAACATTATTTTTTTAAAGGAATAAATTAATTTAAAGTTCAGCTATATCACATCACCTTTTCTCTCCCTTTATATAATAAGCAAAAAAGAACATCTACTTTGATTTAATTCTTCATTACTAATTTCTCGCTTTGTGCATTTTTCCATCACATATTTTTAATATTTTGATTAATTTTCTTTGACATATTGCCTTTCTTTACCTAGTTATTTTTTGTTCATCAAATGTATAATCGTACATCGTTAGTGAAATTTTTATTTCATTAAGGATGTAAGATTGTATGTTCGATGGAAAATAAAAAACTTTTTAAAAAATACAGTTTAAATTATAGTAAAGTTCTTTAAAATTAATAAAAATTATACAAGTTTTAAAAACAATTAGAAAAAGAAAAAGAAAAAAAAGCATATTTGTTTCATTGAAAATGAATTTTCTTTTCGAGTCTTTTTTATTTATTTATTTATTTATTTTAATTTTTAGAAAAAAATATTTTTACGTTAGTAACATTAACACTAACAATCCAAATAGATTAATTAGAGTTTAAAGAACATTTCATTGTCTGAAACATAACGAATGTTGTTATTTTGGAACAATTCAATTCCTATTCATATGAAAGAGTTTTTGAAGGCCAAGGAAGAGTTTTTGAAGATGTTTAGAAAGTATTATATTACAACAAGATTTAACTGATATTACAACTTTCTAATACTTTTTGCGATTTTATTATACAGAATGCTTTCAGGAATCATTTTATTTTAAATTTAAAGAGCGAAATATGTGTTTAAAATAAAAGAATCGTAAACGATGCAAAGAGAATTAATTACATATTTTTTATTATTATTATTATTATTATTATTATTATTATTATTATTATTATTATTATTATTATTATTATTATTATTAAATGCCTAAACATTAATCAAATCATATAGTAAATGTATAGACTCATACTAACATTGCTACATGTCAACTTAAAAAAAAAAATCTTAAAACAACATAATACTCAATTAAAAAGTATGTACAGTGGAGCATCGTTTATACGACGCCGAAGGGACTATGGAAAAACGTCGTATAAACGATAACGACGTATAATCGATTTTCACTTCTAAAACTAGAATTAATGTTGTTTTCACTTAATTTTAATGTTTAACGTGCTGATTTGCATGAATTTGTAAATTAAAAAAAAAGGGGGGGGAGGAGGGATGGAATTAGTAAGCAAATTAAATTTGCGTACCTTTATTTATGTTTCACTTATGTTTATGTTTCACCGAAAGGTTCCTCATTTGCAATAAATCATTTCCTTTCCATTTAAAGTCAAAGATAAAAACCCCGCGTGGCCAACTAAAAGTCGCTAATACTGATAACAGTTAGAAGGATAGTCTATTTGCAATTTAAAACAGGTCGGGAATGGTGACCATCCTCGAAAAAAGAATGACCCCTCCCAGTGTAATCTGTTTCACGTAAGCTGATTTTTCAGACTAATCGAACAGCAGCCCACATTTTTATAATGTGGAGTGCATTTAAACACGCTCTTTGGTGTCATCCATAGCTGCAAACTTCCACTCGTTCTTAAAATGCACAAGAAAAATGAACAAAAATAAACCTATACAAAATCGAAAAATCGACGTATAAACGATTTTAAGCGTCGTATAAAAGATATATTTTTACATTAAAATGAATAGGAACGAATTGGGACCACATTAAAACGTCGTATAAATGTAAACGTCGTATAAGTGATCGTCGTATAAACGATGCTTTACTGTACTATTAATAGTCACTAGTCCCAAAGGGGTTAGGAAAGAAAAGTAAATAATTAATTAAATCCAAAAATTCTTGAATGCATGAGGCGTTGAGGATCAGAATAGATTATATCGCACCATTTTCGTGAAGAAAGAAAAATGAGTTTGAAGTGCCAAAACATTCTATAACCATGCCATTTATTGACTGTGTGGTGCATTTTATGAATTTTAAAATTATTCAGTTATACAACCAGTTTAACAGACGATCCAACATAACTTGGCGATAAAGTTGCAAGTGCAAAAGTGGATCAAGTGATTTTTTCAATTTCGCACTGCCAATTTAATTGACATATGCTTTCTGAAGAAGCTTAGTCTTCTCGGCCCATTTTCAAAATTTAAATTACATTAAATTTCATTTTTTCTTTTAGTTTTATGTTAAAAGATTTCTCAGAGATGTTTTGATCTAAATATTTCTGAAAATAAATCATTTGAAAAAAAAATTGAAGACATAAATGCTGAAAAGAAAATTTCTTTATGTTTGTATTTTGTTAATTTATTTTCTTCTTAAATTTAATAAATTTTGATATAAATTAACGTGCCATATTTCTTTGTTTTATTAAACTTTATGTATTATTTATTTTCACAATAATGTGGCTGTTCTGCAGCGGAAATAATAAATAAAAGTAAAAGTTTGTACTTTAAGAAGAAAATTCTTGAATACACCTTCATTACTTATGAAGACAGTGACAATTATAAAATAATGTGTAGTAAGAAATGAAAAAAAATAAGTTTTCTTGTTTTCATTGTTTTCTTTTCACGACAAATTCATTAAGCAAGCTTTTCTACTTTTAAATGAAAGTGCTTCTTATAAACACTCTGAACTAAATCCTTCCCAAAATTATTCCACTGAACAATTAATTAAAAAGAGATAATTTTCTTTACTCTTGCATTTCTACCGATGCCTTAATTAACTTCTTTTCTTTTTGTCTACGCTGCGTTTAACACGCTCTGTTTGTCGCGAACATTTTTCCAAAAAGATCTCTTTATGCAGTTAAAAAAAAGTTCAATATGGCCGTTAAAGTCTTAATATAAAGAAAGATTTAATTACGAAGAGCGAAGATTATAGGAACTAACCATTTATTTGTCTAGGCGGATTTCACTGGTGAGAATGGGTGTCTTATAATTTTGTCAAGTTGATAAGACCTTTTCGCAGGTCTTTCATTTATATCGTTTTTTTTTCTACGAATGTGTGAAATAATTTGGTGTAGCTTTTAATATAATTTTTATCTTCTTCCTAAAATGTTTCTGGTTTTACTTTTTCATGCTATTGACTTTTATAGTTAAACGAAAGAGAGAGAGAGAAAAAAAGAAAATGGAAAAAAGAAAGGAAAAATTAAGAAAAATGGAGGAAAGATAAAATAACAGTATAAAAAAGAAAGGAAAAAAATATAAAAATGATAAAATCAGAAAATAAATAGAGAACAGAGAATAAAAAATTGTAAACTGAAAACTTTATTATTAAAGATACATATACTAAAACAGATTTGAGCACACTTAATACAGAAACTATTCTGTAAAAATTCTGTTAAAAATTATTCAGAGCCAAGAGACAAACCTGTGTCCAGAGCCGTGTTACCGTATAGCTATTTTGACCGACATCCTACCATGGGAATTCGTGACTAATAAGCCATGTTGGGAAACTTCACCTGTCAACAATCAGGTAACACAGGATAACAAAAAATATCTGTGGCCCAGGTTCGAGTTCTGGCCCTGGTTAATTTTTCACTTGCAATGTCTTATAGTAATTAAATGTGGTCAGTTCTACCACAATATATGTATTTTTAATTTTTTTAAAAAAGGTAATTCAGATGTTAATTTATTTGTGCTTCAAGGAAAAAATTTTCTTATGTTAATTTGTCTAAGAATGTGAAAAAGGAATAATAATTAAAGAATTAATCCTTCTTGTATTAATTTTGATGATTATGCAGAGTGTATCATGATTATCCGGATGGTTTCAAAGGATTGTTATAAAGAAATTATTACAAATACATCAGTAATTTACTACCACCATATAAAGAACGATTTCAACCTAAGTCCTTCACAGGATTTTTTTTTCTTATTGGTAGTACAATTTCCCCGTTTTTTTTCTACAATAGAACGATTTTGTAAATTTGTCATTGAGTATGAAATACTAAGTAATTTGTTCCACAAACTAAAATAAATAATTAGAAATCAAAACTTCTAGAGAAAAATTTATCAAAATTAAATGAACTTCATTAGAATTTTTTTAAATCATACATAGAGATTGAAAATGTTAATAAACAGTTTTTTCACATATATAGATTTTGATTTCCTTATTTTAAAGGGTTATTTTGTCATCCCTACTCAAAAGCCACCCCTCATAAGGACAAATTTTCAATGGAACGGCAGGTAGCCCTTATAGAAAGGTTTAACTGTATCTTATTAACTAGAAAACAAATCATTAAAGAACAATGTTTTATGAGGTGATAATATTTACAATAACATTTTTTAAAGAACTGAATTAATTTAAAGTTTAGTTGTATCACATCAATTTTTCTCTCTCTTTATATAAGCAAAAATGTGCATTCCCTTTGATTTAATTCTTCATTACTAAATTCTCTCGCTTTGTATATTTTTTATTCTCATATTTTTAAAATTTTGTTTAATTTTCTGTGGTAGATTGCCTTTTTTTACAGAATTATTTTTTAGCTCTACAAATGTATAATATTGCATCGTTAATGAAATTTTTATTTCATTAAGGATGTACAATTATATATATGTTCGGCAAATATAGAAAACTTAAAACATAAATTAAAATAAAATAAATACAATTTAAATTGTTGTAAAGTTTCTTAAAATTAATTATAATCAAACTAGCTTTAAATAATTTATAAATATTTCAAATAAAAAATTATTGAATATGCGAGGCGTTAAGGGTACCGACTTTACCACATTTTCTTAAAAATATGAGTTCGAAGTTCCAAAACATTCTACATCCATGCCATTTATTGACTGTATAGTGAATTTTATGACTTTCAAAATTATTCAGTGATACAATCAGTTTAACTGATGGTCCAATATAACTTAGCCGATCAAGTTGCAAGTGCAAAAGTGGATAAAGTGGTTTGGTCACTCTCGTACGGCCAACTTAATCACCATATGCTAGCTTCTCTCGTCACTTTCGACTCTAGCCAAAAAGAGCTTAAATAAATGCGTTCAATCATTTTTCTCAAAATTACACTTCGAGAGGTTGGACCATTTTGTTATCAATGTCTCATTTTCTCTTTTGTCTCAAAATGCGAAAAAGTAGAAGTTAGAAAAGCTTTCTTTTGGGAAAAAAGAAAAAGTAATTTTTTCTGCATTTAAACCATTATATAACTATTTTTAAATTTTTAAATTCCATTAAATTTCTCTTCTCTTAGTTAAAAGATTTCTTAGATATATTTTGATCTAACTTTTTCTGAAAATCAATCATTTGAAAAAATTGAAGACATTAAAGATGAAAAATACAATTCTTTATTTTTTAGTTTTGTTAAGTTAATTTACTTATTTCCCAAATTTAATAAACTTTATTATGAATTAACTTGCCATCTTTTTCGTTGTTTTATGAAATTCTACGTTTGCATATCTTCACAATAATGTAGCTGTTCTGCACCGGAAATAATAAAGAAAAATTATACTTTGTACTTTAAGTAGAAAATTTTTGAATACACATTACATTACTGATAAAAATGACAAAAAAAATTAAATAAAAATAAATAAATAAAAAATAAAAAAACGTGTGCAAAGGGAAAGGATAAAAATAAGTTTTTTTGTTTTCATTGTTTTCTTTCCACGACAAATTCATTAAGCAAGTTTTTCTATTTTTAAATGAAAGTTTTTCTCATAAACATTCTGAACTAAATCCTTCCGAAAATTATTCCATTGAACAATTAATTAGACAGAGATAATTTTCTTTACTTTTGCATTTCTACCGACGCCTTAATTAACTTCTTTTCTTTTTATCTACGCTACGTTTAACACGCTCTGTTTATCGCGAAGATTTTTCCCAAAAAATCTCTTTATGCAGTTAAAAAAAAAAAAAAAAAAAAAAAGTTTAATATGGGCGTTAAAGTCTTAATATCAAGACAGTTTTAATTACAAAGAGCGGAGATTATAGGAACTAACCACTTATTTGTCTAGGCTTTTATCACGGGTGAAAATGGGTGTTTTGTAATTTTTTCGCGATAATAAGACATTTTTATAGGTCTTTCATTTGTATCATTTTTATTTTACGAATGTGGGAAACAATTTGGTGTAACTTTTGATATAGTTGTTGTTACCTTCTTCAAAAAAATTTTCTGGTTTTACCTTTTCTTGCTTTTAACTTTTATAGTCGAACGAAAGAGAAAGAAAAGAATAAAAGGAAAGAAAATTATAAAAAGAAAGAAAAAAGAAGAAAATAGATGGAAAATAAAAAAAAGGATAAAAAAGAAAGGAAAAGAATAAAATGCAAAAATAAATAGAGAACAAAGAATAAAAAACTTGTAAAATGAAAAATTTATTACTAAGGTACATATACTAAAACAGATTTGAACACACTTAATACAGTAAAAAGGGGGTTAAAAATTTTTCAGGACCAAGTCACGAACCTGTTTCTGATGTCTTGTCACCATACTATTGCTTTAACCATATAGCTAATTTAACCGACATCCTACCATGGGAATTCGTGACTAATAAACCATGTTGGGAAAATTCACTGGTCAGCAATCAGGTAACACAGGATAACAAAAAATATCTGTTGGCCCAGGTTCGAGTTCTGGCCGCAGTTAATTTTTCACCTGTAATGAGTTAAATTAATTGTGGTCAATTCTGCCACAATATATGTTTTTTTTTTTCTTTTAAAGGGTGATTCAGATGTTAATAATTTAGCGACCAAATTGCAAGTGCAAAAGTGGATCAAGTGGTTTGGTCACTCTCGCACTACCAACTTAATCATCATATACCAGCTGAAGGAGCTTGATCTTGTCTGGTCATTTTCAAAACTAGCCAAAAAGAGTATGACAAAAATGTCTTCAATCATTTTTCTCAAAATTACACTTCGAGTGGTTGGTCCATTTTGTTATCAATGTTCATTTTCTCTTTTGCCTCAAAAGGCAAAAAAACAGAAATTACAAAACCTTTTTTTTTTCGGAAAAAAGAAAAAATAATTTTTTTCTGCATTTAAACCATTATATAACTATTTTTAAAATTTTAATTTCCATTTAATTTCATTTTTTTTTAAGCTAAAAGATTTCTCAGAGATGATTTGATCTATTTTTTCTGAAAATCAATCATTTGAAAAAAAATTGAAGATATTAATGATGGAAAAAAAAACCAATTCTTTATTTTTTAGTTTTGTTAAGTTAGTTTGCTTTCTTCCCTAATTTAATAAACTTTGATATGAGTTAACTTGTCATCTTTCTCATTGTTTTATTAAATTCCATGTTTGCAAATTTTCACAATAATGTAGCGGTTCTGCACCGGAAATAATAATGAAAAATTATACTTTGTACTTTAAGAAGAAAATTCTTGAATACACCTTCATCACTTATAAAGACAGTGACAATTTAAAAATAAAGTGTAGGAAGGGAAAAGAACAAAATTAAGATTTCTTGTTTTCATTGTTTTCTTTTCACGACAAATTCATTAAGCAAACTTTTCTACTTTTAAATGAGAGTGCTTCTTATAAACATTCTGAACTAAATCTTTCCCAAAATTATTCCACTGAACAATTAATTAGAAAGAGATAATTTTCTTTACTCTTGAATTTCTACCGCCTTAATTAACTTCTTTTCTTTTTGTGTAAGCTACGTTTAACACGCTCTGTTTGTCGCGAACATTTTTCTAAAAAGATCACTTTATGCAGTTAAAAAATTTTCAATATGGGCATTAAAGTCTTAATATCAAGGAAGATTTAATTACAAAGAGCGAAGATTATAGGAACTAACCATTTATTTGTCTTGGCGGTTATCACTCGTGAGAAAGTGTCTTATAATTTTGTCGAGTTAATAAGACATTTTCACAGAATTTTCATTTAAATCGTTTTTATTTTACGAATGTGTGATTTAATTTGGTCTAACTTTTGATGTTGTTGTTGTTACCTTCTTCCTGAAAATTTTCTGATTTTACTTTCTCTTGCTTTTGATTTTTACAGCCAAACAAAAGAGAAATAAAAGAAGAAAAACAAAGCAAATGGTAAAAAAAAGGAAAAATGAAGCAAAAATGAACGGAAAAGAAAATAAAAGGATAAAAAAGAAATTAAAAGAATAAAAAAAGAACAAAATGAGAAATAAAATATATAATATGAACTTTAAAATGTTCAGGTTTACTTAAAAGGCGATTACAAATAATCAACTATAGATGTCAATAGTCAATTTTATTTAAATAAAATTAACTATTAACATCTATAATTAATTATTGTTAATCGCCTTTTAAGGGTGTTCTTAACTGATACGCTCAACAAGCGAAAAACGTTTTGACACATTTACAAATTCATTTTTTAACAGAAAGTTATAAAATTTTAATGCCTGACTATGAAAGCGATTTCGAATTGAACTTATTTTTCCATTTTATGATAATTAAATTACTTATCGAGTTATAAGCTATTTCGATGACGCAATCACCCGTTTTTCTCCTCCTTTTGAACCGGTTTTTCTTCTTTCGTCGGGAAATATGCTCAAAAGTGTGAATTTTGAAGGCTTGTTATGAAAAATCTATTGTGTTTTTTAAAAAACAAAAGAATGAGTGCAATTAGACAGTTTCTGATTAACAACACCTGCTATTTTCATGCATTTCCGAACAAAAATAAATTAATGCATGCGTCACAAATTTGCCCTTTTTGATTTAAGAACACCCTTACGTGAATCTGAACATTTTAAAGTTCATATTATATATTTTATTTTAAAAGCAAGGCGAAAATTTCATTCCGTCATGTATTTTATATTTATTTAAAATGAGAAAGTAAATAAAGAATAGATAATAAAAACTTATAAACTGAAAACTTTATCATTAAAGTTACATATACTAAAACAGATTTGAACACACTTAATACAGTAATCCATTAAAGGTTAAAAATTGTTCAGGGCCAAGACACGGACCTGTGTCCAAAGCCGTGTTACCGTACTATTGCTTTAGCCATGTAGCTATTTTGACCGACTTTTTACCATGGAATTCGTGACTAATAAACCATGCTGGGAAACTTCATCAGCCAGCAATCAGGTAACACAGGATAACAAAAAATATTTGTTGGCCCAGGTTCGAGTTCTGGCTCTGGTTAGTTTTTCGCTTTTAATGGGTTATTGCAATTAATTGTGGTCCGTTCTGCTACAATATAAGGTACCCTGGGGTAATAACGCCACGTTAAGGTTCTACCAATTTTCAGGGCTCAGTTTTAGATTGTATTTTTCAAACAAATATATGATTTGATACAGCAACTCATTGACTATCTACATAAAAAAAATAATTTAACAGATATGAATTCATAACATGTAATGGCGTGATTTCTTGATCAATGCTATTTGGCGTTATTACCCACCTATATGGGTAATAACGCCATGCAAACAAAACTATGAAATAAGATGGAATAATTGTATGTAGATTGCCCAATTCTAAAAATACAAACTCTACAAACCTAGAAATTGACAAATTGCATTCTAAGTTATTGAAAATGTTCAAATTTTTGTGAAAGTGTAAGAAAAATAAAGGTGTGGTGTAGGGGGAAGGGGGATGAGGCAAAAGAATATCAGACCGTGAGCTTCTTTTTTGCTTAAAAAGGACCGCTTAAATAGAATTATTAGAAACATTGCACAGTTTTAACTGTGTTTATTTGAATCAGTATTCAGGATGTAGCTCGGCCACTGTAGGGAATCAACCGAGGTATTAATGTCAAGGATTGTCGTTATTACCCCGGTATAGTTATTGCGCAGTACATTTTAAATTGCAAATTATCTCGAGAAGATATCCAAAATCTTCAACAACATTTTGAAAATACATAAAATGCACTACAAATTTATATAATTAACAATGTATTTCTGGATTTAAAAAAAAATAGTCTTCACATCACAAAACGTATCTCGCAAATTTTAGATCAAGCGTTAATTTTAGTTGCTTGTAAAAACAATAAGACCTACAAATGGAACAAATTAACTTGAAGCTGTTTTTTGCGATTTATATGACTCAAAACCCTTCTGCGCAGAGCACATGGTTGTCATTTACCAGATTATTTCATATGTATACATAATACACTGGTGGACAAAAATAAGAGATGAAAGGCATTTTCCTAAATATCTCGAGAAATACTGGACAAAAATAAATGAAAATTGGTATGGATATAACTTATAGTATGACAATAATATATGCAAAGCAAAAATTAAAGTATTATTCATTGGCAAGAGTTATCACCAAGAGTCCAACGTGGACTGAAATTCATGATGAAAGATTGCAATGAAAGTGAGGCTTGTATGGTGTGGGGTTGCCTCTAGTATGGTGTGTGGTCACCTCTGACAGATAGAGAGCGTGCACAGCGAGTATGCATGCTATTAATAAGAGAGCTAAGGATTTCTTGTGGAAGACTCTCCCACTCTTGCACCACAGCAGTTTTTAACTCCGGAATGGTTCTGGGTGGGGATTGGCGTCACGCAATAGCTCTTCCAAGACCATCCCAAGCATGTTCAACGGGGTTAAGGTCAGGATATTTGGCTGGCCAATCCATTCGATGAATATCCTCGCTTTCCAGAAACTTCTCAACCAGGCAAGCCCTATGTCGTCGGGCATTGTCGTCCATAAAAACGAATTCAGGGCCAACAGAACCCCTGAAAGACGCACTTAGGATTGTAGGATCTTCTGCCTGTACCTCTGGGCATTCACGGAACCAGTGTCAAATACATGGAGCGGTGTGCGGGTGTCTTGCACGATCACTACCCAAACCATCAGTCGTCCACCAGCATAATGGTTCCTTTCCATGATGTTACTGGGATGGTATCGGGTCCCAGGTTCCTTTTATATAAATATTTGCCGAGAATCAGGTCGAAGACTGAATCTGGACTCATCTGTGAACAGAACATTAGCCCGTTGGAGCTGTGTTCAGTAATGGTGCTGTCTGCACCATTGTGCACGCTCTCTTTTGTGGAAGGGAGTGAGTGGGATGCAAATGGCGGACTTCCTGGCATACAACCTTCATTCACCGAGCCTCCTGGCAACAGTCTTCCTTGAAACTAATGTTCTTGTGGCAGCAGCAAGGTCCCTAGACAGTTGTGTCGCTGTAGACGTCCGTTGATGAGTATCTGGAAAGCGAGGATATTCATCGAATGGGTTGTCTAGCCAAATCTCCTGACCTTAACCCCATTGAACATGCTTGGGATGCTCTTGGAAGGGCTATTGCGAGACACCAACCCCCACCCAGAACCATTCCGGAGTTAAAAACTGCTCTGGTGTAAGAGTGGGAGAGTCTTCCACAAGCAATCCTTAACTCTCTTATGAGCAGCATGCAAACTCGTTGTGCATGCTGTCAATCTGTCAGAGGTGACCACACACCATACTAGAGGCGACCACACACCATACAATCCTCACTTTCATTGCCATCTTTCATCATGAATTTCAGTCCACATTGGTCTGTTGGCAATAACTCTTGCCAATAAATGGCACTTTAATTTTTGCTTTGCACATATTATTGTAATACTATTAGCTATATCCATACCAATTCTCATTTATTTTTATCCAGTATTTTTCAAGATATTTGAGAAAATGTCTTCCATCTCTTAATTTTGTCCACCAGTGTATTAGCACTATTATTACCCCACCTGGCGTTATTACACTAGACCACTTTATGTATTTTTAATTTTTTAAAAAAAAGGTAAATCAGATGTTAATTTACTTGTGCTTCAAGGAAAAAGTTTTCTTGTGCTAATTTGTCTAAGAAAGTCAGCTGAAAAGGAATAATAATTAAAGAATTAATCCTTCTAGTATGATTTTTGATGATTATGCAGAGTGTATCATAATTATCTCGAAGGTTTGAAGGGTTATTATAAAGAAACTATTATGAATATAGCAGGGGGGAAATTCACTACCACCATATAAAGAATCTTCTCAAACTAATTCCAACACAGCATTTTGTTTTTCTGATTGGTAGCACAATTTCCATTTTTTTTCTACAATAAAACTATTTTGTAAATTTGTCATTAAGTATGAAATAGTAATTAATTTGTTCCAGAAAGAAAAAAAAATATTAGGAACCAAAACTGTCAGCGAAAAAGTTATGAAGATTAAGTGAACTTCAATAGAATTTTTTTCAATCACATATAGAGTTTGAAAATGTTAATAAACAGTTTTTTCACAAATATAGATTTTGATTTCCTTATTTTAAAGGTTTTTTTGTCATGCCTAATCAAGAACCACCCCTCATAAAGGCCAATTTTCAATGGAATGGTAGGTAGCCCTTATAGAGAGGTTTAACTTTATCTTATTAACTAAAAAACAAATCATTAAAGAACAATATTTTATGAGGTGATAACATTTACAATAACGTTTTTTAAAGAACTAAATTAATTTAAAGTTCAGTTGTATCACATAATTTTTTTTCTCTTTTTATATGATAAGCAAAAATGTGCATCAGCTTTGATTTAATTCTTCATTACTAAATTCTCTCACTTTGTATACTTTTTATTCTCATATTTTTAAAATTTTGATTAATTGTTTTGGCAGTTTGCCTTTTTTTTTACAGAATTATTTTTTAGTTCTTCAAATGTATGATTTTGCATCGTTGATGAAATTTTTATTTCATTAAGGATGTAAGATTATATGTTCGGAAAAAAATGAAAAAAAAAAATTGTAGTAATGTTCCTTAAAATTAATGTTAATCAAACTAGCTTTAAAGCAGTAAAATAAAAAAAAAAAATGCATATTTTTTGTATTGAAAATGAATTTTTACATTAAGTAAGAAAAGTAATTTTATTATTTAAAATAAAAAAATTCTTGAATATGCTAGGCGTTAAGGGAACCGACATTATCAAAGTATCGTGAAAAAATGAGTTTGAAGAACACAAACATTCTAAAACATTCTAAATCCATGCTATTTATTGACTGTGTAGTGAATTTTATGAATTTCGAAATTATTCAGTGATACAATCAGTTTAACAGACAGTCCAACATAACTTGGCGATAAAGTTGCAAGTGCAAAAGTGGATCAAGTGATTTTGTCATTCTCGCGCTGCCACTTTAATTGTCATATGCTTGCAGAAGAGTCTTCAGCAAGCCTTAGTTTTCTCTGACCATTTTCAAAATTTAAACTGCATTAAATTTCACTTTTTCTTTTAATTTTATGTTAAAAGTTTTCTCAGAGATGTTTTGATCTAAATATTTCTGAAAATAAATCATTTGAGAAAAAATTGAAGACATAAATGCTGAAAAGAAAATTTATGTTTGAATTTTGTTAATTCATTTTTTTTCCGAGTTTTAATAAACTTTGATATGAATTAACTTGCCATCTTTCTCCTTGTTTTATTAACTTTAAATTATAATTTTTTTTGACAATAATGTAGCTGTTCTGTACCGGAATTAATAAAGAAAAAATAAAATTTATACTTCTAGAAGAAAATTCTTGAATACACCTTCGTTACTTTTAAAAACAGTAATAATTAAAAAGAAAAAAAAACATGTTTTAGAAGAGGAAAAAAAAGTTTCCTTGTTTTCATTGTTTTTCTTCCACGACAAATTCATTAAGCAAACTTTTCTATTTTCAAATGAAAGTACTTCTCATAAACATTCTGAAATTAATCTTTCCTAAAATTATTCCACAGAACAATTAATTAGGAAGAGATAATTTTCTTTACTTTTGCATACCTACCGACGCCTTAATTAACGTCTTTTCTTTTTGTCTACGCTGCGTTTAACACGCTCTGTTTGTCGAGAAGATTTTTCCCAAAAGATCTCTTTATGCAGTTAAAAAAAAAAAAAAAAAAAAAAAAAAAATGTTAAATATGGGCGTTAAAGTCTTAATATCAAGGAAGATTTAATTACAAAGAGCGGAGATTATAGGAACTAACCACTTATTTGTCTAGGCAGTTATCACTGGTGAAAATGGGTGTTTTGTAATTTTTTTCGAGTTAATAAGACATTTTCACAGGTCTTCCATTTGTACCATTTTTATTTTACGAATGTGGGAAACAATTTGGTGTAACTTTTGATATAGTTGTTGTTACCTTCTTCAAAAAGATTTTCTGGTTTTACTTTTTCTTGCTTTTAACTTTTAGAGTCAAACGAAAGAGAAAGAAAAGAATAAAAAGAAAGGAAATTATAAAAAGAAAGGAAAAAAGAATAAAAATAGATGGAAAATAAAAAAAGGATAAAAAAGAAAGGAAAAGAATAAAATGCAAAAATAAATAGAGAACAGAGAATAAAAACTTGTAAAATGAAAACTTTATTATTAAAGGTACATATACTAAAACAAATTTGAACACACTTAATACAGTAATCCTTTAGGGGGTTAAAAATTGTTCAGGACCAAGTCACGAACCTGTTTCCGATGTCTTGTCACCGTACTATTGCTTTAGCCATATAGCGATTTTTACCGACGTCCTACAATGGGAATTCGTGAGTAATAAACCATGTTGCGAAAATTCACTGGCCAGCAATCAGGTAACACAGGATAACAAAAAATATCTGTTGGCCCAGGTTCGAGTTCTGGCCGCGGTTAATTTTTCACTTGTAATGAGTTAAATTAATTGTGGTCAGTTCTGCCACAATATATGTTTTTTTTTTTTTTTTTTTTTTTTTTTTTTAAGAAAAGGGTAATTCAGATGTTAATAATTTAGGGATCAAGTTGCAAGTGCAAAAGTGGATCAAGTGGTTTGGTCACTCTCGTACTACCAACTTAATCATCATATAACAGCTGAAGGAGCTTGATCCTGTCTGCCCATTTTCAAAACTAGCCAAAAAGAGTATGACAAAAATGTCTTCAATCATTTTTCTCAAAATTACACATCGAGTGGTTGGTCCATTTTGTTATCAATGACTCATTTTCTCTTTCGTCTCAAAAGGCAAAAAAGCAGAAATTACAAAACCTTTCTTTTCGGAAAAAAGAAAAAAATAATATATTTTTGCATTTAAACCATTATATAACTATTTTTTAAATTTTTAATTTCCATTAAATTTCATTTTTTAAGTTAAAAGATTTCTCAGAGATTACTTGATCTAATTGTTTCTGAAAATCACTCATTTGAAAAAATTGAAGATATTAATGAAAAAAAAAATCTTCATTTTTTAGTTTTGTTAAGTTAATTTGCTTTCTTCCCTAATTTAATAAACTTTGATATGAATTAACTTGTTATCTTTCTCATTGTTTTATTAAATTCTATGTTTGCACATTTTCACAATAATGCAGCTGTTCTGCACCGGAAATAATAATGAAAAATTATATTTTGTGCTTTAAGAAGAAAATTCTTGAATACACCTTCATTACTTATAAAGACAGTGACAATTTTAAAAAAATGTGTAGTAAGGGAAAAGAATAAAATTAAGTTTTTTTGTTTTCATTTTTTTTACGACAAATTCATTAAGCAAACTTCTCTATTTTTAAATGAAATTTCTTCTCATAAACATTCTGAACTAAATCTTTCCCAAAATTATTCCACTGAACAATTAATTAGAAAGAGATAATTTTCTTTACTCTTGCATTTCTACCGATGCCTTAATTAACTTCTTTTCTTTTTGTGTAAGCTATGTTTAACACGCTCTGTTTGTCGCGAACATTTTTCTAAAAAGATCACTTTATGTAGTTAAAAAAATTTCAATATGGGCATTAAAGTCTTAATATCAAGGAAGATTTAATTACAAAGAGCGAAGATTATAGCAACTAACCATTTATTTGTCTAGGCGGTTATCACTCGTGAGAAAGTGTGTCTTATAATTTTGTCGAGTTAATAAGACATTTTCACAGGTTTTTCATTTATATCGTTTTTATTTTACGAATGTGTGAAATAATTTGGTCTAACGTTTGATGGATGTTGTTGTTACCTTCTTCCTGAAAATTTTCTGACTTTACTTTTTCTTACTTTTGATTTTTACAGCCAAACAAAAGAGAAATAAAAGAAGAAAAACAAAGCAAATAGTAAAAAGAAAGAAAAAATGAAGAAAAATAGGCAGAAAAGAAAATAAAAGGATAAAAAAGAAATTAAAAGAATAAAAAAAAAGAATAAAATGAGAAATAAAATACATAATATGAACTTTAAAATGTTCAGGTTTACTTAAAAAGCGATTAAAAATAATCAACTGTAGATGTCAATAGTCAATTTTATTTAAATAAAATTAACTATTAACATCTATAGTTAATTATTGTTATCGACTTTTAAGTGAATCTGAACATTTTAAAGTTCATATTATATGTTTTATTTTAAAAGCAAGGCGAAATTTTCATTCCGTCATACGTTTTATATTTATTTAAAATGAGAAAATAAATAGAGAACAGGTAATAAAAACTGATAAACTGAAAACTTTATTGTTAAAGGTACATATACTAAAACAAATTTGAATGCACTTAATACAGTAATCCATTAAAGGTTAAAAAATTTTCAGGGCTTAGACACGGACCTGTGTCCAAAGCCGTGTTACCGTACTATTGCTTTAGCCATGTAGCTATTTTGACCGACTTTCTACCATGGGAATTCGTGACTAATAAACCATGTTGGGAAACTTCATCAGCCAGCAATCAGGTAACACAGGATAACAAAAAATATCGTTGGCCCAGGTTATAGTACTGGCTTCGGATAGTTTTTCACTTTTAATGGGTTATTGCAATTAATTGTGGTCAGTTCTGCTACAATATATGTATTTTTAATTTAAAAAAAAAAGTGTAATTCAGATGTTAATTTACTTGTGCTTCAATGATAAAGTTTTCTTGTGCTAATTTGTCTAAGAAGGTTAGCTGAAAAGGAATAATACACTGTAAAAAAATCTGTAAAGGTACTAAACAATTTCTAGGAAACTGGGATTCCAAGAACTTTTCATGTAACGATAACAGTAAAAATCCATGTAACCGATTCTAAAACTTGAGTTTTTGTTGTTACCGTTACAAGAAAAGTTCTTGGAATCCCACGTTCCTAGATAAAGTATAGTACCTTTACATATTTTTTTTTTACAGTGTAATTAGAGAATTAATCGTTCTAGTACGATTTTTGATGATTATGCAGAGTGTATCATAATTATCTCGAAGGTTTGGAAGGGTTATTATAAAGAAACTGTTATGAATATAGCAGAAATTCACTACCACCATATGAAGAATCTTTTCAAACTAATTCCTTTGCAGCATTTTGTTTTTCTGATTGGTAGCAAAATTTCCTTTTTTTTCTACAATAAAACGATTTTGTAAATTTGTCATTGAGTACGAAATAGTAAGTAATTTGTTCCAGAAAGAAAAAAAAAACTATTAGAAACCAAAACTGTCAGCGAAAAAGTTATGAAGATTAAGTGAACTTCAATAGAATTTTTTTCTATCACATATAAAATTTGAAAATGTTAATGAACAGTTTTTTCACATATATAGATTTTGATTTCCTTATTTTGAAGGTTCTTTTTGTCATCCCTAATCAAGAGCCACCCCTCATAAGGGCCAATTTTCAATGGAACGGTAGGTAGCCCTTATAGAGAGGTTTAACTGTATCTTATTAACTAAAAAACAAATCATTAAAGAACAATGTTTTATGAGGTGATGACATTTGAGGACCCCAGAAGCCAAGGGGTACAAGTGACAAAATTTCGATTCGGAGTAAATTGAGTTTAAAGATAATTGATGTTAAATTGGAACATCAATAACAATTGAGTGAATTGAAATAGGAAATTTCTGCTTGTTGCATTCTGGTCTTTGAACTCTTATTTCAATAACTGTTAAAAAATAAAGTACAATTTTCTTTAAGTGTATAATTAATCAATATTGTTTGTTTTTCGAAAAAAGTGGTTTGCCTCTATAACTCAGCAAATAATAAGAAAATCACTTATATTTCTTTACCTGAAATGAAAAAAGCATATTTTTAGGTCGTCTGTGTATTTAGCTTATTTTTTTTCAATTTTGTCACTTATATCCCTTGGCTTCTGGGGTCCTCATTTATAATAACGTTTTTTGAAGAACTAAATTAATTTAAAGTTCAGTTGTATCAGATAAATTTTTTTCTCTTTTTATATGATAAGCAAAAATGTGCATCAGTTTTGATTTAATTCTTCATTACTAAATTCTCTCACTTTGTATATTTTTTATTCTCATATTCTTAAAATTTTGATTAATGTGATTTGGCAGATTGCCTTTTTTTACAGAATTATTTTTTAGTTCTTCAAATGTATAATTTTGCATCGTTGATGAAATTTTTATTTCATTAAGGATGTAAGATTATATGCTCGGAAAAAATTAAAAAATAAAATTGTTGTAATGTTCCTTAAAATTAATGTTAATCAAACTAGCTTTAAAGCAGTGAAATAAAAAATGCATATTTTTTGTATTGAAAATGAATTTTTACATTGAGTGAGAAAAGTAATTTTATTATTTAAAATAAAAAATTCTTGAATATGCAAAGCGTTAAGGGAATCGACATTATCACATTTTCGTGAAAAAAATGAGTTTGAAGAATACAAAACATTCTAAAACATTCTAAATCCATGCCATTTATTGACTGTGTAGTGAATTTTATGAATTTCGAAATTATTCAGTGATACAATCAGTTTAACAGACAGTCCAACATAACTTGGCGATAAAGTTGCAAGTGCAAAAGTGGATCAAATGATTTTGTCATTCTCGCACTGTCAATTTAATTGTCATATGCTTTCTGAAGAGTCTTCATCAAGCCTTAGTCTTCTCTGACCATTTTCAAAATTTAAATTACATTAACATTCATTTTTTAACACGCTTTTATTACTTTCACCTGTATGTGAGTTTGTGGGTTTGTAACTCTCCTTATTATCTAAAGATTTTCCTTATTATCTAAAGATTTTCTCAAGCAATTTTGACTAAAAATTGCATTCTATGGTTTTCGGGCACGAAAAAATCATTGGACTAGGTTACATGTTCGAGAAAAAATTTTAATGGGTCATATTGGGTCATTAAGGGTCTGGGTCAAGCTATTTATATTTAAAGAACGGCGTGATCGATTATAACAAAATTTTGTATGTAGCAGTTTTCTGGCACGAGAAAACTATCGGGCTGGGTCACATGTTCGAAAAATTTCGATTAGTGGGTCATTTTGGGTCATTATGGGTCAAGCCATTTTTATCTAAAAAACGGCTCTAACGATTTTGACCAAATTTTATATTTTATCGTTTTGGATTACAAGAAGACCATTGGGTTAGGTAACATGTTCAAGAAAATTCGGTTAGTGGATCATTTTTGGGGTCATTGTGGGTCATGCTATTTTTATCTAAAGATTTTCTCACCCAGTTTTGACTAAAAATTGCATTCTATGGTTTTCGGGCACGAGAAAAATATTGGGCTAGGTTACATGTTCGAGAAAAAATTTTAATGGGTCATATTGGGTCATTAAGGGTCTGGGTCAAGCTATTTTTATTTAAAGAACGGCGTGATCGGTTATAACGAAATTTTGTATGTAACAGTTTTTTGGCACGAGAAAACTATCGGGCTGGGTCACATGTTCGAAAAATTTCGATTAGTGGGTCATTTTTGGGTCATTATGGGTCAAGCCATTTTTATCTAAAAAACGGCTCTAACGATTTTGACCAAATTTTATATTTTATCGTCTTGGATTACAAGAAGACCATTGGGTTAGGTAATATCTTCAAGAAAATTCGGTTAGTGGGTCATTTTTGGGGTCATTGTGGGTCATGCTATTTTTATCTAAAGATTTTCTCACACAGTTTTGACTAAAAATTGCATTCTATGGTTTTCGGGCACGAGAAAAATATTGGGCTAGGTTACATGTTTGAGAAAAAATTTTAATGGGTCATATTGGGTCATTAAGGGTCTGGGTCAAGCTATTTATATTTAAAGAAGAGTGTGATCGATTATAACGAAATTTTGTATGAACAGTTTTTTGACACAAGGAAACTAATTCGCTGAATCACATGTTTGAGAGATTTCGACTATAATGATCATTTGTGGGTCATGGCGGGCCATAATGGATCATGTCAAGTTACATCTAAAGAACAGGTGGATCGATTTTAACGAAATTTTGTATATGTTACAGGCCAAACCCGATTTTAGGCCAAATTAGATTGGCCTAGGCCAGACTAGTCTATCCTAACGCCCATCGGATAAACTAGTTTTTCCTAGGCCAAACTAGTCTATCCTAACGCCCATCGGATAGACTAGTTTTTCCTAGGCCAAACTAGTCTATCCGAACGCCCATCGGATAGACTAGTTTTTCCTAGGCCAAACTAGTCTATCCGAAAGCCCATCGGATAGACTAGATTTTCCTAGGCCAAACTAGTTTGGCCGAACGGTCATTAGGATAAACTAGTTTAGCCTGCTATTCATTGGTTTGAACTAGTTTATCACAGGCCGATCCAGATTGTCCTAGGCCAATTCAATTTGGCGTGATTTTATTGAATCTAAAGAACGCCACGGCGCCAACTTTCTAGTTTTGATCTAATTTATCCTAGGTCGATGCAATTTGATGCGATTTTATCTTACAGACTATCAAAGCCTGAGAACTAATGTGCTAGCATATTCTGTTAGTGTGTATGTAACCATGTACATGTGTATGTACGTACGTTTGTACGTATGTATGTACGTAATGCAGTAATTCCCGATAGAAATATCCGATTGGTTTCAAATTTTGGACATAGATTTATCCTGATAACGAACTTCCCTGATAAGTTTCAGGAGTTCATTGGATAAGAATAAGGGGAGGGGAACAAAAGGCTAATCTGCACCCCCTCCCCTCCTTAATTTAGATAAGTCAGTTTTTCATGCAAAAGTATTAGATTTTATTAAAATTTTAGGCATAAGATCATTTTGATTAGGCACCTCAATGATTAGTTGTGGGTGTTCATTGTTTACGTATAAAGAAAGGAGGAGTGGGGGGTAACCCCCTTAATTCATGTAAATAGGTTTTTCACAGAAAATTTACCGATTTGTTTCAAATTTTTTATGTAGGTTCCTTTTGATAAGGCGTTTACCTGATTAATTTGGGGGTTTCAGAGGTTAAAAATAAAGGAATTACGGATTACTTTTTCAATCGGATTAAAACTTTTGGTTTTACGAAAAGATTTTTAATTCGTAACAGACATTGGTTTTTCCACACATCACTTCACTCGAAATTTGTCATATTAAAAAACTAAATAACCGACCCCTTTTAAAAATAAGAAAAAGCTTAAATAAAGCATGACACCTAAAATGTAGGATGGGGGGGGGGTAGAGTAAGGGGACGCTTGAATTTTTTTAAAAAAAGCTCAGCTTTTTTTAAAGTTTTATCTGCTAGTTAAATATTACCCTTATTTGAAACTTTTAGAAACATAATAAAACATGATATTAAATATTTAAGAAAAAGGATGCCGCATCAAATTTCGTGCATTAGTTCTTCAATTACAACCCCTACAAAATTTAGGGTACAGACAGTCAGACAGAGTCATAGACTCACAATTTGAAGAACATGTTTCTTGGAATCTTGGACCACTAAAACGTGTAAATGCGTCAAAAACCGGAATTAAAAAATTTTCACTAATAAAAAACTTATTGTAAAGACAGAAGAAAGTAAAATAAATAAATAAAAGAATGAATTTTAAATGAACTTCGCTTATTTCAATAGATGTGTTTGAGCTGGCGGATTAGTTTGAAATATTTTGAATTTGAGCTTAAACTTGATTAATTTTTGAGAAATTAAATTTGAGTTTGAAATAATTCTTTTCTTTGTGAGCGTGCCAAACAATGGTTGGCATTAATTACAGCATGTCATATTGAATCGGCCTAGGATAAACTAGATTGTCCTAGGATAAACTAGATTGGACTAGGCTAAACCAGAAGATTGGCGCCGAAGCTGTCTTTGGGATCAATAAAAACACGCCAAATTCAACTGGCCTAGGACCATCTAGATCGGCCTAGGATAAACTAGTTTAAACCAATGAATAGCAGGCTAAACTAGTTTATCCTAATGACCGTTCGGCCAAACCAGTTTGGCCTAGGAAAATCTAGTCTATCCGATGGGCGTTCGGATAGACTAGTTTGGCCTAGGAAAAACTAGTCTATCCGATGAGCGTTAGGATAGACTAGTTTGGCCTAGGAAAAACTAGTTTATCCGATGGGCGTTAGGATAGACTAGTTTGGCCTAGGAAAAACTAGTTTATCCGATGGGCGTTAGGATAGACTAGTCTGGCCTAGGTCAATCTAGTTTGTCTTGTAACATATATAACATTTTTTTAGCACAAGAAAATTATTGGGCTAGGTCACACTTTCGAGAAATTGAGATTTATGGGTCATAAAGGGTCTGGGTCAAGCTATTTATATTTAAAGAACGGCTGGATCGTTTTTAACGAAATTTTGTATGTAACAATTTTTAGACACGAGGAAACTAATGGGCTAAATCACATGTTCGAGAGATTTTGATGATAAGGGTCATTTGTGGGTCATTGATGGGTCATGCTAATTTTATGTAGAAAATGTCTCTCATCATTTTGACTATATTTTCTATTATGATATTCTCGGGTAAGAGAAAACCATTGGACCAGGACACATGCTCGCGAAAATTCGATTAATGGGTCATTTTGGGTCATAATGATTTAGGGTTATTCTAATTATATATAACAACGATTCAATCAATTTTACCTAAATTTTGTAACGAAACGTCTTTTGTCAGGAGAAGACTATTGGGCAGAGTCGCACGTTAAACAAAATTATATTAGTGGGCCATTTCGCTTTATTGATGAATGCTGTCAAGCTAATTTTATCTAAGAAACGGCTTAAACGATTTTGATTCAACTTTATATTCTACTGTTTTTGATTACCTGGAGACCTTTGAGCTAAGTCACATGTTTGATCAAATTTGATTAGTGGGTCATTTTGTTTAATACGGGTCAGGGTCATGAGAAAATGGCAGCAACCAATAAGTTGGCAATATTTCACAAAATATTGGCGACATTTGGCCGAAAAATTGACTATTAAGATTACGAAAGCCACAACACGTATTTGGTGCCAAATGAAAGAATGTCTCCAAATTTGGCTATATCTGGCAAAAAACGTTGTATTTCATAATGTGAAGAATTTTTTTTATACATTCTTAATAGGATTCGAGATGCATGGTTAAATTAACCAGAGTCGACCAAAAAAAGTGATTTGGATCGATGTCCTTTCGGTGTAAATTTTAAAATAAATATAGTTTAAATAAATATAGTTAAAAAAAACTAAAAAACACGCTTTTTAAGTATATCAAACTGAAAAGTGAAAAATAATTCGTACTATAAGCTGAAAACAAAAATAGATGAAATAAATATAGTTTAAAAAAACCAAAAACCACGCTTTTAAAGTAATCAAACTAAAAAATGAAAAATAAATATAGTTTAAAAAACCAAAAAACACGCTTTTTAAGTATATCAAACTAAAAAGTGAAAAATAATTCGTACTATAAGCTGAAAACGAAAATAGATGAAAAATACTATTTTACTATAAAATCATTGTTATTATAGATATCAATTAATAAGCAATAAATAAAATTATCGTGGAAAAAAAGCGTGGGGTGCTTCTTGAGAACTGATAGATGGAGCATGGTAGATGGAGCACCCCACGTTTTTTTTCCACGATAATTTTATTTATTGCTTATTAATTGATATCTATAATAACAATGATTTTATAGTAAAATAGTATTTTTCATCTATTTTCGTTTTCAGCTTTTAGTACGAATTATTTTTCACTTTTTAGTTTGATATACTTAAAGAGCGTGTTTTTTGGTTTTTTTAAACTATATTTATTTCTTTTAATTTTATGTTAAAAGTTTTCTCAGAGATGTTTTAATCTAAATATTTCTGAAAATAAATCATTTGAGAAAAAATTGAAGACATAAATGTTGAAAAGAAAATTTAGGTTTGAATTTTGTTAATTCATCTTTTTCCGAGTATTAATAAACTTTAGTATGAATTAACTTGCCATCTTTCTCCTTGTTTATTAATAACAATTTTTTTCACAATAATGTAGCTGTTCTGTACCGGAAATAATAAAGAAACAATAAAATTTATACTTGTAGAAGAAAATTCTTGAATACACCTTCGTGACTTTTGAAAACAGTAATAATTATAAATGAAAAAAAAAAGTTTTAAAAAAGGAAAAAAAAGTTTTCTTGTTTTCATTGTTTTTCTTCCACGACAAATTCATTAAGCAAACTTTTCTGTTTTCAAATGAAAGTGCTTTTCATAAACATTCTGAAATTAATCCTTCCTAAAATTATTCCACTGAACAATTTATTAGAAAAAGATAATTGTCGTTACACTTGCATTTCTACCGATGATTTAATTAGCTTCTTTTATTTTTGTCTACGCTACGTTTAACACGCTCTGTTTGTCGCGAAGATTTTTCCAAAAAGGTCTCTTTATGCAGTTAAAAAAAGTTCAATATAAGCGTTAAAGTCTTAATATAAAAGAAGATTTAACTACGAAGAGCGAAGATTATAGAAACTAACGATTTATTTGTCTAGGCGGTTATCACTGGTGAAAATGGGTGTCTTATAATTTTTTCGAGTTAATAAGACATTTTCACAGGCCTTTCATTTATATCGTTTTTTTTCTACGAATGTTTAAAATAGTTTGGTGTAACTTTTGGTATAGTTGTTGTTACCTTCTTCCTAAAGATTTTCTGATTTTACCTTTTCTTGCTTTTAACTTTTATAGTCAAGTGAAAGAGAAAGAAAAGAATAAAAACAAAGGAAATGGAAAAAAAAAGGAAAAGGGAAGAAAAATAGAGGGAAAAGTAAATTAAAGAATATAAAAGAAAGGAAAAGATTAAACTTAAAAAAATTAAATAGAAAACAGAGAATAAAAACTTGTAAACTGAAAAGGTTTTTATTAAAAGTGCATATATTAAAGCAGATTTAAACACAATACAATAATCCTCAGGAGTTAAAAATTAGTCGGGGACAAAGTATTATGCTGTTTATTTTAATAATTAAGCTATTTTGGCCGACATCTTTCCACGGTAATATGTGACTAATAAACCATGTTGGGAAGCGTCACCGGCCGGCAATCAGATAGCGCAGGATGATAAAAATCAACTGGGGACACAGGTTTGCGTTCTAGCCCCAGCTAATTTTTCCTTCCTATTAGGTTATTGTATTAATTGTAGTAAAATCTGTCTTAATACATGTACCTTTAGTAAAAAAATAAATAACTCAGACATTAATTTATGTGTTCTTCAATGAAAAGTTTTCTTATGTTAAGGCTTTTCTCCACTATGCTCTGCTCAACAAGCGGAAAAAGTTTTTACATATTTACAAATTCATATTTTAGCGCAAGAAAATAAAATTTTAAAGCCTGACTATGGAAGCGATTTTGTTAGTAATAAAAAATCTAATATAAATCTCTAATTTATAAGACATTTACTAGTGCTTAAATTTGAAAAACCTATCTATGTAACAAATATATCAAAGAGTTTCAGTAAAGGGATGGGCTTCCATTGTTTCGAAATCAGATTTCATATAAAGGCTGTTCTCAACTTGTCTGCTCAACAAGCACAAAACGTTTTGACGCATTTACAAATTCATTTTTTGACGCAAATATATAAAATAGGAAAATTTAACTATGGCAGCGATTTTGAATCGAACTGTATTTTCCATTTTTTATCAATAAGTTACCTATTGAGTTATTAAGTGTATTTGATCCTGTGATAAACATGTTTTTCACACCTGTTAAAAGGTTATTCTTATTTCGCGCAAAAATTCGGTTTAAAATGACTACTTTGACACAATTTTCTGAAATATCTTTAATGTTAAAAAAAAAAAAAAAAAAAAAAAAAAAAAAAAACCTGGAAAATTGAGTATGATTAGATAGTTCCTGAACAACAACACTTGCTAGTTTCATGCATTTCCGAACAAAAATAAATTAAAACTTATGTCATAAAGTTGCCCTTTTTGATTTAAGAACACCTTTAATTTGTCTAAATACGCCAACTTAAAATTAATAATAATTACAGAATTAATCCTTCTGCTATGATTTTTGATGATTATACAGCGTGTATCATAATTCTCTTTATTGTTTGAAAAGGTTATTAATACGAAATTATTACTGATAAAGCAGAAATCACCATATAAAGAATATTTAATAAAGAATATTTTCAAGTTATGCTAAGCTTTACAAGAAAAAAAAAATAATTGGTAGCATAATAATTTTCGGATATATATATTTTTTTTCTAAAGTGGAACGATTTTCTGAATTTGTCACTGAGTATGAAATAAGAAATATTCTTCACAGATAACAGTATTACAAATCTACTTAATTTGTAATTTTCACTATGATCTTGAGCTTTATATCTATGCACGCTAAAAAGAAATTCTACATTCTATTAGAACAATTATTTTTGTTCTTTTATACAGTTTTTTTTTTTAGTGTATTAATAAAAATAAAGTCTAGAGCTGGTGAATAAATTAAAATCTTGCCTCTTATCTCATACCTTTAATCTCATACCTTTTTTTTTTCCTACGTTTGCAATATTTTTTGACTCATTTATGAAATCACTTTTATCGCAAAATTTTTTTTCTTAAAAGTACAAAATTGTACTGATAATCAGCGGAACTTTTTTGTGCAGTCAACAAATGTTTAATATTTTTTTGAATTTTAAACCAAGTGGGCCATCATTTCGAAACAAGCTGGTGGAGCAAGTTGGCCAACTCTGTCAAGATCTTGGTAATATTTTATTATACTTTTTTCCACAAAATATATATTCTCAGATATGCTTATTCATACTTATAACTGTTCAATGTTTAAAAAAAAAAAAAATAAAATAAAAAAAGAAAGTTGTGACTTCTTCATTTTATGACATCATTTTTCAAGCACCTATGCTATAAAATAGAATTCAAGCATCTATGGTGTGAAAAGGAATTCAAGCAATAAATGAAGCAAAAATCCAATTCTTTCTGCCATGTGCAGAACGCAACCAATAGCAAGGAGATTTTCTTTAGACTTTAGAAATTTTACAGTACTCTTAAAGACAGCGGCTTGTAAATTTTACTGCAACAGCGTTGGCAGCCGAGGTACCAACATCTATTGTTGTAAAATGCAGTTTATTATTATTATTATTATTATTATTATTATTATTATTATTATTGTTGTTGTTGTTGTTGTTGTTGTTATTGTTATTGTTATTGTTATTATTATTATTATTATTATTATTATTATTATTATTATTATTTGACAGTGTTTGCGTACTCTCATTCAAGCTCACTTACGTTTAAATCGGTTTTTAAATACGAGTACTATTGGTGAAAATCTACACTGTTTTCTTCCGAAAGGTTAAAAAGACAACTTTATACTTTTAGAAATGGCAGCTATTCAGAACAAGAACAAAAGCATATTACAATGTGCTCGTGGTGTGCACACATTTTTATTTTTTATTTTTTATTTTAATTTATTTTAATTTATTGTATTTATTTTTATGCACAAAACTATTAGTGTAGCTCTAATATGTGTATTTTATTTTATTTATTTATTTTTATGCACAAAAGTATTAGTGTAGCTCTAGTATTTTGTATTAGTGGCATGTCTATTTTTCTTGATAGCAAAACTGAATTTGAAGGAACATTGTACATATGAAACGACAAGACTTTTATTTTGTAGTTCCAATGTTTTATGGAGTTCCGTGGAAATTCAGATTAAATATACCGATATAATATACAAATAATCTCTATATAATAAAACACAGTGTAACGTATAGTGCGGCAAACCAGTTTTTCCCATCAACGCTCCCACTGAGGCCGATATGTCGTCTGTGTACATCCGAAGCTTGACAGCAGAAACAGAAATTTGTCAACAAAAATGGAAATTGAGAATCTTTCTTTTCTTTCTTTTTTTCTTTTTTTGGATAGGAGGGGGAAGTGTAAATTTAAAAAATACAAATTCAAAGTGCTATAAAAATAGTAATAATTATTAATTATTAATATTACTTCAACAAGTACAACAGACTTTTTTAATTATGTAGCTTTATTGCATATTGGCTAAAATTTTTGTTTTATTAAGAAATCATTTTGTTATGGTATATTAGCCGCAAAACCTGGTTTACCCAGCAGTATTGTAAATGCTATAGTGTGTTTATTAGAACATAAACATTGCTCATCTAAACACTTCCATATTCTAAATTATTCTTATCAGTTTTTCAAATTTATGTGAAAAAAGCAATTTTTATCCACCGTCTTAGGATGGGTATCTGCACTTAGTAGGTAGAAAGAATTATTCTAAATGATAGACCCATTTTCAAAAAACTGCATTTATTTAAGTAGAAATCCAAAATGAACAATCTTTGTACCAATGAAAAAAGGAAATTTCAAATTTTTTTATTTTTTTAAACATTAAAAATGTTCAATATGTCCACCGTTCAGTTGAACGGCAAACTACGGGATAACCAAACTGGTCCCACACACGGGAAAACGTAACTGTGATAACAATAATTAAGCATATTTGCGAATAATAAATCAATAGCAATGATTTTGACTTTATAACACATGAAAAAGAAATTTTGGACAGGATTTTGCCACAAATACCCCCGCAGTGCTCCAACTTTGTTGGTTCGACTGTGATTTTTGTTCTGTTTTTTTTTCACTAACGAAATCGCGGTCTATAGCCGCGGAACATCCACCGGCCGCTTCTGGAACCATCACCACTTTGAAAACCGTGCGTATATATATATATTTATTTATCTTCATGCAGAAATAATATATTTTTTTTTAAGTTGTGCAAATACCAATATCTTCATTTGTTCTACGTTTAAAAATATTTACTAATTATTCTTGTTGGAGTAATAGTAAGTTTGTTTCTTTTTAAAATGAAATTTATAAAACTATAAAGTTTTTTTTTTTGCCTCATAATGATATTTTATTAAAATATAATAGATGTTTAATTCTTGTTGAAAAATAAAATAAGTATATACTCTTTTGAATTTCTTAAACTGCTTTAAAAAAAAAAAAATATCTAATTTAAACTATAAATCTTGAAAATAAAAAAATCTATGAATGTATCATAGCTTTATTATTATTTAGTATAATATATGTTTTACGTACACTATGCAGTAATTACATATCTGCTATTTAATTTGTTCAAAAAAAAAAAAAAAAAAATCTCACGAATGTGAATAAAAAATCTGTCTCTATAATTCAGCGAACAAAATTAAAAGATTCCTGAACCGGATATCCAAGCGAGGGGAGAATTTTAATTACATCCCTAAAGAATTAAAACCGAGATTAAAGGAGTTTCATTTTTCATTTTTATTCTTTAATTTGCTGCAGGTTAATAATGATTTTTCCGACGCACCCCTCATCCGCAAGTTTATCATTATACAGTTTAAAGTCATCTTATCATTTATTTAATTTTTGAAACGCTGAAGTGTTTAGTGTAGAAAAAAGTCGCAAATTAATCTTCAAATCGAGAAAAGGATTTTAAAAAAAAATAGCTTTAGATATTTATGAAGGTGGGTAGTAGCAGTCATGACGAATGATACATAAATAATAGGTAATTTTAATTGTATATGTTTGCATAGAAAAACAGAACTTTCCTTTATGTGGATTTCATCGTTTTTAAAATACAATTTACTTTTTTTTCAGACTATTTTGTGAATGTTTCTTTAATTTAAGCAAGTCTGAAATTGCACCTCAAGCGTACGAAATGAATTGCATTAATACTTTAACTTTAAAAAATATTCAGATCAGGGTGTAATAATGTACAGTTTTTCGGATTCAGTTTAGTATTCGAAATCTTTTCTGTCTCATTGTAAATACTATCTGATTTTTATTACACAAGAAGTAACTTGCAGTAAACGTATATCAATTTAATAAAATGTGAAATAGTTTAATATAACTAAAACGCGCACCAAACAATGTATCCCCTTATGTCATTATGTAATGAAATACTTTTGTTTGGCCCTATAAATTAAGAAAAAATATTCTTTGTACCACAGATTTTACAAAATATATATTTTAGTATATATTTTACAGCTGCATATCAATTTTATTATGTTCGAAAGAGTGTAACATAATTTTTTAAACTACATTTTAAAAAAAGAATATCTAATTTAAACATTAAGTCTTGGAAAAAAATAATTTAAAAATATTATATCTTTATTATTATTCAGTAAAATATGTATATATTATGTATATGATCAGTAATTATGTATTAGCTATTTAATTTTATTTTTAAAAAATCTCATGGAAGTGAACAAAAGGTAAAAAATCTCTATCTGTCTCTATAATTCAGAGAATTCAGAGAACAAAATTAAAAGATTCCTGAAGCGAAAATACCCATGCGAGGGAGAATTTTAATTACATCCCTAAACAATTAAAGTACAGATTAAAGGAGTTTCATTTTTCATTTTTATTCTTCAATTTGTTGCAGGTATTAATGATTTTTCCGACGCACCCCTCATACACAAGTTCATCATTATACAATTTAAAGCCATCTCACCATTAATTTAATTTTTGAAGCGCTGGAGTATATAGGGTGGAAAAAAGCCACAAATTAATCATCAAATCAAGAAAAAAAAAAGTGATTAAAAAAAATAGCTTTAGGTATTTATGAAGAGGGATAGCAACAGTCATGGCGCATGATACATAAAAATTAGGTAAATTTTATTGTGTATATTTATAAATACATATAAAAAAACGGATTATTTTTTATGGAGTAATAGTAAGTTTGTTTCCTTTTTAAATGAAATCTGTGAAACTAGCGTGTGTTCGTTTCATAATTTATATTTTGTTTAAAATATAATGGTTATTTATTTCTTAATGAAATACACAATTAGCATACTCTTTTGGTAATATACTTAATTTTTTAAACTTCTTCTTAAAAACAACATCTAATTGAAATTACAACTCTTTTTTAAAATATAGGTATATTATAGCTTAATTATTATTCAGTAAAATATATACATTATATATATTGTGCAGTAATTATGTATCTGTTATTTAATTATGTCAAAAGAAAAAATCTCATTGAAGCGAACAAAAAGTCTTTGTCTGTCTCTATAATTCAGGGAACAAAATTAAAGGATTCCTGAAGCGGACATCTATTGCGAGGGAGAATTTTAATTACATCCCTGGAGAATTAAAACTGAGATTAATTGGAGTTCCATTTTTCATTTTTTATCCTTTAATTTGGCGCAGGTTAATAATGATTTTTCCAACGCACCCCTCATCCGCAAGTTTATCATTATACAATTTAAAGCCATCTCATCATTTACTTAATTTTTGAAACTCTGAAGTATGAAGAGTGGAAAAAAAGCCACGAATTAATCTTCAAATCAAGAGAATGATTTTAAAAAAATAGCTTTAGGTATTTATAAAGGTGGCTAACAACAGCAGTCGCATTATGAATAAAGAATAGTTAATTTTAATTGCATTTATTTCTATAAAAAAACAGAGCTTTTCGGGTTATATGTAGACGATTATTTTACATAGAGTTTGTCAGGTTCTGAGAAAACATCTGCGGTAGAACTGGAATTTATGTTATTCGTTATCTTAATATCTTATCTATTGTATGGGCTGTGTACTGAAATTTCAAGGTGACATTCTTTCTTTGTCTAAAGCGGGGTGAACATGTGAACATGCACAGGTGCAGCGAGATGAAAGAAGAAGATGGCAGAGGGGAATGTTTGACCTTCTGAGACGTCTATTGAAGAAGGGAAATAAAGGATTTCAAGGAATAGGGGGTTTCCATTGGGGAAGTGCAGAAATGGAGGAGAGCAATTTTTGACTGAGATAGAGAGTTCAGGTTCGTACCTGGACAGCAGTGGTGGACAGAGGTCCTTGTGTAGAGTGCTCTGGGTCGAATAGCGTAGGCTGAGAACCCATGTGCCGGGAGATACGGAATTGATCTCCGATAGAGTTAATCTAGCGTATGTAGAGTGAGGGGGAGAAGGTGTAATTTGAACAGTACACAGCCAACTTTTTACTGTATTTAATTTAATGTTGAACCGGATCACCTATATCCGAGTTTTAACTGTATATAATGTATTATATTGTGTACATAGAGTATAAATAAAACTGTTAATTTAGTTAATTGACAGCGTTGGTGTTCATTTACACAGTCCTCACAGTGGGTGACCGATATCACCTAATAATATCGATGGTGGCAGCTGTATCTACTACGGACTTTCTTCAAAGTTGTGCGGGCTGAGAGGGAACGTCCGACAGAGTTTTTAAAATGCATTATACTTTTCTATTTTTTAATTTTTTAAGTTACTTTTTAAGAAAAAATATCTAATTTAAATTATGTGGCTTGAAAATAAAGCAATTTATAAGTATATTACAGCTTTATTTTTATCAGTAATATATGAATTATGTTACATTACGCAATAATCGTGTATCTGCATTTAATTTTGTCAAAGAAAAAAAATCTCATGGAAATGAATAAAAAGTCTCTGTCTGTCCATGATTCAGGGAACAAAATTAAAAGATTCCTGAAGCGGAAATCAATGCGAGGGAGAATTTTAATCATATCCCTAAAGAATTAAAACTGGGATTAAAGGAGTTTCATTTTTAAATTTTATCCTTTATTTTGCCGCAGGTAATAATGTTTTTTCCGACCCACCCCTCATCATACAAGTTCATCATTATACAATTTAAAGCAATCTCATTATTTATTTAATTTTTGAAATGCTGGAGTATTTAGGGTGCAAAAAGCCTTCAAATCAAGAAAAGAAGTTTAATAGCTTTAGGTATTTATGAAGGTGGATAACAATAGTTAGAGTGCGTAATACATAGAAAATAGGTAATTTTAATTGTATATGTTCATATATAAAACAGAGATTTCCGATTATATGGATTTCAGAGTTTTTAAAATACATTTTACATTTTTAGGCTTTTTCGTGAATGATTATTTAATTTAAACATGTCCGAAGTTGCACATCAAGCGTAGCAGATGAGGTGCGTTCGTACTATAACGAATTTTTAAAAACATTCAGATTTTGGTGCAATGGTATACAGTTCTTTGGATATAGTATAGTAGCTGAAACCTTTTGTGTGACCTTGTAAATACTATCTGACTTCTATTGAACAAGAAGTAACTTGTAGTAAACCTTAGCAACATATATCGATTTCATAAAATGTGAAAGAGTTTAATATAATTAAAACGCTCTCCAAACAGTGTCTCCCCTATATAGCATTATGTAAGGAAATATTTTTGTGTGGCCCTATAAATTAATAAAAAATATTTTTTTCACAACAGATTTTACAGAATGTATATTTTAGTATATACTTCATAGATGCACTTCAATTTTATTACATACAAAAGCGTGTAACATTATTTTTTAATTTGAAAAATCAAATTTAGCTTGAAAAAACTTTGCTCTTTCACTATTTTTTTAAAAAAGGAATATCTAATTTAAAAAAGTCTTGAAAATAAAATGTTTCACAACTATATTATAGCTTTATTACTTTTCAATAATATGCATACATTATGTATAATATACATATTATGTTATATTATGCAGTAATTATGCATTTGCTCTTTAACTTTGTCAAAAAAAAAATATCATGGACGTGAATAAAAAATCTCTCACTGTCTCTATAATTCAGCGAACAAAATTAAGATAGTCCTGAAGCGAATATATTTATGGGAGGGAGAATTTTAATTACATCCCTAAAGAATTAAAACCGAGATTAAAGGAGTTTCATTTTTCATTTTTATCCTTTAATTTGGCGCAGGTAATAATGATTTTTCTGACGCACCCCTCATCCACAAGTTCATCATTATACAATTTAAAGCCATCTCATCATTTATTAATTATTGAAACACTGAAGTATATAGAGTGGAAAAAAGCCACGAATTAACCTTCAAATCAAGAGAATGATTTCTTAAAAAATAGCTTTAATTATTTATGAAGGTGGGTAGCAACAGTCATGGAGTGATGAATAAAGAATAGGTAATTTTAATTGTACATATGTTTATATTTTTAAAAAATGATTTTCCGATTAGATGAATTTCAGAGTTTTTAAAATGCATTTTACTTTTTTCAGGTTTTATCGTGAAGGTTTCTTTAATTTATACCACTCGGAAATTGTACATCAAGCGTAGTATATGAGGTGCGTTCGTACTATACCGAACTTTTAAAAATATTCAGACCTTGGTGTAATAGTATATAGATTTCTTCAGATACAGTATAGTAGCCGAAACCGTTTGTGTGACCCTGTAAATACGATCCGCTTTCTATTATACTGGAAGTAACTTGCAGTATATTTCAGCAATGTGTATCAATTTTATAAAATGTGAAATAGTTTAATATAATAAAAACCCGCCGCAAACAATGCTCCCCCAAATACCATTATGTAATGAAATACTTTTCCGTGGCAGTATAAACTAATAAAAATTATTTTTTGAGCCACACATTGTACAGAGTGTATATTTCAGTAGATACTTCATAGATACACATCAATTTTATTGCATTCGTAAGAGTGTAACATAATTTTATAAAGTATTTTTTAAAAAAGAATATCTAATTTAAACAGTCTTGAAAATAAAATAATTTGTAAATATATTATAGCTTTTTTATTATTCAGTAAATTATATATATTATGTACATTATATAGTAATTATATATCTGCTATTTAATTTTGTCGAAAAAAAAATATCATGGACGCGAATAAAAAAACTCTGTCTGTCTCTTGAATTAAGCGAACAAAATTAAAATAATCTTGAAGCTAATATATCCATGCGAGGAATAATTTTAATTACATCCCTGAAGAATTAAAACCGAGATTAAAGGAGTTTCATTTTTTATTTTTATTTCCTTTAATTTGCCGCAGGTAATAATGATTTTTACGACGCACCCCTCATCCACAAGTTCATCATTGTACAATTTAAAGCCATCTCATCATTTATTTAATTTTTGAAATGATGAAATATTTTGGGTGGAAAAAAGCCACGAATTAATCTTCAAATCAAAAGAATGATTTTTTTTTTAAAATAGCTTTAGGTATTTATGAAGAGGGATAACAACAGTCATAGAACACGATGCTTAAAGAATAGGTAATTTTAATTGTATATGATTACATATAAAGCAGAACTTCACGATTATATGGATTTAAGAGCTTTTATGTGCATTCGTAATTATGTAAATACGTAGAACCTATAGTTTTCGTTCAGTCAGTCAGTCTGTACGCAGAGCAAAAGCTACCCAACCGAATCGTCTGAAATTTAAAATGTGTAATTGTTGCATAATTTTGTCGAGTCATTTCAAATTTTATGAAATTCGAACGTATAGTTCAATTGCAGGGGAAATCAAAAGTTTATCTTTCACTACAGCAAATGAGAAAGCCATAGTTTCAATTTGTATATTATATATAGCTAGTGCGAATTACAGCTTTAATAATAATAATATAGTATAATATAGTATGTACTATTTAATTTTGTCAAAAAATATCTCATTAACAAAAAATTCTCTGTCTGTCTCTATAATTTAGCGAACAAAATTAAAAGATTCCTGAAGCGAATATATCCATGCGAGGGAGAATTTTAATTACATCCCTAAAGAATTAAAACCGAGATTAAAGGCGTTTCATTTTTCATTTTTATCCTTTAATTTGCCGCAGGTAATAATGGTTTTTCAGACCTACCCCTCAAGTTTATCATTATGCAATTCAAACCCATCTCGTCATTTATTCAATTTTTGAAATGCTGAAGTATTTAGGGAGGGCGAAAGCCACGAATTAATCTTCTAATCCAGAAAAGGATTCTTTTTTTAAGAGCTTTAGGTATTTATGAAGATGGATAACAACAGTTAGAGTGCATATACATAGAGACTAGGTAATTTTAATTGTATATGTTTATAGATAAAACAGAGATTTTCGATTATATGGATTTCAGGGTTTTTAAAATACATTTTACTTTTTAGGCTTTTAGTAAATATTCCTTTAATTTGAATGATGGATTGTATCTTTAGATATTTATGTAGGCAGGTAACTGAAAGATTCTTTAATTTAAACAAGTCCAAAAATGCACATCAAGGGTAGCAAATGTGGTGCGTTCTTACAATAACGAACTTTTAAAAATATTCAGAAATTTTGGTGTACTAGTATCTTTGTCTTCTTTGTACACAGCATAGTAGTGGAAATCTTTTGTGTGACCCTGTAAATACTATCTGCTTTCTATTATACAGTAACTTGCAGTAAACTTCAGCAACATATATCAATTTAATAAAATGCTAAATAGTTTAATCTAATTAAAACGCGTTCGAAACAATGCTTCTACTTAGACCATTATGTAATGAAATACTTTTGTGAGGCCCTATAAAATAATAAAAAAAATAGTCTTTCACAACAGATTGTACAGAATGTATATTTTAGTATGTACTTCGTAGATACATATCATGTAAATACTACCATGTAAATACTACCTAATTTCTATTATACTATTATATTATTCTATTTATACTACATAGGAAGTAAATTGCAGTAAACTACAGGACAATATATATAAATTTCATAAAATATGAAGTAGTTTAATATAATTAAAACGCAATCTAAACAATGTTTTCTCCTAAACCATTATCTAACGCAGTACCTTTGTGTGTCCCTATAAAATATTAACAAATATTCTATGCACCATAGATTATACAGAATGTATATTTTAGTATGCACGTCATAGATGCATATCAATTTTATTACATTCGAAAGCGTGTAACATCATTTTTCTGTTTTGAAAAAAAAATATCTAATTTAAATTATAAGGCTTGAAAGTAAAATAATTTATAAATATTTTATAGTTTTATTATTAGTCAGTAATATATATATATATTATGTATATTATGCAGTAAATATGTATTTGCTATTTAATTTTGTCAAAGAAAAAAAAATTCTTATGGAAGAGCATAAAAAATCTCTGTCTGTCTCTATAATTCAGCGAACAAAATTAAAAAAATCCTGAAGTGGACATCCATGCGAGGGAGAATTTTAATGAAATTCCTAATGAATTAAAACCGAGATTAAAGGAGTTTCATTTTTCATTTTTATCCTTTTATTTGCAGCAGGTTACAATGATTTTTACGAAGCACCCCTCATCCACAAGTTCATCATTATACAATTTAAAGCCATCTCATCATTTATTTAATTTTTGAAATGCTGATGTATTTAGGCTGGAAAAAAGCCACGAATTAATCTTCAAATCAAGAAAATAAAAAAAAATAGCTTTAGGTATTTCTGAAGATGGGTAGCAAGAGCCATGGTGCATGTTGCATAAAGAATATGAAATTTTAACTTTATATGTTTATATAAAAACAGTATTTTCCAATTACATAGATTTTGGAATTTTTAAAATGCATTTTACTTTTTTCAGGCTTTTTTGTGAATGTTTCTTTCATTTAAAAAAGTTGGAAACTGTACATCAAGCGTAGAAAATGAGGTGCGTCCGTACTACAGCAATCTTTAATGAAATGCTTTTGCGTGGCCTTATAAATTAATAAAAAATATTCTTTGCACCCCAGATTGTACAGAATGCATATTGTAGTAAGTACTTCATAGATGCAAATCAATTTTATTACAATTGTAAGCGTGTAACATCATTTTTTAAACTACTTTTTCAAAAAAGAATATCTAATTTAAACAAGTCTTGAAATTAAAATAATTTATAAATATATTATAGCTTTAATATTATTCAGGAATATATTCGTATTATGTACATTATGCAGTAATTAACTATCTACTATTTAATTTTGTAAAAAAAAAAAAAAAAAAAAAAAAAAAAAAAACCTCATGGAAATTAATAAAAAGTCTCTGTCTCTATAATTCAGGAATCAAAGTTAAAGGATTCCTGAAGCGGATATCCATGCGAGGGAGAATTTTAATTACATCCATAAAGAATTAAAACCGATATTATAAAGGGGTTTTCTCATTTTTATTTTTATCCTTTAATCTGCCGCAGGTAATAATGATTTTTCCGACGCACCTCTTATCCACAAATTTATGACTGTACAATTTAAAGCTGTCTCAACATTTATTTAATTTTTGGAATGCTGAAGTATTTAGGATGGAAAAAAGCCACGAATTAATCTTCAAATTAAGAAAATGATTTTTTTAAAAAATAGTTTTAGATATTTATGAAGGTGGATAGCAACAGTCATAGCACACGATGCAGAAAAAATAGGCAATTTTAACTGTATATATTCACATAAAAAACAGAACTTTCTAATTTTATAGATTTCAACATTTTAAAAATGCAGTTTACTTTTTTCAGACATTTTCGTGAATGCTTCTTTAATTTAAATGATGGATTATCTAGTTAAGTATTTAAGTAGATTGTTAGCAACATTCATAGCGCAAAATGAATAAAGAATAAGCAATTTTAATTGCATATGTTTTATTAAAAAAAAACAGAACTTTTCGATTATATGGGCTTCAAAGTTTTTAAAATGCATTTTACTTTTTTCAGAATTTTTCGTGAATGTTTCTTTAAATTAAATGATGATTATATCTTTAGGTATTTATGTAGGTTGGTAGCAACACTCATAGCGCTTAAAGCATGAAGAATAAGTAATTTTAATCGTATATGTTTGCATAGAAAACAGAACTTTCTGGTTATATGGTTTTAAGAATTTTTAAAATACATTTTAATTTTTCCAGATATTTTCGCGAATGTTTCTTTAATTTAAAGATGAATTATACCTTTAGTTATTTATGTAGGTTGGTAGCAACACTCACCGCATATGATGCATAAAGAATGTGTAATTTTAATTGCAAATATTTATATTAATGTAGCACTTTCGATTATATAAATTTCAGAGTTTTTAAAATACTGTTGTTTATACTTTCATACTTTTTTTAATGTTTCTTTAATTTAAATGATGAATTACATCATTCGATATTTAAGTAGACTGATACACTGACTGACACTCATAGTGCATGATGCATAAAGAATAGGTAATTTTAATTGTCTGTTAATAATAAATCTGGAGGATTTTTTAATCCTCTTGCATGTAATACAATTCACGAAATTCTTTGGAAATTTGATTTTAGTAAGCTGGAAATATTGCAGCAGAAAAGAGAATATACAGATTGAATTTAAAATTTGAATGTTGCACGTATTTATAATTTCAGAAATGGTTTTGTTTTAAAACACTTCAATGATCAATTATGATTTCCTCTTTAATAAAACCGTATGTTCAAAATATGCAATTGTCCTTAATCACTAAAATTGACGATTGCAAATTTTTCCTAATAAATATATAAGAATAGTTAAATTCATTTTAATCTTATTGCAAAAGTTCAGAACCCTTCTTTTAGTAATGCTTCTTTCATAAACCAAATGATTCGAAATGGAATGCAGTTAGAATTTAAACAAATATTTTACAGAATCAATAATGTGATACAATAGTAAAATAAATCTGGAGGATTAACCGATACATGCAGTATTTTTAATCCTTTTGCGAGTAATACAATTCATGAAATTCTTTTAAATTTTATTTTAGTAAGCTGGAAATATAGCAGCAGGAAAGAGAATATTCAGTTTGAATTTAAAATTTGAATGGCTGCACGTATTTTATAATTTCAGAGACGGTTTAGTTTTAAAACACTTCACTGGTCAATTTTGATTTCCTCTTTAATAAAACCGTATGTTCAAAATATGCAATTGTCCTTAATCATTATAACTGACTGTGGTATTTTATACTTTTACTTTTCAGGTTAAACGGTAGATGGCGCCCCTTGTCTATTCCATGGAATTATGTAAGGAACATAATGTATCTACGTTCCAGATAGTTGTTCTGTGTTTACAATATGTGTATATGTCGTCTGTAGTGCCGTCAGTGTTATTAAATATGTTTGTGTGTAAAAAGTCGCCCACCTCGATTATTTTAGTACTGTTCATTGCCTTACATTTAAATGCTTAAAGATAGTATAATGGCGACGAGATGTTAAAAGTTTCTACCGTAAAAATTTTAAAGGAATAACGGCGCGCCCAAGAGAAATGGCTTCTTCTTTCGTTTTTGCGTTCGACAAACATACAAGGTAACAGCAGCTTTCCAGAATATATCAGCAGCTTTAAAACAAGGGGGTGGTAAGTACATTGAATTTTAAAGTACTTTTTTTTTCCTGTGTTATTGCATAAAGAATACGATGTTTTCATTCAAGGAATATGATGATAAAGTAGAAACATTTCAGGCTTATATTAAACGCCTGGAACAGAATTTTATTCTGAATGAATTAAAAGAGGAAAAAAAAGTTGCAGCCCTTTTATCTTGCATGGGCCCTAAGCTGTATAATTTACTGAGTAATTTATGTTTCCCTAAAGAATGTGAAACATTAAAATATTCGGAGATTGTTGATATATTGATAAAGCATCTAAGCCCCGCCCCCAACAAATTTATTGAAAGAATCAAATTTCGTAAGTGTTACCAAAATGAGTCGGAATCAGTTCAAGATTTCGCTGCTAGATTAAAGAAAAATACAACTTTTTGTTGTTTTACGGGTGATACATTAAATGAAAATTTACTTGAACAATTTTTACGCGGTTTGAAAAGCGAAAGCATTCAAAATAAATTGATTACGCAAGTAGAGGATTTAACTTTTGAGAAAGCAGTGGAGAAAGCTTTATCCTTACACAATGTAGATATTGAAATTTCTGAAATTAAAAATAAAAATTTCAGTATTAATAAAATTTCCAGTTCAAAAAATGTACACCCAAAGAAATTTTCTAACGACTGTCAGAAGTCAAATGTCAACAATCATATAAATAATACAATTCCTGAAGCAAATAAAAGTAAATTAAAATGTTATAGATGCGGAAATACTTCCCATCTAGCCAATTCATGTAGATTTATTAATGCTACTTGTAAAATATGTAAGAAAAAAGGCCATATTGGAAAGGTTTGTAGAAGTAAAACTTTCCAAAAACACGTAAATTCGGTAGATACAGTAAATGTATTAACTATAAAAAATACAGGTGCAAATCCTATTAAATTATCTGTGTTAATTGAAAATAAAGCCAGAGCGGATATGGAATTGGACACCGGTTCGGGAATTTCTGCTGTTCCTTTAAAAAGATTTCGCAGAATTTTTCCTGATTATAAAATATTTCCTCCAGATGTTCAGTTAAAAACTGCAACTGGTGAAATTTTTAAACCTGTAGGTTATGTTGAAGTAAATGTTACTTATGAAAATAAAACAGAAAAGTTAAAATTATATTTGATAAAAGAAGATACTTTTCCATTATTATTTGGCCGCGATTGGGCCTCTGCATTCGATATTTTTCCACATAATTTAAGATCTGTTTATGTTAATGAGACTGTAAATTATTCTGATAAATTACAAGAATTGTTAAATGATTTTTCTGATTTATTTTCTGATAAAGTAGGGGAAATTAAAGGGTTAAAGGCAGAGCTTTACCTTGAAAAGGATGCTACACCCATATTTTGTAAAGCTAGGACTGTTACTTATGCACTACGTGCTGCAGTCAATGAGGAATTACAAAGATTAGAAGAAGCAGGTATAATTAAACCAGTTACAAATAGCAAGTGGGCAACCCCGATTGTTCCAGTGGTAAAATCTAATGGTAAAATACGCTTATGTGGAGACTTTAAAGTCACATTAAATAAATATCTGAAAGTAGAAAAATATCCCTTGCCTAAAATAGAGGATATGTTAGCTACTTTAAGTGGTGGTGTTCATTTTACAAAAATTGATTTAAATCAAGCATACCTCCAATTGCCCGTTGATGAGGAATCCCAGGAATTATTAACCATTAATACACCTAAAGGATTATTTCAGTTTCTTAAATTACCAATGGGTCTTAATAGTTCTCCTGCTATATGGCAAAGAAAAATCGAACAAATTTTAAGTGGAATTGAGGGAATTACAATTTTTATTGATGATATAGGAATAACTGGGGAAACGGACGAAATTCATTTGCAAAGGTTAAAGCAAGTATTAGAAAGGTTGAGAAATTATAATATTCGGATAAATAAGGAAAAATCATTCTTCATGGCAGATGAAATTACTTATTGTGGGTATAAAGTGGATAAACATGGTATTCATAAAACACCAGATAAAATAGAAGCAATTGTAAATGCCCCTAAGCCAGAAAATGTTTCCCAGGTAAAAGCATTTCTTGGTCTTGTAACTTATTATGCAAAATTTGTACCGAATTTATCGACAATTGCACATCCTTTGAATAATTTGCTTAAAAAGAATGTAAAGTTCAACTGGTCTTACAAATGTGATCAAGCGTTTAAAAAAATAAAAAGAGAAATTACTTCGGACAGAGTGCTGACGCATTTCAATCCTAAATTACCTTTAATCTTAGCTACGGATGCTTCTCCATATGGTATCTCTGCAGTTCTTTCGCATGTGATGCCAGACAAGACTGAAAAGCCTATTGGATTTGTATCCAGAACCTTGAATAATGCCGAAAAACGGTATAGTCAAGTAGATAAGGAGGCATTAGCAATAATATTTGGTGTTAAGAAATTTTTTCAATATTTGTACGGTAACAGATTCACTTTGTTTACTGATAGTAAACCATTAGTTTCAATTTTTTCACCTTCTAAAAGTATTCCGGTTTTATCAGCTGCTAGAATGCAAAGATATGCCATATATTTACAAGCGTTCCAGTATGACATCCGCTATAAGAAAACTACTGAACACGGTAATGTCGATGCACTCTCACGTCTTCCATTACGTAGTGAAGATTTGCCCCACGAATATAATTCAAATGAAGGACTTGATGAATCGGAAATCATTCAAATAAATCAACTTTCTGTTTTACCTTTAAATGCTAAATCTATTGCTTCAGCTACAAAAACCGATCCTCTTTTGCGACAAATTTTTCATCACCTCATTTCTGGTTCAGAAATTCCTAAGAATTTACTTTTTGGTGGTAAACAAGAAGAATTTACTCTTCAGCATGGTTGTATTTTAAAAGGTTGTAGGGTAGTTATCCCAGAAATCCATCGACAACAAATATTAAAGGAATTACATTTTGGTCATTTTGGTATAGTGAAAATGAAATCTTTAGCCCGTAGTTTTGTATGGTGGCCAGGAATAGACCATGATATAGAAGATATTGCAAGAAATTGCTCTATTTGTGTAAATTTGAAAAATAATCCTCCTAAAGTTGATACACATCATTGGGAATGGCCTACTGCTCCATGGCAGAGAATTCATATTGATTATTTTGGTCCTGTTAACGGAAAAATGCTTTTGTTAGTGGTTGATGCTTATAGTAAATGGCCAGAAGTATTTATAGTTCCTAGTACAATTTCAGAAAATACAATTATTTGTCTTTCTTCTCTCTTTGCACGATACGGTTTTCCTATTTCTTTGGTATCAGATAATGCTAGGCAGTTTACATCTGAAGAATTTGAAATGTTCTTAAAAAGTCATGGTGTAAAACATAAGTTTAGTGCACGGTACCATCCATCTACAAATGGACAGGCTGAGAGATATGTGCAAACGGTCAAACGTGGATTAAAAGCCTTAGCGTCTGAACCAGGTACTTTACAAATGAAGCTGAATAACTTTCTTATGCAGTACAGGAAGATGCCACATGTTACAACGGGGGAAAGTCCTGCATCTTTATTTCTAAAGCGTCACATAAGAACAAACATAGATTTGATCGTGCCAAATGTTGCAAATTTTGTTCATGAAAAGCAAACTGCAAGGAAATCTAAAGTTAAAGTAAAAGAATTTGAAGTCAACCAGAAAGTAGCTGTAAGAAATTATACTCCAGAAGCCAAATGGAAAATTGGTCGAATTGTAGCAAGAGAAGGAAAATTACATTACAGAGTTCAAGTTGGTTCGAATATTTGGAAAAGGCATGTGGATCAAATAACTAATGTAGGAGAAGATATTTCTTTAACCAATGATCCAAATTCAGAAGAAAATGTTACAGAAAATTTTAGAAGTGAAAATACAAGTGTGAAGCAAGATGATTTTCCACCCTTACAGTCAAGTTTCACAGATCCGCAACCAGTTGACTCTCATGTTCCAGTTGTTCCAGATCCTACTCCAACTGACTTTCATAATCCTGATTCTTCGAGTTCTAATTCAGCTAACTCTGATAATATTCACCAAAAACCGTCGGTTCCTACTAGTGCTACAGTTGATGCCCCTGAACATGTAAAAACTAATTCTTCTTCTTCTCCACAGGCACTTAGAAGGTCCAGAAGACATCGAAGAGCTCCTGACCGACTTCATTACTAAGTGGGGAAGAGCTGTGGTATTTTATACTTTTACTTTTCAGGTTAAACGGTAGATGGCGCCCCTTGTCTATTCCATGGAATTATGTAAGGAACATAATGTATCTACGTTCCAGATAGTTGTTCTGTGTTTACAATATGTGTATATGTCGTCTGTAGTGCCGTCAGTGTTATTAAATATGTTTGTGTGTAAAAAGTCGCCCACCTCGATTATTTTAGTACTGTTCATTGCCTTACATTTAAATGCTTAAAGATAGTATACTGACGATTATAAATTTGTCCTAGCAATAAATATATAAAAATAATTATATCCATTCAATCTGATTGAAACAAAAAGTTCAGAATTAAACAAAAAACTTTTATTTTAGTAATGCGGTTTCATAAACCAAATGATTAGACATGGAATGCAATTAAATTTTAAGGAACTATTTTTCGAAATCAATAATGTGATACAATGTTAAAATACATCTGGAGGATTAACCGATGCATGCAATGCTCTCAATTTTCTAGCATGTAATACAATTCACTCAATTCTTTGAAATTTTATTTTAGTAAGCTGGAAAGATAGCAGCAGGAATGATAGACTATTCAATTTGAATTTAAAATTTGAATGCTGCACCTATTTATAATTTCAGAAACGGTTTAGTTTTATAAAATATACTGGAAAATGGCACCATAAAATGTTACTACTAAGAATGTATTTGTTAAAGATACATAATCTTGCTCATTCATGTACTGAAACAAGAGCTTTAATATGAATTTGTACAATTAAAAATAAAATAAAACATAAAATCAACGTTTCGAGTCGTCCTCTGCAGCCCTCTTCAGGAAAATATGATGGTAAAATGACTAAAAGTTCAGAGATGAATGCTTCCAGCAAGAGAAATAATATTTCGATTAAAATAAAATCGAAATGAATCAAAATTTGAATATGTTGCCATCTACACACGAGGAAAAGCTAAAGTATTGCAAACAGATACAGATTAAAGACTTTATGGTATTATGCCTCTTTAAAGTTAATATGGCAATCTATTTCTTAGCCAAGTAAAAACGATGGTTATTCTGTATAATGATACTGCGATGCTACTTAATTCTTAATGGAAGCTTACATGTTGTCATGCCAATATAGACTTTTTCAACATAATATGATAAAATGATAGGTATTTCATTATGTACCAGATTTTTGATTCATTGCGATTTTGTCAATCTTATCACTAACGATGTCAATGAAATAAGGGGATGGAATTGCGACAAGCTTTATAATATATTTCTGCGTTATCTTTTTTATCTTTTCGAATATATAAGGAATGTAATGACATTTCCTGTAACCACAAGCTGATGCTTATCCTGTCGTTGGCCTGAAGGAGGGGGAGCGTTGTACTTCTGAACTATTTTATCTTATATATTTTGAAGGAAAGCCATGATCAAATATTCATTTCATGCTACTGGAACATCATGGAGACTCTTTCTAGTCTATAATTGTGTAACGTAGCGTTTAGCACTCTACAACATATGATTAACAGTTCATAATTCATTCACCTTCACGACATGTATAAGAAAACAGCACAAACATATATTTTAAAACAAATGGGTAAGTGTGATCGCAGATAGTACAGAGGGTTCCGTTTACTATTTCTTTCAAAAAAGCTTATCATTTAATTGATAAATCCAAATTGTTAATTTATAATTATTAAATTCTTCCATAGATGGTAACAACAAAAAATTTAATTTCAAAATAATTATAAAAGGAAGTTATTTATTTTAATCAAATTAAAAATGTTCAAATCTAATTATTTAAATAAAATCCGAAATTCCGATATTTTGAAAATCCGAAATTAAAAAAAAAATATCGGAAATATAAATAAAATTTTAAATTTCTAAAAACGAAAAAAAATTGTTTAAATGAAATTTAAAATGCTGAATCATTAATAAATTCGAATAGTTTTTAAAAAGAAAAAAATTGAATTGCAAAAAATATTATGTATGTTAATGATAAAACCAATAATATAAATCCTTAAATTGACAAAAAGTACTAAATTTCTTTTAATTAAATTTATCTTAGTGTGAAAATTTCAAGTTCCAGCTCTGGAGTTCGAACTAAGAACATTCTGTTTATTCGCGAGACGCTTTACCTCCAAACAATGATGCCTATAGAATATTCAGCAGTAAGTACACAAAATTTGAAGTCTCTGACTTATACAATTTTTGTGTACGGAGCCTGTGTCGGACTGACAGACAGAGGGTAGAGACGAATAGGATTTCGTCAGATGAACGAAATCTGAACGATTCCCTCAACAAGACTCAGTTTACAAGCCACAAATCATGTCTGTTACTAAAAAATCCCCTCTTGTATCGTCTTTATTTACACTGGTGGACAAAATTAAGAGATGGAAGGCATTTTCCCAAATATCTCGAGAAATACTGGATAAAAATAAATGAAAATTGGTATGGATATAACTTATAGTATGACAATAATATGTGCAAAGCAAAAATTAAAGTGCCATTCATTGGCAAGAGTTATTGGCAACAGTCCAATGTGGACTGAAATTCATGATGAAAGATGGCAATGAAAGTGGGGCTTGTATGGTGTGTGGTCGCCTCAAGTAGGGTGTGTGATCACCTCTGACAGATAGACAGTATGCACAACGGGTATGCATGCTGTTAATAAGATAGTTAAGGATTGCTTGTGGAAGACTCTCCCACTCTTCCACCAGAGCAATTTTTAACTCCGGAATGGTTCTGGGTGGGGTCTCGCAATAGCCCTTCCAAGAGCATCCCAAGCATGTTCAATGGGGTTAAGGTCAGGAGATTTGGCTAGCCAATCCATTCGATGAATATCCTCGCTTTCCAGATACTCTTCAACCAGGCGAGCCCTATGTGGTCGGGCATTATCGTCCATAAAAATGAATTCAGGGCCAACAGCACCCCTGTAAAGACGCACGTAGGATTATAGGATCTCAGGCCTGTACCTCTGGGCATTCACGGAACCAGTGTCAAACACATGGAGCGGGGTGCAGGTATCTTGCATGACCCTGCCCCAAGCATCAGTCCTCCACCAGCATAATGGTCGCTTTCTATGATGTTACTGGGATGGTATCGGGTCCCAGGTTCCCTCCATATGAATATTCGACGAGAATCAGATTGAAGACTGAATCTGGACTCATCTGTGAACAAAACATTAGCCCGTTGGAGCTGTGTCCAGTGCTGATGCTGTCTGCACCATTGTGCACGCTCTCTTTTGTGGAAAGAAGTGAGCGGGATGCAAATGGCGGGCTTTCTGGCATACAACCCTCTTTCACCGAGCCTCCTGGCAACATTCATCCTTGAAACTAATGTTCCTGTGGCAACAGCAAGGTCCCTAGACAGTTGTGCCGCTGTAGACGTCCGTTGAGGAGTATCTGGAAAGCGAGGATATTCATCGAATGGATTGGCCAACCAAATCTCCTGACCTTAACCCCATTGAACATGCTTGGGATGCTCTTGGAAAGGCTATTGGGAGATGCCAACCCCCACCCAGAACCATTCCGGAGTTAAAAACTGCTCTGGTGGAAGAGCGGGAGAGTCTTCCACAAGCAATCCTTAACTCTCTTATTAACAGCATGCATACTCGTTCTGCATACTGTCTATCTGCCAGAGGTGACCACACACCCTCTAGAGGCGACCACACACCATACAAGCCTCACTTTCATTGCCATCTTTCATCATGAATTTCAGTCCACATTGGATTGTTGCCAATAACTCTTGCCAATGAATGGCACTTTAATTTTTGCTTTGCACATATTATTGTCATACTATAAGTTATATCCATACCAATTTTCATTTATTTTTATCCAGTATTTCTCGAGATATTTGGGAAAATGCCTTCCATCTCTTAATTTTGTCCACCAGTGTATTTATTAAACACATACATCTGACTTGTGTGCTTAAAATCAGGTGCTTGTTTATATGTCGTCGTCATGATAGAAGGACGAGATAGCACAAGGAAATTTACAAAATCAGAGAATTACTGCCTGGAACACCACAAAACAGTGGAGCCAGCGGGAGTCGAACCCACCTTCCCACTAAAATGATTAGATGTTTAAACCGATTAGATACGGTAGGCCCATCTTTCTTGGTTAAAAATTAAGGGCGTATCAAACGATTTTTTTTTTCAATAAGATAGCAAAGTCAGCCCCAAGAAAAACTGACTGCAATCTAGAAATAAGTTCTGCTATCACAACTTTCAAAATAACCCTAAATAAAGACAGTTTTTGAAATTGTTACAATACTCCATCCATTTGATTTGAAATTTAAAAGATTTTTTGGCATTGAAAATGTTTGCGGTTTAAATTAATCTTTAAAATAGCAGCTAACAGAAAAAAATTCAAATTATTAATATCTCTAAAACCTAAATATTTCTAACTAAAATCCGTAATTAGGTTAAGAATCTTAATTTATGTCTCATTAAAAAATTTACCTAGTTTTAAAGTATACCTAATTAAAGGTTTCACTTATTTTAAAATTAATTGGTTTAATCTAATGCAAAATTCTCATAGTCAATGTAACTTGATTTCTATCTTATATTAAACTTACTTTGTAAAAAGAGCTACATGCAACTACTATTTTCTATCTTGCGATTTCTGAAATGAAAATGGATTTACGGACTTACCTTATAGTACAACTACCCATTCATTAATCAGCGTTTTCAAATAAATGAAGAATAGTACGCGCTTTCGAAAACTAATTATGTTAGTATAGCAGTGTAGAAATAACATTTTTATATTTAAAATATGATCCAAAATATCATTCTATTTACATAACAAGTGATATTATGTCAATGTTTTAGGATTTTTTAGTGTTCTTTTTAGTACTATACTATATGCAATATTGCGGTAGTGTTTAGAATAATTAAGTTTCTTCAATAAAAAAAAATATATAACATTTCAAAATGGCATTTCATTGTAGTATATATTTTGATAATAAAATCTGTTTATTTCTATTCATAATTCTTAATTCATAAGCTTGTAAATAAAACAGAACCATTTGGGAGGACTTTTATAATAATATCACCAGCATTAAACCTAATACAGTGGATTCTCTCTATTCCGAACACTCATGGGACCGACCAAAAACGTTCAGATTATGGGAGTGTTCAGTATAGAGGGAGAATCGGAAATGCATCACTACTACTACTATGTATTGAATCTGCAGTTGGTATAAAATATTTAGCATAGTTAGTCATGCTATTGTGCAATGCCATACTAAATTTAGTCAGTTTTGTTCTGTACCATCTCATTTTTTTTAATTAAATTTTTTTTATAAAACATACATTTATATTGCAATACACCTCTTGAAAACATAATCAGTATATTACTTAAACGAATAATTTTAGTCTGTTTTTGCATTGTATGTGTTCATGCAATGTACATGTTATCTGGCTGTTTAAGAAAAGGAAAAAGCTTTGAGGTGATATTCAGACACATAATTCAACAGATCTTGAATGAGTCTCTTAGTCATATTGCTTAAATGTAATCAATGTTAATCTTATTTCTTCATTCTCTTCTGCTTCTCCTTCACTTTCTTCTTCCTTTTCAAAAATGTTGTTCTTGCAAACCATGAGGATTTCATCGGTTTCGAGATAAGCTCCAAATTCTGTTTCAGTATGAAGCTTTTGAAAAATTGATCCCAAGTCACCCACAACTGTTGCTTCTTCGTTCTCCATTCTCACATAGGAATCCAACTTCATAGAAGTATCTTTGGGTGGCGTAAAAGTTTGTTTCTTTTTATGCCGTTGATATCCAATCGACAGCATCCATGACATTGACCTTATTTTGCTGAATTTGCCGCCTCCAACACCAGGGACAATTTCTTCTGGAAATGGATTTGGTAGTAAGTTTTAATGGTCTTGATTACTCTTTGATTCAGTGGTTGGATTATAGAAGTACAGTTTGATAAACAGGAACTTCAAGGTATGTTGCTCAGATGCATGTCTGTAAGGTAATTAAGGTTTGTAAGGTTGGTATTAACAACAACATTTTTTTCTTCCTTTCTCTCTTCATTATCTCGTTAATTCTCTTAAACCACTATGAGAAAATTGTGAATATCATCTACACTTTCCGTTTTGGTTTATAGTGTGTAGGCAATGATGCGATCTTCACATTTTTTAAATGTTTTTCGATCACAAGTGATTTGAGCTACTCATCCATAAAACTGGTGCAGAGCATAATGGCAAATCTTTTTTTTTTTTCGACATTTTCCCAACTAGGCAATTTTCGCTTCTTTTTGCTTTGAGTTTGCTTGAAAGGGCTGTGAAAAACAGGTCGGTTTCGTCAGCATTAAAAATGTTTGCTGTATCGAAATCCTGCGTTATGTTCAAGTTTTTATTTTCTATTCTTCCACAGTGTCTATATTTACATCTGCAGCTTCACCATTGATCATTATCATTTTGAATTCGATGTTATGTTAAATTTTGAAACGAGTCAACAATCCTTCCGATGCCTTTAATTCTGCAATTTTCTGCTTTTTTAAAAATACGAAATAGGAGCCCAGTGACAGGATGATACTTTGTTCTCATTTGACAAAAAATTTTAGGAACAATAATGTTTATCTTCTTATTTCCTATTTTCTATTCCAAAATTCCATACTTATTTGAGTTCGTTAAACATTTTTATTTTTCTGCAACAAATTTAGCTGAATTTCCATGATGCGGGAATTTCTTGAATTCCGATTCCAAACACATGTTCAGTTTACAGAAAGGTGAGATAAAATTTGGGATCGAAAGTAGCGTTCATAATAGCGGGGTGTTCAGATTAGACGGTGTTCAGACTACAAAGAGTTTATCTTATGTTAAGTCTATGGAGTTTCGCCGGGACCATCAAAATGCGTTCATAATAATGTAAAGGGGTGTTCAGATTAGAGAGTGTTCAGATAGAGTCCACTGTATTTGAACTTGACTCATAGTTAAAGTTACATGAAAATTCTATTTGAAGTCAATCCAAACAAAAAATTAATATTTAAAATAGCAGTTAACAGAAAAAAAAAATCAAACTATTAATACCTTGAAAATCATAATACTTTTAATTAAAATCCGTAATTAGGTTTAAAATCTTAATTTATGTCTAATTAACAAATTTATCTATATTTTAAATATAGTTAATTAAAGATTTCATTTATTTTAAAATTAGCTGATTTAATCAAATGCAAAATTCTCATAGTTAATGTAACTTGATTTCTATCTGATATTAATCTTACTTTGTAAAACGAGTACCATGCAAATGCAATTTTCTATCTCGCCATTTCTAAAATGAAAATGACTTTACAGACTTTCCTTAACTACAGCTATCCATTCATTAATCAGCATTTTCAAATAAATGTTGAATAGTAAGCGCTTTTGAAAGCTAATTATATTAGAATAACGGCACAGAAACAACATTTTTATTTTTAAAATATGTTCGAAAATCTCACACTATTTGCATAAGCAAGTGATAATGTCAAGAAAAATAGGCTGCAATCCAGAGACAAGTTCTGATTTCAATCTTACAAAATGGCCCGAAATAAAGGGCTTATTTGGAATCGTTACAATACTGAATCTAACTGATATGAAATTTGAAAGATTTTTCGACATTGAAAATATTTGCTGTTTAAATTAATCTTTAAATAACAGCTAACAGAAACAAATTCAAATTATTAATATCTCTAAAATCTAAATATTTCTAGATAAAATCCGTAATTAGGTTAAAAATCGTAATTTATATCTCATTAGCCAATTTACCTAGTTTTAAATTATAATTAATTACAGATTTCGCTTATTTTAAAATTAATTGATTTAATGAACTGCAAAATTCTCATAGTTAATGTAACTTGATTTCTATCTAATATTAATCTTACTTTGTAAAACGAGCACCATGAAATTGCAATTTTCTATCTCGTGGTTTCTAAAATGGAAATGGATTTAGAGACTTTCCTCAGTAGATCTATCCATTCATTAATATGCGTTTTCAAATAAATAATGAATAATAAGCGCCTTTGAGAACTAATTATGTTAGTATAGCAGAATATAAACAACATTTTTATTTTTAAAATATGATTCAAAATCTCATACTATTTGCATAAATAAGCGAAATAATCTCAATTGTTTAAGTTTTTTTAGTATATTATTTCGTTAGTGGTACACTATATGTAACATTATAATAGTGTTTAGAATAATTGAGTTTCTTCAATAAAAAGCTATAGAACACTTCAAAATTACATTTCAATGTATATATTATATTTTGATAATAAAATCTGTTCATTTCAATTCATAATTCATAATTCATGGCCTTTTTAAATAATAAAGAGCTATTTAAGAGAAGAACTTTCACGATAACATCATCAAAACTGATATTTGAACTTGAGGTATAAATAAAGTTACATGAAAATTCTATTTGAAGTCAATCCAAACAAAAAATTAATATTTAAAATAGAAGTTAACAGGAAAAAATCGAACTATTAATACTTGAAAATCATAATACTTTTAATTAAAATCCTTAATTAGGTTTAGAATCTTAATTTATGTCTTATTAACAAATTTATCTATTTTTTAATTATAGTTAATTAAAGATTTCATTTATTTTAAAATTAGCTGATTTAATCAAATGCAAAACTTTCATAATTCATGTAACTTGATTTCTATTTAATATTAATCTTACTTTGTAAGACGAGCACCATGCAAATGCAATTTTCTAAAATGAAAATGAATTTCCAGACTTTCCTTAGTAGAGTTATCCATTCATTAATCAGCATTTTCAAATAAATGATGAATAATAAGCGCTTTTGAAAGACAATTATATTAGAATAACGGCATAGAAACAACATTTTTATTTTTAAAATTTGTTTGAAAATCTCACACTATTTACATAAGCAAGTGATAATGTCAAGAAAAGTAGACTGCAATCCAGAGACAAGTTCTGCTTTCACATCTTACAAAATGGCCCGAAATAAAGGGCTTATTTGGAATAGTTACAATACTGCATCGAACAGATATGTTTCGACACTGAAAATATTTGCTGTTTAAATTAATCTTTAAAGTAACAGCTGAGAGGAAAAAACGAATTAAAAATGAAAATCTTAATGCTTCTAACTAAAATTTGTAATTAGGTTAAAAATCTTGATTTATATCTAATTAGCAAGTTTACCTAACTTTAAATTAATTAGAAATTTCATTTATTTTAATTTTAGCTGATTGAATGTAATGCAAAATTCTCATAGTTAATGTAACTTGATTTCTACATGATATTAATCGTACTTTGTAAAACGAGCTCCATGCCCGTGCAATTTTCTATCTCGCGATCTCTAAAATTAAAATGGATTTACAGACTTTCCTTAGTAGATCTATACATTTATTAATCAGCATTTTCAAACAAATGATGAATAATAAGCACTTTTGAAAGCGAATTTTATTAGAATAACAGCATAGAAACAACATTTTTATTTTTATAATATGATCCAAAATCTCATACTCTTTCCATAAACAAGTCATATAATGTTTTAAGATTTTTTAGTGTTTTTTTAGGAGAATACTGTATGTAATATTGTAATAGTGTTTAGAATAATTAAGTTTCTTGAATAAAAAGTTACAGAATATTTTAAATTGGCATTTGATTGTAGTACAGTATTATATTTTGATAATAATTTTTATTGATTTCTATTCATGATTCTTAATTTATACACTTGTAAAAGAACTATTTGGGAAAAGGACTTTTACAATAATATCACCAGTACTAAACCTTATATTTGAACTTGAGGCTTGAGGTATAGGTAAAATTACATAAAAATTCTATTTGAAGTTAACCCGACAGAAAAAAAAAAAAAAAAAAAAAAAAATGCTATTTACGTTATTTGTAATTCGAAATAGACCCGAATACAAAAAATACCGAAATACGAGAAAAAAATTTTAAATGAAAGAAAAGTAAACACATGTTTTTATTTAAATTTTGGAAAAAAGTGTACATTTTTACTTATAATAGTAATACTGTCTTTTATGAAATCAGTGAACATAAGTACTCATTTATATAGAGAAAAACACCTTTCTTAAATAATATTCTGCTGTTTCTTCTAAAATATGTGTATACCTGACAGTCACTCACAAGAAACAAAAGCCAACACAGAACCAACTCCAACCCGAAGTGCAGAACAATAATAATAATGATATTAACCTTTAGCTTTCGGGACAGTGAAATCTAAAATATCCTTTTACAACGGGAGAACTGACGCGATTTCATCCCCCTTTCTTAATGACCCTTCACCGCAGGTGACTAGAAAATGCTGCTATCATTTGGAACATGTGTCAATGATTTACACGTTCGTGAGAGGGTAAGGGAATTTTGTTCCCTAAGAGAAAGCTGTTTATGTTTGCTTGTCGGAATCGAAAGTAATGCTTTAGGTTCGTTGAAAAGATGTAATTTATAATGATAAAAATGATCTTTTTCTGTGAAGTGCGTGTCATTAAATAAAACATATATTAGTAGTAATTGAGCGGTCTTTTTAAAAAATAATTAGAAAACTTGATGGATGTTTATTGAATGTTTTAATAGCATTTGGTTTCTTGAAGGGTATAATCTAAAAATGAAGGTTTGTTATAGTCAAAATTACTATAAGTATATATGGTAATACAAAAATACATTATTTTAAAAAGTGCTAAATTTTCAAATATTTAAATAACGCATAAGTGATTTCCTTAAGAATCATTGTTAATATTATTTCAACGATTTAAATTAAAACAGAAAAAGAAAATAATTCTAATTTTTTCACGATAAGAAAAAATTAGAAATTAACATATAAGGAATCGTTAAACAATATACTAACAAATAATAAAGAGATATCTAACGTAATTTATGTTTCCTATTAAGGTCTTCGTTTCTAACTATAACTAAAACGAATAGTTACGAATAGTACTACTTTAATTTAATCTGTAAAATAATTAACCGAATATTACTATAAAGAAATATTGGATGAAGTCTGGATATGAAAATTCTGTCAACACAGCAGAGAAGAAGATTTTGGTGTTAAAATTTCTTCAATGGCTTTCAACCCTACCGCCGTTTGCAGTCTGCTAACTGTTACTTTTAATGCCCAAAATACCAAGTGGTACCAGTAATTTTTTTATTACAGTTTGAATTTCATAGTATATGTGAAAAAGAGCTTTTAGTTATTTTAAAATAAATTTGTAAATTTCAGAGTTAATAAATTAATTAAGCATTTTTTGAACATAAATACCTTGCCCCTGAAAGGGTTAAAAATTGATAAATACATGCAGTCCTCTTGTATTACTATAAAAAGAGACAATCAAAGCTATCTGGCGCTTCCGTTTGTATTTTCGTGGTTTAAAAAAATAAAGAAATAAAAATATAATTAAAAAAAATAAATAAATAAAACGGAAAAAAGCGCTTTGACTAAAGCGCATCCATAAAAAAGCTAACATATTTAAAATCACATCATATTTAAATGAGTCCAATAATAATACACTTGGTTTATCTTAGAATATAAATACTAGAATAAGATGATTTTTTGAAATTTTGACGTTCTTGCTCTGCCGAGGCTGAGAGAGGGAAGAAGAAAGGGCTTTAAAAGTTATCTCAAAACCTCTCATTGTCATAATGATCAATTTTTGTAAGATATGGAGAATTAGAATATAAACACTGGGTACTATATATATATTTTAAATTCAGTCTCCCTTGTTCTTCTGTGTATGTTGGTGGGGGACGGGGAGGTCTTCAAACTTCAAATCTATCATGGCTTTAGAAGATAACATTGTTAGAATGTTTTTGAAGTTTATAAATAACAGATCAGATGAGTTTCTGTTAATTTGCTTATCTCCCGCTTTTCAGAAGGGGGAGTAAATAAGCTATGATTATCTTCCTCATAAAACTGTACAACGGGACATTATCATTTTATATAAAAATACCCCAAATTTCATAAAAAGCTGAACGTAAAAGCTGAACGAACTGTCTATTTTCCCCTTGTTCTTCTGTGAGGGGAGCGGAGTGTCTAAAAACTCCAAATCTATCACGGTTTTTTTGCACTTAAAAAAAATGCTATATTTCCCTTATTATACTCTCTATTTATGCAAAAATCAGTAGAAATGTTGTACAATATCCATATATTTCTACTCTGCATCGACAGATCGTTTCGTATAATTTAATGTAAAGAGGGTTTCCAAATATTATAGTTTTTCTATTTTTTTTTTTTTTTTTTTTTTTTTTTTTTTTTTTCCCTATCGGCTCCCTAAGTTTCCTTCTTATGAAATGGGCATTCATAAATATGAGGTCAAACATCGTCTTTCTCATCCTGGATTTTCAGAAGAATCCTATAAATATGTTTTTATTTTATATTCGTCAAAATGTCTATAACTGAAAGTGTCCGGCCATTAATAGCCATATAGTATGTAGTTCTGTAACATTTTACTTTAATCTCTTACATTTAAAAAGCACCCATACGAATTCCTTTTTTCTGCGTGTGGAGCTGGTGAAAAGTGTGGAGCTGGGGAAAAAAGTACGAATTTAAAAGTACATTTTTTTCTCTATACAATGTGTAAAAATTTAAAATGTGCGATACTTAGAAGTGTAAAATTCGCAAAATCAAAAATTGCAAAACCGAAATTGCATGGAAAAGCGCTGCGCATTTTAATTTTTTTTTTTTTTTTTTCAATTTCAAGAGAAAATGGAGTGATTCTGTTGCCACAATTACAAAAGTGGTACTAAAAACTATAAAAAAATTAATATCTCAAAAATAAATTGAGGTAGAGTTTTCAAACAAATTGCACTTAAAAGTACATTTTTCTTTCTATACAACAGTATAAAAATTTAAAATGTGCGATGGTTAGAAGTGTAAAAATTTGTTGTAGTGAACATTGCAAAACCGAAATTGCATGGGAAAGTGTTGGCATTGGCATTACGTATGCGTTACGCACAGATACGTTTCGTCTTTATAATATAGATACATATTTATGAAATTTATGGTATTTTTATTTAGAAACAAAGAGATTGTATAGTATTTTCTATTTTTCCGTAAAGGCAAGACACTGTGAAAGAAGCTGTAAAAGTTAGCTTTTTAAACAAAATTTACCAATGAAGGTAAAAAAAGACATTAATTATTTTAATTTATATGAAATTCAGACTTTTGAACCATTCTATGTTAGAGTAACAATCCCACCACCATAGAAATAGGATTCTTCAAATTAAACGAGTGTACCGCAGAAATTTTGAAGAAATTCAAAACTCTTTCCAATTTTTTAGACTTTATTATTATTATTAATTATACTTTTTGCTTTTACTTTTAATTTAATTATATTATTATTTATTATATTTTTTAACAATTGTTTCGCCATGAAAGTTTTTTAAAAATTAAATCATTATTTTTTGTTTTCCCTTGTTTTATTCGAGAATTATAGCTATATAAATAATAATAATTATTACAAACTTTGTGGTTGCAACATTCTAGCAAACAAACAAAAAAAAAAAAAAAGAAGAAGAAGAAGAAGGAGATAGAGCTACTTTATTTGAACAAAATCGCTAAAAATTAAATATTTTAAATGAGTTTATTTATTTTAATTTATTTATTTGTATTGTTATTAAATTTCTAAAAAAAGCCCTGCAGCAATTTTCATGAAATTTAAATTCAGTCCTTGACCAATTGCAGAGAATAATCTTTCAATGAAACAAAAAAAAAAAAAGGCACATGAATCAGTCGAATAGATTCGAAGTAATTGATAAGCGTACAAAACGATAACAACAACAAATAAAAAGAATATTGCCCAGTTAAACTGATGGCATTGAGCTCACAGGCTACGCATACTAATTGTACATTACAGCCTTGTATTTTCGTTAATTCCGTTCGAAAAAAAAAAAAATTAAGAAGGGGAAACAGCTCTCCCCTTTCTCCTTTATTATACTTAATCATTGAACTTCCTAAACTATCAAGTACATGCTTTATCATATTAAAAAATCTATATCCAAAATTCAGAGCAAATCGGATAATTCTTAATAAAAACCCATTAAGCATTTATATAATTTAAGAGGAGTTATTCCCCTCTTTTATACTTAACCATTAAACTTCCAAAACTATTCAAAGATTTCAACGAAATCTGACAATTCTGATTGAAAAATCCATTTATGCAAGTTAAGGGGAGGGGCATTAGAACCCCCGTTCCCCCTGTTTATACTTATTCAATGAACACCTAATAACAGCCACGGACTCGCCTCAACAGAATGATCCTATATCTAAATTTTGAACGAAAACTGTTAATTCTGCATGAAAATACCATTTATATCAATTAAGGGGGGCATGAGCCCCCCGTTCCCCCTGTTTATACTTATTCAATGAACACATAATAACAGTCACGGAATCGCCTCATCAGAATGATCCTATATCTAAATTTTGGACAAAAACTGTTAATTCTGCATGAAAAACCCGTTTATATCAATTAAGGGGAGGGGCATGACCCCCCCGTTCCCCCTGTTTATACTTATTCAATGAACACCTAATAACAGCCACGGACTCGCCTCATCAGAATGATCCTATATCTAAATTTTTGACAAAAACTGTTAATTCTGCATGAAAAACCCGTTTATATCAATTAAGGGGAGGGGCATGACCCCCCCGTTCCCCCTGTTTATACTTATTCAATGAACACCTAATAACAGCCACGGACTCGCCTCATCAGAATGATCCTATATCTAAATTTTGGACAAAAACTGTTAATTCTGCATGAAAAACCCGATTATATCAATTAAGGGGAGGGGCATGAGCCCCCCGTTCCCCCTGTTTATACTTATTCAATGAACACCTAATAACAGCCACGGACCCGCCTCATCCGAATGATTCTATATCTAAATTTTGAACGAAAACTGTTAATTCTGCATGAAAATCCCGTTTATATCAATTAAGGGGGGGGGGGCTTGAGTCCCCCGTTCCCCCTGTTTATACTTATTCAATGAACACATAATAACAGTCACGGAATCGTCTCATCAGAATGATCCTATATCTAAATTTTGGACAAAAACTGTTAATTCTGCATGAAAAACCCATTTATATCCATTAAGGGGAGGGGCATGAGCCCCCCTTTCCCCCTCTTATACATATCGAATGAACTCCAAAAACTAATCAGGGAAGCGCCTTGTAATGATATACCTATATACAAAATTTCAAGTGGATCCGATATTTTTATCATGAGTTATCGCGTTACGCACATACATACAGAACGGACGGGCACATAAGCTCTCAGGCTACGATAGCCTGTGAGCTAAAAAGTGCAAAATTGAGAACTTCTTCTTTTTTCTTTTTGGAGTCAGATGAAAAATAACTAAGAAATTATTAATGCAATCTTTATTATGGTTTGCATAAATAAAAATTATTTCATTTGAATTTGACGGTGTATAAGTTATTTAGAAATAATAAATAGTTCTAGAATTCGACAATTTTCTGAAGCAGATAATGTATAATTCCATTCTCATTTATGCAAAAGGTATTGTTGCGCATGACTTTTTAGTAGGCTGTGACCATAGGAATCTAGGAAAAAAAGTGACCGGAAAAAAAAGTTATCGGAAAAAAGTGACATAAACTACAAAAGCGGAAAAAAAGTGACACGGAAAAAAGTGACGCGGAAAAAAGGTGACAAGGAAAAAAAGTTACCGGGAAAAAAAGTGACAAAGACTTGATTTTGGGGATTCATTGCTTAAGTATGAAAGGGGGATCGGGAAGGGGGCTCATAGTTTAGGTAAATGGGTTTTTCATGCTGAATTAACTGTTTTGGTTCAATTTTTGGATATACGTTCATCCTGAAAAGACGCTTGCCTGATTACTTTTGGGAAGGTACGATTACTCCCCCCCCCCCCATCCGTCCTGAATTAGATGAATGGGTTTTTATGCAGAATTGTCCATCGTGACTCAAATTTGCATATAGATTCTTTTCGATAAGGCTTATATATTGTATATAATGCCTGAAGAGATTTAGGAGTTCTAATGATTAAATATAGAGAGGAACGGGGGATAACCTTTCTAAAATTAAATTAATAACTTTTTACGCATAATTATCCGATTTGCTTAGAATTTTGGACATAGGTTCATTATGATAAGACGTATTTCTGATTAGTTATGGGGTTTTTCTTCTTATTATAAAGGGGGGCGAGCAATTATATCCCCCTTAAACTAGAAAAATAGGTTTTTATGCAGAATTATCCCATGTATTTCAAATTTTAAATATAAGTTCTTTCTGATAAGGTGGATCTCTGAATAGATTTAAGGATTTAATATCTAAGTATAGAAGTTGAATAGAATATAACCCACCTTAAATTAAATTACTTTTTACGCAGAATTGTCAGATTTGCTTCAAATTTTGGATTATGGAACCATTATGTTAAGGCGTATCCCTGATTACATATGGGGTTATTTTGCCAATTAAAAATTGTGGCGGGTGATTATCCCCCCCCCCCCCTTAAATTAGATAAATTGTTTTTTATGCTCACTTATCCGATATATTTCATATTTTGGATATATGTTCTTTCTCATAAAGTGAATCCCGGAATAATTTTAAAGGTTTAATGGCTAAGTAAACACTGGGGGAACGGATGATCCCCCCCCCCTTAAATTAATAAATGGCTTTTTACGCAGAATTATCTGATTTGATTCAAATTTTGATTGGGCGTTCATTATGATAAGGCGAGGTCCTGATTAATTCTGGGTTATACCCCGTTCATCGCTCTATACTTAGCCATTAAACCCTTAAAACTATTCAGGGATTCACTTTATCAGGAAGAACCTATATCCAAAATTTGAAATACGTTGAATAGTTGTGAAAGAAAGAAAACAATTTATTTTATTTAAAGAGTGGAGGATTAATCGCCCGCTTCCCCTATTCAATTATCAAAAGAATCCCATAATTAATCTGAGATTCGCCTTCTTATAATGAATATACATCCAAAATTTCAAGCAAATCGGATGATTCTGCGTAAAAAGCCATTTATTTAATTTAAGGGGGTTTATCCCCCGTTCCCCCTCTATACATAGCCATTAAACCCATAAAACTATTCAGGAATTCACTTTATGAGAAAGATCCTATATCCGAAATTTGAAGTACATCGGATAAGTGTGCATAATTTTTTTAAATCTAATTTAAGGTGGGTATAGTAATCACCCGCTCTCCTTTTTAATTACCAATAGAACCCCATAACTAATCAGAAATATGTCTTATCATAATGAACCCATGTCCAAAATTCAAAGCAAATCAGATAATTCTGCATAAAAAGCCATTTATTTAATTTAAGAGAGGTTTTCTCCGTCTCCCCTTTATATTTAGCCATTAAATCCTTAAAACTCTTCCGGAATTCACCTTACCAGAAAGAACCTATATTTAAAATTGAAATTCATTGGATAATTCTGCATAAAAACATATTTATCTAGTTTGAGGGGGATAATTGCTCGTCCCCCCCCCTTTATAAGCAGAAGAACCCATAACTAATCTAAGATACGTCTTGTCATAATGAACTTATGGTCAAAATTTTAAGCAAATCGGATAATTATGCGTAAAAAGCCATTAATTTAATTTAAGAAAGGTTATCCCCCGTTCCCCCTCTATACTTAACCCTTAAACTCCTAGAATCTCTTCACGCATTTTATACTATACATAAGCCTTATGGAAAAGATCCTATATGCAAATTTGACACACGTTGGATAATTCTGCGTAAAAATCCATTCATCTAATTCAGGACGGATGGGGGTTGGGTTAATCGTCCCTTCCCAAAACTAATCAGGCAAGCGTCTTTTCAGGATGAACGTATATCCAAAAATTGAACCAAAACAGTTGATTCAGCATACAAAACCCATTTACCTAAATTATGAGCCTCCCCCCCCTCGAAGCCCCTTTCATACTTAACCAATGAATCCCCAAAATCAATAATAAATCCGCAAAATCAATTCCTTGTCACTTTTTTTCCGGTAACTTTTTTTTCCTTGTCACTTTTTTTCCGTGTCACTTTTTTTCGCTTTTGTAGTTTATGTCACTTTTTTCAAGTCACTTTTTTTCCGTTTACCGACCATAGAATCAGGCTGGTTTCTAATGTGAAACTTTCTGAATAATTCTTAACGTGTCGGCATAAAATTGGCAGACCTGGCAGGATAGGATTTTGATAGAATTAGGAATCGAATTCAGTTTTTCCATTTTGTTTTTGTTATAAATAAATTATTTATTAACATTACCGCAACAAAAATACAACCAGCAAATTTCCACCTTTCCCTAAATTTCGCGCTCGGAAATTTTGGTCAAAACGCCAACTTTAACATTATTTTCTGAAATGTTTTTGCCTTTATTAAATAAATTGAAAACGCCATTCTATTATATAATTTTTATTAAGAATTTCACGTCTCGTTCATATGTTTCATATGTTAACAATTTCGTATGTTTTTGAATAATAAAAACGAATTCAGAAAAGCCTCAAAAACTAACTCCTTTGGGCTTGAGAACAATCATAAGTTCCGTAAATATAATAATAAGTATAAACATTTGATTTTTTTTCAATTCAGTGTGTAAAATTACGCACGTAATTTTTAATATTTAGTGCATTAGTAAGAAAAAAAATAATAATGCTTCATTTTACATTCTAAGAGCAAAAGTGTAGTCAAAATTAGCAACACTAAATTTCTAAAACTACTTGCTGAATATAATCTATTCATTATTATGTCTCACAAGCAAGAACTAGCTAAGAATCTTGCAGCAACTGGGGTAGAAACAGCTTTACGTCGTCTGCGTAAACAATGTTTATTTTTTTGCCAAGTTCTTTTCCCGGCATTTCCCTAGGATAATTAACATCCTCCCTACAGAATTTCCCTTGCTCGATACTCAGTCGGACCCCTATTGAGCGAAAGGACCTTAATGATTTCTTCTTCCGCCTGTTGGAGGGGTGGAAGTTTTCGGGATAACGATAATCCCAACCCCGTATTCTTCAACATTGATTTTCTTGGGACTACGGTAATCCCCCCGGAAGCTAAAGGTTAATAATGATAATAATAATAATAAGGCCAACCTAAATTCAATGAGGGAATCTACTTCAATTTGGGCCTTTATGAAGATAATAGATGAGTGATTTATGTAAAAAAAAAATTAAATAAAGCTATGACAGAATACTTGACCTTAGCTAATATATACAGAAATATGTATGAGTCAGCTAATATATATACAAACTCATATGTATAGAGAGAGAGAAAGGGGAAGTTCGGGTATTCTTGAATGGTCGGACAGTATGGAATACTTTAATACTTAGCGTATTCATATTGCAGCCAAGCGTAAATCTGCCATACAACTTCCCGCACTCTTCTGAGACACTGTGCTCACCATGTACACTGGTGGCATCTGGTGCACTTAAAATCCGTCATGAGTGCAAATTACACCAAATTCCTTGAGAATTATACCTTTGAAGGTGCCTAGTCTGGTGAAAATCTCGTCACTTGATCAAGGTTCTAAAATTATCAATATATCAATTTGCGTAGGGAGAGCCGCCCTTGTGGAGTCGACACGATCTCTGGGTTTGCATAGAGCGAGAATTAAAATAAGTAAATTCACTTTAAATAAAGCACAGCTAGATAGATGTGTTATTAAACGGCATATATTCTTCTCAATCAGCCTGACACTACGGCAATTAGTCGGACGATTTTGTCTCGTTTTTACACACTCAAACCCGTAAAACTGGGATATTGCCCAGTAGGTTGGGGCCAGGCCAGCGCTTGTAAGAAAGAGGCATTGTGTTAATTTCTGTTTAGATATTTGTTATTTTCGCGACGCAATGAAATAAAATATTCTTCTCAATTTTTGCATTTTTTACAGGTAAATTTATAAAACATTAACATAAATATCCAGCAACTTGACAAACAGTATGAATAAGAATTATGACTTTTTAAATTTAGATATGAGTCACTGGGGCAATATTATAATATATTTTTAATAATAATTAAAAAACCCAGTATTAAAACAATGCTCACATTTGTGTATTCAGCTCCTAAAGTAGAATAACATATATTTTTTTTATTTCATAACCTCAAAGATAAAACTTAATACATTTTTACTCAATAAAATCTGAAACATAATATAGCTATAATGCTCGTTTCAAAAAGCATGACATAGCATCACGGTGCCAATGAAGGTTATGCGCAACGTGAATCGCCGCTCCGCGTAATTTTCATCTATAACTTAAGTAGAAATATAAAAATGAATTTCGAAACAAAGCAAGGTTTAAAAAAGTATAATTTGAAAGTTTTGTTAGAGTTTCGCGGGCATTTACACAATTGGAAGCATGGTGTTAAATGTAACCTCCAGAAATAAAAAAACACAGAAGATCAAAAAAGGGTGAGGTTATTCTATAATTCGATGTCATTTCAATGACTGGCATATATAAAAAACGAAGAAAGTAAAGGCAATAGGATACAAATTAGCACAAAAAAGACATAGCATAAGGTAGCCAAGCTCTATTAATATTATCTTGGGAACTCATTAAAAAAAGAGAACACATAGCTTACTAATTTTGAGTGGCAATTGCCTAGTATCCGTCAACCGCCCATGTTGAGTAATCAATGCCAAAATTTAAAATAAGTATCTTACAAATTAATGTAGTACACGTTTTCCCACGGATGGAAAGATATAGCTACCATACAAATCTTTAAAATAGTGCAAATTGTTGCCAACAATGGCACCAATTTATACATAAAAGTCTAACAAAATGTGAAGTTTCAGGGAATTTGTTGAAATTATACTCGATCTGGAAAAGCCAAAATTTATGTAACATGCACAGAAACAGACATTTTCTAAAAATATTCATATCGTATTCAAGATCGTTATATTCATATCGTATCAAGACATTCCATAATATGTAAATGTATCCAAAAATGGAGTTCGAAAATTTTCTGGAATTGGATATTTTCCCTTTCGGAATGTAAAAAAGAAAAAAGAAAAAGTATGAATTTTATTTGGAAACTAAGCTTAATGTATATTGTTGGAAACAACAAAAATATTTTTAATGAGATTTTGTGTAATGTTATTTATGATAGAAGTCTAATATTGCAGCTTCAAGAAACGTACCAAATTTTTGTATTTAGTAAAAAAAAAAAAAAAAAAAAAAAAACTAAAATTAATAGTAGCCTTTAGCTAATTTTTCAGGGAAGAAATGCAATTTTATTTTCTAAGCTCATTATTTGCTTTTCCAACTGTCTGAATAATTTGAATAATTTGTTTATTAATGGCTATTTTTTTTAATGTACTTGCTTGGAATCCGATTTAAGCAGAATAAACGAAAATTAAACAGAGCATTTGTTTGAGATTTTTTTATTTACTTATTTTAAAAGCCATCTAGTCGTATACCATTTTTAATGTAATATAAAAGAATTATTTAGTTTTTTGAGAAATACTTTAAATATGTGTAGTTAAAAATAATTTAAATTAGTGAAAATGTAAGAAATATATTTTAAGCCCTTTCATATTGGAAACTAAAGATTTCTTACAATATTGCATTAACAATTGTTGTTCCGTAACTCACTTACAAATTTTAAGTAATGATAGCTTTACCGCAAACAATTTTTGCTTAGGGACATCAAGTTCGTAGGTATTTATTCAGTCAAAAATACATATTTATATATATATATATATATATATATAATTCGGTGGATGATAATTCTAAATATTAAGGTAATATTACAAAGTACCAAAACTAAAATTCAGTTTTCGAATTGAAAATTTTATTTTAATTGGATACTTATTTATACAATAAAAGATGATTTTTATGATTACAATAAATTAATAATCTAAGAAACTTGTTCCCCCTACCCCACCACTCTTTTTTTTCTTTGCTGAAAAGCGTCTAGGTAAAATAATTATGGAAATTATTTTTCTAGATTTTTAGTGCAGTTGTGTTCTGGAAATTTATGAAAATCAGATGGAAATAATATTTATTTTATTAAGAAATCATTGTAGCAGTTTTGCAATTTATTGATGTTGTTCTAAAGTAAAAGCATTCAGTTATAAAAAATATAATGTAACAATCTCAAAAAAAAAAAAAAAAAAAAAAAAAAAAAAAAAAAAAAAAGTCGGATGATTTAGTTTGTATGAAAGCAAGAATGTGTAACACAGATAAGAGCGTCCATTACACTGGACAACAAACTTGACCTTTTGCTATGTCACAAAACAGAATTAGGTATTAAGTTATATTTTTTGCTCATTCTGTATTTTAAAGTATAAAACAATCAGACAAGAATTTTTGTTTTATGTTATGATTAATGTTTATTTTACTTTACAAAATTGTTGTTTTTTGATATTATATTGACGCGTGACCATGAAATAGTGTGCCTAATGTGCATATTTTTCGTGCTAATAATGTTCCTTGACGTACAAATATTTCTGCGCCAATAGTAACAAATATGTTTTTAAGCCGATTTTTTGCCCTGATTTAAAATATGGTATATATTTGCTTCTATAACGTCTAGTTTTTAAAAAAGTAAAAGTTTATTTTTTTATTAAAAAAAAACAAACAAAAAACCCAGAAAAGATTTTTTATGTTTTTTTAAGAAATTCAAAAAGTTAGAATAGATCCTATTACTTGTTTAAAAAGTGAAAGTTTATTTCTTTTTATTAAAAAAAAACAGAAAATACTTTTTATATGTTTTTTTTATGAAATTCAAAAAGTTAGAATGGATTCTATTACTGTGTTCATTTTTAGATGTGTTCGTAATTATGTAAATACATAGCACCTATAGTTGTCATTCAGTCAGTCCGTATGCCTCTGTCGTCTGTCTGTCTGTCCTCATATAACAGAGCAAAAACTATTCAATCAAATCGTTTGAAATTTTAAATATATAATTATTGTATGATTTTGTCGAGTTGTTTCAAATTTTATGAAAATCGGATGCCAATTATAATTACAGGGACAAACAAAAGTATTCCGTTACATTACGGCCAATGGGAAAAAATAGTTTCATGCGTATTTTAAGGATGTTACACTCTTTGAAACATAATAGAATCGATATGCATCTATGAATTATATACTAAAATACACATTCTCTATACAATGTACGGTACAAAGAATATTTGTTATTAATTTACAATGCCACACAAAAGTAGTCCATTGCATAATAGTATAGGGTTAAACATTGTTTGGGGCGCGTTTTAATTACATTAAACTACTTCACATTTTACAAATTGATACACGTTGCTGAGGTTTACTACAAGTTATTTCATGTATAATAGAAAGCAGGGAGTATTTACAGGGATGCAATTAAGATTTCGGCTATTATACTGTATCCGAAGTACTGCATACTATTTCACCACAATCTAAATATTTTCAAGACTTTGTTATAGTAGAAATGCACATCATTTGCTACGCTTGAAGTGCAATTTTCGACTTGTTTTAGTTTCCGATTATATAAATTGTTGTTTATGTTTCTGAAAGGAAGTTGAAACTCTTTATATTCTTGACAATGCGGCCCACATCCCTACAAAACATCTGATATCAAACTTGTGCTAATGCTGTATAAAAATAGAAATTCATTTTACTCAAAAACTAGACGCTATATGAAAATAGATTGCAGGTTTAAAATAAGCATTAAAATTTAGTCTACGAAAACACTACGCCAATTCTGTGGCAATCAGGGCTCGATTAACATATAAAGCTATGGGAAGCACAGTGTCATTTGTGGGCCCTTTTCATTCGAGAAGAGTCTTTTAAATTCAACATATCCGGAAACTCCCTAATGATACAAGATTATTCAAATTGTTACAAATATTATATTATAGACTTTCTCGATCTTGATTGGTAGGACAATAATATTGCCTGATAAACTAATGATTTTAGTACATTTGAGAAATTGTGATTATGTGGTTGAAACTGGTCTATTGCATGAAAAAATAACTTATTATGAAAGGTATTTTTACTAAACACTTTTAAAATATATAATATATAAAAAAATTAATAATTTGAAAAGAAATTATATAGAATTTCAGAATGGAATTAATATAATAAAAAAAATTAGGGCTCTCTGTTCTCTCAATTTTGGGGCCTTTCAAAAATTTTTAAGGGAAGCTCGTGCTTCTCGTGCCTATTCGGTAATCAGAATCCTGGTGGCAATTATTACTTTAAAGTTAATAGTAATGTAAACATGATACCATTGAAAAATATACAAAATAGGCTAAATTACTGTGAGATAAATGTTAACAATATGAAAAGCATGAAATTATCTGGAGCAAGTAGTCCAGTATTTATTATCTAGAAAAGATAATTTAATATGATAGATATTGTATCTAATATTTGCATGAAATATAACACAAAAAACTTACAAAATTTACAGTTAATTGGTGTAAAATTGGCCCAATTTATGGTAACTTTGATCCACATTTACGAAAATTTGGTCCTTGCTGCCATGGTGGAACCTTGGCGAATTATTTACAATCAGCTGCCAACCTCACGATAGTGCTGCTACATGTATTTTGAAATTAAAGCTTTACCGATAACTGAAGTAATATGCAAATTTAATCTTTTAAATTTTTTGGACCAAAGTTATTCTTGTAGGTCAAAGTTAACTGAATTGACAGTACTTAAATATGCAAATTTTCTTAAAAACTAAACCAGCTAGGAAAAAACGGAAAGCATATTTAAAATCCGAGCAAAAAAGTGTTATAGAATAAACTAATTTCAGTTCTGGGACAAGGTCGTTGTTGCGCAGTGTTATAGATAGAAATTTTAAAAGGAAACGCTTTCAAATTATATTCTGGGCATTTTATGCATTATTTTAGTCTATTTTACTGTTATTAAAGGACGAAATACAACATTCAAGTGATTTTTAAGAAATATGTAACATCTTAAGTTCTTATAACTCGGAGCCCTAAATTTGATTATGATTGTAAGAATCCAAAATTTTTTCGTTTGGTATATCTACTCCAATAGTCTAAATATTATTTAGAGCAAATTCTGTCACTTGTAGATCTTAGGATACTTTATAATATAACTCATAAATTTTTAATCGAACTCTGGCAACATTAATCATGTCATATGTCATATTAACTTTATGTAAATTCTGGTTTTGAAAGGCACTTTCTAATTACGTAACTATACTTTGTTATGACATATATAGATAAAAAGTTTTACTAAAGAAAAGCGTAAACACATTTAATCTGACATTCAAGAAAATTTTCCTTGATAACTACATATTAAAATGTGTTCAACTATCTCAGCAATCACGGAATTGTGAAAACAAATGTCAAGTTGTATCAAATTTTAGTTTTCTTATTGACTTCAAGAATATTTACATATAAAAATGTTCATTCATAATATGTGGATATTTGCAATAACACCTGCAATATTATATATAAATACTCTGTATAAATACTCTTCTATATCATAATGTTCTATAAAAATACCACTATTCCTGTTTGTTTTATCTAATGTTTGAAATACATGTACATAATTGAATCGATAAACTTTTGAATTCTTTGTGATTATAAAACTTTTTGTAAAGTAAGATATTAAAAAATACATAAATAAAAAATTTAAACAATAGAAAAATAAAAAAAAAACCCTCGCATCTCGAGTTTATATAGGATTATATAAATAGCCGACGTTCTGCACATTTCAGAATATTTTCCTTGCATTAGTATTTTTCAGTGCTCTGAATTTTTTCTGGGTAAACTTCTTGAGTTTTATAAAAATAGTTATTTTTGAACATGTTCTTGATTTTATGCATATTTGAATTTTCCTGCAACTTAAAGTAGAATAAATATTTTTGTACCGATGATATACATATATCTCTGAAGCTTATAAATTTTATATAAATATAATTTTTAAAATTCTTTTATTTCTGAATTATTTTACAGTTTTTTGGCATGATATTATTTTGTAAATACTTAGTCGTAAGAGTTTAGTCAAATGTTTAATCATTTTCAAGTTCTGCCAAACTTCAAATACATTTACAGATATGAATTTAAATAATAGTATTTTTTAATAAATTTGTTTTTATTCAAAACAATTCACAATACTGATACAGTTAATCAACTTTCAAACTGAAATTTATAATGCAATTGATTAAAAATATCTTGGGGAAAACATTAAAAAAAATTCTTAGTTTCCAACCGGCGGCATTTTCTTTCCTAGTCAAAATTAGTATGCAGAAATACATAGTTCTGGTTTCCAATCATTTTGAAGAAGGACAAAAAAAAAAAAAAAGATAGACAGAGGATAGCTCATGCCGTCTTTTTGTTACTAACACTGTCCCTGCAAAGCCTACAGAAGCAGAAAAAAATATATGGCATCAACAGCAATTCAATTCCCCTTTAAAGGGTCCGAGGCATATTTTAAAATAATTTTTATTTATTGTATTAAATTTTTGAATTTTTTGTGATGATTAATCATATTATTTTTGAATAAAATCACATGATAAAACTTCTCATAATTTTTTAACAAAAATTTAAAATTTATTTTAAAAATGAGGTAATATGAAATCGTTATAACTCAAAAATAATTCTATAGAATTTCAATTTTTATTTTTATTTTTTATTTATTTATTTATTTATTTATTTATTTTTGCAATTAAATAAACAGAAGTATCTAAATTTTAATTTTGATTCAACATTTTTAAATATATTTAATAAATAAAAATTAAATTTATAATTTTTCATAAATTTAATATATTTAATTTATTTTAATATACATTTTTTAATTAAAAATATTTAAAATAAAAGTTTTAAAAAAATTAATGTAACTTACTTTTTAAAAAACTACATTTTCTAAAGTAATTTTTTTTTCAAATTCGCTTAATTAAAATTAAAGTACAACAACAAAAAAAAAGACACGTTTCAAGTTTGAAACATTTACCTTTAACGGTTATTGAGTTATAATAATTTAGATCCGAGAAACTGTGAAAAAAAAATCATCATGAAGAAAAACGCAATTTCCTAAGAAGTCATTTCCATGGCAATCATCGCTTGTAAGCTATATTTTGAAAACAAGCCGAAACAAAATAAATAATATTTTCTCTTCTAATTAAGATAGAAACAAGATTTAAACGTCATTTTAAGCATTAAAAAAAAGAGAAATTTTTAATGCTTTAAAAAATCTCTTTAGAAAAATTGAAGATTTTTCTTTCTTTTTAAACTTTGACCCCTTTAAACTGTTACTGAAATCCCATGGCAATCATTGCTTGAAAGCTATATTTTGAAAACAATGTGAAACGAAATAAATAATATTTTCTCTTTTAATTAAAATAGAAACAATATTTAAACATTATTATAAGCATAAAAAAACAGAGAAATTTTTAATGCACTAAAATTTTTTTCAGAAAAATTGAAGATTTTTTTATCTTTTAAATTTTTATCACTTTAAACTGGTAGTAAAAATATTGTGAAACATTGTAATAAGCGTAGACTATATTCTTGCTTCTGGAATAGAATTTTTTTTTTTTTTTTTTTTTTTTTTTTTTTTTTTTTTGTGAATAAATAGAATTTTCATTTTAAGGATGTATTTCGATTCAAACTGCTTATTTTCCGATTTATTTTTGAATTCATTTTTGTTTTCAAATACACCAAACTTTCCAAATCTCTTATTTGGAAAGTGTAAAAGGTGCCGTAATTGTCGATTCTTTGATAAATTTAGAAAATATTGCAAAAAAAGCAATCAAAAACGGCATTTAGAACCGATTTTTCCCAAGCGGGTGATCTGGGAACGAAAAAAAGGGTCATACTGATAAGGTAATTGTTTATAACTCAAATTCTAATGAATTGAGCTTTAAAAGACATCACATGGCACCTCATACGTCCCTTCAAGAATCCCCTCAGCAAGTTTCATGTTTCTACTTTAAAAAATGTGTCTGAAATTGTATCTGAAAATTTCGAGCAGTTGAAGGTGGAAAAGCGTATTTCGAATACACCCTTAAGTTCAAGCCCAAAGATTAGCGTTAAAATCGAGCTCATTTCATTTCTAATGTGATTAGAAGTAACGCTTCACTGCACGATTTTTTCTATTGTTATGAAAAAAATTATTTGAAATCTATATATTGGTCTAATAATGGGGAAAATGGTAATATATATATATATATATATATATATATATATTAAATTTTAAGTTTTTAGCTAAAACTTGGTAAGGTACCCGGGGTAATAACGTCACGTTAAGGTTCTACCAATTTTCACGGCTCAGTTTTAGTTTGTATTTTTCAAACAAATACATGATTCTATACAGCAACTCATTGACTATCTATATAAAAAATAAATAATTTAACAGATATGTATTCATATAATGGTGTGATTTCTTGACCAATGCTATTTGGCGTTATTACCCACCTATATGGATAATAACGCCATACAAACAAAACTATGAAATAAGATGGAATAATTGCATGTAGATTGCCCAATTCTAAAAATACAAATTCTACAAACTTAGAAATTGACAAATTGCATTCTAAGCTATTGAAAATGTTCAATTTTTTGTGAAAGTGTAAGAAAAATAAAGGGGTGGTGTGGGGGGAGGGAGGATGAGGCAAAAGAATATCAGACCGCGAGCTTCTTTTTGCTTAAAAAGGACCGCTTAAATAGAATTATTAGAAACATTGCGCAGTTTTAATTGTGTTTATTTGAATCAGTATTTAGGATGTAGCTCGGCCACTGTAGGGAATCAACCGGGGTATTAATGCCAAGGATTGCCGTTATTACCCGTTATAGTTATTGCGCTGTACATTTTAAATTACAAATTATCTCGAGAAGATATCCAAAATCTTCAACAATATTCTGAAAGTGCATGAAATGTATAACAAATTTATGTAATTAACAAAGTATTTCCGGATAAAAAAAAATAGTCTTCGCATCACAAAACGTATCTCGCAAATTTTAGATCAAGCGTTAATTTTAGTTGCTTGTAAAAACAATAAGAACTAAAAATGAAACAAATTAATTTGAAGCTGTTTTTTGCGATTTATATGACTCAAAACCCTTCTGCGCAGAGCACATGGGTGTCATTTATCAGATTATTTCATAATTATGCAAAATATTAGCACTTGGCGTTATTACCCCGCCTGGCGTTATTACCCCAGACCACCTTATTCTATGACGTGAACGTTATGTCTATAGTTAGGATTTCTAAAAATATTTTATTTTATTTAAATATTATATTTTGCAATTAAATGGGCTTGAATTCATTAATTTTATCTGTTTAATGCTCTGAATCTTTTGTATTTTTAAGTATTCTGTAAACATAATGAAAGTAAGTTTTACCTTAATAGCTTAATCGTTTTTCTGTATTTGAAGAACAAATTCTAATTTTTTGTCAAATGAAACCATCTTCTATTGACAAAATAAATGTTATTCTATTCTTTCGACGATCATTTACAGTGATCATATTGGCCAAATTGATTGCACATAATGAAAAGTTTAGTATTATTGACATTAGTTGTATTCTCATTAGCTGTTATCAGTCACGTATCATAGAAGCTGTTGTCATCCTAGCGCGTTAGGTTTGGCCATTTAGCACATTTCTAGAAATATCGGAAATTTTCGAAAAATTGAACAATTTACAATACAAATGTGGTTTCTGTTTTATTTTTATAATGGCAAACAAAAAATCACTACTGGTAAATGTTAATTAGTAATGTTAATTAATTATTTGAATAAATATAAAATTAAATCATGCTTTTGTTTTTCATATAAATTAACCAAATTTAAAAAACATTTTTATGAAAAATATTGCGATCGCTTTCACATTTTCAAACATAAATCATTGTTAAAGAAGTAATAATAAATGCATGATGCTACTTTTTTCATGTCATATTGTGAAATGTGTGCTCCTTAATAATGTTAATATATAATTTAAAATAAATAATACTTTACTTCTAGAATATTAATATGTTGTTCATTTTTATGCAACAGTACTTATAGGGTAGAAGTACCCATAATGGACAGGGGTCCCTTTAAGAAATTTCATTAAAAACTACTTTTTAATTAATAGTGAAAATTATTATATTCCAGTTTTTTCCATATTGCATTAGTCGATTAATAATATTTAAACTAGTTACACAAAACAGACTTTCGAGCACTGAGATTGAGTGAGAAGAGCGCTAAATCTAAATACGCCAATATGACAAAAACATCTATGATGCGTGTTTGATAACAGCCAATGAGAACATAGCTAAAGCCAATAATACTAAAACTTGACTATTTTTTAGAATCTCGCGTGGCACACGTGCAGTGAAGAGTTAAGCCTATTTCTTGGGACAATGTAACTGTATTGTTATATCTGAATGTCATTTTGGATGATATTTGCAAGACAAAGGAATATCGTGGAATTTTGAAATATGCAAATTCATTAATTTTTTGCTTAAATCTGTGTTTAATTAAGTCTGTGACTTCGGTTTATGTTTGCCGGTACAGATGTCTGATAAATCTGAAAGCGATTTGAAATTTTTACTTATTTTATGATATCTGTACCAAGCATTATGCGGTGTTGCAGGTTGCAGCTAAGCAGACTCAACTAATGACGGATTTTTGCATTCTTCAAAAATCCACAACCATCTTTCATCTTACGAATTTCATCCAAATTTCTTTTCAAATACAGTATTTCTAACACAGAATCTCCAGCATTATGACTTATCGACATTTTTTAAGCCTTATTTTATACTATTAAAGAAGAAAAAGAAAACCACAATCACACCTTATCTCTAAATAAAGTAAGAAGAGTAAATTCATTAACCCTCACACTAACAAGCCCGTGTTAATACGTTCACGAAGCGCCAGGTTTCACTGCAATGCGAACAATATTGAAAGGGATATAAATTTAATGGTTAAATGGTTTTATAACGCATTGTACAAAGATTTATACTTTCAAGCTTCACATTCATATTCGCAATCAAGTATTTTTATAAGATATTCAAAGTATTAATGTTTTTTAGTATTTAAAACAAAATATCGAAAAAAAAAAAACATAACAAATTTTCCTTTTTGCAAGATTGTCCGAGGGTATATTTTTGCGTATGAAACTCATGTATTAAATCCATTAATATATTTGTAACTTTATGAGTTTGATAATATTAATAGTAATTTTGAAAAAATACTTTGATGTTACATTAAGTAACATCCAGGAGTGTAGTCATAAAAATAACAAAGGATATATGCTGAAGGAACAGGTATATTTTCGAATGTGTACACTATAAGTTTTATGAGGAACAGAGTTCCTTTAAAAAATCCAGCTTAATCGGGTCTACGGGGGTTAATGGCGTATACTCCCGTATACCCTTCACTACATCCCTAGTAACACTCAAATTTAATCAAACAAGATCAATTAGCCGTTCATGATTTCAACAACAAACAAACCTACACATTCTACATAACTTCACTCATCATACACAAGAGATTTAAATGCCTGAATCTCTGAAATGTCTAAAATTACAAATGTCTTAAAATCATACAATAACCAATCGTACTCTATAATACATTTTTGTAGTGTTACTCCATAAAATGTGTGAGAGCATTGCCGCTCCCATTTCATTGAGTGATTTAGCCGATATAACTGAGATAACCGATATTACGCTACAAAGTGTAATATTACACACGTTTTATCAGTTTAAATTACTCTATTTTAAAAGTTAAATTACTCCATAAAATCGGAGGCATCAGCCCGTTTCAACCAATTACATGGAGTAAAGTTGCATAATTTTTTAATGGTGTAATTAAGATATATATTTTTCCAATCGCTTATGCCGTGATCATAATAAGACACTCATGTATATTGAATTTAGATATTTGTGATCTCTGAAATTTCACTTTCAACCACTTAAGTGTTTGATCTGCTTTTTCCGTCACATATATTAATTAATATTTACTCTAATGCTTTAATCAGCTGTGCATCACTTAGTGTTTAACTGATATAATTGATAGAGGTTTGTAATGAGATTTACTTTTTAAAATTCTTAATAAAATCCTTTCAATAAATCTTAAATAAATGTCTTTTCATTGTTATTTTTTTATTGTTTTTTTTTTCATCATTTAACTGTATTATAAAAGAGAAAGAAGTCATTTCGTTATATTACATAATATATTTGCTTATTTCTACTACAAAAAGCGCCTTATAATAACATAAAAAATTAAATAAACTACAAATAAAAAGACGACGCATTTTTCTGGTGATTTCTTTTATATTACAATCAACAACAGACAACCATTTTAGCTTTATACTATTTATGATGTCTGCCAAAACAGTTTTCAAATTCTGGTTTTTAATCGTTTTGATGTAATAGTTACCATTTCCTTTTGGCACCGAGCAAATGGTTTTCTCTTCAAAAGTTTTTGGTTCTTTTCCAGTTCTTTGTAGTAAAAAAAAAGATGTGTTTAATTCTATGTATTATTTGGATAATACAATGAAAATGCCTTGCCTTATTCATATTTAGGTTTTGAAGTGCATATTCATTCTTATTTGCATTTGTTTATATTATAATGAGCTGATACACGATATTTTAAAACTGATTAAAAAACACATTATGCCTTTGTAAAAATTAATTATAAGCATTTTTTGCGTTGATGTATTTCATTACTATTTGTTTGAGACTATTATTTTAAACGAAGCAAACATGAATAAATGTTAATAGTTTTAATAAACTTACTATTGAAAAAGTTATTTTTGTTGTTGTATTATTTCATTTGTTAATTAATTTTTTTTAATGCAATTTGTTGTTTAAATTTTATAAAATAATTCAAAATAATAATATTAATAACAACAACAACAACAACAACAACAACAACAACAACAACAACAACAACAACAACAACAACAACAATAATAATAATAATAATAATAATAATAATAATAATAAATAGTAAAATATTGTGATAAATTTGAAAACCATCAGAAATTTCCATCTTTTTTCCTGACGTCTGTACCGAGCATTAATCGGTGTTGCAGTCAAGCAGACGCAACTAATGAGAGATTTTCATACTTCAAAAATCCACGACCATCCTTTATCTTGGGAAATTCATTCAAGTTGCAGTTCAGGTAGATATCACAGCTAACATCCAGAACTAGTTTTTAAGCCTTTTGTATTTTATGCTATAAGCCTTACATTGTATGTTATTATTAACGTTATATTTAACTATTTCATTTGTTGATTAAATTATTTTGATGCTATTTGTTGTTCAAATTTTATAAAATAATGCATTACTTGGCACTAAGTAAAAATAACTTCACCAAGAAAAAAAAAAATGATATTTTACTAAATTGCGAAATAATTTTTTCTAAAAACTCCAGTGATTAACACTAAAATATTGTGGAACCAAGAATTGATACGAAGTAAACCAGTGTCTGACATTTCTTTTGTAACGATTAAAACAAATAATAAAATGTTATAACAAGGATGTTGTGCTTAAAAGTTGATTAATCTTTCTTATAAAAATAATACTTACGCCTTATTTAGATTTAATATCATACACCAGATGCATGTGTCTTTTTGTTTTCATATTTTAAAATATTATTAATACAGAAATTCAATAACTGATATTTAAGAACCAGTAACTGACAATAGGATCAGACATTTGTAGACTAATTTTAAAATTAAACAGTTTTTATTATAAGATAAATTTAATTTATTATTATTTATTTTATAAACAGTAAAGTAATCGATTTTACTTTCCTTTTATGTATAACTAGTATCTGACTCCTGTGTCAGAGGTTGGAGAAATAAAAATTTTCGATTCAATAACAGGCATCTTCCCATAAGCTAAATTAAATTACTGTAAATTATGAATCATCACCCTAATATATCAGAGACATCTTTTTTACTTCTAGAAGATCTGTGTTGCCTCCACGGCATCACATAATTTTAATGCCTTCTTACCACATTGTCATTCAAATTTTTTCAAGAAAATTTCATCTTTGTTAAGAATGAGAAAGTACATATTTACTTTTTTACAAATAAATTTTCTTGTAAATAATGGTATCAATCAATTATTCCAATATTTTTTCAATACGAGTACCTTGCTTCTAAAAGGGTTAATTTATTTCTGAAAGTATAACTTAAAAAAAAAAAAAAAAAAAAAGATTACTATTGTTTGCATTAGAAACAAATAGAAAAAAATACCACCTTAATTTCAGAAATGTCAGTTGTTGGTGTCAAGAACTGAGGATTTCGTCCAGTTACATGATTAAAATTTTTACCTTTAAATCTTTCCAAATATTTTTCACCAAGCGTCAATAGCACCTGAATTATTTTATCAATAGCGCCCCTTAGTTTTATACTGCACCTGTATATTTCCTTTCCAAACAGCTTGAAAATTATTTATTTTCTGAACAGCATGATTCATAAATATTCAAACTCCTTGTTTCAATTTTTTTCTTATTTTCTTTCCTTTTTATTATTTTATTTATTTTTTTATTTAAATAATTTAAAGCAACACTTTTGATGCTTTTGATACATCTTATTGTCTAGTAAGTGCCTCTGACATTTAAAAAAATCGTATTCTTAAATCAGTAAAAAATACTGTGACAATTCCTTATTTTTATTTATTTTATTTTATTATTTTTTTTTAAGGGGGGGGGGGGGATCAACCGTAAATCCAGTAATATATCCTGCTCAAAATGTCCGTTAAAAAACCAACATAGCTCAAAAACATTTTCAAACAGAATATTTTACTGTAATTACAAGTTAATTTAGCTAATGGACTTCATTCATTTATAAATGTATTGAATTAACGTTTCAGTATGCATTCCATTTGTATAGCTTTCAAGTATCGTTTCAACAGAGTAGAGTTATTTATTTTTAAACAAATAATAATTTTCTTGAATAAGAAAATCTTAAAATTTAATGCATTTATATTTCATTTTAAATAAAAGCGTTGCATAATGATTCCTGAATTCCATTTATATGAATATGTGTCTTTTAAAGCGAGGAGAGAACATTAAATATTCAAAGATAGTGCAGACACATTAGGTTTTTAAAATACAAATAAGTTATTTAAAGCATCTCAGACTTTTTATAAATAGCTTCTTTCATAATTTAAAATTTTTAAGCGTATGATACCAATTTAAGTAAATAAACATTCTGCCTTCATGTAATGTAACTGCAGAAAAAAACCCGTTCAAATATTTAAAGAATAACCCCTTGACGTATAAATTAAATTAAATCTGGTAAGCCGAAATATACATTTTCAGTTTTATGGAAATGAATTTTACTTTTTATTAACAAATATTTGTTGATGTTAAAAACATCAAAAATTTTATAATTGGATGTTAATGGGATATATACTTTGAACTTTTATTTTCATTACAATAATATATATATATATATGTTTATTTTGATGTAAATTCTACATATTACATGTAAAAATAATAAATAAGAGTTTATTTTTAAAGCAAAATATTTAATTAGAAAATAGAATAACGTAGCTTATTGTTTATTATTAAGGAAAACAATTAAAACTGGCCTTTAAATAAATGGTCCTTTTTATCATGTAAAAAATATAACGTTGTAAATCTGTTTATGCATATTAAGGTACTTGTACCCGATATGGACAGTGCTCTCAATATGGACACCCCTAATATTTTTAAAAGTAAAAATTTTGGTAGTGAGATCGCGCTAAATGTCCGTAAAGAAAAGTAGTTGAAAAGATAATTAACCCAGAAAAGTACAAAAAAAAAGCGCGCTGTTCGTCATTTAGAAAGGAACTCGTTGTTTCGTGGTGTGCTGATCTTAATTACAGGTAACTTTAATTTATTATTAGATATTATAAAATTACTTTGAATATTGAAAAGTAGAGTGTTTTAGAAATCTTTTAAAACATATTTTTGTTGCTATTGCATGTATTGCTTAAAAAAGTTTTCTTTATTTATATATTACAAGATTTAATAAAACTACTCCCGATTCCCAATATGGACACCTTATGTCTGCATTTGAAGTACAGCAGGTGAATCTTCAGATTCACTAAAATAGAAAGCTAAGTTAACCAACTACATTATTTCATAATATTTTGTAGGAACTGATGTGCTTTGCATCGTCCTTCGAAGAGCGAACTTCGAAAATGACCCTCCCTCCCCCGCTCTAAATTGCATGTTCTGAATATATTTACTGTGCCCTACCCTCCCCCGCAATACATTAAGATATCTTTTTTTATCCCTTCTCCTCTAAAATTCCATAGAAGAGTGGCTCTTCCCTACACCCTCTGTAGTAGGTCAATAAGGAGCCACCTGTCCATAATAGGGACTGGTGGTTCCTTATGTGGACATTTGTAAACTTTTTTTGTTTTTATCATTTAAATTAAACCGGAATAGTTACAAGGTCACTAATTTTAATAATGATAGTCAACAGTCCAGGTATAATGGCCTCATACTCTTTTAGACCTATCACGTGTACATGGAGGTGAAAAAAATAAATTTTCCTTAGAGTGTCCATATTACGCACAGGTACCTTATTATAAATATAGCATCCATTTTATATTTTTTTCAATAAATTTAAAAAATACAATTTTAAAATAAGGAGAAGACATAAAATGAAATTAAGTATAACATGTTAATGTAATTCATAATTTAAAAATAAATTGAATTAGTGTTTCAATACACTTGCCATTTATAGCTTTTAACTGTGACTTTAACATGGTAGAGTTATTAATTTTGAATCAAATCAATAAGCTTTTTGCGTCAGAAAATTTTAAAATTTAATTAAATTATTGTTTTTTATTTTCCTTAAAATCTTTGCATAAAGATTCTGGAATTCCATTTACATAAATAGGCGTTTTTTAAAGCGACGAAAGAATATTAAATATTCAAATTAGTGCAAATATATTAAGTTTTAAAAAAATAAATACATTACTCGAAAAATCTCAAAATCTTTTTTAAGTAGCTTCTAAACTTTTGTGCGCATGACATCCTTTTAAGTACAGGATGTCCAGTAAATGACTGACCCATTTTGAAGTTAAATAACAAAAAAATCGGTTTGAAATAATAATAATAAAAAAAAAATGTGCGGTTTTCTGCATTGTTATCAGAAAATCAATAAATTTTTAGATAAGCACTTTCTTAAAATACTTTGATTTTCGACCAACAGATGGTGCTGACGACGGCAACAGGCTGTTGAATTTCAGACATTACCTTAGTAATCATACGCATGAGATTTTCGTCTCATTTCGCAGTGATGATTCTCAAGCGACATGTTAAATCGATACTCCACTCACCAGCAGAAATAGAGTTTGTTGGATGAAAAGAGATTTAAATAATATTTATGATTGAATAATGTCTATTATACTTAATAAAAACCAACAAAATATTCATTGACTTTTCACACATTTACCACAAGTAAATTATATTCAAAAAATGTTTTTGTAAACGGATAACTGATTCTCTTTTTACATACAATAAATTAAAAAATATGAGATAAACACCGCTTTTTTAATTAAAAAAAATCTGAATATTTAATTTAAACATTCCCTTCATTAAATAGTATGAAATCGTATTTAAAAAAAAATTAGTGATGTCAAAAAGCTTTAAGAGATGGATCAAGCAAACTCTTCTTGCCTATTCGACATGTAGTGAAATCAGAAGTTAAAACAGTAGTACGCAAATAGTGGTGGCAAGTTCCCTGTCTAAAATGAAATCGGGAGAGTGACTTATAAATCGGCACATAAAAATATATTAAACATTATAATAAAGGTTCGTCATTTTCCGTCTATAACAAATCCTGTCTTAAACACAAAAATTATTGGTCAAGATGGAGAAAGTAACATACAAAACTAGCTGCTAAGACGAAAACCTGTCTAAAACAAAATATTTTTCATTTTTCCGCAAACTGAATTCATCCCTACTTTATATTCATATTTTGACATTTAACATATCTGAAAATTTAATTGCGAAACCCACGACAGATTTTAAGATGCATTTTATACACAACCCCTCCCTTGATTGCAAACGCATCTACGCTGAAATAGAAGAATGCTTAAAAAGAATAAAAATCGACTTACCTGTTTTTATATCCTGCGATCACCCCTTTTCAAAATTTCATCACAGAAGGCATAATAGATCCTGAATCATCATAGAATAATCATAGGTCTACTTCTTTTAGTTCAATTTTATAAATATAAATATTAAAAAATTACTGGAACATTAGTGTTTTCCATATATAATTTAAAATAAAAATTAGAATCAGTTGTTTTAAAATAATGTTCTTTATTTCAAATCAGATGCAAGAGGAATTTTTGGAATTCTTCTTTACCTTCTTTTGCTCATGAAGAATAATTAAGGAAAGGGGGAGGGAGGACGAAATATATATTTCATGATCTATGATCCATGATACTCTTTGTAATGGAATTTTGAAAAGGGGTAACTTGCATTATCTAAAACAGGTACTTTTTTTTTTCTTTTTAAACATCCTTCCATTTCAGCTTAGATATGTTTCCAGTTGGGGGGGGGGGGGGAGGGGGAAGGCGACGTGTATGTAAAAGTCATCTTAAAATCTTTCGTGGCTTTCGTAATAAAATTTTCAGATGTGTTAAATGTCAAAATGGGAATATAATGTAGGGATGAAATCGGTTTTCAGAAAAATTAACAATGCTTCGTTTTAGGCAGGCTTCTGTCCCAGCAGCTGGTTTTGTATGATTTTTTTCCCGTCGAAATCAATATATTTTTTTTTTACGTTTAAAATTGGATTTGTCATAAACAGATACCTTCATCCTAAGGTTTGTTATATATTTATGTATTAAATTATAAGTCACTGTTCCGCTGTTTTTTAGACACGGAACTTGCCCCAACACTATTTTCCGTACCACTGTTTTAAGCCCTTGACTGATTTCACTGCACGGTGTAGGCAAGAGGAGTTTGCTTGATCCATAACTTAAAGCTTTTTAACATCACTAATTTTTGAAATACAATTTCATACTATTTAATGGAAGAAATGTTTAGATTAAATATTAAGATTTTTTTACTTAAAAAAGTGGTGTTTATCCCATACTTTTAAATTAATTGTACGTAAAATGAGAATCAGTTAACCGGTTACAAAACATTTTTTGAGTACAATTTACTTATGGTAAATGTATGAAAAATCAATGAATATATTTTTTTGTTTTTATTAAGTATAATAGGTATTATTCAATCATAAATATTATTTTAAATCTCTTTCCAACCAACAAATTCTATTTCTGCAGGTGAGTGAAGTGTCGATTTAACATGCCGGCTGAGATTCGACTCTGCGAAATGAACCGAAAATCTCATGCGTCTAATAACTAGAGTAATGTCTAAAATTCAACAGCCTGTTGCCTACGTCAGAGCCATCTGTTGTCCGAAATTTGAACTTATTTAAGAAAGTGCTTATCTAAAAATTTATTGATTTTCTGATAACAATGCTGCAAACTGCACATTTTTATCTGAAACCTTTTTTTTTTTTTTTTTTTTTTTTGTTATTTAAATTTAAAATGGGTCAGTCATTTACTGGACACCCTGTAAATAAAAACTTCGCCTTCATCTAAAATAACTGCAGAAAAAACCCGTTCAAATATTTAAAGAATAACCTTTTGGCACATTAATTAAACTAAATTTGGTAAACTGAAATATAAGTCTTCAATATTATGGAAATAAATCTTACTTTTTTATGAATGTTTGTTCATGTTTAAAACATCAGAATATTTTGTAATTTGGATGTTAAGGTGACACATACTTTGAAATTTTATTTTCATTTAAAATTAAAGGCAAATATGAGCATATTTTTATGTAAATTACACATATAAAATGTAACCTTAAAAACAACAGTTTATTTATTTAAACAAAATATATAATCAGAAAATGGAATAATGTAGTTTATGGTTCATTATTAAGAAAAATATTTAAACTTAGTCTGTAACTAAATGGTCTATTTTATGAAGTAAAAAATATAAGCTTGTAAATTTGTAAATTCATATTATGAAATATATATCACCCTTTTTGTATATTTTCACTATAAATTTTGAAAATATGGAGAAGAAAAAGAAAAAAGTACAGCATGTTAATGTATTTCAAAACATAAAAATAAATAGAATTAATGTTTCAATATACTTTTCATTTGTAGCTTTCAACTGTCGCTTTAACAGGAGAGAATTATTTATTTTTAAACAAATTAATGAGTTTTCTACATCAGAAAATCTTAAAATTTAATGAAAATGTTATTTTTTATTTTCCATGAAAGCGCTGCATAAAGATTTTGGAATTCCATTTTCATGAATAGGTATCTTTTAAAACGACGAAATAGCATTAAATATTCAAAGCTAGTGCAAACCTATAAGGTCTTAAAAAGCAAATAAGTTATTTAAATCATCTAAGACCTTTTTTAAATAGCTTCTTACGTTATTTAAAACTTCTGAGCGTATGATATCCTTTTAACTACATAAACTCTTTGTCTTCATCTAAAGTAACTACAGAAAAAAAAAAACCGCTCAAATATTTAAAGAGTAACCTCTCGACATAAAAATTTAAATAAATCTGGTAAACCGGGATATAAATTTTCAGTTTTATGAAAATGAATATTCCTTTTTCACCCATATTTGTCTGTGTTCAAAACATCAGAAATTTTTGTAATTGGATGTTAATATGACACATACTTGGAAATTTTATTTTCATTAAAAATTAAAATAAAATATGCGCATATTTTAATGTAATTTGCACATATTACATGTAATCCGAATAAAGTATTGTTTATTTATTTAACGAAAATGTACAATTAGAAAATGGAATAAAGAGTTTTATGGTTTGTTATTAAAAAAACAATTAAACTTAGACTTTAACTAAATGATCTATTTTTTTTCTTTTTTTTTATCATGTAAGAAAATATTACGTTGTAAATCTGTTAATACATGTTATGATAAATATAGCAACCATTTTTTATATATTTTAATACATTTTGAAAATACAATTTTAAAATACGGAGAAAGTATAAAGTCAAATATATATATAACATGTGTATTTCGGAATTAAAAAATAAATTGAATTAATCTTTCAAAATTCTTTCTATTTGTAGTTTTCAAATAACGCTTAAACATTAGAAAGTTATTTATTTTTAAACAAAGTAATAACTTTTTTACACCTGAAAATCTTAAAAATTAAAGGAATTTTTACTTTTTATTTTCTATAAAAGCGTTTCAGGAAGATTCCTGACTTCCAATAGGTATCTTTTAAGGCGACGAAAGGACATTAAATATTCAAATCCAGTGCAAACGTATTAAAATTTTAAAAAACTAATAAGTTACATAAAACATCTCAGAACTTTTTTAAGTAGCTTCTTACGTGATTGAAATTTTTTGAGCGTATGATATCCTTTTAAGTATATAAACACTTCACCTTCATATAAAATAACTACAGAAAAAACCCGATTTCAATATTTAGATAATAACCAAATTGACATCTAAATTAAATTAAATCTGGTAAACCGGGATATATGTTTTCAGTTTTATGGAAATTAATCTCACTTTTTAAAAAATTTTTAATGGTTTAGGCTAAAAATAGGAGAAAACCTTGTTATTGGATGTTAATGTGACACATACTTTGAAACTTTATTTTCCTTTAAAATTAAACTAAAACATGCGCGTATTTTGCTATAATTTGCACGCATTGCGTATAATCTTAATGAACGGGTGTTTATTTATTTAAATAAAATATATAATTAAAAAATGGAATAAGGTGATTTATATTTAATTAAACTCAGCCTTTATTAAATGATCTTTTTTTAACAAGGGAAAAATTATAAAGTTGTAAATCTGTTAATGTATATTATAGCAAATATATCGCCCATTTTTTAAACTTTTTAATGAAATTTAATAATACAATTTAAAAAATATGAAAAGTATAACATGTTAACGTATTTCATAATTAAAAAATAAATTTAATTAATCTTTCAAAAAGCTGTCCATTTGTATATTTGAAATGCAGCTTTAACAGAAGCGAGTTATTTATTTTTAAACAAAGTAATAACCTTTCTACACCAGAAAATCTTAAAATTTAATAAAATTATTATTTTTTATCTTCCTTAAAAACATTTCATAAAGATTCTGGAATTCCATTTACACGAATAAGTATCTTTTAAAGCGATGAAAGAATATTAAATATTCAAAGCTAGTGCAAATATTTTAAGTTTTAAAAAGCAAATAAGTAACTTGAAATATTTCATACCTTTTTTAAATAGCTTCTTACGTGATTGAAAATTTTCAAACGTATGATATCCTTTTAAATAAATAAACACTTCACCTTCATCTAAAGTAACTACAGAAAAAAACCCGTTCAAATATTTAAAGAATAAACCCTTGACATATAAGTTAAATTAAATCTGGTGAACCGAAATATAAGTTTCAATTATATGGAAATGAATCTTACTTTTTTATGAATATTTGTTCATTTCAAAACCATTAGAAAATTTTGCAATTGGATGTTAATATGGCGCATACTTTGAAATTTTATTTTCATTTAAAATTAAAAGAAAATATGTACATGTTTTCATGTAAATTGTACATGTTGCATGTAATATTAATAAACAAGAATTTATTTATTTAAATAAAATACATAATTATAAAATGGAATAAGGCGATTTACAGTTTATTATTAAAAAATTAATTAACTTTAAATAAAAAAATTAAATGGCTTTAATTTTCTTTTTTTATCATGTGAAAAAATATAAAGTTATAAATCTGTAAATGCATATTATAATAAATATATTGCCCATTTTTCACATTTTTTAATGAAATTTAATATTACAATTTGTAAATGTAGAGAAAACATAAAATAAAAAAAAATTATAACATGTTGATATATTTCACAATTAAAAAATAAATTGGATTAATGTTTCAAAAAACTTTCGATTTGTAAATTTCAAATATAGTTTTAAGAGAAGCGAGTTATTTATTTTTAAATAAAGTAATAAGTTTTCTACATCAGAAAATGTTAAAATTTAATAAAATTATTATTTTTTATTTTACTTAAAAGCGTTGCATAAAGATTCTGGAATTCCATTTACACGATAAAGTATCTTTTAAAGCGATGAAAGAATATTAAATATTCAAAGCTAGTGCAAATATTTTAAATTTTAAAACGCAAATAAGTAACCTAAAACATTTCAGACCTTTTTTAAGTACCTTCTTACGTGACTGAAAATTTTTAAACCTATGATATCCTTTTAAATAAATAAACACTTCATTTTCATCTAAAGTTACTACAGAAAAAATACCCGTTCAAATATTTAAAGAATAAACCCTTGACATATAAGTTAAATAAATTAAATCTGGTGAACCGAAACATAAAGTTTAATTTTATGGAAAAGAAAATTAATTTTTTTATGAATATTTGTTCATGTTAAAACCATCAGAAACTTTTATAATTTCGTGTTAATATTTCACGTACTTTGAAATTTTATTTTCATTTGAAATAAAATATATATATATACATGTGCATTAGGGTGGAGCGAAAAAAATTATTTTTTAAAAATCAAAAACGGGTAGGTGCCAAAAGTTGCCTTTATATTAGTACATCAACTGCGTGAAATTTTACTGCTGAAAAAAAAATGTCTTGAGTCTGCGCTTTTGCTCCAAAATTTGAAATTTTGGGTAAAATTGTGACATTATTTGACATTTTTTCAGAAAAAATTTAAAAATTCCTACAGAGCTGGTAATTATTTAAAAATTCTATTTGAACTTTTGTTATTAATTACTTAATATAATTAAACTATAAAATAATATCTTTTACCCGTATAGCTGGGTCAAAGCAGTCAACTTTTGATAAGAAAACGGCATTACTACTCTATTGGAGCATACAACGAATTGTTGTTTTAAATGCAATTCTTAAGTATCTGCTTTCAAAACTACCCTGAATATAACTCGTGGAGCTGGCTGCACTTCATATCCCACCCGTCCCAACCACCCGACTATCCAGGCCCAGTGTTTTATTTATGTATTGAATTGTTATTTTTTTCTCGAAGACGCGCATAAATTTTCTGTGTATCAAAGTAGTTTACCTCTTCTTTGTGTTCACTGATTTTGGATGCTGCTGGTGTGACCTGGAGTACATATATTTTTATAACTTGTCTAACAGAAGAGAAGCTGAGTAATGTATTGAGTATGCTGTTGATTGAACCTATTGAGCAGTCTATTATCTTCATTAAAATTTCATGCAATTAATACATTATGATTGAAAGTTTTGTTACCACAGCATTTTTTCAATCAATTACATTTTATATATAATGATTTTCCTAAAATTGTTTGCATGGATTCAATTTCTAGTATGCCATCATTTACTGTACCTATTACATTGAATATATGCTGAGAAGCTAGCTGTTTAATGTTATGACGATTGTCACAGAGGATTGCAAACAAAATTTGCATGTAAAACAACAATATTTCTGAAGAAGTTTTAGTATTTGTTTTATGTCGTTTCCTGTGTTGCTTCGTAATCAAGTAATTTCTAATAAGTTTTTAGACCTATTCTTTAGGTGTGTATTACATTTGGTATAAAACATCCTGCGATATAGATTTGGATTATATATTTTGTGAGTGAACTTATAGACTCTGATTGCCAATCTGTGCTTATATAAAGCGGAAAATTTTATTCCCTTTATGAGCTGTCTTTTGTGTGAGATGTTTTCTAAATTTTTATTCCCCAGTTCTTCTGAGAAATAGCTTTCCTTATGAATTTGCTTTGCAATCTCCGGCAGAAATTTCTAGTCTGTTCTCAGTGTCTTTTTCTCAGTTTGAGAAAATTATTTTTCAAAATTCTTCTCTATGTTATAAAAAATTGTAATAGGACCTGAATAGTACGTAAAGTTTTCTTATTGATGCAGTGAATCCATGTAGATTAGAAAGTTTTATATCGACTTTTCTTTAATACACCCAGAGAAAATTCACTGGAGTTAAAGTAGCGTATGATCCATTATTATACACAATTCCAAGCTTAACCAATGCAAAATGGTTCACAGCGACAAATAGAATTCTCCTAATTTTTAATGAGTACTTATTGCCCATTAGAGTCTGTACATTCCCTCAAAAACTACTGTGCATTATAAGTTGTCAACTTATAAAAAAGGTATCTTAAAGTTAATGGGAAAGTACCAGGCTACGAAAACATTTAGAAAGTGGCATAAAAATAATGCAAAAAAAAGTTATTTACAACAACGGTTGCTCTGCACATGCAGAACAAATTCTCATTGCAATTCTCTGTGACGATCACCATCACTTTAAACAGCTCCCTTCTCAACATATAAAAAATGCAAAAGTAGAATAAATGATGGCATACTTATAGTTGAAATACCTGAAATCATCTTTGAAGCAAATCATTTCGTAAAAAAATACAGAAAAACCTCTAAATAACGGACACCTCGGGAACGCTGAAATTGTCCGCTATTCGGAGGTGTCCGCTATTGGGAGAAACTCAGAGATTCAAAAATCGATAAGAAATGCTTAATGTTTCATTAACTGACCTTTATATGTCCTAAAACCTATATTATATGATTAATCAGAAATTAAAATTATTTTTTAAGTAATAAAACTGAAATAAAATTGCGCACACCTTTACAAACTTCGTTACAAACTTTGCAAACCTTTACACCATTTGCAAATTTCATTTCTTCTAAAATCTGCTACAAAAATTTACTTTTGCTTGCAATTACATAAATTTTTTTTTTCAATGTGACGTTATTGGACTCTATAGAATTCCGGGCGGGGAGTAGGGATTGCACTTTTTGTTTATTAAAAGCATAAAATCTTAAAATCTTCCGGGAGGACATTGCAATGCTGAAAAAGATGTCCCTCCTGTGCAACCCTGAATTCACACTAAATGTAGGGGGGGAGGAGATTTTCCATAGCCCACCCTCTACATATATCTGTAATCACAAAATTTGTGACACATTGCTCTGATAAATTTAGAGGCTTTTTTACTCGTTTTTCGTGGGGTTTTTTTCTTTGGATAAAAAATTCTTTTTCATCCTTTATCGCCGGAAATAGTGTCCGCTATTTGGAATGTCCGTTATTCAGAGGTTAAACATACAAAAATGAAGGTTTTGGGAGTGGGGATTGCGAAACTGTCCGTTAAATAGAGGTGTCCGCTATTCGGGAGTGTCCGTTATGGAGGTTTTACTGTATAATTGACTAAAAAAAGTGTTGTGGTAACAGAACTTTCAACCGCTATTCATCAACTGGATGAAAGTTTGATAAAGGTAATAAATGGCCGAATAGATCCCTTTAATAATACTCCCGTGCATTAGTCTGCTTGTCATTTTTTTCGTATAAGCTGTAAAAATATAAAAATAAATATGAAGATAGTCACAGCAGCATGTGGATACAAAGAACAGGTAAACTAGGTGGATGCATCGAAAACATGCCAAATTTTGATAAGGAAAATCACAAATCAATATATAAATAAAACACTGTACTAAGAAGATCGAGTAGTTGGGACGGGTGTGTTATGAAATATAGGCACCTCCACGACGTATATACAAGATAGTTTTGAAAACAAGAGCTGTATTAAAAACAACAATTCGTTGTATGTTCCAATAGAGTGGTAATGCCGTTTTCTTATCAAAAGTTGTCTTCTTTGATCCAGCTATACCGATAAAAGAAATTGTTTTATAGTTTAATTATATTAAGCAATTAATAACAAATGTGTAAATAGAATTTTTAAATAATTATCAGCTCTGTAGGAATTTTTTTATTTTAAAAAAAATGCCAAAAAATGTCAAATTTTACCCAAAATTTCGATTTTTGGAGCAAAAGCGCAGGCTCAAGACATTTTTTTTCAGCGGTAAAATTTCACGCAGTTGATGTACTAGTATAAAGGCAACTTTTGGCACCTACCCGTTTTTGATTTTTTAAAAATAATTTTTTTCGCTCCACCCTAATGTGCATGTTTTGATGTAAATTATACATACTACCCGTAATCTTAATAAACATGAGTTTATTTATTTAAACAAAATGTATAATTAGAAAGTGGAATAATGTAGTTTATTGTTTATTATTAAGAAAAACGATTAAATTTGGCCTTTAACTAAATTGTCTTTTTTATCATATAAAAAAATACAATGTTGCAAATCTATCAATGCATATTATGACAAACATATGACCCATTTTTTTATATTTTTAATGCATTTTTTTAAATACAATTTTAAAACTATGGAAAAGCCATAAAATAAAAGTAGAATAACATTTTAATGTATTTCGCAATTTAAACATAAAATGAATTAATGTTTTAATGTACTTTCCATTTGTAACTTTTAAGTAAGACTTCAACAGAGTAGAGTTATTTATTTTTAAACAAAATAATAAGTTTTCTAGAACAGAAAATCTTAAAATTTAATGTAATTATAATTTTTTTATTTTCTATAAGAGCATTGTAATACAGATTCCTGAATTCCATTTATATAAATATGTATCTTTTTAAGCGAAAACAGAACACTAAATATTCAGAGCTAATGCAAACACATTAGGTTTTTGAAAAACAAATAAGTTATTTAAAACAACTAAGGCCTTTTTTTAAATAGCTTCTTACGATATATAAAAATTTTGAGTGTATTATATCCTTTTAAGCAAATAAATACTTCACCTTCATCTAAAGTAAATACAGAAAAAAGACCCTATTCAAATATTAAAAGAATAACTCGTTGATATATAAATTAAATTAACTCTGGTAAACCGGGATATATTTTCTCATTTTTATCGAAATGAATCTACTTGTTTCTTTTTTTTAAATGATTATTTGTTTATGTTAAAAACCTAAGAAAATTTTATAATTGGATGTTAATGTGACGCATACATTAAAAGTTCATTTTCATTTTAAATTAAATATTATATATATATATATTCGCATGTTTTGATGTAAATTGTACATCAAATTGTACTTGTAACGTCTATGTATAAAAGTCTATTTATTTAAATAAAATATATAATTAGAAAATGGAATAATGCAGTTTATTGTTTAATATTAACAAAAATAATTAAATGGTCTTGTTTTACCGTGTGAAAAAATTTAACGTTGTAAATCTGTTAATGCATATTGTGATAAATATATCAGCCATTTTTTATATTTTTTGATAAATTTTGTAAATACAGTTTTAAAATATATAGAAGACATAAAATAAAAAATGTGTTTCATAATTCTAAAAGTAAGTTGCAGTAGCGTTTCGGTATACTTTCCATTTGTAGCTTTCAAGTGTGATTTCAACAGAGTAGAGTAGTTCATTTTGAATCAAATCAATAAGATTTTTGCATCAGAATTTTTTAAAGTTTAATGCAATTATTATTTTTTACTTTCTTCTATCTTCAATAGAAGAAAGTATTGTAATCGAAATTTCTTTCGACTTCCGGTTTTCGACAGATTTACACATTTTAGGGTTATAGATTTAAAAAAACATATGTTTTTACAAAATATCTGTCTATCCGTGTGTGTGTCTGTGCGTGTGTCCGTATGTCACCATTCTACCATCAAAAAGTGTATAAAGATACGCATATAATTAAACCAAATTTTTTGTGAATGTTTTTTGCTGTGGCAAACAGGTTTTCCTTCAGTTTCGAAATAATCCGCCAGAAAAGAGAGGGGGGGGGGGGTGCAATCGCGATTTTTGTGCCATTTTCAATATTTTACCGACCAAACGTGTACGAAATTATGCATCGAATTGAACCAAATTTTTTAAGTAAGTGTATGGCTATGGCTAGTTGGTCCTCCCTGAATTTGAAATAAATCTGACTATCATTCTATTGTCCATCGGCTCGTGCAGAGACGGAAACTCGTTTTCACTCCGATTAATTGACTGAAACAGAAATTTAAGATTAAAATCAAAGTAAGGTATAATACTGAATTAAAATTATTGAAGCATTAACATGTGTAACTATTTTTTAAAATATTAAAATGTACGTATGAGATAGAAAAACGTTTTGGGATTGGCACATCCAACTAGTTATTTTCTATTAAAGCGTTACATAAAGATTCCTAAATTCCATTTATATGAATATGTATCTTTTCAAACAACAACAAGAAAACAGAGAACATTAAATTTTCAGAGCTCAAGCAAGCACTTTGGGTTTTTAAAAAGCAATTTAAAACATCTCAAACTTTTTTTTTATTAGCTTCTTATATAATTTAAAATTTTTGAGCGTATGATATCGTTTTAAGCAAATAAAGACTTCGTTTTTATCTAAAGTAACTACAGAAAAAAAACCGTTCAAATATTTAAAGAATAATCTCTTTACATCTAAATTAAATTAAATTTGATAAATCGAAGAATAAGTTTTCAATTTTATGGAAATGAGCCTTACTTTTTTCATGAGTATTGTTCATGTTAAAAACATCAGAAAAATTTGTAATTGGATGTCAATGTGATACATACTTTGAAATTTTATTCTCATTTAAAATTGAAAGAAAATGTGTGCATATTTTCATGTAATTTGAACGTATTATAATATTAATAAGAAAGTGTTAATAGAAAAGGGAATCAGGTGGTTTATATTTTATTTTTAAAATAATTAAACTTAGCCTTTAACTAAATGGTCTTTTTTTTTGTGTGAAAAAATATAACATTGCAAATCTGAAATTCTGATCCTTGACATATAAATGTCATAACATGTGTATTTCAGAATAAAAAAATAAATTGAATTAATCTTTCAAAATACTTTCTATTTGTAGTTTTCAAATAACGCTTTAACATTAGAAAGTTATTTATTTTTAAAGAAAGTAATAACTTTTTTACATCTGAAAATCTTAAAAATTAAAGGAATTTTTACTTTTTATTTTCCATAAAAGCGTTTCATAAAAATTCCTGAATTCCAAATATATAAATAGTTTTCTTTTAAGGCGACGAAAGAACATTAAATATTCAAATCCAGTGCAAACATATTAAAATTTGAAAAAAATAATAATAAGTTACATAAAACATCTCAGAACTTTTTAAAATAGCTTCTTACGTGATTGAAATTTTTTGAGCGTATGATATCCTTTTAAGTATATAAACACTTCACTTTCATATAAAATAACTACAGAAAAAACCCGATTTCCATATTTAGATAATAACCAAATTGACATCTAAATTAAATTAAATTTGATAAACCGGGATATGAGTTTTCAGTTTTATACAAATGAATCTTATTATTTTTTTATGAATTTTTGTTTACATTAAAGACACCAGAAATTTTGCAAATGGATGTTGATGTAACACATACTGTGAAATGTTATTTTTATTTCAAATTAAAAGAAAGTATGCGCATATTTTTCAGTAATTTGCATGTACTACATATAATCTTAATAAACAAATGTTTATTTATTTAAACAAAATATATTATTAGAAAATGGAATAAGGTGGTTATGATTTATTATTTAAAAAAATAATTAAACTTTTGCTAAAAATAAAAGGTCTTTTTTATCTTGTAAAAAAATACAAAAATGCAAATCAATTAATGCATATTATGAAAAATATGACACCCATATTTTATATAGTTAATAAATTTTGAAAGTGCAGTTTTAAAGTATGGAGTAGACATACAGTAAATAAATATATATAACATATTAATGTAATTCATAATTAAAAAATGTAATTAATGCTTTGAAATATTTTCCATTCGTAGCTTTCAAATTTCGCTTTAACAGAAGAGAGTTATTCATTTTTAAACAAAATAACAAGTTTTCTACATTAGAAATTTTTACAATTTAACGAAATTATTATTTTTTATTTTCTTTAAAGGCGTTGCATAAAGATTCCTGAATTCAATTTACATCAATAGACATTTTTTAAAGCGACGAAAGAATGTAAAATACTCAAAGCTAGTGCAAACATGTTAAGTTTTAACAAAGTAAATAAGTTACTTAAATCATCTCGATCCTTTTTTAATTAGCTTCTTATGTGTTTTAAAACTTTTGAAAGTATGATATCCTTTTAAGTAATTAAACACTTCGCCTTCATCTAAAGTAACTACAGAAAAAAATTCGTTTAAATATATAAAGAATAACCCCTTGGCATGTAAATTAAATTAAATCTGGTAAATAGAAAAAGAAATTTTCAGTTTATTGGAAATTAAGTTTACTTTAAAAAAATTAAGAAAATTTATTTATGTTAACAACATCAGAATATTTTGTAATTGTATGTTAATGTAATACACATCTTGAAATTTTATTTTTAATTAAAATTAAAAGACAGTATGTGCATTGTTTATGTAAACTGTACATATTACATGCAAACTTAATAAACAAGAATTTATTTATTCAAATAAAATGTATGATTAGCAAATGGAATAATGTAGTTTATTTTAGAATTAAACATGGCATTTAACACAATGGTCTTTTTTTATGATGTGAAAAAGTATAAAGTTGTAAATCTGTTAATTCATATTATAATAAATATATTATCCATTTTTTTATATTTTTGATAAATTTTGAAAATGCATTTTTAAAATATGGAGAAGATGTAAAGTAAAGAATATATATATTTAACATGTCAGTGTATTTCTTAAATAAAAAATAGAATTAATGTTTCAAAGTGTTTTCGATATGTAGCTTTCAAATGTCGCTTTAGCAGAATAGAGTTATTTATTTTTAAGCAAAGTAAATAAGTTTTCTACATCAGAAAATCTTAAGATTTAATGAAATTATTATACTTTATTTTTCGTAAAAGCATCGAATAAAGATTCCTTAATTCCATTTATACGAATAGGTAAGTTTTAAAGCGACGAGAGAACATTAAATATTCAAAGATTGTGCAAACACATTAGGTTTTAAAAAAGAATGTAAGTTACTTAAAATATTTTAGACCTTTTTTAAATAGCTTCATGTGTAATTTAAAAATTTTGAGAGTATATATTCTTTTAAGTAAATAAATACTTCACTTTCATCTAAAGTAGCTACAGAAAAAAACTCCGTTCGAAATCTTAAAGGATAACTACTTGACATGTAAATTAATTTAAATCTAATAAACCAGGATGAAATTATTCAGTTTTACAAAAGAATAATTCTTAAATTTCTAATGAATATTTGTTTATGTTAAAAACATCAGAAAATTTTGTTATTGGATGTTAATGGATAATTGAATTTTAACATACTTTAAAATTTTATTTTTATTTAAAATTAAAAAAATACATATGCTTATATTCTGATGTAATTTGCGTGTATTACATATAATCTTAATAAATAAGAATTTATTATATAACAAAATATATAATTAGAAAAAGGAATAAGGTGGTTTATAGTTTGTTATTAAAAAAATAATTAAACTTATTATTTTAACACAATCAAACTGATTGGCAACTTTATCATACGAATTGAATATTTCCAACTGAGCGAAAAATTACCCAGGCCGTGAATCGAACCCGGATACTTGGCTTATAAAGCTTATAAGGCTTTACCTTTTACAATATCTGGAAGATAACCGGTTGGGATTTTTTACTCAGATAACCTTATTGGTCATACCATCTGGTCTGTCATTTAGACAACTCGGCAGAATAAACCGCAGGTAATGGAACTCCATATAACGATGGATACATAGCTATATTATTATTTTTAAAATCAAACTGATTGGCAAATTTATAATACGAATTAAATATTTCCAACTGAGCGAAAAAGAAAATTAATTTTTCTTTAATACAATTTTAAAATATGGAGAAGATAAAAAGTAAATATCTATACTATGTATATAACATGTCAGTGTTAATAAAAAATACATTTGAAACTTAATAAAAATAATTTAATAAGTTAATAAAAAATTTTGAAACATAAATAAAAAATAGAATTAATGTTTCAAAATGTTTCCGATATGTAGCTTTCAAATGTCGTTTAACAGACGAGAGTTATTTATTTTTAAGCAAAGTAAATAAGTTTTCTATGTCAGAAAATCCTAAAATTTAATGAAATTATCACATTTTATTTTTCGTTGGCGTTGCATAAAGATTCTTGAATTCCATTTATACGAATAGGTTAATTTTTAAAGCGACGAGAGAACATTAAATATTCAAAGATTGTACAAACATATTAGTTTTTTAAAAAGAATATAAGTTACTTAAAACATTTCAGACCTTTTTTTTAGTATCTTCTTATATGATTTGAAATTTGTGAGTGTATGATATCCTTTTAAGCAAATAAATATTTCACCTTCATCTAAAGTATCATTTAAAGAATAAACTCTTCTGTTAAAAATTAAATTAAATCTGGTAAACTGGCATAAAAGTTTTCAGTTTTATGGAAATTAAACTAATTTTTTTAATGAATATTTTTTTATGTTAACAATATCAGAATTTTTTTTAATTGTTGTTAATGTAATTCATACTATGAAATTTTATTTTAATTTAAAATTGAAAGAGAGTATGAGCAAATTTTTATGTATTTTGCACGTATCATATATAATTTTAATAAACAAGTGTTTATATATTTAGACAAATATATAATTAAAAAATAGAATACAGTGAGTTTTATTATTAAAATAATGAATTAAATCTCCCATGTATAGGGGCATCATATGAGGACAAATAATGTCTGCATTATTAAGAAAAAAATAGAAAAAAAGAAAAATTTAAACATTTATTTATGGAGATAAAATTTGTGAACAGGTAATAGTAAGCATGCAGAACAATAATAAGATTTAACCATTTTTCATATTTTTTTTAATATAAGGAACCCTGGGGTAATAACGCCACGTTAAGGTTTTACCAATTTTCACGGCTCAGTTTTAGTTTGTATTTTTCAAACAAATGATTTGATACAGCAACTCATTGACTATCTATATAAAAAAATAATTTAACAGATATGTATTCATAAAATGTAATGGCGTGATTGCTATTTGGCGTTATTACCCACCTATATGGATAATAACGCCATGCAAACAAAACTATGAAATAAGATGGAATAATTGCATGTAGATTGCCCAATTCTAAAAATACAAACTCTACAAACTTAGAAATTGACAAATTGCATTCTAAGCTATTGAAAATGTTCAATTTTTTGTGAAAGTGTAAGAAAATAAAGGTGTGTTGTGGGGAGGGGGGAGGATGAGGCAAAAGAATATCAGACCGTGAGCTTCTTTTTGCTTAAAAAGGACCGCTTATATAGAATAATTAGAAACATTGCACAGTTTTAACTGTGTTTATTTGAATCAGTATTTAGGATGTAGTTCGGCCACTGTAGGGAATCAACCGGGGTATTAATTCTAAGGATTGGCGTTATTACCCCGTTATAGTTATTGCGCTGAACATTTTAAATTACAAATTATCTCGAGAAGATATCCAAAATCTTCAACAATATTTTGAAAGTCCATGAAATGTACTACAAACTTATGTAATTAACAAAGTATTTCCGGATAAAAAAAAATAGTCTTCACATCACAAAACGTATCTCGCAAATTTTAGATCAAGCGTTAATTTTAGTTGCTTGTAAAAACAATAAGACCTAAAAATGAAACAAATTAACTTGAAGCTGTTTTTTGCGATTTATATGACTCAAAACCCTTCTGCGCAGAGCACATGGGTGTCATTTACCAGATTATTTCATAATTATGCAAAATATTATCACTTGGCGTTATTACCCCGCCTGGCGTTATTACACCAGACCACCTTATTCTTAAAATAAAATTTTTAAATATGGAAAAGATATAAAATAAAAAATGTATAACATGTTAATTTATTTCATAATTTAAAATAAACTGAATTAATGTTTCAAAATACTTTCCATTTGTAGCTTTCAAATTTCGCTTTAACAGAAGAGAGTTATTCATTTTTAAACAAAATAATAAGTTTTCTGCATCAGAAAATCTTAAAATTTAATGAAATTATTATTATTATTTTAAAGCCTTGTATAAAGATTCCTGAATTGTATTTATATGAATAGGCATGTTTTAAAGCGATTTAAATATTCAAAGCTAGTGCAAGCATATTAAATTTTTAAAAAACAAATAAGTTACTTAAAATGTCTTTGACTTTTCATAAATAGCTTTTTACGTGATTTAAAAATTTTGAGTGCTTGATATCCATTTAAGTAAATAAACACTTCATCAAATCATCTTCTAAAATCTCTGAAAAAAAATAAATAAAATAAAGAATAACTCTTTGGTATATAAGGTAACCCCTTAACTGATTTGCCCGTACCCCGTTCCCGTACCCAAGATGAATTTGCTTAATTCATCATTTAAAGCTTTTTGACATCAGAATTTTTTTTAAAAATAATTTCTATTTAAAGGCGGAAATATTTAGACTAAATGTTACAAATATTTTATTTAAGAAATTGTTGTGAGAATCCGTTATTTTCAATTAATTGAAAGGAAAAGAAAGTGCCAGTTAGGGCGTTAAATTAAATCTGGTTAACCGAAATATATGTTGTAAATTTTACGGAAATGAATTTAATTAATTTTTTTTTACGAATATTTGCTTATGTTAAAAAACATAAGAAAATTTTATAATTAGATCTTAATGTGACATACTTTGAAATCTTATTTTCATGTAAATTGTACATATTATATGTAACTTAATAAACAAACGTTTATTTACTAAAACAAAATATATAATTAGAAAATTAAATAAATGAAGTTAATGGTTTATTATTAAGAAAAATAATTAAACTTAGTGTGTTAATTATTTTAATGGGCATTTTTATCATGAATAAATGTAAAATTGTGAATTTTAAATATATATTATGATAAATAAATCACCTATTTTTATATCATTTAATACAGTTTTAAAATGAAATTTCAAAATATGTAAAAGACGTAAAATGAAAATGAATTGAATTAATATTTCAAATTACTTTCCATTTGTAGCTTTCAACTGACATATCAACAGAAAAAAGTTATTTTTGTTTTTAAAAAAATATTGAATATTCTGTTAGATGAATTGAGTGAAAAACACTTCTTTATTTTATTTAATTATAGTTATTTATTTGACAATAAGCGCAAATAATGCTTTTAAAAATTTGGCCCAACTTTAGACGAAAATTAAAATTAGTCGAATCTGCCAATCCCGAAACTTTCTAAAATCCGTTAAATTTACGACAAAAACTGCTGGCAGCAATGCTGCTATCAGGTTTTGTCGTAAAAATTGCAGTAAAATTAGATGTAATAAATAAATTTACATTTAATTTTACGGCAAAAACTGCTGGCAACATTGCACCCAGCAGTTTTTGCCGTAAATGTAACGTATTTTTTTTTTTTACAGTGAACATGTTTAAGGGAGACCCGTAAGAAAAACCCCAAAATTTTTATTATTGATTTTAAAGTAATGAATTTTGGTGTACTATTTAAGAATCTGCTTGTAAGGAGTAATTAGCAAAAAAATCCACTTTTTATTAAAAAGTATATTTTTTATGGGGATTTTTATGATTTTTTTTTTGTCGAAAAATACACTTTTTAAAATTACTACTCCTCATTCAATTTTCAATATTTTGGTATTACTAAAATTTCTTAAGTAGTGTTATAGTATATAGAAAAGAACTAAGGAGAGATATTTTTAATTTTCTATTTTAATCGGCTAAAAAAATGAATAAAAATACGCATGGTAAATTTCCTTAAATTCGTTATAATTTTCATGTTTACCAATTTATGTAAAATTTTCAGAAATGGTTAAAAAAAATATCTCTCCTTACTTTTGTTGCAAATTTTTCTAAGATTCTGAAAACATAAACACTTTGTTTCTAAATCCTTTTACCACTGAACCTTAGTACTTTGAACTTAGACAAAATATGAAAAATGTCATTCTCAGAAAAACACGTTATAAGACCTCCAGTCGGCGTTGTGTGGTAGCGGGTCGAAAAATAGCGGCAAGAGGCTGGATCAGATTTCACTAGAATTTATTTAGTTCATTACAAGGAAATCTATTCCACTTATAACAAAATAAAAGATGGGTTCTCCACAACAGATTGAAAAGATTGTTCGTACACCTTTTGAGATGGCTTTACCGCCACTCGTTAATATAATAAAAGTTTATCCGGAGTTGTTCTTCACAAGTCCTTTACCATAGGCATTATCTGCCTACTAATTCGTTTCCTAGAGTAAGACACCGGTCACTACTCTCTCTGAATCCGAGGAACCAACTCCTCCGTCTTCACGTTCAGCATCCGAACAGCACCAGTCCCTTAGAGCATCTCCTCGCTCTATTTATCCTGTTTTCCCTCATCCATCATCCCTCGGGATGATACGCCTCTTTCTCTCTTGCACAGCGGTCGTCTTTACTGGGGAAATATCTTTCTCCTACTTGTGGAAATCATCGCCATAGCGGTCTCTCTCAAAACTTCAAAGGCCCATTTTCCGTGTGGTCTAAAATCGGCGGAACGACCATATGCATTAGTCGAAGAGTTCACTTTAAGTGCTCTATGGAAATCGGCTGACTTTCTTATGTCTACTTTGAGAGTGGAGAAAGATGTATTTCTCCTTTTGAAAATTCTCCGAGCCTTCCCGACGTGGGGGGTAATTTTGGAAGCGTGGGAATGAAATTCCTCACAACACCCCTTCCGCCAGTCTGATATTGGGCTGCAAGACACAATATCTGTAAGGGAAAGGTTAGCTCATTAAACTTGGGTGGCCCCGATATATTTTTAAATCTTTAAAATCCCTTTAGTTTGTTTATGTTTTTTTTCATTTAACAGGATCTTTCCCTCGGTATCCGTTTAATTTATCTACACAATAAAGTACACAATTATAAATTACAAAATACAGATAATTAACATGAAAACATATATACAATTGGATTTTCTGATAGATTTTACTCTATCCTACTTAAATAATCCACATGGGGTATGTCCTTTCCTGGACGATGTTTTATAGCGTAATGATAGGGTTGCAGGGTGAGTGCCCAACGTAAAAGGCGAGGGTTATTGCCTGCATTATTCTTTAAGAATATTAAAGGATTATGGTCGGTCTGTATAGAAAACTTCTGACCGTCAATATAATGTCTTAGCTTCTTTATTGCAAAAATTATAGCGGCGCATTCGTGTTCTGAAGCGCTAAAATTCTTTTCTACATCAGTGAATTTCCTACTTAGAAAAAGTATCGGATGTTCTTCTGAGCCTTGTCTCTGGGCCAGTATTATACCCATAGCCTTTTCTGAAGCATCCGTTTGTATTATAAATTCTGATTCATAATTGGGGGCGTATAGCACGGGTTAATTAATCAGTTAATTTCTTTTTTAATTTCTCAAAAGCTTCCCCCATTTCGCTGCTCCAAACTATTTTTTCCCTTTTGTTTTTTCCTTTTAAAGCACTCGTAAGGGGTTCAACGATGTCGGCATAATTTTTGATGTACCGGGCATAATAACCTGTCATTCCCAAGAATCTCCTTATTTCAGTTTTGTTTATCGGTGTTGGCAGATCTACGATAGTCCTGATTTTGACATCTGAAGGTTTTCGTTGCCCCTCCCCGATGATATGTCCGAGATATTTTACTGTCCTTTGTGCGAATTTACATTTTGCAATTTTAATTTTCAACCTAGCCTCTTTAATCCTAATTAAGACTGTCCTTAAATGTATGAGATGTTCCTCTCAACTGTTGGAAAATACTGCTGTATCGTCCAGATAAGGAAGACAATATTCTTCTAGTCCGTGTAATAATTTGGACATGAATTTAGAGAATCTATACGAAGCCCCTATTAATCCAAAAGGCATTGCCAAAGGTAATTAACTCCCAAAATTCGTGACGAATGCGGCGAGTTTCTACGCTCTGGGGTTCATAGGAATTTGCCAGTAACCTTTGGTTAAATCTAGCACAGTTATGTATTTCGCATTTGCGACCCGTTCCACTCTTTCTTCAATGTTGGGAAGCGGAAAAAATTCAGGTTTAGTGATAGCATTTAATTGTCTATAGTCAATGCACGGACGTGGATCCTTACCAGGGGTCTCCACTAAAATCATGGAGGAAGTATAATCTGACTCCCCCTCTTTTATTATTTTTAACATTCTTTTGATTTCTCTCTTTATTATTTCATTTTGTCTAACGGAGGTACGATATGGTCTCGTTCTCACCGGTTTATCTTCGCTCAATTCTATGTCATGTTCGATCAGATGAGTTAATCTGGGTCATTTGAAAACACGTCTTGAAATTCGTCTAACAGATTTTTCAATTCGCATAATTGGTTTGGGTTACATCGGTCCTTTAAATTCCCGTCTTTTACTATTTTCTCGAAACTGTAACTGTTTGAATCGACGGATGGAAAATCTATTTCAAGATCCGGGGATTCTTCAGAGTCGAAAACTTTGCTAGGCAAAATATTTACATTTACTACGCGTCTTACGTATTGTTTCAGCAAATTAACGTGGTAGATTTGTGATTTCTCGCGTCGCCCTGGGACACTCACTAAATAATTTGTATCTGAAATTTTCGAGTCGATTTTTCCCGGCCCGATCCATTTAATAGACATCTTATTTAGTTTGTTCATGGCTAGTACTAAAACTTCATCGCCCGGCTCGAAACTTCTTTCAATTGCCTGTTTATCGTAATAGAATTTCCTTTTCTCCCGGCTGTTCGTCATGTTTTCGACGGCTAGTTCCCGGCATCTTTTTAATCTATTTACCAGATTGAATACATGCTCCGTAACTAATTCGTGTTCGGGACCTTCCCCCGTCCACTGCTCGAACAACAATGTTTCAGGCGTTCTGAGATTTCGGCCGAAAACAAGTTCTGCCGGACTGAACCAGGTAGATTCATGGACCACCGTCCTAAGTGCAAATAGAGTGTGAGGCAAATTTGACTCCCAATCCTCTCCATTTTCTAAGCACAAAGACTTTAATAATTTTTTTACGGACCGGTGAAATCTTTCTACCATGTTTGAGCTAGGCCTACACACACTAGAATGTCTTAGTCTTACTCCGAATTTATCTAAAAACGTAGTCGTTAGACTGGAGATAAAACTGCGTCCTAAATCAGTTTGTATTTCAGTTGCATATCCTATTCGACTGAATATGGTAATTAACGCTTCCACAACCGTTTCCGAAAGCATGTTAGGAATTGCAATCGCTTCCGCCCATCGCGAGTATATACATAAGGCCGTCAAAAGGTATTTATTTCCCTTTTTTGACAACGGAAGTGGATCCACCAAATCTACGGAGACTTTTGAAAAAACTTCGGATATGATAGGAACCAAAGTTAACGGTGCTTTCTTATCTTCACCAGCTCGTCCAACGCGTTGACAAATATCGCACGACTTAACGAACTCTTCTTTTTCCTGAATTGCATTTGGCCAAAAGAAATATCGTAATAGTCTATCTTTCGTTTTTTTCTCTCCCGTGTGTGAAGAAATCCCTTCATGACAAGCCGTTAAAATTCCTTGTCTAAATTTCCAGGGTATAATCAATTGTTTTCTTACATTCCCTCTATGGTCAGTTGACTTTCAGACAATAATAGAGTTATGAATTTCGTAATGCGATTTCTCTTTTTTCGCTTTCTCGCGTACTTCATTTAATTCTACATCATCTTGTTGAGCTTTCAAGAAATCCGCCTTTTTGACCTCCCCTGAAATTGAACATGCGTCTGGTTCCAGCTCTGGAACAATCAATACATCTTCTTCCGTTTGAGATGTCTCCTCCCCTTTTTCGGAAGAGCTTTCGTACAATACAATAGTAGCATCTTCAATAGGAACTTTGGGGTTGTTTGATACAATGCCTTTCCTTTCTTCCCCTTCCAGAGTCCCCGATTTTTTCTCTTTCAGAATTGATTTAGTCTGATTGCGGGTGAGAACGGCATTTAAAACTGCGGGATTATTTTTTCCCCTTCCTCAATTAATTTCTGAGTATCATTTCCCAAAATATAAAAATCCATGTCGATTTCCTTTTCTGCTACTATAGCTTTAGTTCGGATCGAACCTGCCCCCTCAATTTCTAAATTTATTATCGCCGTAGGTAAACAACGTACATCATTCATGAGTGGTTGCGTAATCCAAACGTAATTCCCGTCTAGTTGATCAGGTTTAATTAATCGTCCTGGGATCACATCATGGCAGCTCCCAGAATCTCGGAGTGTAACTATTTCCTCTCTATTAATTTTTGGCGACCCAAATAAGGTTGGAAACCTTTTTCGAACTTAGTTCCGTCGTTAATATGTCGAACATTTGTTACAGGTTTTTTATTTTTTTCATTTTCTGGACAATCGGCCTTCACATGAGAAAAACTAGAACACAAAAAGCACTTCCTTCCACTAGGTCGTTAGAAAACCCGTTGCCGTTCTGTGTTATCATTTTTCCTCCTCCAATTAGTTTCAGTTTCGTTTTTCCTTTCTCTTGATTTGTCATCAATTTTTGGTTTATCGTCTCTCCTGTCTATTGTTTTTCCGGCGTTCCACGATTTGTTTGTGATACCTTAACAGCTTCGTATTCATCTAATTTTGTTGCTAGAGTTAGGAGATCCGTATAATTAGCCCAAGAGTCTATGAAGTGCTCTTTTAATTCCGTGGGGGCACGACGTTTGATTTGGTCCGTTATCAATAACTGTTTCAGAGCCGAAAAATCTGAAATTCTTAAACCGTGTAACCATCCTTCGAGAAAACTGTCAAGTTCAAAGATTAAATCTTTCCATGGGCTTCCAGGATTTTTAGCATGCCTATTTAATTTTACCCTATATGCTTCAGGACTCAGTCTATACCTGGCTAATAATAATGCTTTCACATGTGCGAAATTTTCAATTTGGTCTGCCGGTTCGCGCAAGATCAATTCCGCTATGTCTATGGCTAATAAAGAGAGTAAATGGGTCACGTAATCTTCAGTTTCGATACCTACTCTATTAGCTTGTCGTTCGAATAAGTTTAAAAAAAGAGTTATGTCGGATTTATCGGGGTCAAAGCGGTGCATTACAGTCTTAAGAGCAAGCTTAGGTTGACGTTCAGCATTACTACTCGCAGTGCAATTACGCCTCTCTGAGGTTTGAGATAATCTCAGCTGTTCCAGTGTAAATTCCCTTTCCTTCTCTTTATCTTGTCTTTCCCTTTCTCTCTCCTCCCTTTCCCATTGTTTTTCTTGTTCTAACCTTTGTTTTTCCTTTTTTCTCTCCTCCCTTTCCCATTGTTTTTCTTGTTCTAACCTTTGTTTTTCCTCTTCGCGATCCCTAACTATATATTCAGCTTGAGCTAAAGCAAGAGTTTGATCATAATCGCTCGCGGATTCAATTTTCCTAATAATAGCTGCCATATTATCATCCGGTTCGATTTCCACCCCTAGGACTTCTGCCAAATTTTGTAAGTCTGCCTTCCTACAATATTTGAGTGACGTAATTTTCGCCATGATTCCGTTAAGTTTAAATCAGTTAACAAGAACCCAAAAAATCAAATGCATTTAACTAAATCGTTAACAATTTCACAATCCAAATTTTATGCATGTATAAGAAAATAAAAATTTCTAAACACAATTCAATAGATATATAAGGATTTCTAATTCAGAACATTTCTTCAATTCTGTTATTTAGTCTCGATAAAATAAATTTTTCCTAAACTTAAAGATCCCTATGCACACAAAAACACAAATAATAACTAACTTTCTGAAATGTCACAGAAAAACAACTTGGATTTTTTGGATTGGGCACTCACACAGATTATTAACAGAAACATTTACTAATTTAAATATAAAATTTTTTTACCAAAACCTGTCCTAACATACATTAGTCAATAGAAATATGTTACAGCACTAACCGTTAATAAAATTTTAAATTTAGTAACTAAGTTATTAAATTTTATAAAGGCCTTTCTCTTTTTTTTTTTTTTTTTTTTTTCAAAGGGCCTTTTTTTTACTCACTGGCTTATCAATGTTTTTAGAAAAAAAATTAATTCTAACTCGATTTTTTTTACAGCTGGATATATTACTTATTTATTAAATTATTTTATGATTAACTTTAATTAATTTGACCTAAATCGAAAATCACTAAAATAGAATTTTTTTTTTCAACTTAAGTTTAAATTGAGCATCATGACAATATTTTACTATAAATACACTAAATTTACAATCTGAGGCCACTCAAAGAAAAATGAGCCTTCCTTTTTCTGCTTGGCACGTCTTTCTGAAGAGGTCGGTCCCGGTTGCTCCTGGGTCTGGCTCGGAAGGGTTTCTTTTCTCGGGCTCCACTTGTCAGCGGTCAGTGGTCCTTGATTTCGAAGCACTTGAAGCTTGGCGCTCCTTGGGTATAGCTGAAGGACTCTGGGGCTCCTTCTCAATTTGCTGGGGTATGGCTGCGGCGCTCCGATGGCTTTTCTCCAGTTGCTGAGGCACGGCTGAGGCACTCCTATATCTTTTCTCTGGTTGGTGAGGCACGGTCAGGCTTAATGCTCTTCTATCAGCGTCGTCTCTCTGGGCGGGCGCTATTATCACACACTGGGGCAGACTAAAATGTCCAAACAACTTTTCTTTTCTGGTGTAAGAATCCGCTAAGCTGCCACCAGTTATAAGACCTCCAGTCGGCGTTGTGTGGTAGCGGGTCGAAAAATAGCGGCAAGAGGCTGGATCAGATTTCACTAGAATTTATTTAGTTCATTACAAGGAAATCTATTCCACTTATAACAAAATAAAAGATGGGTTCTCCACAACAGATTGAAAAGATTGTTCGTACACCTTTTGAGATGGCTTTACCGCCACTCGTTAATATAATAAAAGTTTATCCGGAGTTGTTCTCCACAAGTCCTTTACCATAGGCATTAGCTGCCTACTAATTCGTTTCCTAGAGTAAGACACCGGTCACTACTCTCTCTGAGTCCGAGGAACCAACTCCTCCGTCTTCACGCTTAGCATCCGAACAGCACCAGTCCCTTAGAGCATCTCCTCGCTCTATTTATCCCGTTTTCCCTCATCCATTATCCCTCGGGATTATACGCCTCTTTCTCTCTTGCACAGCGGTCGTCTTTACTGGGGAAATATCTTTCTCCTACTTGTGGAAATCATCGCCATAGCGGTCTCTCTCAACACTTCAAAGGCCCATCTTCCGTGAGGTCTAAAATCGGCGGAACGACCATATGCATTAATCGAAGAGTTCACTTTAAGTGCTCTATGGAAATCGGCTGACTTTCTTATGTCTACTTTCAGAGTGGAGAAAGATGTATTTCTCCTTTTGAGAATTCTCCGAGCCTTCACGACGTGGGGGGTAACTTTGGAAGCGTGGGAATGAAATTCATCACAACGTTTTAAATGGCCGCTAGTCCTTTAAACTCTTTAGTGAGTACAATTTTAAAAGCTCATTTCTACCTGTTCCAAGTGTTCCCGAGTTCTAAAATTTTGCATGGATATTCGCAAATATGTATTTCATCGTTTTCTGAGAAAAAAAAAAAATTAACTTTTGATGATTTTTGGCCGAAAATGGGGTACGGGTCTCCCTTAAACAACAAAATTCGCTACCTTAGATCTTAAATTAAACGACAATCTATGTCCATCGTGATGATCCTAAAATTGAAAGTTTATTGAATTGTGTTCGTTAAGTAAGATACATTTGCATCACATCATTCAAAGAAATCATTTTATTTCGGCCACCTCCCTCTTAGATATCTGCAACAAAAATTCCCAATTCAAAGAACATAAAAGCAACACTTCTCTCATTGTATACACCAGAACCTAATGAGTATCTACTTATGTGAAAGTGTAAGGGTGTGTTCGAAACAATATTTTTCCACCCTCAACAGCTCGAAATTTCCTGAGATATTTTCAGACTCGTTTTTAAAAGTAACAAGATAAAGTAAAAAAACTAAAACCCAACTACGACAAAAAACTACGCTGAAAAAGTATAAAAGTACCCCATGAATACAGGTAAAGTCACAAGCAAATGCTAGTAATATATAGATATATTCAAAATGTACAAGTAAAGCGCTTTTGAATGATACCAAACACGGCATATTTATCTTAACTTTATTTTTTGACGTATGACGCTTCCAGTATTTGGTAGTAGTGACGCACATATCCGTCGATGGCAGCAAATGGGTAATGGACCGATTAGTGGATGAGGTCGTTAGTGTAATGTGTAAATGTGTAATGTAGATTGAAGGTTTCATGTATTAAGATGACCTAGGAAGATTTCTTAATCTATCTAATACTGGTGATATAAAAATACTGGTGAAGCTCTTTCAAGTAATACCAAACACATTACATATATTTTTATTTTATACTTTTTGTCCGCTAGAGGGCATAATAGTAAATTTGGTGACAAACTTTATAGCTCACAACCAACAGAATATCAAGATCAAGACCCTTCTAATGGCACTGCAGTGGTCTTATTCTGATTACTAAGTACCAAAGAAATTAAGAACGAAAAGATGTGAATTATATGCAATTAGCCCATAAATGCAAGTAAAGTCACAAGCAAATGCTAGTAATATATATATATTCGAAATGTACAAGTGAAGCGCTTTAAAATGATACCAAACACGGCATATCTAGCTTAACTTTATTTTTTTACTCTGTATATTTTGTCCGCTAGAGGGCGCCACATTGAATTTGGTGAAAATCTATATAGCCTATAACCAGCGGACAATTAAGACGCTTCTAATGATATGTCATTTGTCGAATTCTGATTAGTGGTTTAGAAGTTACGAGGGAACAGATGAACATACATACATACATACATACATACATACATACATACATAGCCTGTCAAAATCATAACCCTCCTTTGGCTTTGCCGTAGTCGGGTAAAAACATGAAACTTGCTGAGGTGATGTTTGAAGAATTGTATAAGAGGAGATTTCCTTTTTCGCACAATTAATTTGAATTTGATTTTCAGACAACTTATATTTTCTTAGTTTCTGTTTTATCCAGATCTTCCGCTTCGGAAAATTCGTTTCAAAACGCCAACTTTGACAGAATTTTTTAAATATTTTCTGCATTTATCAAAAATTTGTTTTTATATAAGAGAATTGCCCCAGTTTGGTGTGTTTTAGACCAAAAATAATGTTTTATTTAAAAAAAAAAAGCAGTTTGGATTGGATTATATCCGTAGCAGTTTATGAATTTTAGTAAATTCCGTGCATTGGATATATCCGTAACAGTTTATGAATTTTAGTAAATTCCGTGCATTGGTTTTTGAGATACATAAAATCGTAAAAAATACAGCCTAGTTACGCCGCCTGTTTATCATTTATAGGAACAATTTATAAGAATTATCTTATATGCTGATCTAATAAAGTATAAAGTTTGACGAAATTCTGTTCATCAGTTTTTGAGTTATATGAATATCGATAAAATCTTAAAAATCCTGACAAATGCAGCATAAGAGCAACTTCTATTGTATGATTTACATATGAACCTACTCAAGAACAACTTATATGAAAGTCTAACTAAATCTGAAGTTTGATGGAAATTCGCGCATTAGTTTTTGGGATAAAGATATTGCGGAAATCATAAAAGAATGCAGCACAGCAACAGCCACCTGTCGGGTAATTTACACCTAAAATTAGTCAGCACGAATCTTTTCACGAGTCCAATACTCGTTCTTGAAAAGATAGAAAAAATAAAGATATCTATTATTATACGAACAAAAATTTACTGTTGAAAATCTTGTCCTAGTTTGAATCAAATTATGGTTCTCAATAGCTGCCACCATAAGATGGTGAAATCTCGTACCATAATTTGGAGCTTCCTATTTCAACCTCGTTCCATCTATTGGAACTATGTTTCAACAGAAGCTCCAAATATTGGTTCAAGAATTCGACTTCTTACAGTGGCAGCTATTGAATAAACAGTGAGAAGTCGTATAGAATAAAATAAAATGCCACTATTGTACTACCACTACTATACTACCAAAATACTAGAATAGAATATTAGTACTATTCTATTCTACTACTATAATAATGCTATTTTATACCATTCATAGTAACTTTATTTTATACCATTCATATTCCACTTTGGCGAAAATGGCTTTTAACAGGATGGAGACAAATTTCGCTTTCTTTTCGTTAAGATTTATTAAAATGTAAAATAAACAGCTTAAGACTCAACTATTGGACAACAATAAGAGAAAACCCATGAATATATTATGACAAAAGAAATTTAAAGCGATGCTACACATCATTTCTTTACTAGATTTTGCCCGTTATAAAAAGTTTAGGTAATAGCACATTTTAACACTATTTGAAAACTACACGTAGACGTCAATAATAATAAAAATTGAAGTTAGATTGAAACGTGCTCTTAACGATGCGTGCGAATTGGTTTTTAACGATATCTAAGAAGCTATGATGAAAAACATTTCACTTTTCAAAGCGTCATTTATTTCTCTTTATCGGTATTTCATGAGAATTCAAGATTATTCTGGCATTTTCTACAGACTTTACATCTGTTATACATCACATAACTAGCTAATAATATTTCTCGTCCTTTCTATTAAACATGCCATGTATGACTACAGAAACATTTTCCTTCCTTAATTTATGTTCCAGATGTTCCAAAAGACATTTCCTCCTAAATGTCTTTTCATAGTGCATCATTTTTAAAAATGTAATATGAATATTGTAGAATTCAATCATATAATATTAAACCTTTTATCTATTTATTTATTTACTTATCTATTTATTTTTGTTTATTTGTATAAAGATGTTTTGTGCATGAAGAAAACTTTCTTAGGTATAAATTATGAAGCCTTAAGTAACCGTAAAAAAAAAAAAAAAAAAAAAAAAAAAAAAAAAAATAGAATAAAATAAAATACCATTAATAAACCGCTATAATACTATATTATACTACAAAAATACTAGAAAAGAAAATTAATACTATTTTATTCTACCACTATAATGATTTACACTATTTTATACCTTTTGTAGTAAAATACCACTTTGGCAAAAATGGCTTTTAACAAGATGGAGAAAAACTTCGCTATTTTTTCAATTAGTATTATCAATGTAAAATAAATGGCTTAAGACTTAATTATTAGACTAGGATAAGAGAAAACACATGAATATATTATGACAAAAAAATTTTAAAGAGATGCTACGCATCATTTCTGTACTAGATTTAGTCTTTTATAAAAAGTTCAGTGATTATCACATTTTAGCACTATTTAGAAAAACTACACGTAAACGTGAATAGTAAAAATTGAAGTTATATTGAAGCGTGCTTCTAACGATATGCGCATGAATTGGTTTTTAACGATATTTAAAAGGCTACAATGAAAAAATGTCACTTTTCAAAGCGTCATTTATTTCTCTTTATCGGTATTTCATGATAATTCAAGATTATTCTGGCATTTTTTTACTGACTTTGCATGTGTTAAATGTCACATAACTAGCTAATAATACTTTCTCGGCCTTTTTTATTAGCCATGCCATGTGTGACTCCAGAAACATTTTCCTCCCTTAATTTCTGTCCCAGATGTTCCAAAAGACATTTTCTCCTAAATGTCTTTTCATAATGCCATCATTTTTATATGAATATTGTGTAATTCGATTATATGATAATAGGCTTTTTTTTTCATCTTGTATAAAGATTGTTTGTAGACGAAGAATTTTTTTTTTTTTTTAAGTATAACTTATGAAACAATAGGGAACCGTAAAAAAAAAATAAAAAATAAAATAAAATACCACTAATAAATTACTATAATACTACTCTATACTATCAAAATACCAGATTAGCAAATTAAAACTATTCTATTTTACCATTATAATACTGAATACCTCTGTCTGAATAGTCTGTACCATTTGTAATAAGGTACCATTTTGGCGAAAATGACTTTTAACAGGATGGAGAAAAACTTTACTTTTTTTCGATTAGAATTATCAATGTAAAACAAACGACTTAAGACTTAATTATTGGACAAAAATAAGAGAAAACACATGAATATATTATGACAAAAGAATTTTAAAGCGGTGCTACACACCATTCCTGTACTAGATTTTGTCTTTTATAAAAAGTTCAGTGATTATCACATTTTAGCACTATTTGAAAAATACGCGTAAACGTGAATAATAAAAATTGAAGTTACATCGAAACGTGCTTCTAACGATATGCGCATGAATTGGTTTTTAATGATATCTAAGAGGATATAATGAAAAAGAGGACTTTTTAAAACGTCATTTATTTCTTTTTATCGGTATTTCATGAGAATTCAAGATTATTCTGGCATTTTTCTACTGACTTTGGATCTGTTGCATGTCACATAACTAGCTAATAATATTTTCTTGTCATTTCTATTAGCCATGCCATGTATGACTACAGAAACATTTTCCTCCCTTAATTTCTGTTCGAGATGTTCCAAAAGACATTTCTTCCTAAATGTCTTTTCATAGTGCCATCATTTTTAAAAATGTAATATGAATTGTGCGGATTGCATCCTATGCCAATAAGTTTCGTCATAGATAAAAATTAAATTTGTCCGAAAAATCATCATGGTAAATTTGGTTTTATAGAATTTTTCATAATTAGTTAAGCCTAACGGGGGAAAATATTTGAAAATAATTGTGAAGTTCAATTAAAACATAATATTAAAACCTTTATAAATAATTGTCAGTTGGTTAATAGAAAAATAATGATGATAATAATGATAGTAAAAATATTAATAATAATAATTATTATTATTATTCTAACTATGATTAATTTCACTGAAAATTATTTTAATATTTCATATGAATAATTTTGATTTATTTTTTTAATTTGCTTTGGGAAGAATTTCTTAAAACACACATACAAATATATGTTAACTCTATTAAACAAATGTTGAAATAGGTCACTTGTGTATTAAAAAGATTTTGGGCTAGAATTTTCCTAAAATAGACCCTTTAAGCATTCTTTTTTTTTTTTTTTTTTTTTTTTTTTTTTTTTTTTTTTTTTAATACATTAAAAATATGTATCTGAAAGGAAATTTACAATTTCTCACGATTATCAAGATTACAGACTTCCAAATAGAAACTGCTTACATTGGTGCCTTAAGAGGCTACTTCAATCAAAACGAAAAGAACCATTCGCTAATGCTAAACCTATGGAAGAAATGTATAAAGATAACTCGGTTTCATTTCAATATTTTAAATGTTTTTTTTCGTTCGATAGATATATTGATCTGTATGAAGTCCTTTTATCATTTTTATTAATTTTTTTTTTTTTTTTTTTTTTTTTTTTTTCTTTTAATGAGGGGGCACTTTTATTTTTAAACTAAGTTTCGAAAATAAAAACATCGTCATAAAAAAAGAAAATCAAAAATGAAAAATTAAAAAAAGGCCTTTATACACATCGATTTCAGTTATCCAATATACACTGGTGTGCAAAATTTAAGGACGAGTCCCAAAATGCAAATTTTCAAGGGATTTTCAAGCGATAATTTTCATGCAAATATTCAAAAGGAAAAAATATAATTCGAATAATTACTATCCCTGCACAACAGCTAGTCCATATAACATCTCATTCGGGCCACACATGGTCACAAGAGTCACAGTCACTACGGCAAAACAAAAAATTAGAAATTCCATACGTCTCTTTTATGAGTCCCAAATGACTACTAAATGTGATTCCACTGACAATGTCACTGCGACTGTTGCTTTGTGCCGAGTCACCAGGTGACTTTACAATGTCGTTCCATTGAGACTCTCGGGTAACCTTTCATCTGCAGACTCAAAGTCATTGTGAACGTTGCATTATGATAAATTACCAAATAATGTCCCATTAAAGTCACATGATTACTTTTCATCACTTTTCACAGTGATTACTTCACAGTAGGGCCTCTGTCACCCAGGGCCGTAGCTAGAAGTGAACGATAAGGGGGGCTTAAGAGAATGTAGGGGGGGGCTCATATTTTTTTTCTCTCTCTCTAACGCAGAAAGATAAATTAGTGCATATTCACATTCTAGGGACTATATTTCTCATTAAACTGTTGTAATAACTTCATATATATAATGAATGATGAAAATTTTGAGTGTATAATTGGTGCAAAATTAAACATAATTTTAGCTTCATACGTATAAATAGGATGAGGGAGGACTGAAACACTTATTTTAGATATAATTTAGTAACTCTGTAAAACTGTGAAAGGGTATCAAAACTAAAATAGATTTTTGAACAGAATTACATTTGAATTTTCGGAGCATTTAGTGACCTTGGAACTTTTTCCAGGGGGGGGGGGGCTCAAAATATTTTAGGGGGGCTGAGCCGCCCATAGCGCCCCCTTAGCTACGGCCCTGCTGTCACCATTTGACAAAGTTTTGTGACAGAAAGTCACCACGTGACTTTAATGGGACATCATTTGGTAATTTATCATTATGCAACGTTAACAATTACTTTGAAATTGAGTCTCCAGATGAGAGGTCACACGAGAGTCTCAATGAAACGACAGTATAAAGTCACCTGGTGACTCGGCACAAAGCAACAGCCGCAGTGACCTGTCAGTCGAACCATATATAGTAGTCATTTAAGAGTCATAAAAGAAACGTATGGAATTTCCTATTTTTTTGTTTCGCCGTAGTGACTGTGACTCTTGTGACCATGTGCGATCTGAATGAGATGTTATATGGACTAGCTGTTATGCAAGGATAGTAATTATACGAATTACATTACGTCCTTTTAAATATTCGCTTGAAAATTATCGCTTGAAAATCTCTTGAAAACTGGCATTTTGGGACTCGTCCTTAAATTTTGCACACCAGTGTGTATCCAGTGCAACCTGTATATATTTATATATATAAAAAATAACATCATACCAATAAAAAATCATCAAAAAATAAATTAATTTATTCTAATGAGATTTTTGATACATATTATTCACAAAATACAAACGCCTAAATGGCATTCCCCGTTTAAAAATAAATATTTTACATTTTATTTCATGGAGTACATTTTACAGCATTACCCCCAAAATATTTCTCTTTCTAACAAAAGGAAACCAGATGTCTTTCCATATCCTTTAAGAAATATTACACTGGCACGTGAGTGCAATTCGGAAATCGTTTCAGTAAATGCTTTGGGAATGATATGTCACCCTTGCTTCACGTAACATTTCTATTTTCGAGTGTAAAACCATTTCTCTCCCACCTGGGGATTAGCTTATTTCATATTCAAATGTGACAGGATATATTTTATTCCCTTTTAAAAATTGAGAGAACCGCGAAGACCTTTTCTTAAATTTTCTTTTCCGTATAAGAAAAAATATATATATATACCGTTGTGTGCAGTGTTCTCGCTGACATTTGACCTACATTAGTAATTCGGCTAACTAAAAATAAAAAAACATTCCCCAAATGGAAAAAGTATTAGCAAAATAGATTCGCCGTGTAGCACAAAAGAAAGAAAAAAACCTTTTAATGTACCCTTTTTTTAATACGTTTTAAAATAACTTAAGTTTCCATAACTGCGACAACGATTGTTAATCTAATTTCAACTATCCGCTACAATTATATTAAAAATATATATGTATGCATATGTATGAAAAACGAAAAAGAAAAGAGAGAAAAAGCAAAAATTGAGCACTAACAATTTGGAGAATCTAATCACTTGTTACGAGACAGCGAGAACCCTAGTTGTATGGCAAATGTTGGAATTAAATGTTACTGTAACTAAGAATTAAATAAGTTAATAAACAGAGTAGTACATTCACACCCATCTAAAAACTTATAAAACAATTGTGATTGTGTTCCCCTCCCCCCCCCCCCAAAAAAAAAAAAAAATCAAAATCAATACGAAGATTCGGACATAAAAATTATTGTGAATATCGATAAATGGCCGCCGAAAAAATTCAATTTTGTCAATAGAAGTAAATTTCCCCTAACCCCTTCGCGACAGGACCTTTTACGAAATTTTTAATGTTTTTTCACCGGTTTTTAAAAATTGAAATTTGTGCCTTATTAAATCTAGAAAATGCACCGATTAAATAAGACAAATTTTACAGTAGAATTTTACTGGTGGGGGTAAATAAGGATCCTTAATCCTTTTTGCGGCACGTATACGTGCCGCTCTTCTCCAAGGGGTTAAGCTGCAAACAGGCAGACCTATTAACTGTTATTAGTACCGACATCTTTTATTGTGGCGACGAGGTGTTTTTGATCTTTAATGACTTTTAAGGGTAGGAAACTGACGCACTGCAAAACAGGAGCCTGTCTCTCAAGTAGGGTTGAGCTTCTCTTTTCCTGACCCATTTTAGATTTCCCGTCTTTCTATTGTGAATAAACCACAGAAGGGCTCTAAACAAAGTATTTCTCAGAATTCATTTGAAGGCTGGTAAAACAGGCTTCTGCCTACAACCTTAATCTCATAATTAGAAACCTGCTTTTTTTTTTTTTTTTTTTTGAGTTTTTTTGAGTTTTTTAAGAGTGTACACTATTGACTGAAAAAGACCCGGATGATAATGTTAAGTCTATGGTCGCGTTCCTTTCAAATGTTTTGCTCAGATTTTAATATTTTTACGTAATTTTTTTTTTACATAGGATAGCTGAGGACGATCTACAACCAGGCTAGTTTTTACTTTTGATTTCAGATTTTTTTTAATAAATTACTTTAACTTTCGGAAACAATTAGAACTGGCTTTGAAATTGAAACTACCATAATATGAAAAATATATAACAAAATCGAAAAAGTATAAACTAGCCCAGATGTGGATCGTTATCCTATCAGTTATACTATGCAAAAAAAATCATGCAAAAATATTAAAATTTGAGCGAGATATTTGAAAAGAACGCTCCCATAGACTTAACATTATCATCCGGGTCTTTTTTAGTCAATAGTGTGGGCTCTTAAACATAACTTCCATTTACTTTTTATATAAATTTCCGTTTGTAGAGCTGATATACAATCAGACATGACTACATTTCTAATGATGATAGGGCCCCACCAGTGACCGTGAGCCAGGCGGTAGGTGCTGGGTTCAAATCCAAGCTTTTCTTCGAATTTTTGATTCCCTTGCATAAATACGGGTTAGGTTCCCTTAGAAAGACCCCCCCCACGAAGGGCATTCTACCCCTTGGGACCTATATCCCTCGTGATGATAATTAGCCACCAAAAACACAGCTACAACCAACCAATGGCGGTTAGCAAAAACAAAAACTATTTTGAATAGCAAATTTTTACAATTTTTTCAAAAAACGTACAAAAAGAAAAAAAACAAGTGACATTTTATCATAACTGGATATTTAAACGTAGCATTAATAACACATATTATTTTAAAATTTATTTAAATGAATAATAATTTTTGTTTGTGGTTGTTAAAGTAAAAAAAAAAAAAAAAAAAAAAAAAAAAAAACAGAAATTTTAAACTTTTACCGATATTATTTGTACTGCAAAAAATAAATATTAGCATCTAAAGAAAATAGAAGAAGCAATTCCTTTAAGATATTTTTTTTTAGTTATAAAAAGCGAGTCTCTAGTTGCAGTTTAGTAGATTCAAGTGTGTGAGGTTAAAACTTTGTAAGTTCGACATAAAACAGATAATACTCCAAAGTACCATTAGAAAGTATTCACATTTATTTTTTCCAGCGTAACTCGCTTTTGTGAAAATTAGATTACAAATTCTTAAAGTTGTTTTAGTCCAGTCAAAACAATTCTCTTTTGTTTAATTGAAACAGAGCATTTTAGAGCCAGATCTTGATGCATTAGATTATCAGTTTAGAAGGAAGTTTTAAGTTGTAACAGAGTTGAAGTTTACATTATAACAGTAGAGCAACAAGGAGGGGGGGGGGGTGAATTTAAAACTTCTCCCAGAGCTAATAAAGTTCGCTATAATTGCGCTTATATGAATAAAACCTAAACTTAATAATTGAACGTTTTGGCGTATTTCGGAATCCGCAGCTTTATTGAATCAGATTTCATTTAATAAAGTGGTTCAATTAAATGGCGAAAATTCTACTTAAAACTGTGAAAGTATATATTACATTGATTATTAAAGTAAAAATTGGTTATTTGAACTATATAACTTTTTTGAGGCGTACTATGCTAAAAGAATGATGATTTCCTAACCTACAGATACTCTTTCAGTTTAAGTATTATACAGTGAATATTCTAAATAGTATTGATTCTATTAACCGCTCAAATAACCGGCAAACACCTTTATTAGAAACTCAAAGCCCCTCATATAACCGAATTCTGGTTGCGCCACTGCATTACAATGAATTAATTTGATATTATATTCCTTCTAAATTGGTAGTCTAATATTCTCTGTTCTGGCTCTAAAGTGCTCTGTTTCAATAAAATGCGTAATTATTACTACAAATAAACACTCTATCTAAAAAAGGGAGAAAATTTAAACTTCCAAGGAAACTGTTTGTTCTACAAAAGATAAATACTAGCATCTAAAGGAAAATAAAAGAAACAAGTTCTTTAAAATAAATTTTTTAGTTAAAAATATCGAGTCTCTAGCTGCAGTTTAGCAGATTCAAGTGTGTGAGTTTATAACTTTATAAGTACGACATAAAACAGATAATATTCCAAAGCACCATTAGAGACCGTTCTCGTATGTTTCTTCGAGCGTAACTTGCTTTTGCGAAAATAAAATTACGAATTCTTAAAGTTGTTTAATATCAGTCAAAGCATTTATCTTTTCTTTAATTGAAACCGAGCATTTTAGTGCCAGATCTTGATGTATTTAGACAAACAGTTTAGAAAGAGGCTGTAAGTTGTAACATAATTGAAGTTTACATTATAATGAATTAGTTTGATATTATATTCCTTCCAAACTGGTAGTCTAAGATTCTCTTGGTTCTGGCTCTAAAGTGCTCTGTTTCAATTAACCCTTTGAGCTCTGATGGTTGAATTTTCTACCACTTAATTTTAATTCGAAATGTCACAACGGCACCGGTATATTCGATCAAATTTATTTGAAATGGGATTAATGCATTTTTTCATGTATATGATAAACATGATTTTTTCTTTGCAAAATACTGGTGGCATTGTGACATTTGGAATTTTAATGAAATTTACCCACCAGAGCTCAAAGGGTTAAATACGTAATTATTACTACAAATAATAACTCTATCAAAGAAAGTAGAAATTTTAAAGTTCCAAGAAAACTGTTTGTTCTGAAAAGACAAATTTTAGCATCTAAAGAAAAATAAAAAAAGCAACTTCTTTAAAATAAAATTTTAGTTAAAAAAATTGAGTCTCTTGCTGCAGTTAGCAGATTCAAGTGTGTGAGGTTAACATAACTTTATAACTACGACATAAAACAGATAATATTCCAAAGCACCATTAGAAACTGTTCTCGTATATTTCTTCCAGCGTAACTTGCTTTTGTGAAAATTAGATTATGAATTCTTAAGGTTGTTTAATACCATTCAAATCATTTATCTTTTCTTTAATTGAAACAGAGCATTTTAGTGCCAGATTTTGATGTATTCGACTATCAGTTTAGAAAGAGGCTGTAAGTTGTAACAGAGTTGAAGTTTATATTATAATGAATTAGTTTGATATTATATTCCTTCTAAACTGGTAGTCTAAGATTATCTTGGTTCTGGCTCTAAAGCGCTCTGTTTCAATTAAATACGTAATTATTACTACAAATAATAACTCTATCAAAGAAAGGAGAAATTTTCAATTTCCAAGGAAACTGTTTGTTCTGAAAAGACAAATTTTAGCATCTAAAGAAAAATAAAAAAAGCAACTTCTTTAAAATAAAATTTTAGTTACAAAAATTGAGTCTCTTGCTGCAGTTTAGCAGATTCAAGTGTGTGAGGTTATAATATTTTAAGTACGTACGACATAAAACAGATAATATTCCAAAGCACCATTAGAAACTGTTCTCGTATATTTCTTGCAGCGTAACTTGCTTTTGTGAAAATTAGATTATGAATTCTTAAAGTTGTTTAATAACATTCAAATCATTTATCTTTTCTTTAATTGAAACAGTGTATTTTAGTGCCAGATTTTGATGTATTAGACTATCAGTTTAGAAAGAGGCTGTAAGTTGTAACAGAGTTGAAGTTTACATTATAATGAATTAGTTTATTCATTTATATATATTCCTTCTAAATGTTATATATTCCTTCATAGAATTATATTCCTTCTAAACTGGTAGTCTAATATTAACTTGGTTCTGGCTCTAAAGCGCTTTGTTTCAATTAAATACGTAATTATTACTATAAATAATAACTCTATCAAAGAAAGGAAGAAATTTTAAACATCAGGAGACTGTTTGTTCCTGTTTGTTCTCGATCTGTTTGTTTCTGAAAAACTGTAGGCAATAGATGCATTATCAGAGACACTTTTTGTAATGTAGATTTTTTAATTTTCTAAATTATTACAGTGTAAATATGGTACTAAATTCTATCTTATATTTATCTTACCTCTGTCTGTATATTTCTTAATATTATAGAGGAAAAATTACGAAAATGCATTGTAGTTACAATAATTTTGTCTATAATCGCGTGCGATTTTGTCATAACTATTTTCAACTGCGTGTGTGTTGCATCTTGCGGGCTGGTGAAATATATTCTTGGCTGGTAAGATTTATTAAAAATTCTCCATCTCTGATTTTAATGAATTAGTTTTATATAATATTGTTTCTAAACTGGTAGTCTAATATTCTTTGGTTCTGGCTCTAAAGTGCTCTATTTATATTAAATAAGTGATTATTGTTACAAATAATGACTCTATCAAAGAAAGGAGAAATTTTAAACTTCTAAGAAAACTGTTTGTTCTGCAAAAGGTAAATACTAGCATCTACAGGAAAATAAAAGAAGTAACTTCTTTAAAATGAATTTTTTATTTATAAAAATCGAGTATCTAGCTGCAGTTTAGCAGATTCAAGTGGGTGAGGTTATAACTTTATAAGTATGACATAAAACAGATAATATTCCAAAGCACCATGAGGAATTATTCTCATATATTCCTTCCAGCGTAACTTGCTTTTGTGAAAATTAGATTACGAATTCTGAAAGTTGTTTAAGACAAGTCAAAATATTTCCTTTTGTTTAATTGAAACAGAGCATTTAAGAGCCAGATCTTGGTGCATTAGATTGTCAGTTTAGAAGGAAGCTCTAAGTTGTAACAGAGTTGAAGTTTACATTATAACAGTAGAGCAACAAGGGGGGGGGGGGGTGAAGTTAAAACTTCTCCCAGAGCTAATAAAGTTCGCTATAATTGCGCTTATATGAATAAAACCTAAACTTAATAATTGAACGTTTTGGCGTATTTCGGAATCCGCAGCTTTATTGAATCAGATTTCATTTAATAAAGTGATTCAATTAAATGGTGAAAATTCTACTTAAAACTGTGAAAGTGCATACTACATTGATTAGTTAGTAAAAATTGGTTATTTGAACTATATAATTTTTTTGAGGCGTACTATGTTAAAAGAATGATGATTTCCTACAGATGCTCTTTCAGTTTAAGTATTATAGAGAGAATATTCTAATTAGTATTGATTCTATTAACCGCTCAAATAACCGGGAAACACCTTTATTAGAAACTCAAAGCCCCTCATATAACCGAATTCTGGCTGCGCCATTGCATTACAATGAATTAATTTGATATTATATTCCTTCTAAACTGGTAGTCCAATATTCTCTGGTTCTGGCTCTAAAGTGCTCTGTTTCAATAAAATGCGTAATTATTACTACAAATAAAGACTCTATCTAAAAAAGGGAGAAATTTTAAACTTCCAAGGAAGCTGTTTGTTCTACAAAAGATAAATACTAGCATCTAAAGGAAAATAAAAGAAGCAACTTCTTCAAAATAAATTTTTTAGTTATAAATATCGAGTCTCTAGCTGCAGTTTAGCAGATTCAAGTGTGTGAGATTAGAATTTTATAAGTGCGACATAAAACAGATAGTACACCAAAGCACCATTAGAAAGTATTCGCATTTATTTTTTCCAGCGTAACTAGCTTTTGTGAAAAATACATTACAAATTCTTAAAGTTGTTTTGGTCCAGTCAAAACATTACTCTTTCCTTTAACCCTTTCAGATCTGGTGTAATATTAATAACACATGTCTTTTAAAGGCGTATTATTTTGTTTTAAGGAATACTTTTACTACTATTTAGCTGTAGTAATGTTAGTATACATCTATGCATTCACTATGTGACTTCATTTATGTTTAATCATTTAATAATAACGATAATTATTGTTATTTGTCTGATTCTCTTCGAGCCATTTAAGATTCTTTTATTTTAAACATATATTTTACTCCTTAAATTTAAAATAAAAGTTACTTTCCTAAAAGAATCAAGTATAATAATGCATAAAAAAAATTTGAAAGTTGTAATGTAAGTTAAATCTTGTTGCAATACAATATTTTCTAAACATCACCGAAAATTATTCCTTGGGTTATTTTCATATGAATATCAATTGAAAAGTACGAAAAAAAACCAAACACTCCTTATTTTTCAGTCAATGAAATATTCGCTAAACACTAATTAATCTGCTTCGATAGCTTATTAATATTATAATATGTTAATAACGTGTTAACGTCATTAATGCAACGGTAATTTTTTTTTCTAAAAACTGAAAAAAAAAATCGTTCTCGAAAGGGTTAATTGAAACAGAGCATTTTAGAGCCAGATGTTAGTGCATTAGATTATCAGTTCAGAAAGAGTCTGTAATTTGTAACAGAGTTGAAATTTATATTATAATGAATTAGTTTGATATTATATTCCTTCCACACTGGTAGTCTAAAATTCTCTTGGTTCTGGCTCTAAAGTGCTCTGTTTCAATTAAATACGTAATTATTACTACAAATAATAATTCTGTCAAAGAAAGGAGAAATTTTAAAGTTCCATGGCAACTGTTTCTTTTGAAAAGACAAATTTTAGCATCTAAAGAAAAATAAAAAAAGCAGCTTCTTTAAAATAAAATTTTAGTTACAAAAATTGAGTCTCTTGCTGCAGTTTAGCAGATTCAAGTGTGTGAGGTTATAACTTTATAAGTACGACATAAAACAGATAATATTCCAAAGCACCATTAGAAACTGTTCTCGTATATTTCTTCCAGCATAACTTGCTTTTGTGAAAATTAGATTATAATTCTTAAAGTTGCTTAATATCATTCAAATCATTTATTTTTTCTTTAATTGAAACAGAGCATTTTAGTGCCAGATTTTGATGTATTAGACTATCAGTTTAGAAAAAGGCTGTAAGTTGTAATAGAGTTGAAGTTTACATTATAATGGATTAGTTTGATATTATATTCCTTCTAAACTGGTAGTCTAAGATAATCTTGGTTCTGGGTCTAAAGCGTTCTGTTTCAATTAAATACGTAATTATTACTACAAATAATAACTCTATCAAAGAAAAGAGAAATTTTAAACGTCAGGTGTTTGTTCCTGTTTGTTTCTGAAAAACTGTAGGCAATAGATTCATTATCAGAGACACTTTTTAATGTAAGTTTTTTAATTTTCTAAATTATTACAGTGTAAATATGGTACTAAATTCTATCTTATATTAAGCTTACCTCTGTCTGTATATTTCTTAATATTATAGGGGGGAAATTACGAAAATGCACTGTAGTTATAGTAATTTTGTCTATAATCGCGTGCGATTTTGTCATAACTATTTTCAACTGCGTGTGTGTTGCATCTTGCGTGCTGGTGAAATATATCCTTGGCTGGTAAGATTTATTAAAAATTCCCCGTCCCTGATTTTAATGAATTAGTTTTATCTAATATTGTTTCTAAACTGGTAGTCTAATATTCTTTGGTTCTGGCTCTAAAGTGCTCTATTTCAATTTAATACGTGATTATTTTTACAAATAATGACTCTATGAAAGAAAGGAGAAATTTTAAACTTCCAAGAAAACTGTTTGTTCTTCAAAAGGTAAATACTAGCATCTACAGGAAAATAAAAGAAGTAACTTCTTTAAAATTAATTTTTTATTTATAAAAATCGAGTATCTAGTTGCAGTTTAGCAGATTCAAGTGGGTGAGGTTATAACTTTATAAGTATGACATAAAACAGATAATATTCCAAATCACCATTAGGAATTATTCTCATACATTTCTTCCAGCGTAACTTGCTTTTATGAAAATTATATTACGAATTCTGAAAGTTGTTTAAGACAAGTCAAAACATTTCTCTTTCCTTTAATTGAAACAGAGCATTTTAGAGCCAGATCTTGGTGCATTGGAGTATCAGTTTAGAAGGAGGCTGTAAGTTGTAACAGAGTTGAAGTTTACATTATAATGAACTAGTTTGATATTATTTTCCTTCTAAACTGGTTGTCTAATATTCTTTGGTTCACGCTCTAAAGTGCTCTGTTTCAATTAAATTCGTAATTATTAACACAAATAATGACTCTATCAAAGAAAGTAGAAATTAAAATTTCTTAAAATAAAAATTCTCTTGAAATAAAAACTTCCAAGGAAACTGTTTGTTCTGCAAAAAATAAATACTAGCATCTAAAGGAAAATGTAAGAAGTAACTTCTTTAAAATAATTTTTTTAGTTATAAAAATCGCGTTCTAGCTGCAGTTTAGCAGATTCAAGTGCGTGAGATAACAACTTTATAAGTATGACATAAAACAGATAATATTCCAAAGCACCATTAGGAACTATTCTCATATATTTCTTCCAGCGTGCTTTTGTGAAAATTAGATTGCGAATTCTGAAAGTTGTTTAAGACAAGTCAAAACAATTATCTTTTATTTAATTGAAACAGAGCATTTTAGAGCCGGATCTTGGTGTATTAGACTATCATTTTAGAAGGAGGCTGTAAGTTGTAACAGAGTTGAAGTTTACATTTTATAATGAAATAGATTGATATTAGATTTCTTCGAAACTGGTTGTCTAATATTCTTTGGTTCACGCTCTAAAGTGCTCTGTTTCAATTAAATACGTAATTATTAATACAAATAATGACTCTATGAAAGAAAGGAGAAATTAAAATTTCTTAAAATAAAAATTCTCTTGAAATAAAAACTTAAACGGAAACTGTTTGTTCTGCAAAAAATAAATACTAGCATCTAAAGGAAAATGTAAGAAGTAACTTCTTTAAAATAAATTTTTTAGTTATGAAAATCGAGTTCTAGCTGCAGTTTAGCAGATTCAAAAGTGTGAGGTTATAATTTTATAAGAACAACATAAAACAGATAATATTCCAAAGCACCATTAGAAACTATTCTCATATATTTCTTCCAGCGTAACTTGTTTTTGTGAAAATTAGATTACGAATTCTCAAAGTTGTTTAGGACAAGGCAAAACATTTCTCTTTCCTTTAATTGAAACAGGGCATTTTAGAGCCGGATATTGGTGTATTAGACTATCAGTTTAGAAGGAGGCTGCAACAGAGTTGAAGTTTACATTGTAATGAATTAGTTTGATATTATATTCCTTCTAATCTGGTAGTATTCTCTGGTAATATTCTCTGGTTCTGACTCTGTTTCAATTAAATACTAATTATTACTACAAATAATGACTCTTTCAGAGAAAAAGAGAAATTTTAAAGTTAGAAGGAAACTATTTGTTCAAAAATAAATAAATAAATACTAGCATCTAAAGAAAATAAAAGAAGCAACTTCTATAAAATATTTTTTTAGTTATAAAAATCGAGTCTCTAGCTGCAGTTTAGCAGATTCAAGTGTATGTGGTTATAACATTGCAAGTACGACATAAAACAGATAATATTCCAAAGCACCATTAGAAAGTATTCACATTTGTTTCTTCCAACGTAACTTTTGCTTTTGTGAAAATTAGATTACGAATTCTTAAAGTTGCTTAAGACCAGTCAAAACATTTATGTTTACTTTAATTGAAATAGATCATTTTAGAACGAGAACTTGGGATATTAAACTATCAGTTTAAAATGAATATAATGTCAAACTAATTCATTATCATGTAAATTTCGAATCAACTTATACTTTCCCAATGAGGAATTGCTTGAAATTAGTGTCTAATAATATTTAATGAAAAAAAAATGGATATAATGGAGGTGAAATATTTAAGACAGTTTATATTAATAAAAGCTGTCGTTATTTCACTTGGTCACGTGATGATAAATATAAATTGGAGAATTTTAACATTAATTTTTTTTTTTTCAAAATAGTTGAAAAGTGTTTATGAATTCGCTTGTCTGTTCGTTCTCTTACTTGCGTAAATAATACTGTGATTACATTGGGATTTTAAGATGTTTGGTATTGGAAATGAAATGTTAGAAGTTTTTTTCTTCTTTTTATAGTGACATAAAGTAGAATTCTGTTACATTATGTTCTATGGAAAAAAATCTTTTGCAATGAATTTTTATGATGTTACACGATTTCAAACCTATTGAAATTGTTATATATCAGTGGCATACACGACAAGATTTTTACTTTAGAATATAATAATCATAGCATATGTAGATATGCATTGAGTTGCTTATTTTTGCTAATTTATCCAGTAAAATTTACAGAATAGAACTACTCACACATTATTAATTAATAATTAACCCTACAAAAGTATATTTATACTCAATATGCATGCGTTTTATGTTCGAGATTTTACAAAGCATAATACATCTTGCTTTATCTTTGCATTACATATTACTTTTATTATCTTGATTGTAATAAATTTATATTTTCTTAAATGTATCCTAAAATCTTTTACTAGTACTATTATATGGTGATCTTCATTCTTATCTGCACAACATTATTTTTACTCAGATCCATGCAAAATAAAGAATACAACATACAGTAGAACCTCGAAAATCCGACATCGTCGGGACCAAAACAAAGCCAGAATTTTGAAAAATCCTAATTTCTGAAGGAATATCAAAGATTTTCATAATGATGGCTTCATTAACAATTCAATTCATAGCCATGTGATAGTAATACAAGAAAGTGAAAGTAATTATATATATAAAAAAATTAATGTATGTTTTCTATGTTAGAAAAAATGCTAATCAACAGTGAAGAAATTTTTCCTCAAAGTAATTTGCGAAACGTTGATGTCAATTTTATTCGCTTCAATTATTTTCGGGCGTTGTTTAGCGAGTTTTGCTCGGATTTTAAGCAACAGAAGAATATCGATTTTGAAAATAAATTCTTAATTTTTAAAAACCTCTAAAATTATTAATTTTCTATTCAAATTGATGCATTTTCTCAATGGCATCTTTTTTTGTGCTAGTTCTTCATCCTCGATCTCCTGAGATATTACCAGCCGACCCAGCGGCTTGGTTGGTAGCGTCAGCTCCTCCCACGCCGCTGGACCCTGGTTCGAGTCCAGCTAACGGCATAGGTGTCTGTGTTGTCCCTGTGATAATGTATGTACCGGATATTCTGTAATAAAGTGTTCTATATGGTTTATTGTGATCATTTGAGGTTATGCCGGCGAATAGCTGTAGCGCCTACCTCAAAGCAAATAAATGATAAATGAGATATTACCAACATTAGCAGCGGTACTATTTAAAACAGCGTATAATTTAGAACAGCGTCTTCGTCTCCATTATATGTTTCAGAAAATGATCAAGTGAAATAACGACAGCTGTAAACTGCCTTAAACATTTCATATCCATTTTTTTCCATTGAATATTATTAGACAATAGTGTCAAACAATTCCTCAATGGAAAACTATAAGTTGATACGAAATTTACTTGATAATGAATTAGTTTGACATTATATTTCTTTTAAACAGATAGTCTAATATCCCAAGCTCTCGTTTCAATTATAGAAAAGATAAATGTTTAGTCGAGTCTTAAACAACTTTAAGAATTCCTAATCTAATTTTCACAAAAGCAAGTTACGCTGGAAGAAATAAATGTGAATACTGTCTAATGGTGCTTTAGAATATTATCTGTTTTATGTCATACTTATAAAGTTTTAATCTCACACACTTGATTCTGCTAAACTGCAGCTAGGGACTCGATTTTTATAACTAAAAAATTTATTTTAAAGTAGTTGCTTCTTTTATTTTGATTTTAGATGTTCGTATTTATCTTTTGCAGAACAAACAGTTTCCTTGGAAGTTTAAAATTTCTCCTTTCTTAGAAAAAGTCATTATTTGTAGTAATAATTGCATATTTAATTGAAGCAGAGCACTTTAGATCCAGAACCAGAGAATATTAGACTACCAGTTTAGAAATAGTATAATATAAATCTAATTCATTATAATGTAAACTTCAACTCTGTTGCAACTTACAGCCTCCTTCTAAACTGATAGTCTAATACACAAAGATCGTTGTCCATCGCTTTCGATCTGGAAGTTTTTAATTCGTAAACAATTCTTAGTTTTATTTAATTTGAAATGTAAATAAAAGAAAGGACGATGACTTCGTTGTAGAATTTTTTAAAGTTACCGGATTTCTGAATGCAGCGTTTTAGAGGTCGCATTGTATTTTATTTTTCTAGTTATGTAATTACATCACTAATTATGTTCAATTGCTGTCTGATGCATGTTACCATTTCATAAGTCTGGTATCCCGAAAACTCATTTAAATTATCAATTTTGAAACAGTAAAAATACTTCACTTGTGTGTGTGTGTGTTTTTGGCAATTTGGAAGATAGTTACTGTCTTTGTTAGAGAATCGGGAAATCAAAAGAATTTCTGAATCTTTTTATTGGTTAAATTCCGCAACTTATTTTAATTTATTTTATTCGCTTTCTGATGGTCCATACTTGATGTCTAGAAATGGTATACTTCTGTTTTTTATTTTATTCGTTTTCTGATTGGTTCATATTTAATGTCCAGAAAGAAATACTTTTGTTGCCACAATGGCAAAAAAAGTATAAAAAACTACAAAAAAAATAATAGCTTAAGAATAAATTCAAACAAATTGCTTTAAAAGTAAATTCTTTTTCTCTATAAAACAATGTAAAAATTGAAAATGTGCTATGTTTAGAAGTTTAAAAATTTGCAGTACTGAAAATTGTAAAACTAAAATTTCATTTAAAATTTGTATATGCTTGGTACAGGAATATTAATTTTTTAATTCATGGCGTATGTAGTATAAGACTCTGTTATTACATAAATCACGTTTTGATCATCATAAAAATGATGTTTATTATTATTATTATCATTTATTATTATTAAATGTAGAATTTATTTATATGTCTAAAATTTTAGTCTTTGAAAATATAATTTTCCAAATAGTCGTTGTAATTTGTTGAATTACAATTTGTTTTTCTATGAATGAATCTAAGAAAATCATTTTCAAAGTTATGTCAGAAAGTATAACTTTGTGTATACGAACAGACTTAAGAAAGAATGTTTCTACATGTCATATCATAAGAACTGCTTCATCAAAATTTAATTAAATTTATCCTGTGAAAAAAAATAGTTACTTATTCGTTAAATTTAATTATCGCGTTTGTCTATGTTATGATGATAGTAAACGTTCTCAAAGATCACGTGACATCGTTCAAGTTTGATCATTTAACGAAATTTGGTTTTCAGTAGTCGAAAAACATCAGCGAATGCCGTGCTTTCTTTTCAAGCACTATACCGGGTGATCCAAAAGTCAGGACGAACTTTAAAAATGAATAATTTGGAAACGAACGAAGATACAAAGATACGGTTTGCACCAAATGGATATGAAAGAAAACCGAGTTTTGTGTGGTAACGAAAAAATAGTTATGTTGGAATTTGTTGACCCTTGAAACAGCCAAAAGTGACAATCTAATATGACTTTGCTGCTCATTACATAATAGGTCTTTTTTTTTCGAGGAAGTCACACAGACGAGTTTCACACTCTGTGACTTTTGGTTGTGGAGATTCTTAAGAGCCCACAATAGTCACAGAAAAATTACTCAAAAAGTCCCGGATGACCTGTAAAGTCTATGGGAGCGTTCTTTTCGAATATCTCCCTCCAATTTTAATATTTTTGCATGCTTTTTTTGCACAAGATAGCTGAGGGCGATCCACAACCGGGCTAGTTTTTACTTTTTCGATTTTGATTATATATTTTTTATATTACGATAGTTTCAGTTTCAGAACCGGTTTCGAAAGTTAAAGTATTTTTTTAAAGAAAATCTGAAACAAAAATTTAAAAAGTAAAAACTAGCCCGGTTGTGGATTGCCCTCACCTATCTTGTGTAAAAAAATCATGCAAAAATATTAAAATTGGAGCGAGATATTCGAAAAGAACGCTCCCATAGACTTTACATGGTCATCCGGGTCTTTTTGAGAATTTTTCTGTGACTATTGTGGACTCTTAAGAGCGCACAATAGTCACAGAAAAAGTTCACAAAAAGACCCGGATGACCATGTAATGTCTATGGGAGCGTTCTTTTCTAGTACCTCGTTCAAATTTTAATATTTTGACATGATTTTTTTTGCATAGGATAGTCGAGGACGATCCACAACCGGGCTAGTTTTTAATTTTTCGATTTTGGTTTTAGATTTTTTTTAAAAAATTACTTTAATTTTCAAAACCGGTTTAAACCGGTTCTGAAACTGAAACTATCATAATATAAAAAATATATAACCAAAATCGAAAAAGTAAAAACTAGCCCGGTTGTGGATCGTCCTCGACTATCCTATGCAAAAAAAATCATGTCAAAATATTAAAATTTGAACGAGGTACTAGAAAAGAACGCTCCCATAGACATTACATGGTCATCCGGGTCTTTTTCTGTACTTTTCCTGTGACTATTGTGGGCTCTTAAGAGCCCACAATAGTCACAGAACAATTACTCAAAAAGACCCGGATGACCATGTAAAGTCTATGGGAGCGTTCTTTTCTAATATCTCGCTCAAATTTTAATATTTTTGCATGATTTTTTTGCACAAGATAGCTGAGGGCAATCCACAACCGGGCTAGTTTTTACTTTTTCAATTTTTGTTTCAGATTTTCTTTAAAAAATTACTTTAACTTTCGAAACCGGTTTAAACCGGTTCTCAAAATGAAACTATCGTAATACAAAAAATATATAACCAAAATCGAAAAAGTAAAAACTAGCCCGGTTGTGGATTGCCCTCAGCTATCTTGTGCAAAAAAATCATGCAAAAATATTAAAATTTGAGCGAAAAGAACGCTCTCATAGACTTTACATGGTCATCCGGGTCTTTTTGAGTAATTTTTCTGTGACTATTGTGGGCTCTTAAATTCAAAAATGTGCCGCAAGCAACTGGCATTACCGACAGCGCTGAAAGATGCCATCCACCGAAAAGTGTCTGCCATAACGCAATAAATGCTGTAAACGGTGTAGTGCCTCGTATCACAGCTGTACTTTGATTGATGAACATCACATTGAACTTTTACTGCAGTACTAATTAACTGTAACTAAGCTATTTCTAAGTTGTCAACATTTTTAATTTTATAAATCCTCTTTTGGTGCAATGAAACACTACTTAGTCATCTATTGGTTGCCAACTGAACTTTTTTTTATCGTTGCCACCCAAAACCCGGTTTCTTTTGCATTCGTTTGATGCACACCGTATCTTTTTATCTTGATTCGTTATCGAATTATTCATTTTTAAAGTTCGTCCTGATTTTTGGATCACCCGGTATATTAAATTTACCTTCCGGGAAAAATTATTTTGTCATTTGTTTTTCCATAAACTTAATTTATCTCGCTTATATACGTTATGATGACAGTAAACGTTCTCTAACATAGCGTGGCATAATTCAAGCTGATTCCTAATGCAGGCTTTGATTATAAATGTTCGAAAAACAGCTCTTTTCAAGCACTAATATTAAAATTATTTAGAGGGAAAAATTATTCTGTTATTTCTGCTCGTTATATTTAATTATCTCGCTTTCTACGATATAGTGACAGAAAACATTCTTAAAGATAGCGTGACATCAGTCAAGTTTGTTCGTTATGCGAAATGTGATTGTATATAGTTAAAAAACAACCGTGAATGCAGTAACTTTCTTTTCAAGCACTAGATATTAAATTTATCTTGCAGGAAAAATTATTCTGTGATTTGTTGTTTCCGATATTTTATGTAATCCATTAAAGATACAGAAGTGATGTGTTTACAGTATGATAATTCAAGTATTCTTTAAGATCATAGGATACATTGTCCGAATGCTTATGCCTTATGTGAAATTATTATTATTATTATTATCATTATTATTATTATATATACTACCTCTGACAATAAAGTTTGGTAAATAGTCCTGTAGCATTAATGTAGATGAAATATTAACGAAAATTACCGTACCATCCTTCAAAATAGTTATTTCCTATAACTATGCACCGCTGAGATCTGCTATACATGTCCTGGGAAATTCGCCAGAAGTCTTCTTTTGGGATGAAGTTCAAAAGCTTCGTCACGTTTCGATGGATGTCAACAATGGGGTCAAATCTCTTTCAAAGAGAGTTTGAGTCGTGAAAATAGGAAGAAGTCTAGAGGATTGAGGTCTGGCGAGTATGGTAGGTGTTCAATTTGCATCATCCTTCAAGAATTTCTTTCGGTCTCTTGCAAAGTTTAAAACCAAACTCTAAACTTATTTTATTCGTTCATTCTCCTGTTCTCAATTAAGAACCAACACACTGAACATGCACTTAGTAAAGCACGTCTTACACAGAACATAAACTACGCTCAACTAAACAACGTTGGGGGAAGATGGTCTACACTTGTCTCTATGCAGCTGCAGTGTTTTGTTTCCCCAGTGTTGCCAGATCGGTAGTTCTGAATTCATTCACCGATTTTTATTGTCAGAGGTAGTATATCTGGATATATTAAATAGACTATACCGGATGCCAGAAAAAAATTATAATGATAGTCATAAACAGTGGGTAGTCGTAAAAAAAAGAAAAAAAACTGAGGGTACAAGCTCAAGGGAGAGGGTATACCCTAGAATCTGTATACTATAGCATTCTTGAGAAGCAAAGGGTATACGGTGTTCTTTTTTAAAAATCCAAAAGGTATACGGCGTATACCGCCGTATACCCTTCACAGCATCCCTGGTCATAAATCCTAAACATTGCTGAATAAAACTGATTGAACCAAAATTCTTTGTTCACAATTTCTTCAATATTCTTATATTCAAATTTTATAGAGGAGCAGTATTCATATTTATTTTCATGCGAATTTTGAAAATTTGTATACTTACATCTGAATCTGTCTAAATCTGCCTAATCCTCACTCCGGAGGACTGAATATTCACTCTTTTGCAGTATCAAAATATGCCCAACAACCCAACCTTTTTTCAGCTATTCACTCTAAACAAAAGTGGAATTGTTAACAGGGCTCATACGGATCCTTGAATTTCTAGATCAGAAAATTCTTCTATACCAGTATTTTCTTACAAAAATTTTTCTCTTAATGCGTAATGAATACGTGGTGTTTTTTTAGCACTTTTTAACAAAGTTGAAAAGTACTTATACATTCGTTTTGCCTGTCAGCCTATCCACGCTTTAACTCCCATAACTGTACTCGGTTTTCATGCAATTGACAAGTCTTGTTTAAGGTCACCAAAGCATGTTTTGTATTGAATATAAAGTATGTACGATTAATGGTTCATTTACAGGGATGCTCTTCTGTGAAATTACAGAGAATCTTCGGGTAATCCAGTATCTTAAGTGTAATGTAAAATTACAAAGATTAGAAAAACCAAGATTCTGTTAAATAATAAAGAAGTTATTCGGTAAATTTAGAATAGACTGTAAATTAGAAATGTGTTTTGGAATAGACTGTAACACCAACGATCTAAAAATTTCTTTTTAATAATAATTAGCTTTTTAAATTAATGGATCACTCAAATTTCAATGAGGTTCAAAGAATTATCAACTTTTCCAACAAATTTGAATTGTTGTATCATTAATTTCTAGCACAATTAGTTTCTAGCCGACCTGAGTTTGAACCCCTGACCTCCTGGGAGAGGAAGATCATCGTAGTACTGAGCTATAGAACCAATTGCTCTAGAGTACAAAGTATGTATTTTATGATTCAGCAGGTAAGAATCCCCATTGATTCCGATGAGATGATTTTTCCCTTTCTAAATTATTCTAAGTAAAAAAAAAAAGTTTTAAAGCTGGATTTGCCTTTTTAATATTTCAAAAGAATATTAAAAGTGTGTATTTTGAATTCCAAAATTTAACAAAAATAAAAATATCTTTAAATGAAGATATAGGACTAGTCCTATAGACCCTACAGGTAATTAGATATAAGATAAAAGAAAGGTGTGTAAAATAATGACAAAGAAACTCATTCGGATGCATTTAACCGTGAACTAGTGTAAATTTAAAGAGTCTCGCTTTTTTTCTATTTTGACAGAAATTTTTAACAATGTGGTATCGTTTTGATTGGGAGTATTGGAGCAGATCTAGGTTGTAAACAGGTTTCAGAATGTTTAAAGATAGAAAACCAACGAATTATAGATGCACAAATAATGCATGAAAAAGTAACAAACAGCTGTTTCGAATCTACTCTCGAGATTCTTCATCAGTGCAAAACTCAGAGAGCTAGAAAAAGCAAAACTGAGCAAAGAGACAGAGAAACGGAGGCTTATATATCCGCTACGGGAACGATCCCGCCAAAAGAAAAGCAACCAATGAGAAGAAAGCAGCCTGAACAACTGGGTGGACTTTTGCTCTGATGAAGAATCTCGATAGTAGATTCGAAACAGCTATTTGCTACCTTTTCATACATTATTTGTGCATTTATAATCGTTGTGTTTCTATCTTTAAACATTTTTGCACAAAGGCTTTATTTGCTATTTCAAGGCTTCAGAATGAAAAAAATTAAAAAAAAAATTGAAATTTTAATTAAAAAAAAAAAAAAAAAAAAAAAAAAAAAAAAAAAAAAAAGCACATTTATGGAAATAAACAAGTAAATACTGCCATTTTAAACACTTTATTTAAACTTATTTACACGAATAAATTTCTAGGAGCACAATGAAAGAATTTAAAATATTTATAATAAAAAAATTTACAAAACACAGATATTTCGCTCAAATCCATATATATATATATATATATATATATATATATATATATATATATATATATATATATATATCACAGTTCTATAATTTTTAATGTGCATAATGTTTTATATACAAATGTTATGAAGTCTTAAAATAAATATGAACATGTACAATGCAAACGCTTTTCTTGAATAAATAAAATTTTGAGCAAACGAACTGTTTTAAAAGACAAATAAGTTAGTAATTAAATGAAATAAAACAGAATTTAAAGATTACATGTAAAATAAAAGCGATTTCTAGTGCACAAATATTAGAACAAAATGAAATCGAAATCTTTTTTATTATAACATGTAATTTTTAAAACTAAGTAGAACCAATACAAAACTTCTCTTGGATAATGAGCATTTAAACGAATTAAATAACAAAAACATTTAAAAAAATTACAAAAAAATTTACAAAGTATATAATAGCGAAGGAAATTTGAATAAAAATTTTTAAATGAATTTTGAAGGAAAAAGAGTAGTATGCTTGAATTAATTATTTTGCGAAATAAATACAAATATATATGTAAGATGTAATACATAATTTTTTAACACAACTGTAACCTAAAAAATTTAAAATTTTGAAATTTATGAAATTTTTTTATCCTTATCAAACAATCATAATGAAGAAAATGATAGTAGATATTTTTAACACAATTGTAATCTAACAAATTTAAATTTTGAAATTCATGAAGAAATTTATCTTGTTCAACAATCATAATGAAGAAAATTATAATAGTAGTTATTTTTAACACAACTACAATCTAATAAGTTTAAAATTTGAATCTCATACAGAAATTTTAAACAAACAGTGATAACGAAGAAAATGATAATTGGTATTAATTTATCAAGTTTTAATAATCGCGACTCATAATTTTTACATTTCAAAGAATACCAAAATATTACACAACTTTTTTACAGCAGTATAAAGAACATCTTATGTAGTCAAAAATGGAAAACTAAGGTTAAAATCATTTAAAGTACCTTTTACAATTCCATCATCAAATAATTTTCTACTTATAGACACAAAATATTTATTAAAATATTCTGTAATAAGGGAACATGAAATTAAAAATATCCTTAAATCAAGAGATACTCTTACAGTGTAACAAAGACACGACAACGAAGCAGCCAACCAATGAGAACAGGCGAAAAATATGGTATTTAATGAATGCATTTCACGGCTGAATGCTAGCAAAAATTGCACACGCATTGGTTAATTTTTCCTATTGTGATGATTTTGATTTTCTTGATTGATTTACAATCGATCTTCAAAATCCATCCGTAGTACCATTAAAAAAATGTAGTAAATTGGGTAATTAAATCTTTCCGTAGGATTTGTCCATATGTACATTGCAAGTCGCGCGCGTGCTCAGAAGATTTTGCATGGTGTAGCTCTCATTGAAGAAAGGAATTTTGAAATAATCCAATTATTGCATTATTTTTGTAGTTCAAAACAACTAAAATCAATGACTATATTTCTTTATCCTTTCAAAGCATGGTTTTCATAACAGAAATACCTGTGTTCACACAGATAAAATTTAAAGTACTCTCCAGATTAAACTTTAATTTTTTTCTATTATAGTATGAATGGAGATTTTAAATATTCGCAATATATTTGAAAACATCGATGGTCCCTGGCAACGCCGGGACGTATAATCAGCTAGTATATTATACATGATCTGAATGAATTGATTACATTTAAAATAAAATATATGCAACGCGAATTATGACGATAGGAACAACATTTCTCGATTTGTCACTTGCCACTATAGCTAACATAAAAGTACCAATATAGTTTCATAAATACCAAGAATCGGAAGCGTTGTACATTTCTCGTAACATAAAGCTCCATTAAGGGGAGAAAGATTCTTCAAAATTTGTCAAAATGCCGTTAAAATAAAGATGAAATCCAGTTTATTTGTAAATATTGTGTCACTTCACATTTGTCCATACAGTAATTATATCGCAAGATATTGCTAATTTTGTTAATACAACTAGCAAAATTATCCTCACAAATGAAAACTTTAAACGGCTTATGTCTTCATGTTCATATTTTCATCACTTTCATGTTTTCGAAATGATAAGGCTTTTTTTTTTTTTTTGTATTTTAGATAGAGATTTAAAATTTGTTGTACCTAATTTTTATTATATACGTAATAAATAAGGCTATGTATATATATACCTTTACCTTTTTATAATATTCCTTCAGGTTTTTTTTCTCTTAATTTTTTTTTAAATAAAAGTATTTGAAGATCTGTTAAGTGTGATCATTTTACGCAACATTTATCAGTAAAAAATATATATTGTATTAAATATCAGATGTATTTTAAAATCCATACGCAGTCTTGTGTAATGTACATTTAAATATATATATATATATATATCATCTAAATCTATCATAATACATCTGTAAAAAATGACGGGGGTGGGGGGCAATATTAATATTTAAAAAGGTAGTAGAGATTAAGTAAATAAGTATCAATATTTTTTACCTTTTTTTAAAAAAAGATTAATAATAATGTGCGGTTACTTTTTTCTTCAAAATGCACGTTTTTGCTTCTTTATATATGTATGGATAATATGCAATGGTTATTTTATTTTATATTAAAAAAACCTGAGAGGGGGAGAGGCATTTGCTAAATTGCAAAACATTTTATACAGGATGTTCAACTGATACTAATGTATGGATAATTGTATAGTTACATCAATTAATTCTATTAATATAATTTTATTAACTTTCAGGATTAACTTGTACCTAACTTTTAGCTAATTGTATATCTAAAATACTATTTCTAAGTGTATAAAATGCATACATTAATTATCTAATTTTGTTTTCTTATTTCATCTTATAATAAGATATTGAGTTTAGGTAGTCAATTAAATAATTTTGTTTTACATTTTATAGGGAAAACTATGGTGTATGGAACATTTTTTTCCTGTTAATTTTTTATTATTGTTATTATTTTCACCTTTTATTTTTCTATCCATATTGGTAGTTCTGTTGTGTCTTGCTTTTGATTTTTTTTTTCTTCATTTGATTCGACTTTAGTCCCTAATTCGTATTACTTTGCTTTTTCATGGTTAAGGGGTTACTTCAGTCAAATGGAAAGACCCATTCGCTAATGCTAGTCCTATGAAAGAAATTTATATAGATATCTTGGTTGAATTTCCATATTTTTAAATGATTTTTTTTTTTTTTGCATTGGATAGCTGAGATTGATCTGAATGCAGGCCGTTTTTTACTTTTTCGATTTTGGTGGCAGATATTTTTTAGGAGGATGCTTTCGCTTTCCAAACAGGTTCTGAAAATGAAAATGTTCTCGTAAAAAATATCTGTAAATAAAATCTAAAAAGTAAAAAATGGCCTGCATTCAGATCAACCTCAGCTATCCAATGAAAAAAGAATCATTTAAAAATATTAAAATGCAACCGAGATATCTTTATAAATTTATTCCATAGGATTAGCATTAGCGAACGAGTCTTTTCATTTGACTGAAGTAGGCCCTTAATATGAAGATGAAACCACACACGTCATTTGTTGCTCCAAAGTATTTGGGGCTAGAAGATTCTGCTTGGTTTCTGCTAATTTCATTTGTATACATTTTTTTCCCTGTTTCCATGTTGTAATTTTCTATTAAATTCAAAGGTTCATATATTGTAATACAAGTAATGATTATACATACATATTATATACATATTAAATAAGATAGTCAGTCCACCATTTGAACCATATTTTTAAAAGTATACAACATTATTGCAAAGGTAAACTGTCCCCTAAGTGCACATTAGTAAATCCTCAAAAAAGTTTTTTTTTTTTACTTTCTTGAGAAGATGAACTTTTCGAAAAATTCATACAACTCTCCTTGTGGAGAATATCTGTATTTCTTCTTTTGTGAAGTCATAAAATACAAAAAACGACTATAGTCAACTTCTTTGTAAATAATATCACATGTATCAACTATAGACATTATGTCTGAAGCATCATAAGAAAAAATACGGAGTTCTGCTGTTGCTGATTTTTTATAACATGTGACTTTGTGAATGTAGCCTCGATCCATCAATGTCCTAAAAAATACCCATAGTTTATCCGCTTCTGTTAATCCTTTTTCATCTTCGTCCATACAGCAGTGTGTCTTTATAGTTGATTGGAACTCTTTTTGCTGCTTTATGGAATTTGATGACATTTCGAGAAAAAGTTTTTTGGATTTCGATGGTAGTTCATTACCTACAATAAATAAATAAATAAAAATTTTAAAAAATGAGCATTTAAGGATCAAATAAAGATAATAATTTCTATTCAAATCGTGATCAAGTTCATTCACTCACAGAGCATAGCAAAGTAATAATGATGATAATGATAATAAAAATAATATTTGTGTTAATATTTTTAAACTGATTGCGAGTGAAGGGGGTACATTGGGATATTCTCCCAATATCCATGGGGAAAAAATATCAAAAAAATTCTGGAAGATGATGCCACTATTGCCTATTACAACATGTGTTGAGAAGTCACAATACTAATAGTCATAAGAACTATTCGCATTCTAGGTAACCGAGTGTGTATTTGATGCTCAAAAGCAACTTTTCAAAGTCAATTTATGATGAGATTGTTTTTAAATTATTGTAAGAAAGTTTTAAAAATGTGAATGTACATAAATAAGGCTATTTTTAAATTCAAAAATATATCCTTCCTCCAATATTTAGGTCTATTTTTTTTTAATTGGTCCTTAGAGGCACATAGGGACAGTCTGAATGTGCCTCAGCATCTACTGACATATAAGACGCCGAAAATTTTACTTTCCATTTTGCCATTTATCATTAAATATTAACTAGTGAGCATGATTAGGCTTAATAATTTATGTCTTTTTTTTTTTTCCTTCCTTCTTTATGGAAAAAACTTGGCCTGTAAAATAATGACAATCTAACTTTCCTTCTGAAATGATATTAAGACTCCTGCCTTCCTTTTTTTTATTCAAAAGTTTGTTAAAATACAAAGAAAATATGGCAGCTATTTGGTTTTTACTAAAATCTGATAGATATGTAATATTTAAAAGAAGGATTAAATGCATGGAAAGTAAGAATTATATTGGTAAAAAACAATATACAATACCTGAATTTAAGATTTTATCCTTTTCCTCAAGAGACATTCCATGTCTTTCATCGCTGCTTTTTGCACCCTCTTCCTGTAAAATTAAAAATAAATAAATATATAGGTAATAAAGAAATAATAAAAAAATCCAATAAACACAGTACACAGTAGAAACGAAACTACAGTCGACTCTCGTTATTCCGAACTCGTCGGGATCACAAGAAATGTTCTAATTATCCGAAGTTCGAATTATGGAAAATATGAAATGAAAACATGCTCAATGTGGTACTATTAAAAATAATTAATGTTTTAGCGTTTTTTAAATTTATTTCGTCTGTTATGATTAGAATATGGCTTAATATTAAATTAGAATGGATAAATACATAAACTAATTAAAAGATTAGAAACAAGCACGATTTAAGAAAAATTTAAAGCGCCACTGATGGTATAGGGTAAAATTGGGAAATTTCATTATCAGCCACTGGCCACTTTGTTTAAACTTCAAGTGGCCACTTTTTTATTTAAAATTATTAAGCAGTAAAATTTCTATAAGTAACTATCTAAAACTGAACAGCCCAAGTAAATATGTTCATATTAATATATTGAAACCTAAAAAAAGTAGAATATCTGATGAAATATAAATAAATTGTATTCTCTCCTTGTAAAAAAAGTGGCCACAAGGTGGCCACTGATAGACAACTTTTCACTGGCCACTTTTTCTCATGTACTGGCCCTGTGGCCGGTGGCTAGTGCTAATTTTGCCCTTTAACTGATGGACAGACAGAGTTCTAGAAAAGTGGATATCAATTGCATTGATTTATAGGTACACTCGTACGGAGCAATTTTCACAAAATTCAAAGAAAGAAAGTTGTTCAAATGATCTGAAATCCGTAAGAAAGAAAAAAAAATGAATAACATGAATTTTTGTTTGTTCGAATTAAACGAAGTCAAGAGAAAATGAGTTCGAATAAATGAAAACTTTTAGCGTTATTCTGCCATTGAAAATTTGGGGACTTCATGTTTACTTCGAATTAAGCGAAGATTCGAATTATCCGATTTCGAAATAACGAGAGTCGACTGGGTATGAATGTTAACCAATTGTCAGTTCTGGTAATTTTATAGAGTCACTTCATTAATTGAAATGCAACTATTTTAAATATAGAATTTGGAGCAAAATAAATTGCACTGCGTTATTAGAGTCGTTTTTTGTTAAAAAATCGTTTTTTTATTCTTTTTAGGAATGTATTTTATGGTTCTTTTATTTTTATTTTCAAAAGTCTATATGGAATCGCATTCGCTAATTTAAAACCACAATGCTGCTGTGCGTGAACGTAGACGTCGTTTATGAAAAAATTACTAAACAATTAAATGAACAAAAAAATATTTAAATCAAATAAAGGGAGCACTTTGAAAATGCATTTTAAAAATTTGCATGTTAAAAAGGAATCACTAGGGGAAATTTTCTTACATTATATGGTCAATGATGACCCATTTTAGATGTTTTGTTAAGTGTCTAGAAAAATACTAGAGAAATAATTTTGAAACGTCGGGAATGTAAGCAAAATGATAAATATCATATATTTCTGTGAAGATTTTTTCCCCCAAAAGCTCATAAGAGCGCGTAAACAAATTGAAAAAAAAAAAACTTTTAGATTATCCTGTAAAAACTGTCTCAAAACCGTTAAAACTGTAGTATGTGATTAAGAGGTTCCTTGTAATAAATTGTGTGCAATTTTGCGAGGATAAAACACATACTCATAGAGAAATTAAGGTTTTTATAAAAACAATCCCAATTTTCAGAATTTGTTTTTTTTTTTTTTTTTTTTTTTTAAATAGCTTTTAGAATTTTTTACATAAAAGAATGTTCTTTTTAGAAACCATTACTCATGGCATAGTACACAATAATCTGTAGTCAAATAATAATAATAATAATAATTAAAAAAAAAAAAAAAAAAAAAAAAAAAAAAAAAAAAACGAAAATTTGGATGAAATATGAGCAGGTTCACTAAATAATGTTCGATTGCGAATGCAATCAAAATATAATAGGCATAATGTATTAGCTAAATGTATCAAGCAACTTTTGTAAAAATTCTCAAAGACATAGTTTGGAAATTTTGAAAGTGATTGTTGACAGAATAAGCTCAAAATCCATGGTTAAAAAGAAAAAAAAATGTGCAGTGAAACATTATTTAGAGAACCTACTCATTGTAATCCATTTTTTTAATTATTATTATTTAATTCTCATTGCAGATTATTATGAATAACGTTATTCGTCCTGCTTCCTGAAAAGAACATTCTTTTTATATTAAGAGCTCTGCAAATAATAGTAGTAATAAAAAAAATTATGAAATTTGTGATTTTTTTATCTGCCTATTTTGAACTTAATTTATCTGCGAGTATACATGCTATACTCAAAAAATTAACAAAATTTATTGCGATAAGCCTTATAATCGTGTGCTCCAATATTTCAACGTTTTTGCGCCAGCAGTTTTTACAGGGTAATCCCAAAGATATTAATTTTTCTACAATTTCTTCACGGTCCCCTATAGGGATTCGAGAAACAAATCTTCGCTGAAATATATGACGCGAAGATTTGTTTCTCGAAACTCCATAGGGGACCGTCAATAAACTGAAGAAAACTACTGTCGCAAAAACGTTGAAATTCTCGCATCCTGAAGTACAGTGTCTGGTGAAAATCGCATATATCTGAAATATTTTAGAATGTAACCAAAATATTACATTATTCTAGACGGAGACGGCTCTGCCATTGAATTCATTGTTTGAAAGTGTAAACAATAAGCATTGATTACAGAATCTAGAAATATGTTTTATGAAATGAGTTAAAAATATATTCCTGGATGAATACAATGAATTTAGAATAATTTTCGTTCATTCCTAATGTATCGAATATTACATCATGAATCTTTTTACTTCTGTGATTCGCAAAATTTATCTTTCAAAAATAAGTCTGTCGTAGTCTAAATTGCATCATAAATATCTAAAAACACACAATATTTCTATTCATTCGGGCAATAAGCTCGATCATAACGCTCTCTGGTGGAAATGTAATTTTTTGAATACAGCTTCACCTGTTGTATCCCACACAGGGCCGGACTAAGGCAGTGGGAGACCCCCTTAAATCTTCAAAAAATTTCGCAAATTATACTGAAGCGATTAAAACTAAAATTCATACCGATGTAATATACATAAATCTTGAATTAAGTACTATTCACATCTATATGCATAATACTTGAAGAAAGATAATTAAAAAAAAAACAACTATAGAATGCATTTTTTCCCGGTTATTGGAATATGAGGATAAATGTGAGCCGTGAAAATGTAAATACATTAACTATTAGTTTTTTCATGATGGAATTAATACTGTATTAAATTGTACTTTAAGTGGGCATGGAGCACGAAAACAGGGGGGTAGGAGAAAAAAGCCCCTTAAAATTGAAAAAAAAAAGGGGAGTTTTGGTCACTTTTGGCCATTTTTTATCATTTGGCAGTCTTTTAACGAAAACTTATGTCTGTACTAGGTACCCCTCCTCAAGCCGGGGGACTAGTGCAATTGCCCCGCATACCCTTGCGTTAGCCAGGCCCTGATTCCACACTACATACTTCTACACATTGTACCAGAAGTTTCAGGCTATTCTCTCGCGTGCTTTTCTTGATATTTAAAAAACGTCTAAAACCGCAAGTGTCTGGTCATCATTATAATATATTTAACTTACGTTCTACTTACTTAAAATTATTACACTTATACATTAAACACGTTATACTTTGATTGCATTCGCGCATGCACAGTGAAAATATAGAATATGCTTATTTTTCATCCATTTTTTATTTTCTTTTAATTCTGATTGCAATATATTATGTCTAGGTTGTTTGTTATGCTTCCTGAAAAAGAACTCTGTGATTCCGTCATTTGATGGGATTTCAATTAATAGTTTACCGGATGTTAAAAGAATTAAATTACACAATGCCTGTTAAATTTCAAAATAGTTTAATAATAAAAAAGTATCTTCTTTGAAAATGCTTTTAAACAGGGGTGATTATGGGTTCATGAAAAAATACCTGAAATTTTAGCGAGGAAACGTCTATGTATGGGAACAAGGGGGGGGGGGGAGGACAACATAATTTATTACAGGAAGGCCAAATTACATATGTATGAACTGTAATTATGTTTAGCAATCATATAAAATTGATATTTTAATTTTATTTTGGGAATTGAGCTATCAGACAAACTGGAATTTTGGCACTGTAAATTTAAAAAATATCCGAATTCAGGTATATATAGCCTGTACACACACACTCACCCCAGATTTAAATTTAAAAGAAATAAGAAAAGAAAAAGTAAAAAAAAAAAAAGAATGGAGAATATTTACCAACACCCATCCTTCAGTAGCACTGTTTCTGTAGAAATGACCTTTAAAAGTATGCATGTATAATGATATCCTTCCATGTCCGTTACAGTGGTTGATTCCGTTTTCCGTCACATTATTCTTTTTATAATACATGCAGCTTTTGTAGTTAACAACTTTGCGAATTTCTTCAGCTGCACGTTTTATTGCATGTATGCCAGGTCTTGTGAAACACATTACGGTTCCAACGGTATTTTTCATGGCGGCAGTAGATGCCTTTATCCTTATCAGAGTTCCGTTTTCCAGTAACACTTGAACTTTGGTCCATATTTCGTCAATCCACTGTAAACCGGCGGTGTAGTTGGTCAAAATCCACTTGCCACATCTGCTGTATTCGTCGTCGCTTTCAATGACCATTCTTTCCAGTGGCATGCACACGTAGTTTTTATCTTTGACTCTAGATGGTAATTCGACTCTAGATGGTAATTCGACTCTAGATGGTAATTCAGGCATGCTTTCTAAACAATCCAAAGAAAAAATAATGATAATGTAACATTGCAAAAAAGATTTTTCAAATAAAAATTTCTGATAAAAATACAATGTAAATATAATTCCCACTGTTTGACTTGATATATATATATATATATATATATATACCTATACAGTAAAACCTCCATAACGGACACTCTCGAATAGCGGACACCTCTATTTAACGGACAGTTTTCCCATCCCCACTCCCAAAACTTAAATTTTTGTATATTTAATCTCTGAATAACGGACATTCCGAATAGCGGACACTTTATTCGGCGATAAAGGATGAAAAAGTAATTTTTAAACAGATAAAAAAAAAAAATGAAAAAAGTAAAAAAAAAGCCTCTGAATTTATCAGAACAACGTGTCACAAATCTTGTGATCACAGTTAAATGTAGATAAAGAGCTGGATTGAAATGTCATCCAAGAACATTTTGAGATTTTATGTTTTTAAAGATCAAAAAGTGCAATCCCTCCCTCCTCGTCCGGAACTCTACAATGTCCTATAACATCATACAAAAAAAAAAAAACAAATTACATGTAATCGCAAGCAAAAATAAACTTTTGTGACAGATTTTTTTTTTAGAATAATATACCGGGTGTCTCAAAAATAACTGATCGATTTTAAAATTCAATAACTTGCAAACGGTGACAGCTATTTAAAAAATTTTTGCAGGAGGGTTATGTATGTCAGGAGTTTTTTTACCGTAATTTTTTATTACGGTATTATTACCGATTGAAGGCCAAGTGATCAGTGCTGAGGGAAGCGTCGACCTGGCCTTCAATCGCCGTCAGCGCCACCTATTGTTTGAGATGCGAACTAAAATAAAAAATTACTGTAAAAAAACTCCTGACATTATACATAACCCTCCTGCAAAAAAAAAATAAATAAATAAATAGCTGTCACCGTTTGCAAGTTATTGAATTTTAAAATCCATCAGTCATTTTTGGGACACCCGGTAATAAACAGTGGATAAAAGTGTGCACAATTTTATTTCAATTTTATTGCTTAAAAAATAATTTTAATTTCTGATTAATTATATAATAGAGGTTTTAGGACACATAAAAGTAAATTAATAAAACATTAATCTTTTCTTAGCGGATTTTGAATCTCTGAGGTTTTCCCAATAGCGGACACCTCCGAATAGCGGACAATTTCTGAGTTCCCTAGGTGTCCGTTATTTAGAGGTTTTACTGTATATATATATATATATATATATATATATATATATATATATATATATATATATATATTATGCTCTGAACTCGACATATAACAGAAGATCTGACTTCCTATTCCACAACAACATTATCTCCCACGGTTAGCGTGGAAAAATACAGTGACGGTGATTTTGGTTAGTTGCAGAAAGCGTTCTTTCTCCCATTGCCTACTATGCTAAAATAGCTAATATGCTTTAATAGTACAGGGTTACTCATGTGAAAAATGAAATTTCCTGACATTTCCAGGTGTATTTCAAGAAAATTTTGGTCTAGCGGTGTAGCGCGTAATCAGGGCCTGACTAAGGCAGGGGCATGCGGGGCAATTGCCCCGGGCCCCCTGGCTTAAGGGGGCCCCCCAAGGACAGATATAAGTTTTTCGTTAAAGGAGTATCAAATGATAAAAAATGGTCAAAAGTGACCAAAATTCCTTTTTTTTTTTTTTTTTTTTTTTTTTTTAAGGGTTTCTCTTCTCTTATCTCATTTTTTTCCGTACCCATTGCCTCCTTAAGGCCTCACATTTATCCTCATATTCATGTAATCGTAAAAAAAAAAAAAAACCCTGGTATTCTATAATTTCTTAAAGCTGCTTTTCTTTTGCTATTATGTATATAGATGTGAATAGTACTTGGTACGATATTTATGTACACATACAATAGATATGAATTTCAATTTTAGTCACTTCAGTATAATTTACGAAAAAATTTAAGATAGAAGGGGGCCCCCTAATAATGTTTGCCCCAGGGCCCCCTACTGTCTAAGTCGGGCCCTGCGCGTAATGGATATGCTGGAGGTAAAAAAATTTTATTTTATTTAAAAAAGACTAAAATTTCTTGAATACAGTTGCTAATAATCTCTGAGCTAAAGCTCTTTATCACAATTCCCCCTGCCCCCAATTTAAAAACAATGCTTTGAGGTTTACGATTGGAAACGCTCTCTTTAATAATTTATGATTGCAAACTTTCATATAAAAAATCCTACAAACTACAAACTTGCAACAAAATATTTGTACACTGAATTCACAAACATTCATTTTGTTAACTATATCCCAAAATCATTGTCTAGCTATAATTTATTTTCAATAGGAGTCAGAAAGGAAGGGGAAACAGAGTGGGACGATAGAGTCTTGTGATAATTACTTATTGTTACATGAAAATAACTGCTGGAAAAAGTTTTAAAATCTGTAACAATGAGTATAAAAATATAACATGTAAAAGATAAAAAAGGGTACATGTTTTTTTTTTTCTATTTTTAAATATGCATTTTGCCAAATCATGGAAGATTCTCACTTCTAACTGCATAACGATCAAACTCTCTTAGGGATCACAATGTATATCAAATTCCCTGACTTTTCCAGGTTTTAGAAAAAAATATTGAAATTCCCTGACTTTTCCCTGATTATTTGGCTAATTTCGCAATTTCATGACTTTTCCAGGTTCTCCAGGTTTTCCAGGTTGTGTAGCAACCCTGTAGTAGTTGGATTTTATTCAAATTTCTTTTAAGTTTATGGATATAATAATTAATAAGATATCATGGTGAGCAGTTGTTCTGCATAATGGTTGTAAAAATTGTTGGAATAAAGGAGAAAATATACAACTTCATAGATAAAATGTTTTTTCCCCTCTATACACAAGTTTAATAGACACAAGCGTGTAATACTGCTTTGTGAATGATAATTTTTTATTTTAATTTCAAACATCCTTTTTTGCCTATACACAAGAGTCGTAATGAGAGACCCACTTAATGCAGACTTGTCGCGAACCCCATAAAATTTATGAAGGATTCACACTCATAAGAAATTAAAAAAAAATAGACATTTTAATGTCTATTTTTTTTAATTCCTTAAATTAAAAATCCTTAAATTTCAAATAATTCCTTAAATTAAAATTCCTTCCCTTTTTAATTCCTTTCATTTTAATGTCTATTTTTCTTTTACACCCTGTAAATGTAGTATGTTCTAATTTCTAATTTATATTTGGTGTGAAAATACACTCACTTCCAAAAGTTAAGCACGGAGAGGAAAATGCTGATTTCCTGAAGCCAATCAGAGTTCAGAGAATGTAAATCGCTGCAGAGGAAGATGGAAGTATGCAAATATGTTAGGTAACAGCTAATCGCGCTTTCATGTCCAGAAATATACAAAAAAGGCAGTCTTATGAGAAGCCAGCTTTATGAAGGGTTACAGAAGTTGATTGTAAATGCTGATAGAAGGTATTCAAAACTATTGTACAATTTGTTTTGAAAACATACGTGTTTCTATGACTTCCAGAAGCCGAATGGAAGATTCTAAGTGCTGGCGTGCTGTGGGGCGCATTGAAGCAGGGCAGTCGATCACAGATGTTGCTCTTTTCTTCGGCGTTTATCATTCTGAAATTTCACGTTTATGGAAACAACTCCAAACCACACAGACAGTTGTCCAAAGGCCCGTAGTCGGTCGCCCAAGGATTACAACCGCCCCAGAGGATCTATTGCTATTTTACCCCATCGGAATCGTAGAGCGACCTTCACATCTATGGTTACATCTATGGTGTGACATCTATGGTTACAGCGTCCATTGGTAAGGCGATATCTGCAGCTACTGTACTCCAAATATTACATATGAGTTGACTGTACGCCCGGGTACCTCGAGTTTGTTTTCCTTTATCCGTCGAATCAAGAGGGGCAAAATGGTGCCGGGAACATGTCAATTGGACTGTGTCTGATTGGGGCAATGTCATGCTTACTGATGAGTCAAGATTTGCTCTACAGCCAGATAACAAGTTTATAAGGATATGGCATGAACAAGGAACACGCAATTAGCCCCAAAACATCACCGAACATCGCGCATTCCGAGGCGGAAGCATTATGGTGTGGGTAGGGATTTCATTAGGATTCCGCACAGACCTGCACATCTTTAAACTGGGTTCTGTGTCTGCTGTCCGGTATCAAGATGAAGTCCTAAAACCCATTGTGAGATTGTACACTGCAGCAGTTGGCCCTGCTTTTGTTTTAATGGACGATAACACACGTCCCCATAGAGCTGGCATCGTCGATGACTACCTGGAAAGTGAAGAGATTGCGCGTATGGCGTGGCCAGCATATTCGCCCGACCGTAATCCCATTGCTCCCACCTCCTCCAGCCACTCTTATTGGGCTGGAAACTACTGTACAAGAAGAATTGCGATTGCTTTAGACTGCGGTGGTTGACTACCTAATTGAAAGCATGGTCACAAGGTGTAAACTTTTATACAGATGAGAGGAGTATCACATTCCCTATTAATGTCTTTTTTTTCATTTTATGCTATTTATTTTCACTTTTTATATAATTCTGTTTAAGTCTCCAGTATGTCATTATCAGATAATTTATAAAAAATTTAATATTGTTTTCATTTTTATACATAAATATTGACTTTATTTCATGCATAAATATATATGCTACTTTTCTGCCGAATTTTGTGTCAATCAAATTGGTATTTGTTGATTTTTTTGTATTTTACGTCTTCGTGTTTAACTTTTGGAAGTGAGTGCATCTATAATTAACAAAAAACTGATATCAGACATGTATGGAAAATATCGGGTATGTAAAATGTCAGAAATTTTTGATGTTGTCGAAAACATGTTTATGAATTCTATACATATATAGCAATAAACTAATTTAATAGTATGCCCTTCACCACTCTTTGGCAGAAAAGGAACGGGCTCTTGAAATATGACAACCCAGATCCAGCAGCTCTGGCAGTAGATTGATGCTGAGCTGGAACCGAACATTGCGGTTATTTTGTGAAGCAACATGGATTTGCGTTCACTCCTATTATAGGAGTCTTGCTATATAGGAGTTAATATTGACGTCACGTAATGACTACTAGTAACTGGCGGCCCCTTAAAATGATTTTTTTTTTTAAATATAAAATAAACGAAAAAATTCCCCCTATGAAATTATCATTTTTGTTATTCTCAGTCGGTAGTTACTTAAAAAGATGAAAAAATAAATAAATAAATAAACAAACAAATAAATAAATTCAACTCATAGAGGAAAAAGAAAATCTTACCAAAATAATGTCTTAAAAGAAAATCTTTCCCTGCATGCAGTGCAATTGCATCATTATCAGCTGTCTGTAACAAATAAAAAAATATACATAAAATTATGCAAATTTACGAAAAATTATGAACGATGTAAAAATGGTTCTTAAAATCAAGAGTTTTTCAAAGATACCAAAAGTCATGTTACATGGAAATTCACAAGGCAACAAAATGCATACTCATGGAAAAAAGATATATCCTCCATTGTTACTGCTGCACATCATAATATAAAAATATGACTAGTATAAACAAATCAGTAATAACACACACTAATTAATGCAATACTAAATTATGCTTCAAAGGTCATCTACATGTTGATATTTTAATAGGCTCTCTAAGATTTTTTACTTGGCCAACAAAATACTACATAAAAGCCATCTCTAATCCCCACATCAGGGAGCTGCCCATAATCTGATTGAAGTTTTTGAGAAGGGAGAAAACAAGAACATTTTGTCATGGAAGAATCGCAGATGTGCTGAGAAAATTTCGTGTGGTCTAGCAAAAATGGTCAACTGACCGCATTCGCTGATAGAAGCAAACTCAGCATTTCTAATTAACCCGGGAGAACTCGCTAGTGAGAACTTCTCCCACGGTGCCCAATTGTTTTCTTTTCCTTTACATTCACTTGATATCAACTTTTTTTTTTTTTTTTTTTTTTTTTTTTTTTTTTTTTTTTACTTTACATTCACTTGATATCACCTTTTTTTTTTTTACTTTACATTCATTTGATAACACCTTTTTTTTTTTTTTTTTTTTTTTTTTTTTTTTTTTTTTTTATTTAGTACTTTTATTCACAAAAGAGGTAAAGTAATCGATATCATATTTTGAAATTTTATTAAAATGAAAAATGTTTTAAATAAGAGTCTTAAAAAGGGTACAATGGAGAAACAAAATCTCATGCAGCGAGTTCTCCCGGGTTAAAATGATTGAAAAGTTTCATATAGAGTAAAGAGAGAACAAGATGTTCGGCCTCCAAAATAAAGTGGTAAAATAGAAAAACAAGAAAAGAAAGATGAATTGGAATTCATTATGTAGATTGAATCTCGTTGAATCTTCATCAGGAGAGAATGCGGAGCACGCTATCATCCCTCCTACGTAAAAGAAATCGACAGATTTGGTGGCAAAGGAATCTTTGTCTGAGGCGGCATAATGTTAGGCACATGTACACCACTGCACGTCTATGATGCGGATACTGTAACCCCTATGACTATAGAGATGAGGTCTTTGAAGCTTATGTGAGGCCTTTCCAGCATTGGTGCACCCACGGTGGGAGATAAGGGGACTGAAGCCCCTCCCAGACCGTAAGATTAAACTAATTATTTAAAGTATTTTGAAATTCTGAAAGTTTACTTTTAGGAAGCTTTCATTACATAAAGTAAAAAGCTACCTATTGCAGCCGTCCGGAGGAAAGCACTTCCGGGAATTTTTGGTAAATTTTCACCGATCATGACCCCCAGACCCCAAAACCGCCCTCCATTCAGATGTTGACATATATATATATATATATATATATATATATATATATATATATATATATATATCCATATATATATACATATATATATCTGATTTATGTCATGCGATAACTATCGTATTAATGAACCGATTTGAATGAAACTTGGTATGTACATAGTACATACAAATGTCTCAACCGAGTTCGTTGGCCAGCATTATACGCCATCTTGTTTCAAAATGACGGCCATTTAATTTTTTTTAAAAATTTTAAATTTAAAATTAAATGCGAAAAAATTACAAGTTGAAAAATATTTTTCTTTTATGTGTTAGAACTTAAAACATCGATTCCAGAACATTTCTTGTTTCGTCTATATCTTAAAAAATGACTAAGTTATAGCATTTTGAATTTCTAGTATGACTGACACCTTGAAACGATCTGATTTTTGTCATGCGATAACTGTCGTATTTATGAACTGATTTGATAGAAACTTGGTATGTACATAGTACATACAAATGTCTCGACCGAGTTCGTTGGCCAGCATCATACGCAATCTTGTTTCAAAATGGCGGCCATTTAATTTTTTTAAAAAAATTTTAATTAAATGCTGAAATTAAAATTGAAAATTAAGATTAAGAAAAATTAAGAAAATTAAGATTTCAATTTAAAATTAAAATTGAAAAAATTACAAGTTGAAAAATATTTTTGGTTTATGTGTTAGAACTTAAAACTACGATTCCAGAACACTTTTATTTTTGTCTGTATCTTAAAAAATGACTAAGTTATAGCACTTTGAATTTCTAGTATGGCTCATTTTAAAAGATCTGATTTTTGTCGAGTGATAACATGCGGATTTATGAATATATTTGGATGTAACTTTGTGTGTACATAGTACATAATAAGGCCTGAACCAAGTTCGTTAGCCAGTTCCATGCGCCATCTTGTTTCAAAATGGCAGCCATTCAAATTTTTAAAAAAAATTTAAAATTTAAAATTAGATGTTAAAAAGTGAAAAATTGAAAAACAGTTTTCTTTTGCGTGTTTGATCTTGATACAAAGATTCCAGAGAGTTTTTTGTTTCATCTATATCTTAAAAAAGGATGAGTTATAGCACTTAAATTTTTCAGCGTGGTTGACATTTTGAAACGGTCTGAAATTTGTCACGTGACAATATGCATATTTATAAACTGATTTGGATATAACTCCGTGTGCGCATAGTATATACCAATGTCTTGACTGAGTTCACAGGACAACTTTATCTGCCATATTGTTTCAAAATGGCGGCGATTTGAGTTTGTCAAAAATCTTTTAAATGTACTACCTTTGACAATAAAGTTCGGTGAATAGTCCTGTAAAAGTAATGTAGATGAAATATTAATAAAAATTACCATACCATCCTTCAAAATAGTCTTCTCCCATAACCATGCACCGTGCTATACAGAGAGATCCTGAGAAATTTGCAAGAAGTCTTCTTTTCGGATGGACTTCAAAAGCTTCGTCACGTTTCGTTGGATGTCAGCAATATGGTCAAATCTCAGTTTATGGTTTGGTTTTAAGCTTTTCAAGACACCAAAAAGAAATTCATGAGGGGTGGTGCAAACTGAACATCCACCATACTCGCCAGATCTCAATCCTCCAGATTTCTTACTATTTTCACCATTCAAACTCTCTTTGAAAGATATTTGACCATATTGCTGACATCCAACGAAACGTGACGAAGCTTTTGAACTCCATCCCAAAAGAAGACTTCTTGCAAATTTCTCAGGACATGTACAGTAGATCGAAGCGGTGCATAGTTAGGGGATAAGACTATTTTGAAGGATGGTATGGTAATTTTTATTAATATTTCATCTACATTAATTTTACATTCACCGGACTATTCATCGAACTTTATTGTCAAAGGTAGTATAATGATGTACAAACAAAAAATTAGAAATTGAAAAAATGGTTGTTTCTAAAGTGTTTAATGTTAATAATGAATTCCAGAATATTTTTTGCTTTGTCTTTATCTTAAAAATGCCTGAGATATAACAGTTAAAATTTCGGATATGGATGGGTGACATTTTTTAAAAAATCAATTTGCCCACGACAGCGCTCGTATATATTAATCGATTTCAAAATGAGTGTGCATGTGCTTATGAATTAAGATTTCGATCAAGCTCATTGGTTTGTTTTATCCATCATATTGCTTTAAATATACATACACTTCATGATATCGCGGAATTTGGCGGCTCTCTAAATCGCCTAAAATAAAACCAGGTTGAATAAAAAATGACTAATTTCTAAAAATTCCTATTAATATTCAGTATTGACAAAAACTAGTATTCAACTTGTATAATCGGGTTCCACTAATCTCAGTTTCGTATGTTTGAATAATATAACTTAACTTAAAATAAATAAATAAGTATATGAAAGGTACCTCTTCCTCCCGGCATTGCCGGAAGGTCTTTTATTACTTTTAATAGATTCTGCAAAATAGAAATTTTGAAAAATAGTAATTTTTTCGCTATTTTTTTGTTATTTATAAACTTTTTTATGAAATTTAAAATACTAGCATTTTTCATGTTCACCACTCAAAACAATATTTTCTTTTTATTTATCAAAGAGGTTTAAGCCTTCAGAATTAGCCCCATCGAAAATTCCCCCCCTTCACCCTCCCTTGCACCTCCCAGTCTTCGTTTTACATCAAGTTAAAAAAAAAAATGTATGTCCGGGAACGACATATCACGTTAATTTTTAATAAAATGTGGAAAAATCGGACCGAATCGTACGACATTCCGGGGCTGATTTGAAAATTAAAAACTTTTAAAATATGTTAGCCCCAATGACCTTAAGATACTTAGACTCCAAAATAGCAACCTTTTAGTAGGCCGACATGTGTGCCTTCCGTCACGTGACGGATGGCAGATTTAGCACGCCAAACCGGTTTTTCTCCCGCCGAAACTCATATTGCTATGTTTGTCTTGAATTGGACCGCACTTCTTCTTTTCTCTTTGTGAAATCTGAAAGTTGCTAATAAAGCGATCACCGCCAAAAAACAGCATCTTTTCGCCAAACATGTTGGATTCGAAACCATGCCGAGATAACAATGGGATTTGGCGTCTACGTATATGAGAAAGTCAATGGTTAGCCCCCTCCAAAGCTTAATTCTGGGTGCGCCAATGCTTTCCAGGGTGCTGTAGTCCTGGACTTCATATTTATGGACGATAATTCGAAGCTACACAAAGCTCACATTATTGATGATTTTCTTGAAGAGGATATTCACTGTATATGAATTGACCCTCGATGTATCTGGACCTCAATCCTATTGAACATGTGTGAAATGTTCTAGGGAGAGTCAAAGCATAGCGTAACCCCCCCCCCCGGCCCTAGACCCGCCAGGAGTTAAAAGACGTGCTTTCGAAAGATTGGACTTTGTTGTCACAAACATTTATTGACATCCTTGACATTCCCATAAACAGTATGAAAGCTCGTTCTGAGGCTATTTATAGCAGTGAATGGTGGTCACAGTCCATATTATACAGACTTTTCCCAGGATAAATGTTTATCTGTGATTCTTGATTTAACACTTTTCGATATATCCTGTATCTTAATTCACAATCAAAACCTTTTCTATATAGATATTTGTCCCATTGTAACATACATTTGCAGACGATTTTTTTATTTTCTGACATAAATGGATACGTGGACATCGAATAAGTAAAACCCGTCACTTTAATCTCCTAATTGTTAAAATATGCTTAGTGGTACTCGTGTGCCTATTTTTAATAGAGAAAAAGAAAGTGCTACGGATAGTTATAAAAATCACTAACTAAGCCGCAGTTTAACTAAACTGCATTTGTATACTCTATTAGAAGAAGATCAGACTTACATGCCGGCAGAATTTAATATCTATAACATAATGTATAAAATGTAAATTATTTTAGAATCTCGTAAAAATTATTATCTAAACTTTTAGTTGTATATTTGTATTTCAAAAATGACCCTTTCTTTTATTTATTTACTATTTTTATTTTTAATTATTGATAGGCAAAAGGAAATCGTATGATGAATACGATGAAATTATTGATATGATGATATGTGCTTTTTCTTAATAATTTTTTTTCAAAAATCCTTTACTTTTCCTGTCTTTTTTTAAAATTATTATTATTGATAATTAAAAGTAAAGTTATGTGATGAATATGATGAAGTTATTCATGTGATAATATTATGTGCTTTACTGGCAACATTGCAGCCAGCAGTTTTTGCCGTAAATTTAACAATTTTTCTTTTTTTTTTTTTTTACAGTGCATTGCTAAATGCATCGTCATTTATCATAATAAAAAGATGCAGTAATAAAATAAAACTATTTATTATAGTTTATTTATTAAAATAGATTTTTTTAATCCTGAATCTTTTTATTATGATAAATGACGGTGCATTTAGTGATAAATAAAATTACTTTTTAAGATTTAAACTAATGCCTCGAATTGGTATGATACAAAAAAAAAATTATGAATGTAGGCATTATCAATATAAATGTAGTTATCTACAGTTCTTTGAAATTACAATTCTGTAATTTTGTTATAGAAGCTTGGAATTTGACATTATATGATTACTTTTAAGATATAAATGCTTGAATAGAAGCCTTTCTAAAAAATTTGAAACTTCAAATGAAAAGAGCGAAAAAACCTCAGATAAATTACCATTTATTTTCAATTTTCATTCTTTTCATACTTATTTAGTCTAATGTTCTTCTAATGCAGCATAAGAATAAACTGTGGCTTAGTTAGAGTCTTTTGAATTACCCATTAGCACTTTAATTCCTCTCGTAAAAATAGGTACACAAATACCACTTAGCATATTTCAACAATTAGGAGATCAAACAAAGTGACAAGTTTTGCTGTTGTATAAACATCAACATTTTTACCCCTGATGGTTTGAGGGTGGTTTCAATTGCTTAGTTCAACAAGCGCAAAATGTTTTTACAAATTTACAAATTCATTTTTTAACAGAAACATACGAAATTGGAATGCCTGATTATGGAAGCGATTTCCAATCGAACTTAGTTTTCCATTTTATGATCATTAAATTACCTATCCAGTTTTAAGCTATTTCGATAATGCGATCACCCGGTTTTCTCCTGCTTTTCGACTGATTTTTCTGCTTTCATCGGGAAATGAGCTCAAAAACGTCAACTTTAAACTCAATAAAAGATCTGTTGTGATTTTTAAAGAAAACAGAAAACTGGGTGCAATTAGACAGTCTCTGAATAACAACACCTGCTATTTTCATGCATTTACGAACAAAAATAAATTAAACCATATGTTACAAAGTTGCCCTTTTTGATTTAAGAACACCCTTAAGAATCAGGGAGTCCTGATCGGCGAAAACAGGTTGAATTTTCCTTAAATTGATTAGACTCCGAGCAACTGCAAAGGTAGCTTGGGAGTTTTGGTGATGAAAACCACCAACAATTACATTGATTTTTAAAGAAATCTCACCTCTTCTTTAGTAGGCCATGTTTCTTCGTTAAGACCTTCTTGAAGAATATCTTTTCCTGTATTAGGATCGATTATTATGAGTCTTTTTTTAGTTGGCTGAGCTACAGGAGCAGATCCTTGAGTGCATAGAAGTTGTTGAAGTTTCGACATCATGTCGTAAGTTAGCTTTTGATGTGAATAGTAACCTACAACTTTTGAGTTGAATGACAGAAACTGGTTTTGCGCATGTTCCAGGGATGGGAACTGCAAAAAAGCAAAAAGACTGAAAATACGCGTGAACGAAAAATTGCACCATATTGTATTCACACGCGCGAATGAAAAATTGCACCACAAGTAAGGGGGTACTTTTTGTTTAATGAATAGGTGTTATCAGAAGTTTTATTCACTTTGAAAGATTTGAAACAATCAAAAAAAGATTGTGAAGCAGGAAAATCTGTTTTTGGAGCAGCAAAAAGAATAATTTGAAAGCAGGAAAGTTAGTTTTTGGAACAGAAAAATTCTACCCACAAGGCATTAACTTTCTTTTCTTGCCCCTTTGACGAAAATTGCGTTTCAAAGCGATTTTTCGACAAAATTTGCCGTTTTTTCGCGATCTTTTGACAAAATGTGCCGGTTTTTCGCGCTCTTTTGACGAAAGTTACCGTTTTATCACGATTTTTTGATAAAAATTGTAGTTTTTCGCGAATCTTGTGACAAAATTTGCCGTTTTATCGCGATCTTTGGACGAAATTTGTCGTTTTTTCGCAATTTTTTGAAGAAATTTGACTTTTTTTTTAGAGATTTTGTAACAAAATTAGCCATTTTTTCGCGAATCTTTTGACGAAATTTGCGGGAAATTATTAGTTATTTCACTATTTTTTTAGTGAAATTTCCTTTTTTGCGATTCGTTGACGAAATGCACCGTTTTTTCGCGATCTTTTGACGAAATGTTCTGTTTTTTGCAATCTTTTAAAGAAAATTAACGCTTTTTGATAAAATTTACCGTTTTTCGTGAATGTTTCGACAAAATTTTCCGTTTTATCACGATTTTTGGACAAATCTTGTCATTTTTTCTAGGAAAACCGACTTTTTTTCGAAATTTTATAACAAAATTAGCTTCATTTTCACTAATTTTTTGACGAAATTTGCCGGAAATTATTCGTTATTTCGCGATTATTTAACGAAATTTGCCTTTTTTGCGATTCTTTGACGAAAATTACGCGTCCCGCGGGACGCGTAAGCCCCATTTTTTAGCGTCCCGTCGCCGATTTTCTGTGTATTTTACGCGCTTTAGCGGATCCGCGGCATCCTTGTTACATATTTCTGAAATCCGCGGAAAAAGCGGAATTTTGGGGTGAAAAATCTGAAACTTATCAAAATAACAAAAAAGCGGAAATCCGCCAAAAAGCGGAAAATTCCCATCCCTGATGTTCCTAAAATAAATTTACATCATCTAAATTATTAAAACACATAATATCATCGTATGAATAATTTCATCATATTCATCACATATTTTTACTTTTATTTATCAATAACAATAATTTATAAAAAATAAAGACAGAAAAGGAAAAGTATTTTTGAAATAAAAATATTATTATGAAAAAACAAACATTATCATATGAATAATTTCATCATATTCATCATACGATTTCCTTTTATTTTTATACATATGAATAATTAAAATAATAATAATAAATAAGTAAAAGAAAAGGTATTTTAGAAATAGAAATATATATCTAAAAGTTTAGTATCCATTTTTATGAGATTCTAAAGTAACTTACATTTTTCCCATTATGTTATAGGTAATACATTTTGCTAGCATATAAGTCTTATGTTCTTCTTATATAATATACGAATGCAGTTTAATTAAATTGAGGCTTAGTTACTGATTTTTGAACTATCCGTAAGCACTTTAACCCTTTAATTCCTATGATATAACACGTTCTAGAAATTATGTAGTTCAGAAAATCTGATTTTACACCAGAAAAATTCAACGGCTAATTTCGTTTTATTTAAATACGGAATTTTCTGCTAATAATTAAAACAAATATTGCTGATTTAATTTTCTGTTGAGAATTAAGATATACGAATTAAATTATCGCAAACTATCTCGGGCGATCTCGAGCGGTTTGGGATCCAAAGGGTTAATTTCCTCTATTAAAAATAGGCACACAGATATTCCACTTAGAAGATTTTAACAAATAGGAGATTAAAGTGACAAGTTTTGCTAGTGTATAAACATCAACATTTGAGCAGATGATCGTTTAAGATAAGTCTGATTGGCTACAATAGGTTGAATTTTCCTTAAATTGCTATACTCCGGGTACCGGCAAAGACAGCTTGAGGTTTTTTGTAATAAAAACCGCCAAAAATTACATTGATTTTTAAAGAAATCTCACCTCATCTTCAGTAGGCGATGTTTCTTCGTCAAGACCTTCTTGAAGAATATCTTTTCCTGTATTAGGATCGATTATTCCGAGTCTTTTTTTAGTTGGCTGAGCTACAGGAGCAGATCCTTGAGTACATAGAAGTTGTTGAAGTTTCGACATCATGTCGTAAGTTAGCTTTTGATGTGAATAGTAACCTACAACTTTTGAGTTGAATGACTGAAACTGGTTTTGCACATGTTTCTAAAATAAATTTACATCATCTAAATTATTAAAACACATAATATCATCGTATGAATAATTTCATCATATTCATCACATATTTTTACTTTTATTTATCAGTAAGAATAATTTATAAAAAATAAAGACAGAAAAGGAAAAATATTTTTGAAATAAAAATATTATTATGAAAAAACAAACATTATCATATGAATAATTTCATCATATTCATCATACGATTTCCTTTTATTTTTATACATATGAATAATTATAATAATAATAATAAATAAGTAAAAGAAAAGGTATTTTTGGAATAGAAATATATATCTAAAAGTTTAGTATCAATTTTTACGAGATAAGTAACTTACATTTTTCCCATTATGTTATAGGCAATAAATTTTGCTAGCATATAAGTCTTATGTTCTTCTAATGTAGTATACGAATGCAGCATAATTAAATTGAGGGTATGTTACATGGGTTGTTAAATACCCGGGTTTTTAAGAAAAAACCCAACCCACTGTGTTTTTTCAGGGGTTTTTTTTTGGGGGGGGGCAGGGTTTTGGGGGTTTTATCAGGGTTTTTCGGGTTTTTTCAGGTTTTTTCAGGATTTGGGGGGTTAAGGGAGGTGATTCAGAATGCTTGAAAAAAAGTACTTATTACTAAATTTAAAGAAGCTAATTGATTACAAATATATATATAAATCAATGACAGTGTCATGTTCTGAGTAAACACCTGCGACAGATTGGAATTTCTGTTATTTCTCTATCTGAATATTTTATGTATTGTACTGGCTGTGTACTGGAATTTTCAAGATGACATTCTTTCTTTGTTGAAGGGAGAATTGGCAGGTGTCATGTGCAGGTGGTGATGTGAGAAAGAGGAGATTACCGAGAGGCGTGTTCATCCGTCAGCGATGTAGGTGAATTATGGGCAAACAAGGAACATGTCACGAATCAAGAAAGCAATATGGAATGCGTCCAATGAAGAAGCTCCACAGGGGGTTGACATTGGGGAAATGCAGTGATTTTGAGAAGGGCAAGTCTCGTCTGAGATTTGGTAGTTCGTATCTGGGGTTCGTACCTAGAGGTGTGTAGAACAGGTCCTAGTGCAGAGTGCGTAGGCTGAGTTGTATCTGGAGAGCAAGGGACACAGACGTCCTGGTGTTGTGCTCTAGGCCGGATAGCATAGGCCGAATATCCATATGTTGGGAGATTCGAAATTGATCTCCAGTAAAGTGAATCTAACGTGCATTGAGTGTGAGGGAGAAGGTGTAATCTGAACAGTACACAGCCAACTTTTACGATATTTAATTTAAATGTTGAACCGGATCATCTATATCCGAGTTGTAATTGTATATAATTGTAAATAGTGTATTTCTTGCGTACATATAGTATAAATAAACTGTTAGTTCAGTTAATTGACAGCGTCATTGTTCATTTACACAATCCTCACAGTGGGTGATCGATATTTTATTTTTATTTTATTTTATTTTATTGTATTGAAATGCACACTACAGAATAACCCATTTACAGTGTTGCAAGAACATCAAGAGACACAAGACTACAGAAATATATACACATATATATAAAACACAAATAATTACAATAATATAATTACATGTAATAAAACATGAATAAAACAAAAATTAAGAGATTAAAAGTTCAGAACATTTATCCTTGAAGACATGAAATGACATATCAAAAATATCAAGATGCACAGAGAGTTCATTAAATATTTTGTAAAATTTATACAAAGAGAAATTACTAATGTAATTATATTTGAGAAATGGTGAGGGAAAGAATTGGTTGGACCTGAGGGATCTATTTGGTACATTGAACTTAATAGAATTAAGAATTTCACTACAGTCAATCATGTTATTTATAATCTTGTAAAAAAATAAAACACAAAAAAGATCCCGTCTAGATTTTAAACTTGGAATGCCAAAAATGCCGAGTAAATAGGAAGCAGAAACATCATAGGAAAAAGTAAGATCACTTTTGAGCAATAAGTAACGAGTGAATTTAGACTGCACCTGCTCAAGAATTTTAATTTTATTAAAATAATAAGGATCCCAAATGAGACTGCAATATTCAAGCTTAGGACGTATCAGAGCAAAATCACCTAATAATAATTACCACGGACTTTCTTCAAAGTTGTGCGGGCTGAGAGGAACGTCCGACAGACAGTAATCAAAATTATGCTTTGCTTTTAGATAAATTGATTAGTAATAATTTATAAAGTATTTTTTTATTATTACTAAATAATATAATAAGCCATGTACCACAACCATGTAGCGCAATTTTTAAATTGCGATTCTAAGCATATCTGGTATTTTGTTATGAGTTTCTATTGTATAACATAGAAAAGATTACGCATCAAAATATTTTTTTAATGGGAAAAAATTTGTTTGTGTTACTTACACATGCCACAGAGATTAACAACAATTATTTCTTTTAAAAATTGTGATGGTATAATTAGGACATTTCTTTTCTTTGGGGTGAGGGGTGGTGGTTATAAACTTTATGAGTGGTGTACTGTTATTAGGTAATATATTACAATATATTATATACGCAATATAAATACATTATATATGTAATTTAAAGTTGAAATTTTGAAAAAAAACCCACTTGGGTTTTTTCCACGGTTTTTTCAGAAAAAATCCACCCGGGTTTTTTGGGCTGGGCAAAATCATAACAACCCTGTATGCTACTGATTTTTGAACTATCCGTAAGCACTTTAATTTCCTCTATTAAAAATAGGCACACCGATATTCCACTTAGAAGATTTTAACAAATAGGAGATTAAAGTGACAAGTTTTGCTAGTGTATAAACATCAACATTTGAGCAGATGATCGTTTAAGATAAGTCTGATTGGCTACAATAGGTTGAATTTACCTTAAATTGCTATACTCCGAGTACCGGCAAAGACAGCTTGAGGTTTTTTGTAATGAAAACCGCCAAAAATTACATTGATTTTTAAACTAAGCTTACCTCCTTTTTAGTAGAAGATGTTTCTTCATTAAGACCTTCTTGAAAAATATCTTTTCCTGTATTAGGGTCGATTATTCCGAATCTTCTTTTAGTTGGCTGAGCTACAGGAGCAGATCCTTGAGTAGGTAGAAGTTGTTCAAGTTTCGATATCATGTCGTAATTTAGATTTCGAGGTAAATAGTAATGTGGTAATTTTTGAATAGATTTAAATTGATGACTGTTCATGGCGTACGATATCTGGTGATGTGGATAATAATCTACAAGTAACATTTTTTTAAAATTACAAATTGAGATTATAATATAATCTAAAAAATAAATAAATTAATAAATAATAATCACAAATGGTAAAATGAGCATGCAATTTGCTGCATCATGAGGAGTATAGTTAAATTTGTTTAGATTGAATGGTGAACAAAATTGAGAAGGTGTGTTCATAAGAATTCCTTGATAAGCTGCTGGATATCGTCCGTGTTGGTATTGTAATATTGGGGTTCATTTTATTAGGATGAGCGAAGCGAATCCTCTACTAGTCCACTCAAATGACACTTTGTCGTACACTTTACAAAAAAACTATACAGTATTTTCACTTGAAATTAAACACAAATATAAATTATGATCTGTAGATTTGCAGAATATTATTTTTTTTACAGAAATACTTTTCAAAAAATTATTATTTTAATTAATTTATTTTACATGCATTTCCAATGCGGACGCATTTTAGCAAATAAATAAAAAATGAAACGCGTATATTTTCAGAAAAAAAAAATATAAATCATGGAGTAAATAATTATAGATAGAATCATGATTAATTTAATAAATGAAATATGTTTTCATCACTCCGCAAAATCGTTTGCACAGATGACACTTAAACATTTTAAAAGAATTGTATTATGGAATTTTTTTTTTTTTTTTTTAGTAAAGTGGCAACAAAAGAATTGTAAGCAAATGAAATTAATTTTTAAATTTGCCATATAAATGAAAAATTAAAAGAACTGCTTAAAGTTGTTGCCTCGATTCAAGCTCTTTATAAATGTACTAAAGCAAAGTTGGCCGATTCAGAAACTATAAATGGACTTTAATAATTTCTTACTTTATCATTTGGATTTAAAGTAATGTTACGTTCTTATTTGGGGACCGAAAAAGGTTTAGTGAACGGTACTTTAGACTTTGTTGCGCGTATTAAAGAAAATCACAAGCCATCAGACCAGATACCGCGAATAATCATGGATAAATTTGAATACTGCAGTAATTTAACTTATAAGAATTGGTGCGTACCAATTCCCCCAATAATTAAATTCTGGAAAAATGGAAGCATAAATTGCTCAATAAAACAATTTCCTTTGCAATCAGTTTTTGCAGTTATAATTCATAAATCTCAAGGTTTGACATCAGATAAAGCAGTAGTAGATATTGGGGATAAAGAGACACCAGTTTGCTTAACGCACGTAGCGTTGTCGAGAGTGAAATTCCTTCAAGGTTTATCATTTAATAGAAAATTTCCTTACGAGAGATTCTACAAAATAAAAAAATTTCATATGCTGGTATGCAGAAAAAAAGAAGAAATTAGAATTAAAAAAAAATACATTTAATAGTTCTTAGTATCAACGAGAGTATATTTTAATGTTTTTCCAAATATTTTGTTTGAATGTATTATTCTAAGATTGCTATCAAAGATTATTTGATGTGAATTACAAAGATTGAAAACATACCTATTTCAAATCATTTCAGATAACTCCAGAGGCTATTGGGAAATGTAAAAACATCTTTAAAACTTTTGATTAAAAATTAAAAAAATATTTTGTAAAATTTTGCTTCGAAAATATTTTTATTTATACCAGTCTTATATCACAGATAAAAAATTCCGAGGAAATTCTTAATTATTTGGCTGAATTTACATTTCTAAAATTTAAATACGCCAAAACATAAGATAAAGTTTTTGCTTAATAAAGATGCAAAAATAATATAAAATAATAATGTTATTTTCAAATATTTATCTTATGAAATAATGCTTCGCGAATCCAAACAAAGCACGGCTTTTGCTAGTAACTAAACTAATCGACATTAAGAACATTCACAGATACATAAATTAAAATATTTTGAAGTTCATCAGAGAAATAATGGTGGGGGGGGGGGGAGGGGGAGAGAAGGCATTAAATCATACAGTGGTTCTTCTTTCTCTATTTTACAAAATGCGTTCCTTCTTTGAAACAAACTTCATAACTACAAGTTAATAACATGAAAGTAGAAAGAATAAGACTGAATTCGCCATGAAATGGAAATAACACCCATCAACGTCCACAAATGCTTAAAACATCTCTTTGATATGCAACACCATTTATTAAAATAGTCTCGTAAATGTCATTCCGAATGGAACCTTTTAAGAGTACCGTTAGATGTACCATGAACTTTCTGACACCGGTCTAGTTTTAGAATTTCGAATCCCCTACTCAGTAGTGGCCGCGGACAGGTAACTAGTTTAGTTTTAGTGGATACGGCAGGAAAACAAAGGATCTCCTAAGGGGCTGTGCATATATAACATTATTTTAGAGGGAGGGGGGAGGGCTGGCATATGATATCATAAGATATCTCTAGGTGGAGGGGGATTTGTCTTTTGATATCGATATCATTTTTAATCCAATCAATTTTTTTTTTTTTTTTTTTTGTTACTTGTAACATAGCCTTTATTTCATAATAGTTTGTTATCTTTTATTAGTCTGTTAACTATTTTTATGAAAATATAAAGTTATTTTTAAAATAACTAATTTATTATAAAATTATTTGATTCTAAAATATAGAATACCCCCAATATTTGACATGCATATGTAATCACGGTTCAAGAAAATAGATCTGAAATATATATGACAATCGCATTTACTAATAAATAAAACATAAAGAGAAAAAAATCTCGCAAATTTGTTTTATTGATAAAAATTTCTATCTGAGCCCGCAAGTGCAACAAGACGTTATTACTGTTGAATGCATTGTATAACAAAAAGCTATTGTAACATACTTTTAAATAGTAACTATTTCTTTTAAGTGTTATTTGATATCAATTGATATTTTATTGACTTCTCTGCATTGGAAACAATAACACATGTGAAAAATAAATGTAACCAGTTTTATATATGCCTGCAAAATAAAGAAATTAATTCTAATAAAATAAAATAAATAAATAATAAGTAAATTACGCATTAATACCGATATTAACAACGTGGGGGGGGGGGGGGGGTGTTCAAGGGATGATAACGATAACGTATGATATCGAAAAGTGGGGAGGAGTGGTCCAAAATTTTGAAAATATTGATAACGTTATATTTGCAAGGCCCCGAATACGGTGTTCCACATCACCTAACGACTATACTATTTATTGCTTAAGGGTGTTCTTAACTGATCCGCTCAACAAGCGAAAAACGTTTTGACACATTTACAAATTCATTTTTTAACAGAAAGTTATAAAACTTTAATGCCTGACTGTGAAAGCGATTTCGAATTGAACTTATTTTTCCATTTTATGATAATTAAATTACTTATCGAATTATAAGCTATTTCGATGTCGCAATCACCCGTTTTTCTCCTCCTTTTCGACCGGTTTTTCTGCTATCGTCGGGAAATATGCTCAAAAGTGTCAACTTTGAAGGCTTATTAATGAAAAATCTATTGTGTTTTTAAAAAAATCAAAAGAATGAGTGCAATTAGATTGTTTCTGAATAACAACACCTGCTATTTTCATGCATTTCCGAACAAAAATAAATTAATGCATGTGTCACAAAGTTGCCCTTTTTGATTTAAGAACACCCTTAATGCTCTTATACCTTCCTGTTCTCTCTGGTCGATATAAGATTGCAACCTGTTTCTGTGTTGTTGTCTCGAAAGCCGGAAAATGTGTGTTGAAGCCTAAAATGTATGAGAATCACGTAACAAAGGTAAAAATTCCTTGTTGTCAACTAGCATGTGGAGTGACTTTTACTCTTACTTTTCTCTTCTGGAGAACCTTTATCAAGTGATATTTCTGTGAGATATAGCACCATAATCAAAATACAGACACTTGATGCGGCTGTTTTGTGACACATTGATTCTCTCGTAAATAAGCCTCACAAGATTACTGTTCAAAAATTAAAGATTTTTTTGTAAACGTGAAATATTATACGAACACATTATAGTCCTACGACAATCATTGGTCACAAGTTAAGACCTCATACAGGTCTAGAATTCCCACCTCTTCGTGATAAAAAATAACATTAAGTTCGTCTCTCTAAGAGCGGTATCAAGTTGTAAAACATTGCCAGGTAATAGATGTACAAACGTACCAAAGATCGAATTTCCATGTCTTCTTAAAGAACTCATATCAAGAACAATCTGAAGTCAGGATTTTCAGAGATCGGAATACATTCTCTAAACAGAAATAAAATTTTGAAACTATTTCGAAGGAAAGTCCTAAAAGAAATCTAGGGTTAGATGATGGAAAGGAAGGGAAAAATGTTCTTGGAAAAGATGAAGAGGGGTGAAATAACAAACATTTGGGTACAACAATAGATGCAAAAAATAAATGTCCAGCGTGGCCGAAGCATAAGCGCTACAAATGGAGACATTTATCATCAGAAAGAAAAGTAAAAGAGAGAGGTGCAATCTTTCACAAAGATCTGAAAGTTTTCATTTAATTTTTTGCTTTAAGGCCCCTGTCCTCGCTCGAGGAAACGCTCGCGAGCTAATGCTATTCCTATGGGGAAGCATTTTTCTAATAACTCTTTCGTATTTTGACATTTTTGAATAATTTTTTTTTTTTTTGCATTGGATAGCTGAGGTGCATGCCGAAAGTGCACCTTTTTTACTTTTTCGATTTTGGTTGCAGATATTTTTTTAAAAAGCACTTTCAGTTTCGAAACCCGGTTTGAAAGCGAAACTAACTTTGTAAAAAATATCTGAAACCAAAATCGAAAAAGTAAAAAAGATGCGCTTTTGGCATGCACCTCAGCTATTCAATGCAAAAAAAATTATTCAAAAATGTCAAAATGTGAAAGAGTTATTAGAAAAATACTTCCCCATAGGAATAGCATTAGCTCGCGAGTGTTTCCTCGAGCGAGGACAGGGGCCTTGGGTGTTCTTAAATAAAAAAGGACAACTTTGTGACACAAGCTTTAATTTATTTTTGTTCGTAAATGCATGAAAATAGCAGGTGTCGTTATTCAGAAACTCTAATGTCACTCAATTTTCTGGTTTTTTATGTATATATATATATATATATATATATATATATATATATATATATATATATATAACAAGCCTTCAAAGTTGACGTTTTTGAGCACATTTCCTGACGAAAGCAGAAAAACCGGTCGAAAAGCAGGAGAAAAAAGGGTGATCACGTGATCGAAATAGCTTAGAACTGGATAGGTAATTTAATTAGCATAAAATGGAAAATTAAGTTCAATTCGAAATCGCTTTCATAGTCAGGCCTTCCAATTTTATATCTTTCCGTTAAAAAATGAATTTGTAAATGTGTCAAAACGTTTTACGCTTATTGAGCGGAGAAGTTGAGAACAACCTTAAGGCTGCTATTTCTGACCGACGAAGTGCTCTCTAGCTAATTCTATTAATATGAAAAAGTTATATTTTCTAATATGTGGTTTGTGTTTTGATATTTTAAACAATTTTTTTCTTTTCTTTTTTTTTCTTTTCCTTTCTTTCTTTTCTTTCTTTTTTTGCATTGGATAGCGGAGATGTATGCCGACATCGCTCTTTTTTTTTAATTTTTCGATTTTGCATGCAAATATTTTTTTTAAATTTTGTCTCATTTTCAAAACCGGTTTTGAAAGTGAAAGTGACTTTTTTTAAGAAAATATCTGCTACCAAAATCGAAAAAGTAAAAAAGGAGCGATTTCGGCATGCACCGCAGCTATCCAATGGAAAAAAAAATGCATAAATAAATAAATAAATAAAAATAAAATAAATAAATAAATAAAAATAAATAAATAAATAAATAAAAATGGCAAAATTCAAACCAGGTATTAGAAAATAACCTCTCTATTGGAAAAAATTATGTAAATGGTTTCTTTGCGTCGTTTATATCATATCTTTTAAAACACATATTTTGAATTTATGGGAGTTGTGTGTGAAAAAGCATAGGTGAATAAAGTTGTATATATCTTTTCATGTTGAAAATAACTTTTGCACATGCTATTATAAATAGAAAAAATAAATAAAATGATTAATGAAATACTACCAAAATGCATTTTACAATTAATAGCATGGCGTCACTCAAAATTTGATATCATTATTTTTAAAATTCATATTCAAAATTCTTAGAGCCATAAAACAAACAGCTGCGTCAAAACTTTTAACCCATTAAGGGTTTTTGTATTGATTTTTATACGGTTACTTTCACTTTCTGAACCGGTTCTGAAAGAGATATAAAAACTTAAAAATATTGTGTTATTAAGTCGTCCTCCCCCCCCCCCCCCCATGGGAAAATGAATTTCAAAATCCTCCGCTAATGAGGCCAGCAAAAGCAAAATTTCAGCTGCAAAATTCAGAAAAACAGGCTTTCCAATACTATGTTTTTACAGCGCAGTACAATCAAACCAAGCTTCTACTGTTCCTTCTTGCTTATCTCAATTCACCTTATGTCTTGGAAAAAAGATGATTCATGTATTGCATTCTTTAATTTACGATAGACAACATTGCGATTGCAAAAAAAAAAAAAAAAAAAAGTAAAAAAAAAAAGAAAGAAAAGGAGTAATTTTGGAATTTTACTTTTAAACTTGTAAACGCTGTGGCGTTTGTTCCCTAAATTATTTGTTATAAAAAAAATCTTTTATACTTAAAAATAAAAATAAATTTTGTAACCTTTATTTCATTATGTTTATATTGTACATGTACATGCTTTGCTGTAAGGGATTATGATTCAGAAAATACAATAGACTCTCTCAAATCCACGCAGCTTATAACTATAAGTTGTACGGATTTTGAAATTTGCGGATTTCAGGTCATTACCTTGTCACATTTTAAACAGTAATTTGAATGTAATAATGCAATGAAAACGATAACAAAAACTTGCAATATATTAAAATAAGTAATTAACTATAATAAAAAAAACTCTACAATGTATTAAAAATGGTTCGGCATTGTTTTGATCTAAAACTTATAAACAATATTGTAATCATAAATAAAAATATGTTGAAAGGTATCATTTAATAAAGGTAAAAATAGCGTTGATAAAAAAAATTTCATATTTAAAAAGAACTTTGCGGAATTTTAAGGTCTTTCGGGTAAACCGTTTTTCAGATAATCGGGATTCGGATAACCGGGGTTCTGTTGTATAAAAATAAGTAATTAACTAAAATAATAAAATGTATACCAAGGAAAGGTAAATAATTGGTAAATAATTAGTAATGCATAGTTAAATATGCATAGTAAATTGTGCGATTCATTTTTCTTTAATTATTCAATGAAACTTTCCTCTTAAAAGTATCGTATTAATTCACATAAAAATCATAGAAAAAGGAAGTTTTATTTCGGGTTTAGTCAGATTTAATAACCAGAAAAATTTTTCTAACTCATAAATTGGTAAAAAGACTATGATTACAATTAATATCAGGCCATATCTTTATTATTTTTTTTTTTTTTCTAAGAAGTAAATTTATATTTCCTAAAAAATAAATAAATAAATAAATAAAATAAACTATGAGTTTAATCATATTATCGAAAATTACATATTAAAATATGTACAGAATGATATAAAAATTTAAAACTTCTGTATTTTTTGTCTTTACGTTTAAACTAAAAGTTTAATTGTTTTTACATCTGTGAGGATATGCGGATTTCAGGGAGTCTACTGTAACTGTAAAAAATATTTAAAAATATAAGCTTGAAAAAAAAGAGAAAGAGAGAGATAATCTGTATGACGACTGAAGTACTAATATATTAACTCCTGAAGATTGTTAAAATTTCTTGATATAGTCTTTACGATGTTTACGTCTATGATATTGCATATGTAAGTGTATTAAAATTTGTGTAGGTATATTTACATAAAAATGAAAATTCTTATAAAATTCTTATATATATTACCTTCAAAACAATTCCTATATTGCCTAAAATAATATTTTCAAAAAAAGTTGCTCCTAGCCCTGCATCTCTAAAAGCTTTATTTTTCTAAATAAGCGAAATGCTTCAGCGTGTGAAAATGACCCCATATTTAACAAGGGAGAATGAATTTTCATTACTAAAACAGAAATATTTCATTACGAATGCATCTAACTCAGGGTTACTACTCATATGAGATAGTAAAATTCCCTGACTTTTTTCGGGTGTAATTAAAGAAAATTCCAGGGGTGATTCTGGATGAAATTTTTTTTCGGAAATTGGTGGTGGTGGTGGTGGGGGGGAGTCTTGAGTCCCCCCCTCCAGCGATCTTCAGACGAAATCAGCAATATTTTAGCAAAATCGGCGATTTATTGCGATCTTTTGCCGAAATCGGCGGTTTTTCCGCGATCTTTTGACGAAATTGGCGTTTTCCCATGTTTTTTTTTAAGTGAAATCATCATTTTTTTTACGACCTTTAGACAAAATTTGCATTTTTAGGGGGTTTTTTTCTCGAAAACGGCGTTTTATTCCTGCGATCTTTTGACGAAATCGGCGTTTTTTCCCGTGATCTTTTAACAAAATCGCCGTTATATCCGCAATCTTTAGACGAAATCGGCGTTTTTCCGCGGTCTTCAGAAGAAATCAGCGTTTTATCTGTGATATTTGGTGAAATTGCCGTTTTTTCCGCGATCCGCACAGGAAATTCGCATTTTTTATCGATCTTTTGACAAAGTTCGTTAACAAAAACATTGACGAAATCGTCGTTTTTCCACGAAATATTGACGAAATGTACGCTATTTGGGCGATTCTTTCACAAAATTTGCATTTCTACGTAATTGTTTTTTCCGCGGGCAAAACCGTACAAGATGGCAACTATGCGGAACTGATAACCCAATTTCTAATTTTCGGAAGAGTATGCCTTTAAATTTTCGGAAATTTTTGAATTTTCGGACGAGAATCGCCCCTGGAAAATTCTAGTCTAGCGGTGTAGCGCTTATTGGACATGCTGAGAGTTTTTAAAAAAATGTTATATATTTCAAAAAAACACTAGAATTTTTTGCATAGAGTTGCTAATAATCTCTCAACTAAAGCTCTTCATCTCAATTCCCCTCCCAAATCAATTCTTTGAGTTTTACATTTGGAATCACTCTCTTTAATAATTTATGATTGCAAGCTTTCATATAAAGTTTACTACAAACTGTACAAACTTGCTACAAAATATTTGTGCACTGAGTTCACAAATATTCATTTCGTTAACTACAGTGAAATCTGTCTAAGGCGGAATCGCTTGGGACTGAAATGAAATTCCGCCTTAGACAGATTTCCGGCTTAGACAGAAAAACTTTATAGACATCCCGTTCACGGATTATTAAACATTTTTTGACTAAAAATTAAAACTAACGTATGTTTAATTATTTTTAATTAAATAGAGATGAAATCTGAACATATTTTTATATAATTATAGTAATACTAATTTACATAAATTGATAGTACACATACACACTAGTATCAATCAAAATTACAGATTTTAGAAGCGTGAAAATAAAATTATATTTACCTTAATAAATGCGTTAAAATTACATTGTCTTAAACTTATTTAGAAAAAAATCTAATATTGCTGTTTATTTATTTTTTTTTTTTCTTAATGGCTTCTTTTTCCGTAGCACATTGTATCTCGGTTGGTCATTTCATAAATTTTTCGCTCTAAGTAAAAATTCTGTAAAAGCTTTAGATTCTTAAGAGCTTCTTTATATGACTTAATGCTTGTCAATTCTTCTTCGACTTCATATTCATCAATGCTACTCCCACTATTGTCCTCTAGCTTTAGCGCTTTGAGAAAATCCACTGAATTCTTATAATCACTTGTAGTTAGTTTATCATCCCCTTGTAGGCATTCAGTAACATTTGTATGTCCTTATCCATCTGAAATGAAACCTCTGATGTTATTCATCAGGTCTTGAAGCTCTTTTTTTCAACATCATCTTTATCACTATCTGAAATTTCTTCGGTGTCGTAACTTAACCCGATTTCTTAAGGGTGTATTCGAAAAAATTCCTTTTCATCTTCAACAGCTTTAAATTTTCCGATACAATTTCTTAAAAGTAAAATCATGAAACTTTTAGAGGGGATTTTTGAAAAGGCGTATAAGTTGCCGTGTGATGTCATTTTACGCTATATTCATTAGAATTTGATTTATAAACAATTATCTTCTTAATATGACCTTTCTTTTCAGTCTCAAATCCCCCACTTTGAAAAAATCGGGTCAAAATCCTTTTTTGATTGCTTTCTTTGCAATATTTTCTACATTTATCAAAAAATCGACAATCACGGCACTTTGTGTGCTTTCTAAATAAGACAATTTGCCAGTTTGATGCATATGAGAGCAAAAATGAATTTAAAAATAAATCGGAAAATAAGCAGTTTGAATCGAAATACACCCTTAAAGCACTTTATTATTGCATAAGGTGTGATTTCTTCAGAGGTTCTGCCAATCCACTGAATTGCTTCCAAAACTGTTTCGGTCTTAGCTTGTTCGGATGCAGACTTTGCTGCTCCCATTGCAGCTAAAATTGATCAAAGGAAATATTTTTTGTAAACAGTTTTTAGAGTTTTCATTATTCCTTGATCCAAAAGCTGAGTTTTAGATGTGATATTCGCTGGAAGGAATTGTAGTTTTTACATTTGTTAAATCTATCTCGGGATGGCAAGGTGCATTATCTAAAAATAATAACACATGGCGGTTTTTGCATTTTTCCACGCTTTCCTTTAATATTTCCAGATGACTGGTAAACTTGAAACATCAATGTTTTTGAAACATCTTGGTTTCCGTGATTTTTCGATTACTAATGGCTTTTTCATTTCTCCTATCATATTGCAGCAAAGTCTGGTGTTCGTTAGAGTGCTTTCCACCAAAAAATGCTTTTGCTTTTTCATTCAGAGTTTTCGTAGGCAATTCCCGAAAAAAAAAAGTTCAGTTTCATTGCAATTAAAAATATCCCTTTGAGCATACCCATCTATTAATGTAGAAATTCTGTCCATCCATTTTTAACCCTCTAAGCGTTTGTCCCGTAATATTCCGTACACTAAGCTCCAGGTTTCACTGCAATATAAGCAATGTTTAAGATATTATAATTCTATAAATTTAATGAATTTTCAAAGCACTGAAGAATGATTAAGACTCTAAAGGATTACATTTATATTCCTAAATAAGATTTTTTATGTAATATTGAAATAATCATATTTTATTAGCATTTAAAACAAAATGCAGAGAAAACAACATTACAATTTTACCCAATTTCAAAACGCTTGGAGGGTTAAACATCGGAATCCGGAATATATTTTGATTCGCTACATACTTGTTTCAAATGTCGAAGTTTATCAACGAGCCATTTGATGTTTAAAATTCTTTCCCCAATTTCTTCAGCGATTTCTTTTGCCTTTTCCCAAAGTAAAATTCCTGATATGGGAAAATATTTTGCTATGGCATAGGAAAACCATTCTTATGTTAATTTATCAATTTCTTCGTTTTCACCTTGCCTTTTATGTTTTCGGGTCCAATCTCCCCCTTTTTCAAAATTTTTACGAAGATCATCTTTTTTAATAGCATCATAGATTTGAGTCTTTCCACATTTGAATTTTTCACATACGCTTTTAACTGGGATGTTTTATTCTCTGAGTTTAATGATATCAATTTTGTCTTTTAAGAATAAAGTATTCGACGTTTTAGACTTATTATCCATTTAGGATTAATGATTTAAATTATACAACAAATCTGCTCTTTATAATCTGCAAGTTTACACGACTTCGATAACACCTGACTTAAACACAAGCTAAAATTACTTACACTTTTGTAAAGTGAATTCTCATCACGTATTGAAAGATCTTGTAGATATTTCTGGAAGTTGAAGCAATATTCTTTTTGTGTAAAATTTTAGGAAGAAATCAACTTTTGTTGTATTATAGGATAAATAAAAATTAGCAGCTGACAAGGAACAAAGCTAATGCGGAAGATCATGAAATGGTGGTGAAATGTGCTGAAATTTTCCATAAGTTGTCAATGTTCCAACCCTTCCTTTTTAAACAGATTCTCTTATCTTATTGTAACCTAATCATGAGCTTGTCAAAAATGCTGTCACTCATTTGTTCAGCAGTTCCCCAGTCATAAACAATAATAATATCATCCCTAAACTACTGTCAGCAATCAGTAACGCCTTTTCTTAACCTCTGGGAATGCGATTGGACAATACATTTCATTATAAAAAGAAGATTTCTTTCCATTTATATTTTCCAGGAAAATTTTCTCCGCCTTAAACAGAAAATTTGCTACCTGGGATCCAAAATGAATGCCCGGTTCCGAGTTAGACAGATTCTTTCCGCCTTAGACAGATTGCTCGAAAATCTCTATGTTAAAAAATGTGGGACTCTGAAATGTTTCCGCCTTAGACAGATTTCCGGCTTAGGCAGATTCCGGCTTAGACAGATTTCACTGTATATACAAAAATCATTTTCCTGTTAAAATTTATTTTCAACAATGGAAATGGGAAACAGAGTGTGGAGATGGAGGCTTGTGATGATTATTTATTGTTACATGAAAATAACTGCTGGAAAAGTTTTAAAATTTGTAATAAAGGGTATTAAAAATCTAAAATGTGGAGGATGAAAGAGGTTTATTTATTTATTTATTTATTTATTTTTTGGAAAAAAAGGTAGATGATTTTTTCTCTATTTTTAAATATGCAGTTTGCCAAATCATGGAAGATTCTCACTTCTGGCCGCACTATGATCCAACTCTCTTAGAGATCGAGGTGAAAATTTATCGAATTCCCTGACTTTTCCAGATTTTAAGAAAAAATATTGAAACTCCCTGACTTTCTTGGCTAATTTCACAATTTTCTAACTTTTCCAGGTTGTGTAGCAACCCTGTAATGAGTGCAAATGTCTGGATTTTTATTCCGAAGATACTGAAAGTAGAACGGCGAGATCTAGACAGTAGCCAGAAAAGTATTTCGTAGGGAGATTTGAGGTCCAAAATTTTATTGTCTTATTTTATAATTGTCTTTTACAAATTGCCAAGTGTTAAGAATCGTCCAGGACAAAATTCCCGCGGACAAAATCCCCATGATCAAAATTCCCGGACAAAATCCCCATGATCAAAATTACCGCGGACAAAATACTCACCGGACAAAATACCCACCAGACTAAAACCCCACCGGATAAAACCCCCTCTTTGCTGAATAAAAGCTCTATTTTGACAAAGTTTCTTTTACAAAAAGGATTTCCAAACATTAAAAAAAACTTTTTAAGCTTATTTGAAAAATGAAAGCGACAATTGGAAGTTGTAATTTATGTGATAAATATTTTATATTTCTTAAATATACATGTACATTTTAAAGTCTGAAATAAAAGAATATTTACACTAAATATGAAACAATTTTTATTTTTTTAAATTGATAACTTTTAATAGATAGGGTTTTTTTATTTAATTGCTTTTTAAATGTATTCAAGTCTTTCTAATGTTTTAAACTTAGTTTAAATTTTAGATCTCGTTCCTACAAATATAAATATTTTTAAGATTATACGTTTCTCTCTCTCTCTCTCTCTCTGTCTCAAAAATATAATGATTGTTTTAATTTGTCCCCCTTTCATTCACCGTGGAGGGAGTATACAATCTATAACAGCCTTTCTGGAACAATTTTAGAAAATGCAGATTTTTAGCTCACAGGCTATCATAGCCTGAGAGCTTATGTGCCCGCCCGTTCTGTATGTACGTGCGTACGTGCGTAACGCGATAATTCATTATAAAAGTATCCTATTCACTTGAAATTTCGTATACAGGTATCCTGATAAGGCGCTTTCCTGATTAGTTTTTGGAGTTCATTCGATAAGTATAAGAGGGGGAACGGGGGACTCATGCCCCTCCCTTTAATTGATATAAATGGGTTTTTCATTCAGAATTATCAGTTTTCGTTCAAAATTTAGGTATAAGATCATTCTAATGAGGCGCCTCAGTGATTGGTATTAGGTGTTCATTGTATAAGTATAAACAGGGGGAACGGGGGTTCTAATGCCCCTCCCCTTAATTAATATAAATGGGTTTTTCATGCAGAATAATCAGATTTCGTTCAAATCTCTGAATAGTTTTGTAAGTTTAATGGTTAAGTATAAAAGAGAGGGGGATAACGTTTCTTAAATTATATGAATGGGTTTTTATTAAGAATTTTCCGATTTGCTCTGAATTTTGGATATAGATTTTGTATATGATAAAGCATGTACCTGAAAAGTTTAGGGGGTTCAATGATTAAGTATAAAAAGGGGAAAAGAGAAGCTGTTTCCTCTTCTTTGATTTTTTTTCCGATCGGAATTAACTTTTGAAAATATAAGGCTGTAATGTGCAATTAGTATGCGTAGCCTGTGAACTCAATGCCATCTGTTTAACTGAGCACTATTCTTTTTATTTATTAGTAAATAATATCATCTGAAGATGATTTTTAATTTATTTCGGCATTCTTGGTACTATGCGGAGAGGGGGCGGAAAATGTACTTCTGAGTTTGCCACAGTCTTAGCATTTGAAATCATGTTAAATGCAAAGTATCTTGTTAAATGTAAAGGAAACAGCGTCCGAGTACGGCTATGACGGGGGGAGGGGGAAGGGAGGCAAGGAATATTTGGAAATGATCTCCCATGATGAATGATAGAATTTTTTGTGAATAATGTGGAAGTGATTAGTGCTAAACCTCATACGTATTATATGTATGCATAAATTTTGCACCTAGTATTACTCACATCTATATACAGAGTATCACAAAAATGGCAACATCTTCAAGAAAAATTACTAAAAGGATAATAGTAGGAAAAGTGATAAATTGGTTGATATGAATATTTCTTTGCAAGCTTTTATTTTCCTTATCTATGTGCGTTTTGTAAGATTTCTAAAAGAAAATGTTCCAAATTGTTCATAATTAAAGTTTTTACTTTCTTTTATTTTTATAAGAAAAAAATATTGGATTCATGAAAATTTTCGAAATCTAGTTTTTTACGTTTTAAATGTCAAAAATTATTATTATTATTATTATTATTATTTTTTTTTTTTTTTAATTTTTGTTTATGAGTCTGTGGCTCTGTATGTGACATAAGTTTTGTGGGCACTGTATCTCAAGAATTAATGCACGGGATTAGATAAACATTTATATATTCAGGTAGTTCCTGATAAAAATTGATGCTGATTTGTTTTTGGTGTAAATTTCTCAACAGGTGGCGCTGCTATAGTGCATTTTTTTTGACAATTTACGCAACACCTATGTCTCATTAGCTGATGCAAGGATTCCTCCTGAACTTCAGATTAAGTAAAACTCATGATATGAAATAGTTTTGTTTACATGTTTATGTGAATTGCTCAACATGTGGCACTGCTATGCAGCATTTTTCAGGATTTTTGCATTATCTCTATTTCAAGAAGTAATGCACGGAATTTAATAAAAATGTATATTCAGACAGTTCTTGATATACATTGAAATTGATCAGTTTTTGTTGTAAATTACTGAACAGGTGGCTCTGCTATGCTGTATTACCTAGTGTTCCTACATCCTTCGGTAAGAGTTGCGACATGATGGCAATAAAGTCTGATTGGACAAAACGTGTTTTCAACCGCCGCAGGCGATCGACTGCAGCGTTACCATAGACTTTACATGGGATGAAATTAGAAGGTTTTAAAATCCTCATCATTCATAATATTTTCATGCTTTTTTCGGTTTGTAACATCAATTTTCATGTTCAAAAATGTTTATATTATGGATATAAATATAATTTTGCCGACGAATTTCGCAATTTTCATGCAAAAATATTTTTTTTCTTCCGTAAGTTTCGTTTTCATTCTGCCAGCACGAGCAAGTATCCCATCATTTTCTCGTTATATTTTATGTATATACATATAATTTGAATTATTTTTATTGGTATGACTAACTTGTATATATATCCGTACGTTGTTTTGGTGGAATCGCATCACAAGTATTTTTTTTTTCCTTTTTTCCGTCATAAGTAATCAAATAGGTTTGGTGAAAAATACAAGAACGCCAAATGCCAAATTCTTTTATGAACTTGTTTTCAGGTTAAAAAAGTCGTTTTGTTGACATCTTCGCAAATGGTTTGGTGTAATGGTTAGCATGCACGTCTCGTAACCCCAACGTTGTGGGTTCGATCCCCGATCTGGATTTTTCTCGTTTTTTTTTTTTTTTTTTTTTTTTTTTTTCTTCCTTCATTGATTTATTATAAGTTACGCTTATTTTTTTAATAATTTATTACCAGCTAATAAAATATATTTTTTGAGATTGATTTTTTTTTTTTTAATGAAACTAACTTTTAATATTAAACATCATCCAAATGCTATATTTTGATAATTAAAAAGAAACATTTTACTTTTTTCCCCCCTTATTGATTTATTAAAAGTTACTCTATTTTTTAATTAATTCTTTAAAAAAAACTAAGTTTCAATATCTAATTTAATTAATTAATAATTTATTATCAGTTAATAAAATATTGTATTTCTTTAGATTTTTTTTAATGAAATTAAGTTTTAATATTAAATGTCATCCAAGAGCTATATTTTGATAATTAAAAAGAAACATAAATTTTAATGTGATAACATCGAATAAAATTACATTTGAAATATTTTTAAATCGTAATTTAATAATATAAAAATATCCAATAACTAGAGAACTTATTTCAGCATTCATTTTTATGAAATTAACCTTTCACTGTACGATTTTTTCTATTTTTATGATTTTTAATTTTTTTTTAAAGTAATTTAATAATATAAAAATATCTAATTACTACAGATAACTTATTACAGTATTCATTTTTATGAAATTAACCTTTCACGGTACGATTTTTTCTATTTTTATGATTTTTTTAATTTATTTTATTATTATTTTTTTTTTAAATCTATATATCGGTCTCATAATGAGAAAAATAGGAAAAAAATTAAATTCAAAATTTTCAGCAAAAAGTTTATATTTTATGGTGTGTTCTATATGTACACATTTAAGGTTTTAAAATATTGGATCACTATATTTTGCTACAAAATAAACTTATTTCAGATTTTTTTAATTAGTTATTCTTTTTTTACCGACTCTTTCCAAATAACTACGTTTTAATATTTAATTAATTTATTTATTTATAATATATTATATTAGTTAATAAAATATTATGTATTTTTGCATCAATTTTTCTCAATGAAATTAAGTTTTAATATTTAACATAATCCAAAGGCTATATTTTAATAATTAAAAAGAAACCTAGATTTTAATTTAGTAATAACATCGAATAAAATTACGTTTAAAATATTTTCATGTCGTAATTTAATAGCATAAAAATATCTAACTACTAGAACTAACTTACTACAGGTTCATTTTTATAAAATTAACCCTCTACTGCACGATAGTTTCTATTTTTATGTTTTAATAAAAATAATAACATTGAACTGTATCAAACTATGAAGCGCTTTAATTAAAAAAAATAGTGTATGTATATAATATACACATATATTTTAATCCGTTAAAAGTTTTCTTAAAAGCTGCTGTAACAACAAATTATAAATTATTCCTGATTGGATAAATCAAATAACAAGCAAACAAACAAAATAATAATAATAACAAAATAAACAGACAAGGTCAAATGAACTGTCATTTGATTTCTGTCCTTAATATATTTCCTGTATATTCTTACAACTTTCATTGTGATTATTAGCAGATAATTTTTTTGAAAACTTAAAAAGAGTTCATTGATCATTATGGAATATTTATGTTTTGGAAACATTAATACTTTTGAGAATCATAAAATTATAAAGGCAAAAAAGTGGAATTGTAACAAACTAAAATGTTTTGAGAAATAAGTTATAAAGTCATGTTTTCCTATTTCAAAATATATTAAAATTTAATTTTTAAAATTAAAGTGAAACCGATTGTCCTAAATAATTCAATATAATATGTATAAATATCATTTTATGTTATAAATGGTTTCAATTCATTCACTATACTTTTAGAAAATATAAATTAAATAGATAAATATTTATTATTAAATTCTAAGTAATAAATTTAAAATAAATATTAAATGAGCTATGAATTTCCCAGTGCAACTTTTTTCATAATAGGGACAAAAACGGAAATAAACAAAATTTACTATATTCGAGACTCGTTCTAAAAAAAGAAAATTTGTTTTGTTTATCTATTTCCGATTCGTAAGAACGCGCATTAAAACAATAATAATAGCAATGATAAAAATAACCAAAGGGCGAGGGAGCGCCAAGCATAAAATTCAATGGTTGCACGCGTTTTCTTCCATCCTCCACTTTTCTTCCACTGAGCATGCGTACTTGATCTCATGACGTTACTCTTACAAACAAGGTCCAGGTGCTCTAGTATTACCTTACGATTTACGCAAGAGCTCTATTTCAATGACTAATGCACGGATATCCATTAAACTTCGGATTCAGTAAATCAGTGATATGAAATAGTTCTGTTTTATATTTTGGTGTCAATAACCCAACAGGTGATGCTGCTATGCTGAATTTTTACCGATTCCTGCAATAGTTCTAATCCATGAGCTAATGCAGGAATCTTTCACCAAATTTCAGATTCAGGTACAGCTTGATAAATATTATTGCACTTTATGTTTTGGTATAAATCGTCCAACAGGTGGCGCTTTTATTTTGCATTTTTTTTTCAATATCTGCAGTTGTCCTATTTCAAGAACTAATGCATGGAATTTTATGTCCCTAGAATCCTCATGATGAGCATAGATTGTTATTTTATTCTGGCAAATTGGTAGCGCGTTTTGAAATATTCACATGCATGAGAGTGAAGAAAGTTTTTGGACTACCACATTCGACTAGTTTTAAATTGCTATTTTAAATATTTTTTAATAAATGTTATTTAAAATGCTAAATCAAAATTAAAAGATATTTAATCAAAAGAAAAAAATTCAATTCGACGAATGACATTTTGATTTGCAACAATTTTAAATTACTCTGAATATTTTTCTTTAAATGCATTTTTTAATTTTTAAAGAAGTTTTATGATGTGATTCTGTTTACAAATTATATGATCTCAAAGCATTCAAAATTGTAACTCTATAAATAAATTAAAAAAATAAATGTTTCCTTGATACCTTTACAATAACATTGTTTCTTGAATAACACGCATTTCCATTTGTGTCTGATCCCTTGAAACCCAGCGAATTATTAAAATAGACATAACTCTCTAAGTTTTGCAGGTATTAAGATGAAATTTTCTTTTGTTTAAATTAGAAATGGATGGGGAAAATTTTCCTAAGTGGAAATTTTAACCAACTAGGGCCGTATAAAAATTTAATTTTTGTATTTTCCCAAATAGTCCCCATGTGGAATTGCAACTTATTTTGTCAAACTTTGCACCTTTCTCTGATTCTGCCACAGAAATGCAATAAATAGGTGGAAAAAAAAAAAAAAAAAAAAAAAAAAAACTTTGCGACTGGAAGTACGTGTTTAGAAGCAATATTTAAACAGATAGCCTATTGTTTCGATGACCATGAGTCACCCTGTGTCTGTGCATATGTGTATATTTTATTGTAATTAAAGATGCGAAATTTCCTGATTTTTTTTAAATTGTGGATAAAAAGCTCATTTTTTTAAAATTCTCAAAAAATTCTGAGAATTAAGGAGAAAAACGATAACAGCCCGTTTTTGATCGAAAAATATTAATAATGACAAAAAAAAAAAAAAAAAAAAAAAAAAATCTTTTGAAAATGCAGTTAGATAGATTGACAGACAGTTTTAAAAAAAGAAAAAAAAAATGGAATAACTAGTATTTGTTTATCACAATTTTCCCTTCGAAACATATATATTGATTTTTGAATAGTTTCTTAAACAATATTCGCAAAAATCTTCCAAATTTTCCTTTAAAAAAATAAAATATAAAATAAAATAAACATTATTATTATTTATTATTATTACTAGCTGCACCCGTCGAAATTCGACGGAAAAGAATATATATTAGATATGATATATATCAGTCCTATATATACAATAAGATACTGAGTGAAATAAACAATTGTCACCTCTTAAAATAGGAATAACATAACTTTTCATGATAAAGATGCACAAACTTCAGAAAATAACAAAAAAAAAAAAAAAAAAAAAAAAAAAAAAAAAGTAAAACAACTCATAAATTATTATGTTGAATTATTAATTGTTCAAATTATTATGTTCAGCTAAAAATCTTTTTTAATGCGGTTTCTAAACATTAAACATTATTTTAATGCCAAATTATTTAGGACGTTAATATAATACCCCAAAAGACGAACTCAAAAATATCTGCATAGTCTATTTTTTCTCCGTTTAAATATCGCTTGGTAACTGTATAATAATTATAATATCAATAAAACATTTTAATTATAATAGAAACAGGGAGTTACTAAAATGCATAACCAACCCACTACACATTTACAGCACTTTCAATAAATTTAATTTATTTATTGGTTGTAGCCTCCATGAACTTGTCAAAATTAATTTTATTGTTATGGCAACGAAAAGAAAACGATATATTTGTAATTAAAAAGAATAAAATTTTTGTGCTTGTTGCTGATATGCAGAAAACATTTTATTTATTTTTATTTTAAATAATAACTTAATACAACGAAATGATTTTAATTAATTTTTGATGTTATGTAAAATAGAAATATCATAATACCGGCATATCATAGGTTTTATTCTTTTTTTTCTAATATGATATCATTTACACCTTAGAAACACTCACCTTTTCCGAAATAAAATAGTGATTTATGCAGTTATTTGAAAATTCTTTTGTTTCATAAAATGTTTATTATAATTAAATAGAAATCGTGCAATTTGAAGAAATATTTTCATTTGTGCACACCACAGACCTTTAAATAAATAGAAGTTCAGTTTATTTAGATGCAGGAATAAAAGTCAGTGAATATGACATCATCACTGACACAGCTATAACAATGTATATTATATTCAATGGAACAAATTTATCTGGTTTCTGAATGACGAAATTTTCTCCATTGACAAATTTACTTATTAAAGTTTATTTTCTGTTATTTTATTTACATAATACTTAATAATATTACTCAGTAAATAATCTGTGTATTGCATCGCAATTAGTGAATAATTATGTGCAATCATTTTATTAGGATTAAATTTTACGAAAACCATTAATTTTCCTTTGAAATGCGATTACACATTCACCGATGAGATCAAGCTCCTGATTGGTGGAAAGTAATAAAGCAAAATAATTTTTTATTATAGTGAGAAAAGCTTCAGCTGTCGCCACTGTTTTGTAAAAATGTCCGAAAAAGCTTTTAAGATCAAAAATAAAATATAAAAATGGAAATAAATTAAAATTTAGTTAGAATGGGCACATCTACACATAAACAGCTTTCATAAAAAAAAAAAATAATAATAATTATCAAAATCGATCCAGTAGAAAGCTCAGGGCTGATGACTAAAAAAACAGTCAGGTCTTTTAAATATATAGATTATTATTATTATTTTGCTTAAAATGATCTTTAAATCATGTTTCTATCTTAATTGGAACAGGAAATATTAAATTTTATATTTTGGTTTGTTTTCAAAATGTAGAGCTTTTCTAGTGAAGGTTGATATGGAAACGACTAAAGTGCGATTTACCTCATGATGGGTGTTTATTCACCATTTCTCTTTGATAAATTGGTATAAGTCAAGAACCGTTACAGATAAATGATTCAAACTTGAAGCATGTCTTTCCCAATTCTTTTGCAGTAATTTTGATTCAAGAAATTAAAAATAATAATAATTTTTTTCAAATTTTTAATTTAAATATTTTTAATTTTTATTTAAATTAGTATTGTCAAAAATGCTGACTGAAAATTAAAGCGTTTATATTCCTATTTATTCGAATAAAAGAAAAATTGAAATTCTGCAAATAATATTTTTAACGATTTCATAATATTCTCATTAACGATTTCATAATATTTTTAACGAAGTTTCATCATGTGATTTTGTTTACAAATTATATAATTAAAAATTTTAAAGAAAATCAAAAATTTAACTCAATAAATAAAAATTTAATTTTTTTTAAATCTCCATAGAAATTTAAAAAAAAAAAAAAATCCCCGTAGAATTAACATTAGCAAATGGGTATTTCGATAGCTTTATATGGGTTGATAGGGTATGAGATAGCTTTTTATGAGCACATGCAATATACAAGTTGTATATTCTCTGTAATAGTTCTAAAGCTGTGACTATTTACTGCTTATGATAATGTCAACACAGAATTAGCCAGTTATTAAAAATTCCAACACGGTGAATTACAATTAAAACAATAAATGAATGAAAAAGTGTGAAAATATCTATATCTACATTTTAAAATATAAATAAAGAAAAAATTCTATCAATAATAAATTAACAGGAAAAAATTCAATTAAAAGTAAGTCTTAGTCAATTAAAAATAAATAATAAATATCAGTAAAATTTTCATGGTTTTAACTCTTTTGGGTCTGGTGTATTATTGATAGTACAATAGTCTAATGGTGTTAATGTGCTATTAATAGTACACGTATTTTAACTAAGCATTATGTTGTTTAACAAATACTTTTGTTACTGCTTACATATAGTAATGTCAGTATGCGTCTATGCATTTACTATATCACTTCATCTATGTTTAGGGATTTAGTAATAATAATAATTATTATTTATTTAATTCTTTTTACACCGTTTGCGATTCTTTCATCTTAAACATATATTTCCCTCTTTAAATTTAAAATAAAAGTTACTTCATTAAAAGAATCATGTGTAATGAAGCGGAAAAAGTATTAGAAAATTGTTATGTAAGTTTAATCTTACTGTAAAACAGTATTTTTTAAACATCTCTAACAATTCTTCCATAGTCTATTGTCCTATGAATACGAATTGAATAGTGTGCAAAACAACAACATTCGTTATGTTTCAGACAATGAAATATACATTAAATACTAATTAATCTATTTGGAAAGTTAATGTTATTAAAGCAAAAATATTTTTTTTCCTGAGAAAAAAAAAAGATTTGGAAGTTTTTTTTTTTTTTTTTTTTTGGAAGGTAAATAATTGCATTTCTAAAATGCTGAGGTCTACCAAGAATTAAGAAGAATTTTTCTTTTTTTTTTTTTTCTTTTTTTTTTTTTTTTTTTTTTTTTTTGAAAATAAGGAAAATCAATTTGTCAACTCTTTCCAACCAGTTATAAAAGTAAGAAAAAAAATTAGAAAAAAAATCATTGAAAATAAGGAAAATCAATTTGTCAACTCTTTATAACCAGTTATAAAAGTAAGAAATAAAATTAGAAAAAAAAATCATTGAAAATAAGGAAAATCAATTTGTCAACTCTTTTCAACCAGTTATAAAAGTAAAAAATAAAATTAGAAAAAAAAGTCATTGAAATAAGGAAAATCAATTTGTCAACTCTTTTCAACCAGTTATAAAAGTGAAAAATAAAATTAGAAGAAAAATCATTGAAAATAAGGAAAATCAATTTGTCAACTCTTTTCAACCAGTTATAAAAGTAAAAAATAAAATTAGAAGAAAAAAAAAATCATTGAAAATAAAGAAAATCAATTTGTCAACTCTTTTTAACCAGTTATAAAGTAAAAAAAAAAAAAATAAATAAAAAAGAATTAGAAGGAAAATTTTTTTTTGAAAGTAAGGAAAATCAATTTGTCAACTCTTTTTAACCAGTTATAAAAGTAAGAAAAAAAACCATTGAAAATAAGGAAAAACAATTTTTCAACTCTTTTCAACCAGTTATAAAAGTAAAACTTAATTAAAATTTCCTAGTGCAAATCTTAATTAAACTCAAACGGGATATAATATATCTCATCATCCCTCAAAAGGTTAAAGGAAAAGAGGTATATATATACATATATATATATATATATATATTCATATATATATAAAGTATTTATACCTTTTGTAAAAGCTACAAAATTTCATCGTTAACATTGAAAACTCTAAATTTACAAATAAAAAATTATTGTTGTTTTTCTTTTCTTTTCTTTTTTTAAAGTAAATTAATTATAATTATTGACATTACAAATAGGCATTAAGGCAATGGAATAAACAAATAAACGGAAGAAATTTAAACAAAAAATGAATTCTATGATAAAAAAGTTTTTTCTTCGATTACTTTACAAATAATTTGCAGAAATTAAATAATGTTATTAAAACATCTGTGACTTAAACATAAAAAATACAAGGAATATAGAAGATTACGTTGAATATCGAATTTCTGTCTAAATCACGTCGTATTTCATTTCTTTCTAAAGTTTTAAAATTCGCCTTAATTTTTAAAATGGATCCAATTTTAGCCATTGAAATTTAATTTGTATAAAAACTTTCACATTTCTTTCAATTATATTTTCAAATACACATTATGAAAGAGTAGCTAATAATAATAATAATATAATAATAATTTGCAGAAATTAAATAATATTATTTAAATTCTGTGATTTAAACATAAAAATACAAGGAATATAGAAGATACGTTGAATATCAAAGTTCTGTCTAAATCACATCATATTTTCATCTCTTTCTAAAGTAGTAAAATTCGCCTTAATTTTTAAAATGGATCCAATTTTAGCCATTAAAATTTAATTTGTATAAAAACTTTCGCATTTCTTTCAATTATATTTTCAAATACACATTATGAAAGAGTAGCTAATAATAATATAATAATAATTTGCAGAAATTAAATAATATTATTTAAATTCTGTGATTTAAACATAAAAATACAAGGAATATAGAAGATACGTTGAATATCAAAGTTCTGTCTAAATCACATCATATTTTCATTTCTTTCTAAAGTAGTAAAATTCGCCTTAATTTTTAAAATGGATCCAATTTTAGCCATTAAAATTTAATTTGTATAAAAACTTTCGCATTTCTTTCAATTATATTTTCAAATACACATTATGAAAGAGTAGCTAATAATAATAATAATATAATAATAATTTGCAGAAATTAAATAATATTATTTAAATTCTGTGATTTAAACATAAAAATACAAGGAATATAGAAGATACGTTGAATATCAAAGTTCTGTCTAAATCACATCATATTTTCATTTCTTTCTAAAGTAGTAAAATTCTCTTTAATTTTTAAAATGGATCCGATTTTAGCCATTAAAATCTAATTTGTATAAAAACTTTCTCATTTCTTTCAATGATAATTTCAAATACACATTTCGAAACAATGACTGATAATATTAATAATATAATAATAATAATAACTTGCAGAAATAATTTGAAGAGATTAAATAACATTATTGAAACATCTGTGACTTAAGCATAAAAAATACAAGGAATATAGAACATGACGTTGAACATCAAATTTGTGTTTAAATCACGTCGTATTTCATTTCTTTCTAAAGTAGAAAAATTTGCCTTAATTTTTAAAATGGATCCGATTTTAGCCATTAAAAACTAATTTGTATAAAAACTTTCTCATGTCTTTCAATAAATTTTTCAAATACACATTACGAAACAATAGCTAATAATATGAATAATATAATAATAATAATAATAATAACTTACCTTATAACTCCAGAATCTGTTTCTTGATAAGTGTAAAATACTGTAAAATAATCAGGAATAGTCACAATGTTAAAAATTCAGAATATTAAGAACAGATATTCACAGGAATAGGAAAATCTAGTAAAAAAATCTAGTAAAAAAAAGAGACGATCAGATCCGGTTCCAATACACGAGCAGATACAAGTAGAAAATATCATATGTGTCTCACTAAAGCCGCTCTATATATCTGAAATTTGCGGAACCTTAACCAAAACTTTTGAAGCTATTGCATCAGTTCCAGCAAACCAGGACAAGAATCATATAGAACTATCTAGATATGTCTCCGGGTTTGAATTTGAATAGAAAGGGGAAGTCCCCTAAAGGATTTGTTTTGGTTTTAGGGGAAGTCCCCTTGTAGGATGTTTTGGTTTACCTTTTGTGTTCAATAGAAAAAAAAAAAGTTGCTTGAATTGTATGTAGATAATTTGTAATAGCAAGTACAGCTTTAGCTTTCATAATATTTTAATATAACATCTATATTATGTTAAATATATATATATTTTAAAAATCTTTGAAACATTATAAAATTTCTAAAATATATAAATACATGAAAGGGGCAAAGTGATAAACTTTTTAATGTAATGTTTTACAATTCATCATAATAAAATATTTTTACGTTTTTTTTTTCTTTTTTTTTTTTTTTTTTGCTAACAAATCTATTACGTTAAAAATAAATAAATAAAATAAAAATAACGTTATTTTTATTTATTAAAAATAAACTTTTTAATATAGTGTTTTACAATTAATTATGATAAGGTATTTCATTACGGTACTTTTTTTTTCTAACAAATCTATTACATTAAAAATAAATAAATAAATAAAATAAAAATAAAAATAACTTTATTTTTATTTATTAAAAAGAAACTTTTTAATATAGTGTTTTACAACTAATCATGATAAAGTATCTTATTACGGTACTTTATTATTATTATTATTATTGTTAACAAATCTATTACGTTAAAAAAATAAAAATAAAATCTTTGAAATACTTTAAAATTCTTAAAATACATGAAAGAGGCAAAAAGTGAAAAACTTTTTAAATTGTAGAGTTTTACAATTAAGGCTCACTGCTCTGCTCAACAAGCACAAAACGTTTTCACAGATTTTACAAATTCGTTTTTTAACGGAATCATATAAAATTATAAAAACTGACTGTGGTAGCGATTTAGAATCGAACTGAATTTTTCATTTTTTGATCAATAAATTACTTATTGAGTTATAAGCAAATTCGATCACGTGACAAACACGTTTTTTACCCCAGTCTGAAGTGTTATTTGTCTGTAGCGCTGAAATTTGGATCAAAATGCCCACATTGACACTATTTTCTGAAAAATCAATTGCGTTTGGAAAGAAAAAAAAAAGAGAGAGAGAGAATGAATAAACTTAGATCGTTACGAAACATCAACACCTGCTAGTTTCCTGCATTTCCGATTAAAAATAAATTAAAACTTATGTCATGAAGTTACCTTTTTTGCTTTGAGAACACACTTAATCATATAAGGTGTTTAAAGTATCAAATAGCCAGTACTAGTAATATTTTTCACCATTAAAAGGTCTTTAGTATTCCGGTAAAAATTAACCAAATCTTGTAATTAAAAAATAAATAAATAAACCTTGAGAAAATAAGTGCGAATAGATATTTTTATTTCAGTTAAACACCTGCTGGTTTAATTCATTTCCGAAAATAATAATAATAATAATAATAATAATAATAAAACTTATGTCATAAAGTTTACATGTTTTAAACACCAAGCAGCCAGAACTAGCGATATTGCCTACCGTTAAAATTTATTAAGTATTTAAATAAAATTAACCAGATGTTGTAATACGAGACAATTAATAATAATGATAATAATAATAATAATAATAAAGGTTCCTTAAAATTGTATTGGGTTTTATCAAATTTTGAAAAAAAAGTCAATTAATGATTTTTTCATCAAATCACTAATTAGTTATACAGGAGTACTTACATGGATTAGTCTCACTAAAAAATTTCACAACCCCATCTGGTTTCGCACTCTGGTTACTATTCTGACATTATTATGACTGTCCAGCTGTCTTATTTTATACTTAATCCGACATTTTTCTACATTGTTCTCATTGTTGATTGCCATCCTATTCATATACCTAAATACAATGAGTCATGTTATCTTTTTGAAAGTGCTTGACATATTAGAATTACAAATGTAGTTTATAGATAGATTTTCTTGAATAGGCCATTATCCAGAAAGTGCGAAATAGATGGTTACTATTATCTTTTTTCCTTGTTAAAAATGGCATAGGAATTTAAAAGATATAGTCGGAGCTCAAATAGTAATATTCAAATGAATCAAACAATTACGATGATCAATAACAGGGTTCATACTCATTTTCCAAGAAAAAATCCCTTTATGTATTTTCCTGGATGTATAATTTTTTCATATCAACAGTAAACGACATTTTGATATTATCGCCTCCAATTTCCCAGAATAGACTGTCATTTTGGTAGGCGGAAAAAATCGCCCCGGAAAAAATCTCCCCGGATAAAATCACCCCGGTAAAAATCTCCCCCGGAAAAAAATCGCCCCGGTAAAAATCTTCCCACAGAAAAAGGTAACCGAAAAATAAGGCTTTTTTTACTTAAGATTGAAAAAGCCCACACATATGAATAACAAAGATTTGATGACTTTGATTATGGCAATTATAATTTCAAGTAAATCACGTGTATTTGTACTGGAAACAATTACGGCATATAGTTTAATATATGCATATCCTTTAATAGTAAAAACTCTTTATCAAATAAGGTCCTACTTCCATGATTATCGCAAGGACAAACGGGGAAGCTGCCCCAGCTACCCAAACTCAAACAAAGGACTTTGGGTGTATTGGGAGTAGAAGGGGGGGGGGATTACATAGACGAAGAGAAAAGGAATTTACTTTCGAAGAATCTGTTTATTATTCTGCTTTTTGAGCTTTATTCTGCGATTTGAATTTGAGTTACAGGAATGTAAAGTTGTATTGTTATTTTGACAAGCTATATCTCATAAATAGAATGATCTTTAGAATAAAAATATGTGCTTCGTTTCTATCTTTTTGTAATTGAAGAGAGAAAAGGGCTTTGTAATCTGTATCAATGAAACTAAATGCACCTAGGAATGCAAATAAATGTTGAAATACCCCAAAACCTAGTGATTTGTCACAAAAGCTTCAGCTAAAGAATTTTTCCTTTGTATTTTTCAGGGAACATTAAAACGTTTTAGTAGCGGGGAATAAATTTTGCTTTAATGAGAGTTTTAATTCAAAATTAATTTAAAACTCAATAATAATTTTGACGGTTAAAAGAAAATGAATAACTGAAAAAAGAATATCAAATTTAGAAAATATTTATTTCTGCGCATGCGTCACCTTTAAAATGAAAAGTTTTAAATTTTTATTCAATATTTTTCTATTTTTATTAAAATTCAATATGTGTATGCAAAGATTTTACTATTTATAAACTAATTCTAGTAATAACTTACTGCGTGAAAAAAGTCTTTTTTTTTTGTTCTAATTATGAAACATACATTATAAGATTAATTGATTTATCAGGACAAAAGATCTAATTTTTTGAATATCATTTAATAGAGATTTATTTATTTTTATAAGTTTTTTGGAATCTAATTGATAATTTATTAGTCATTTAAGGACTTTGAAAATTCTTGATATAAATTCATGATTTTTATATTGATTTTGGGAATCATAAAATAGATTTATTAGTTTTATAAATACTTGTTGTGATTTAAATAAAGAATTAAATTTACTTATAATAATTTATAGCTGAATTAATGTGTATTATAATATTTGAATTAGAATAATTGCAGATGATTTTGTAAACAGCATATTGTTAAGTTAATTTGATGGGTTTTCACTTGTTATAACAGTTATCTTTAAAAAATTAAATAATCCTGACTCTGCAACAAGAGAGGCACAGCGTGAAATTCCATGGTTCTGTATCAGAGACAGGTCTGTATTGTCTCTGTATTACAGAGAGTATACATCATGTATTGTGCTATCTTGGCTATTAGTTTTAGGTAGCTTTCATTACAAAAAGTAAAAAGTTACCTATTGCAGCCGTCCGGAGGAAAGCACTTCCAGAAAATTTTGGTATATTTTCACCGATCATGACCCCCAGACCCCAAATCCACCCTCCGTTCAAATGTTGAATAATTGTCTTATAATAATTGAAAAGGGGTAAAATTTCATATCTTTCATTATAGCCCTTTATCTACAGACGATACTTATAAGTACCATTAAAATTACTTATTATAAAATTCTTTTACGGCAATTAGTTCTAATACTGATTAGAATGAGTTACAGATACATTACTTTATTTTGTTCCAAAAACATTATTGGTTGCACAAAACAAGAATATTTTTAAAAGGATGATTTCTTTTGCCTTTGTATCTTTTCAGCTTTCTTGGGTGCTGAGGGAGGGGGAGGAAGATTTTTCAATTCGGAAATATTTCTATATTAATGTCGTAAGACCATGATATCTGTACATTTTATATTTCTACAAAATAACTAAGAAAACAATTTAAAATAAAAGATTTGAGTGGGTTTATAAATAGTGTACAAAATCCCTGTAAAGTCAAATTTAATTAATCCTTCTAAAATCCCTCAAAAATTTATTAAATGGTTAAGTAAATCTTTTAATTTAGTTTAAGCAATTTACGTAAAATGTTTTAGAATATAAACTTTTCACGAATTCATAATTCGGTAGATAAAGGTTTAAAATTATTGTTAATGACAAAAATATACAAAATTGTTTTTTTTTATTTATTTATTTTTTTATTTTTTTTTTTTTAACAATTGATTGTATTGCATATGTGTTAGTAATAAAAGTTTTTGTAAAAAATCTTTATTCTTCATGAATAATGATTCTTTTGTATATGAAAAAATACATAGAAATAAATATATAAAAACTTTTATAAATATAACCAAAGTAATTCAGATATTACCATACAAAAACAAAAAATAAACCAATAAAACCAGTATTTTAACAATCATCCTACTAAAATCATTATTTACAAAAAACTTATCTATATGAATAATCATAGAACGCTCTATGAAGACTAGCTGATCCTTCATGATAAATGGAAACTTGAAGAAAAAAAAGTTACACAAGATTTCTAAACAATTGATTATTATTGATATTTATGCATTTTTTTATTGCAGAAAAACTTTATTTAAAAAAAGAAAAATGAAAACTGTTTTTCGAAATAACAAAGCATGATGGACTAATTATTCCATTTTTTTCCGCAGCCGGTTAATAAAATTCTTTTTTTTTTTTTTTTTTTTTTTTTTTTTTTTTTTTTTTTTTTTGTCTTTTTGTTGCGATATATTGACAAATTTCGCCATTTTTCATCAACAATTGATTGACAGATTTCAGGATAATTTACCATTGCAGGATTCACACGCATTTTCCAAGAAAAAATCCCCTCCCTGATATATTTATTTTACAAGATGTACAGTTTTTCCATATCAACAATCAACAACATTTCTAAAACCAGTATCGTTACACTACCATCTCCTCAAAATAAAATAAACTCAAAAATAAAGTTTATACATCACTTAAATAAGCAATATGAACATAACTTTAAGAGGAAAACATTAATTTATGTATAAAACAGAGATGAAGTCTGCATGGTTTGTCGGGCTTAAAAACTTAGGAATTTACTGGAAAGATTTCATTTCTACTTAATGATTTTATTATCTCTTCTTAAAGCATTATAAGTAATATGAAGGCTACAAATGCCAATATCAATTAGTAATGTCCTTTATTTTGCTTAAGTGTTTCTTGAACTATTGTCAAACATCATCATATCAGGAGATGTGTCTAGTGAAAGTGACTGAATAGATGTTGACAAACGCAATATCATAAACCAGGCGAACAGCAACAATTGCCCTCTACTTCCCAGAGTAGGCAATCATTTTGGCAGGTTTTTCCAGGTTTGGAGAAATTTTTTCTAGTATCTCCCTGAGATTCTCCTGATTTTTATAACCTAAAATTTATTCCCTGATTTACCCAGGAATCCCATATTCCCCTGGTGAGTATGAATCCTGCATTGGTGACTTTCAAAATTTACAATATTTTCATTTAATAACAACCAATTTGCAGCATTAATCAGTAAAGGTGCAATGTGTTATCCATCAGAAAAGGGGATTCCCCTAACTAGTTAAAAGGGAGAATTCAGGTGCTTTCCTTCGGCCACCAGGAAAAGGTTGTGAGCCGTCGGCATTTCAGTCAGGGGATTCCCCCGAATGTAGTCATTTTCTTGCACAGTACCAAAGAGTTCTTTGGTACTTCCCTCAGAGTAAAGACAAAAAGTTTAATATATATGCTCTTGGGTATTCCCATGTTTCCTTACTCCCTAATGTTTATAGATTTTCACAAACATACCGTTGGCTGTGAATAATTTAATTCAACATCGCATGTAATTTTTTTCGGTAACCTGAAAAATAGTGACTAGAAAAAAAAATGAGAATGAAAAAAAAAATCATTTTATGAGAAAGAACTTATATCCAAAATATGAAATACGTCGGATAAGTCTGCATAAAAACAATTTATCTAATTTAGGGGGGGGGGTTATAATCACCCGCCCCTTTTTAATTCAAAAGAACCCCATATCTAATCAGAGATACACCTTATCATAATGAACCTATAATCCAAAATTTGAAGCAAATCCGATAATTCTGTGTAAAAAGCCATTTATTTAATTAAAGGGGGGGGGGTGTATTCGATTCCTCTTCTATACTTAGCCATTAAACTCTTAAAACTATTCAGGGATTCACCTTATCAGAAAGTACCTACATTTAAAATTTGAAATACATCGGGTAATTCTGCATAAAAAACGCTTTATCAAATTTGAGACGAGAAAACTGCCCATCCCCCTCCCCTTTATTAATAAGCAAAACACCCCCATAACTAATCAGAGATACTTCTTATCATAATTAACTTATGTCCAAAATTCCAAGCAAAATGGATAATTCTGCGTAAAAAGGTATTAATTTAATTTAAGAGAGATTATTTCCCCGTTCTCGTTCTATGCTAAACCATTAAACTCCCAAATCTCTTCAGGCATTATATACTACATGTAAAGCCTATCAGAAAGAGCCTATATCCAAAATTTGACACACTTTGGATAATTCTGCATAAAAACCGATTTATCTAATTTAGGGCGGATGAGGGGGAGGGGGAATTGTCCATTCCCAAAACTAACCAGGCAAGCGTCTTTTCTGTATAAACATATACCCAAAAATTGAACCAAAAAAATTAATTCAGCATGAAAAACCCATTTACCTAAATTATGAACCTCCCCCCGATCCCCCTTTCATACTTAACCAATGAATCCCCAAAATCAATAATAAATCCCTAAAATCAATTACCTTGTCACTTTTTTTTCCAGTAACTTTTTTCCTTGTCAATTTTTTCCTTGTCACTTTTTTCCTGAGTCATCTTTTTCCCGCTTCTGAAGTTTATGTCACTTTTTTCCGATAACTTTTTTTCCGGTCACTTTTTTTCCTAGATTCCAAAAGAACACGGCTATAGTTATCTTTTTTAGACATTTCCTGTAAGTATTATATGCTACATTTCTAGAGACCTCTCAGTTTTAAAGACTGTATATTTTTGGCTGATTTATAGGACTGAATTATGTCACTATTATAGATTGATGTGTAAGGCTCGAAACAGCAGGGGGGGGGGGGTATGCAGAGAGGGCATGTGCACTGGGCATCAGAGTATATAAAAAAAAGAATTACTGATGTTTTTCATATTTACAATGAAGAAAAATCGTTCTCAAAGAAAAAATAATCTAAGATCACATTACTTATGCACTTTTTACTTCTCATGTATTAAATAGAATAAATACTCATTCATATTTCAAATACGTATTTATTTTCGTATGAAACATATTTCTACTCAATCGTTCTTTAAAAATCTCAACAATCTGATTTGCTACAAACAGTAGCGTAGCTATGTTTTTTGGCGCCCGGGGCCAGCAAGAAATTTTGCGCCCCCACCCCAATATAGATATATAACAATTTCTCTCAATTTGGCGCCCCTAGGCCTCGGCGCCCGGGGAGAACGCCCCCCTTTCCCCCCCTTAGCTACGCCACTGGCTACAAATCTAAATATGAACTGTAAGATCTTTTATAGTATTTGAACTCGACCGGCATTTAGAGAGTTACATTCCTTCCGAGCACACACACACACACAAATTCATGTATATGTATATATCTGGCCAATCTTATCCTATGTTTGATTTTATTCCAAAATCTCTAGGTGTCTACTAATCAGAGGTTTTACTATATTTGAACATTAAAGAACGCCAGTTTGTTCATTCTTCTTTGTAAAAATAAAATGGATATTAAAGATATAATTGTAAAGCAGTTTTCCTGATTACAAACACGGTTTACTGTACATTCATTGTGGATTCGAGTCGGGTTTGGATTACTGGTTCGGTTAAAGTTGCGGGTCGAAATTTGTGGGGTTGGGTAATAATTCGATAGGGGTAACACTCAATCCGCACAGGACTCTACATAGTTTGTGCTTTAAAATTTGTTTAAAGCTTATAAAGCTCTTACAACTTAGTTACTCATGTAACAATTCTTCATGTGGTCATCATATCTCATATGTTGAACTCTGCCATTTTAATACTATATCTATATCATATTGGGATAAAATAAACAATCATTTTCAGCTAATATTAAATGTTACTAAAATTTACCTCTCTGCTCATATACGAGCTATCCAAACTCTAATGTAAACAATGAATCCATCATATTAATCACTATTTCGGGAGTGCATTTAACTGGTTTCAGGAATATCGTATGGATGGATGAAATTCACAGAAGTAATATTAGTTATGTTAATATCTCTTTGAATAGGCACTTACTTGTATGGAAGTCTAGAACATTTCCATTGATTACACTGCTCTGAGTAAATAATAGCTTGAATGTTTATTTCGAGGATTAATTCCCTTATAGCATTCATATACGGCTGAAATACACAGATAGTACAAATAAATAGATAATTAATTAAAATTCGAGATTTTTTGCTTGCGTTATTTAAATCTCTACTAACTTACAAACGGAATCTTGTACATAAAAATTATTTATTTAGGGTCGGGTACCGAGTTGAAATATTGCTGATTCGGTTCGGATTGCGGGTCGAAATATGTCGGATTCGGGCTGTTGCGGATCGAGTAATTCTTGTCGGATTCGGATAGAGTTGTGTGTTAACTTCAAATGGAATTTTCGGATTCTGGTAGAGTACAAATCGATCCGCACAGGACTTTAGTTTGTGCTTTAAAACATAGACCAATAGTTTGGTTTTAAATTTTCTTTAAAGCTTATAATTTTCTTACAACTTAGTTACTCATGTAAGAATTCTTTTGTGATAATCATATCTTATATGTTGAATTCTGCTATATCATATTGTATAAAACAAACAATCATTTTCAGCTAATATTAAACGCTACTATTATTTACCTCCCTCTTCATATACGAGATACCCAAACTCTAATGTTAACAACGAATCCATGATATTAATCACTATTTTGGAAGTGCATTTAACTGGTTTCAGGAATATCGTATGGATGGATGAAATTCACAGAGGTAATATTATTTATGTTAATATTTCTTTGAATAGGCACTTACGTGTATGGAAGTCTAGAACATTTCCATTCGTTCATTGCACTGCTCTGAGTAAACAATAACTTGAATGCTTGTTTCCAGGATTAATTCTCATGAAGCATTCATATACGGCTGAAGTACACAGACTGTATAAATAAATAGATAATTAATTAAAATCGAAGATTTTTGCATGAATTATTAGAATCTGCATTGCTTTACTTGACGGAATCTTTTACATAATATATATATATATATATATATACATATATATATATTATACTATAATGCGAGCAAAAATTGTGTGTGTGTGTGTGTAAATTTTATCTCAAAAACGGCTCTAATGATTTTCGCGAAAGTTTGGTTTTTACCATTTTCCGGCATGAAAAGACCATTGGGCTAGGTCACATGTTCGGAGAAAATTCGATTATTGGATTATTTTTTGTTATAATGGGTCAGGATCAAGCTATTTATATCTAGAGAAAGGCTGGATCGATTTTAAGGAAATTTTGTACCCAATCGTTTTTTGGCACACGAAAACTATTGGGCTGGGTCACATGTTCGAAAAATTTTGCTTAGTGGGTCATTTTTGGGTCATTATGGGTCAAGCCATTTATATCTAAAAAATGGTTCAAACGATTTTCACCAAATTTTATATTTTATCGTTTTTGATTACAAGAAGACCATTGGGTTAGGTAACATGTTCAAGAAAATTCGGTTAGTGGGTCATTTTTGGGGTCATTGTGGGTCATGCTATTTTTATCTAGAGATTTTCTCACGCAGTTTTGAATAAAATTGCATTCTAGGGTTTTTGGACACGAGAAAAACATTGGGCTAGGTTACATGTTCGAGTAGTGGATCATTTTGGGTCATAAATGGTCTGGGTCAAGCTACTTATTTTTAAAAAACGGTTGGATCGGTTTTAACGAAATTTCGTATGTAACAGTTTTTTTGACACGAGAAAATTTATGGGCTAAGTCACAAGTTCGAGAGATTTCGATTATAAGGAAAATTTGTGGGTCATGAAGGGTCATAATGGGTCATGGTCAAGCTATATACAGGGTGATTCCAAAATTTTTTTACAATAAAAGAGGGGTGATAGTACACATCAAGACAAACAATATTAAATAGGAGACCAAGGGTCCAAAACGTTTTCCTAAGGAAATAGCCGCCATTAAAGTTTAGGGACCAAAATTTCAAATAAACATAAAAAACGGAAAAATCGGTCGATTGATTTGCGGTTTTCACTAAAATTATTCTTTATGTCGGCATTTTCTTGAAATTAAATTATAAAGATAAATTTCAAAAAATGCCGATAGAGGGCGCTTTAGACTTTGGAGTAACGAAGCACTCTTTTTTGGCGTTATTTTTTGCATCTTATTAAATGCTTTCGTAAGCTTAGACTTGAACTTAAATTTTGAGCTCAAAATCTGAATAGCTGGGAGTGGTTAAGCAGACAAACTTAGCTGCGTTCAGAGGGTTCAAATTTCAAATAATTGTAAAAAACAGAAAAAATTGGTCGATTCGTTTGCGGTTTTTGCTAAAACTAATTTTTAAATCAGCAGTTTTCTTGATCAATCAGGGTTTTCTTGAAAATAATTTTTAAAGATAAATTTCACAAAATGCCAATAGAGGGCGCCTTAGACTTTGGAGTAGCATACAACTATTTTTAACTCTTATTTTTTTACTCTCATTAAATGCTTTCAAATGCATAGACTTAAATTTTGGGCTGAAATTCTGAATCGTTGGGAGTGTTTAAGTAGCGAAAAATTGAATTGTGTTCGAGGAGAAAAGAGGGTTAAATTTTAACTCCTGAACACGCTTCAGTTTGCGCTTCTTAACTCCTCATAACGATTCAGTATTTGAGCTCAAAAAATAAGTTTAAATCTAAGCTTCCGAGAACATTTAAAATGCTTTTGCAAGCAAAAGCAACCAAAAAATAATGGTTAAAATGAATTGTTGGTTACTATGAAGTTTAAGGCGCCCTCTGACGGAATTTTTTGAGATTTATCTTTAAAAATTATTTTTAAGAAGATACTGACTTAAAGAATAGTTTTATTTTAAACCGCAAACGAATCGACCAATTTTTCCATTTTCTATAATTACTTTAAATTTGAACCTCCCCCTCCCTCTTGAACACAGTTCAGTTTGTGCTATTTAACCACTCCCTACTATTCAGATTTTGAGCTCAAAATTTAAGTTTAAGTCTAAGCTTCCAAAATCATTTAAAGAGATGCAAACAATAACGGCAAAAAATAGTTGTTCATTACTCCAAAGTCTAAAGCGCCCTCTATCGGCATTTTTTGAAATTTATCTTTATAATTTATTTTCATGAAAATACCTAAATAAAGAATAGTTTTAGTGAAAACCGCAAATCAATCGACAAATTTTCCTGTTTTTTTTTAATCATTTGAAATTTGAACCCTCTGAACACAGCTCAGTTTGTGTTACTTAACCACTCCCAACTACAGATTTTGAGCTCAGAATTTAAGTTTGAGTGTAAACTTACGAAAAAAATTAATGAGATGCAAAACATACCGGCAAAAAATAGTTGTTCTTTAATCCAAAGTCTAAAGAGCCCTCTATCGGCATTTTTTGAAATTTATCTTTATAATTTAATTTCAAGAAAATGCCGACATAAAGAATAATTTTAGTGAAAACCGCAAATCAATCGACCGATTTTTCCGTTTTTTATGTTTTTTTGAAATTTTGGTCCCTAAACTTTAATGGCGGCTAACTCCTTAGGAAAACGTTTTGGACCCTTGGTCTCCTATTTAATATTGTTTGTCTTGATGTGTACTATCACCCCTCTTTTATTGTAAAAAAATTTTGGAATCACCCTGTATATAAAGAACGGGTGGATCGATTTTAACGAAACTTTGTATACATTTTTTTGGCGCGAGAAAACTATTGGGCTAGATCACATGTTCAAGAAATTTTTATTAGTGGGTGATAAAGGGTCAAAAAGGGTCTGGGTCAAACTATTTATGTTTAAAAAACGGCAGGATTGATTTTAACGAAATTTTGTCTGCAACAGTTTTTTGATACGAGAAAACTAATGGACTAAGTCACATGTTCGAGAGATTTCGATTATAAGGATCATTTGAGAGTCGTGATGGGTTATAATGTGTCATGGTCAAGCTATATGTAAAGAACGAGTGGATCAATTTAACGAAATTTTGCATATACCATTTTTTTGGCACGGGAAAACTATTGGGCTAAGTCACATTTTTGAGAAATTCCGATTAGTGGGTCACTTTTGGGTCATTTTGGGTCAAACCAATTTTATCTAAAAAAATGGCTCTAACGACTTTGACCAAGTTTCGTATTCTACTGTTTTGGATTACAAGAAGATTATTGGGTTAAATCACGTGTTAGATAGAATTCTATTAGTGGGTCATTTTTGGGTCATTGTGGGTCACGTTAATTTTATCTAAGGAATATCTCGAACAATTTTGACTAAATTTTGTATTCTATTGTTTCGGGCACGAGAAAATCATAGGCCAGATGTTCGAGAAAATTTGATTAATGGATCATTTTGAATCATAATGAGTCAGAATCAAACTGATTATATCTAAAAACGACTCAATCTATTTTATCTAAATATTGTATCCAAACGTTTTTCGCCACGCAAAAACTAATGCGAAAGGTCACGTGTTCGAGAGATTTCGATTATAAGAATCATTTGTTGGTCATGATGAGTCATGCTCATTTTACCTAAAAATGGCTCTCACCCTTTTGACCATACTTTGTATCATATCGTTTTAGGGCAAGAGAAAACCATTCGGCTCGAACACATGCTCGCAAAAATTCGATTAGTGAGTCATTTTGGGTCAGACTGGTCGGCATAATTCTAATTATATGTAACAACGAACTCAACTCATTTTTACCTAAATTTTGTTAAAAAAACGTTTTTTGTCACAAGAAGACTACTGAGCTGAGTCGCATGTTTAAAAAAAATTACACTAGTGAGTCATTTCGGCTTCGTTGCCGAATGCTGTCAAGCTAATTTTACCTAGAAATGGCTGAAACGATTTTGATTCAATTTTATATTCTACAGTTTTTATTACCTGAAGACCATTGAGCTAAGTCATATGTTTAATCAAATTTAATCAGCGGGTGATTTTAGGTAATACGGGTCAGGATCACGAGACTATCACAACAGTCAATAAGTTAACGAAAAAATATTGGCAACATTTGGCCGAAAAATTGATTATTAAGATTACCAAAACAAAATTACATATTTGGCACCAAATGAAAGAACTTCGCCATATTTGGCTATATCTGGCAAAAAATATTGCTTTTCAGAATGTGAAGAAATTTTTTATACATTCTTATAGGATTTGAGATGCATGATTAAATCAATCAGAGTCGAGCTAAAAAGTGGTTTGGATCGATGTGCTTTCGTTGTAAATTTTAGAATAATGTAAAAATTATAAATATGTGCAAACATAGTACAAATACTAGATAAAGTGAAAATATTATATCGAGTTAAACACAAAGTTCATTTTGACCGAGCTTAGCTTGGTCACTCCTGCTAGTTGCATTTTATTTGTATCGGGTTGGGCTCCGAGTTGAAATACTGCTGATTCAGTTTGGGTTGCGGGTCGAAATATGTCGGGTTCGCTTGGTTGCGGGTAGAGTAATTCTTTTTTGTCGGATTTGGGTAGGGTTATGGATTGACTTCAAATAGACTTCAAATTCGGGTAGGGTAAAACTCAATTCGTACAGGGCTCATAGTTTGTGCTTTATAACATAAATCAATAGTTTGACTTTTTTAAAAAAAATTCTAGAAATGTTTTGAATTTTTTTTTAAATTTTACTACGTTTCTACAACCTAATTACTCCTGTAACAATTCCTCTGTGATCATCATATCTCATATGTTGAAAACTGCTATATCATATTGGTTAAAATAAACAATCATTTTCAGCTAACATTAAATGCTACTATTATTTACCTCTCTCCTCATATATATGAGACATCTAAACTTTAATATAAACAACGAATCTATCATACCAATAACTATTTTGGGAGTGCATTTAACTGGTTTCAGGAATATCATATGGATGGATGAAATTCACAGAGGTAATATTAGTTATGTTAATACCTCTTTGAATAGGCACTTACTTGTATGGAAGTCTAGAGCATTTCCATTTATTACACTGCTCTGGGTAAACAATAACTTGAATGCTTGTTTCCAGGATTAATTCTCATGTAGCATTCATATACGGCTGAAATCAGTGTTGGGTATGAACGCGCTCACTGAACGAAAACTCAAGAGTTTCGCTCACTATTTGTGAGCTTTGAACTGAACTTCGCTCACTATTTTATAAACGAGTTTGAACTGAACGGAAACTCAAAAAATAAACGAGTTTGAACGAAATTTACGTTCAATTTTACGTTCAATTTTTTCATAATTTATTTAAAATTTTTCCAGACCTCAGTACATTTTTTCCCTCTTTCAAATGCCATTTGTAGGCCGACACGCGCCTCAGGAAGGGTTAAGTCTGGATATCATTTCTTTGGGCAATATCCTAGTCTTACATATTCTGTACCCTCGGGTCGCGCCGAACCGGACCTGGACTACATACAATTTTCGCCGAAAATACATACATACAGTAAACTCTCTGTATAAGGTGGTCTGTGTATAAAAAGGAAATAATGTCTAACTCGGAAAGATTTTCAAGTCCCCGTGAATCCGCAGTCAGAGTAGAATTTATCTAAGACGGAATATTGTCTACTACGAAAAATTTTCATGATACCGTTCAATTCCGCCTTAGCCAGAGTTTATTGTAATTTTAAATTACCATAATTCAACAATTAAAATTTTCTTTAAAGAGTAGTACATAGGACCTAAATATATTTTTTTAATTCAGTCTCTCTTGTTCTTCTGCAAGTTGGGGGGGGGGGGGGAGGTTCTAAAACTGCCAATTTATCACATATATTTATTTCTTAAATCTTATTTATAATTTGATTACCTATAATTTTAACTATACATAATAATTTACATATTATATAATTATTATTTTCATTATTAATATAAAATAAAATATTTAATATAATATAATATAGTAATAGTAATAATAATAATAAAAATAATTAATAATAATAAATAATAAATTAATAATACATACATATCAATTAAATATAAGTAAAATTAAATGTTAAAATAAATGCAATTAAATATTACAAGTTATACTTATTAACAAAAATTTATTTAAAAAATGATTTTGTTGACGCATAGTGATATAAACTCAGTCTCCCTTGTTCGTCTGTCGCGGGGGGGGGGGGGGGGTTACAAACTCCGAATCTATCATAGCTGTAGACCAGGCATGTCAAACACGAGGCCCGCCAGGAACTTCTTGGCCCGCCAAGTCTTTGGCATTTTCGTGTGTTTGATTCAGTTCTTAGTTCATGCAGAAAATACACTTTGCATTGCAAATATTTAAAAAAAAAATGGATACTGATTTTATTCGAAATATCTATCATTATTTCAGAATATTAATCTTCATTACATTTAATGACAGATATTGACATACATTAAATTTAATGATCCGCAATTAAATAAAGAAAAGTTTAATTTTTTAAATTAATTGTTATTATTTTGGATGATTTTTTTTTTTTTTTTTTTTTTTTTTTTTTTTTTTTTTTTTTTTTTTTTACAGTTTGGTATAAGAGATGCAAATAACACCGATTCAACGCCACTGTGGCATAAAAGATGCCAACATACTGTCTTGAATATGATCAAATCTAATTCATTTTAAAATTTCGTTTCCAGGAGATAGGGTATGCAAAAGTTTTCAATAAGAAAGTTAAGAAGAGCATATTTTAATTTGAAAGTTTAAAAATTTATAAAAGTTTTTTTTTTCGAGTAGTTTATTATGTTGAAACGAATATATTATTTTATTGCTCTCTTTGATTCACTATGACATTACAAAGAAATGCGTGGTATTTGTTAGGCATTAAAAATGTATCGAAAATTAATTAAAATACAACGCTAGTTTCTAATAAAAAGTTTAAAAAAAATTCAAAAGAAATAAATAGCTTTAAAAGGGAAAGGGATGCAATTTCGTATATTGTAAAATAATAATAAAAATAGTAATAATGATAAAAATAATAAAAGTAACAAAAAATTGTAACCCAGTTTTTATTATTTGGCTGCGTGCATATTCGAAAGCGGGCATTTTGGACAAAAAACACGTTAATTATTTTCATTCTCAAAAGTATAATTGTAGATTATCTCTGTGGGATCTTTATATTTCTTGGTGATGAAGATATAACATCACATAATCATAAAAGTCAATTTGAAATTTTTTTTTTAATGCTCAAACAAAGACTGAAAAATTGTGTTTCATATGTTGAAACTTCGTTAAAGTTTGCTAAGAATTTGCTCACAATAAATAGATTTTAAACTGAAACTTTGTTGAAAAAAGTCAGTTCGTGAAGCATGTTAAAAACAAACATCTGCTTAAAAAAGACGATTAGATGCAACTGCACACAACTCGAAATCGTTCAAATTAGAATAAGGGATGTCCAGAATAGTTAAATAAATTAAAAATATGCAGGGGCATTTCCATAAATATTCACGATGTAACAAGAAATTTCAGTAATCTTTAATTTCAATATGCGTTGCTATAATTGAAAAATTTTCCTTAAACTCACAAATCTTCATTAGTAAACAGTAACCATGAGTAGAGTAGCCACCGACAAATATTTTTTTAATAGCCATTTTTTCTCATTTAGTGACCCCGTAACCGATAGCTAGCGTTAATTTTGCCCTTTAACTTTATAATTCTTGAGAATAATGGAAGAAGAAATTTTTCTCTGTGGGCGGTTTTTTTTTTTTTTTTTTTTTTTTTTCCGCAGACACGATTTATACTTAAAAATAAGTAAGAAGAATCAAGAAATTATTCCCAGTGTTGAATCCAGGGGGTGGCCCGGGGGGAACACTCCCCCCCTCCTGGAGCAATGAAATGTCATCCCTGGAAATTTTGGGGTTTTAATGGTCAAAACGGGCAATCCCCCCCCCCCCTCCCGGAACGCTATATTATTTCCCCGGAGCCACAAATGTTCCTCCTATATCTGAATTCAACACTGATTATTCCTATGCCGGATGAATAATCGTAGATAATATAATTTAATCAATTATGAATTACTTTTCATAATATAGTCATACGTTCATTCATAATATTATGTTGTAAATAATTGTGTTCTATCAATGATTGGTTTTATAAAAAGTAGCAATTACAACATAAAAGAAAATGCCGATATTAGGATCACGAAATAAATAACACATTTTTGTATAATTTTGATTGCTTTAAATTTTAAAATGTTCAATATGTGTTTAAGCATGTTTGTATTTATTTATTTATTTATTTATTTATTTATTTTAACTGATTTTTCATTACATTTGACAGTGGACTCTCGTAGGGTACTTTTTACTGCACATTTGTTATTACTTAATAAATATTTTTAAACATTTTCTGGTTCGTGTTTTTAATTTTTTTAATAAATAGTTTAAAATTTTTTGTATGTATTTTCGTTTGCTTGTTCGATTTTTAAACAATGCTGTATTTTTAATGTACTGTTTTCATTTTGTGCGATAGTTATCACATTAATCTGTTTTTTTATTTTCGATATTGTGGCCCGCGGCTTTCTGTACAATACTAAATCTGGCCCGCGGTGGTAGACGAGTTTGACATGCCTGCTGTAGACGATAACTTTTTGTCGGGATGTTTTCTAGAATCTAGGGAAAAAAGTGATTGGAAAAACAAGAGCGCAAAAGAGTGACACGAAAAAAGGGATCTGAAAAAAGGGACAAGGAATTGATTAATATTGAAAGAAATGGCGGATAATAAAATATTAACGTTTTTTAAATAAATTTTTGTTAATGAGCATATTTTCTAATATTTTATTTATTTATACAGTTATTTTTAATATGTCCTATAACTTAAAAAGATATCATTTTTTCAAATTAATTCTTGTTAAAGAAACTAATATTTAATATTTAAAACATTTATTTTTTAATTTTATTTAAATTTAATTTTACATTTAATTTATATTTATGTATTATTAATTTATTATTGATTTATTATTGATTTATTATTAATATACTGTATTAATTATTATATATTATATAAATATAAACATAAATTATAGCAAAATCTTAATATTTAATTTTATAATAATAAAAAATAGTAATTTTATAATATATAATTCACTATACACATTTAAAATTATAAATAATCAAATTATAAATAATATTGAAAACAAAAATATAAGAGATAGATTCGGAATTTTTAGACACCCCACCCCACAGAAGAATGAACAGACTGAATTAAAAAAATGCAAACATTTAAATACTTAGTATTAGTATACATCTGTATTCTAATTCTCTGTATCTTACAAATTATTTTTATTGAGGCAGTGACAGGTTTTGAAAAGTTTTAAAGACGCCCCCCCCCCCCCCCCGTCCCTCTAATCTCAGTCCCGGGAGAGCAAGGACGCTCGACGATCGGTCGGGTGAGGGTAACCGACTTGATGCAGGATTCTAATCAGAGGTAAACGAAATCTAATTAACGTTAACTATCTTTTTCGAATGGAAAGCAAAGCAATTAATTCAAATTTTAATTATTATTTTTCATGTTTAAAAAATTAAATCAAAACTTCAAAACGTATATATAATTATTAGAAAAAAAAGTAAACAACCTTTATTAACTTCTCAATAAATTATCATAGAAGAAAATTACTGTTACCCAACGATTAGAAATAATGTCTACTTTTAAATGATGCATATAAAATTTGCTTAGGGACATATCTACACATTAATATGAAACCAAACTTCATTTTTTTCAATAGCAATGCTCAGTTTTAACAAGATATTTCAAATCTTCGTTTCAAACTACACCTAGACATACAATTTCAAGCCATTTGAGTGACAAGTTTTTATATTATAAGCATTCAAAATTTAGTGCTTCTAATGTTAAATTATAGTTTCATATTTTTATTAATATGTTCTGAAATTATATTCCTAATATGCTGTTTTTCTCTTTTCCTTTTTCTTCTTTTTTTTTTTTTTTTTTTTTTTTTTTTTTTTTTTTTTTGTAGCAATGCAATAATACTAAAATACAAAAACATAAATACATGAAGTTGCAATTTTTATAATTTTATTATATGAATTGTGAAATTAAGATTCAGAAAAATTATGAATTGTAATTTACAATTTTTTTTTGATGGATTTATATTTATCAAACGCTGCTTCATGTAATTTCAAAATTTCAAATTTTTTTTCCGAATAGTTTTCAAATTATCCTTAAAAAACGATAAAATGATGGATTAAGGGGCCATCTACTAGACATTTTAAGAATTCTTATCGATTTTGTAACCTAGCAGTCTTCAATTACTGCTTGAGGGGCGCTTAAGATGCCCTGATCAAATAGGCTTTTTCGGTCAACAATCGAGTACCCAATTTCAATTTGAATATAGCCCCTAAAATATGCTCGTTTTAAAATAATTATTTTCTCAGAATTCTATGGTATGAATTGCCTGAAAAGTTATCTTTAAGCTAATTGAAGAGTGTACAATTCATATACGCGGACAGAATCGAATACTGCTATTGATTAAAAAAAAAAAAAAAAAGTCGGGATTTGTTTTAACACGTTGAATGCCATGTCAGACACCGGTGACCGACACTGAACTTTCTGTTTAGACCACATCAGTCACCGATGCCTGACAATGTAAAATATGATATAAAACTAAAAAAAAATCACATTGTGCTAAGTAATTATTGAAACTTCATTTAAAATTTACCTACATTTATTTATTAAATGATTATTGGGGTCATTCGAAAAAACGTGTCAGAAAATCTACTCGTACCGGAAAATTCTGGCCATTAATTACTAAACATGAGATATTGGAAACAATATCTAATAATTAAATGCTAGAATTTTTCGGTACGGATTAATTTTCCACAACAGACACGACTTCCCGAACTACCCAATATATCCTTAAATAAAAGGCGGCTTAAATGGAAACTTCAGTGTCAGTCACCGGTGATTGACACTTTCTTTTCCAGAGTCAGTAGGGAAAGTACCCTCACCCCCCCCCCCCCCCCCCACGACCGTACTTTTCATTTCGAACTTAATAAAAACCTCTCCCCTCTTTTTTTTCGGAAGAGATAGATTCGGAAAAAAGTGCGAAATTAAAAAAGTGCGTAAAAAACATGAAGCAATTTTGAATACAAATATTTTATTTTGTGTAGTTAAATATTTCGAAAATTGATATATTTTTATAAATTTATCTATTCTGTTTCATTGCAGTCATGTTTTTTTTTCTTATTATTAAAATACATCAATTTTAAAATTCGGGATCAAACTGACACAGCACGCTGAAAATGTGTGAATGAACAACATAACATAGGGGGAAATCTACCGTCCTTTTTTTAAAGTTTTAATGTAGTAAAAATATAAAAACCTGATAATCACAATCATATATAATTGAAATCGAAAATTCTCTGAAACCAGCCAACAAGCAAACCTCAAGATGGGAAAAAAAAGAGTATTATTTCAGGAACCGATGAGAAAACATTTTTGTCGCTGATCCCAGTCACAGACTAGTAAAAGAATAAAGAAGAGAAGATAACCCCATACTGTGCGTAGGAATGCTCTAGGGTAGGAAGTCATGATCTGAGCATGGGCAACAACTTGTCAATATGCGTACGATTTACAAATTCAGGCGCCACCTTCTGAGAAAGTACCTTTTGAAGTAAAACGCTACGATCCTTGCCTAAACTTGGTATCTAATCGTATTGTATGGTTATCTAATAGTATTGTATGGCAAATCGTCGCTTCGTCATCCACTTTCTTTTTACGATGAGGGTGGCAAATAACGATTTCAACGCTGACAGCTCCTGGACCACCCATGAACTGGAAACACTCTCTTTTCATGCAAATTTCGCCTAAGTTACAAATATATATTTTTTCCCGGTAAAAAAATTATATTAGCTTTAAATATTATTATCACAAATCATTATAGATTTCTTGATCGTTTGCTTTTTCTAAAGATGTATGTATTTATTAAAATAAGAAATCTGTCTGTATAAATATAGTTAATACATGTTTTTATGTAATGTGATGACAAATGATTAATGAAAGGTTTTGCCGCGTGGAGTTTCTCTATACGTGTAAATTGTTTTTTCTATTAAAAAATGCTTTTCACATTTTAAAATGATACACGGGCATATGGTAAACGGAAAGAAAAGTGACCGGAAAAAAAGTTATCGGAAAAAAGGTGACATAAACTACAAAAGCGGAAAAAAGTGACACGGAAAAAAAAGTGACGCGGAAAATAAGTGACAAGGAAAAAAATTGACAAGGAATTGATTTTGGGGATTCATTGGTTAAGTATGAAAGGGGGATCGGGGGGGGGGGCTCATAGTTTAGGTAAATGGGTTTTTCATGCTGAATTAACTGTTTTGGTTCAATTTTTAGATATATGTTCATCCTGAAAACACGCTTGCCTGATTAGTTTTGGGAAGGGATTGTTACCCCCCCCCCCCATCCGTCCTCAATTCGATGAATGGGTTTTTACGCAGAATTATCCAACGTGTGTCAAATTTGCATATAGGATCTTTTCGATAAGGCTTATGTATAGTATAAAATGCCTGAAGAGATTCTAGGAGTTTAAGGGTTAAGTGTAGAGGGGGAACGGGGGATAACCTTTCTTAAATTAAATTAATGGCTTTTTACGCATAATTATCCGATTTGCTTAAAATTTTGGACATAAGTTCATTATGATAAGACGTATCTTAGATTAGTTATGGGTTCTTCTGCTTATTATAAAGGGGGGGGGAACGAGCAATTCTCCCCCTCAAACTAGATAAATATGTTTTTATGCAGAATTATCCCATGTATTTCAATTTTAAATATAGGTTCTTTCTGGTAAGGTGAATTCCGGAATAGTTTTAAGGATTTAAAGGCTAAGTATAAAGGGGAGATGGAGGAAACCCCTCTTAAATTAAATAAATGGCTTTTTATGCAGAATTATCCGATTTGCTTCGAATTTTGGACATGGGTTCATTATGATAAGACGTATTTCTGATTAGTTATGGGGTTCTATTGGTAATTAAAAAGGAGGACGGGTGATTACGATACATACCTTAAATTAGATTTAAAAAAATTATGCACACTTATCCGATGTATTTCAAATTTTGGATATAGGATCTTTCTCATAAAGTGAATTCCTGAATAGTTTTATGGGTTTAATGGCTAAGTATAGAGGGGGAACGGGGTATAAACCCCCTTAAATTAAATAAATGGCTTTTTACGCAGAATCATCAGATTTGCTTCAAATTTTGGATGTATATTCATTATAAGAAGGCAAATCTCTGATTAATTATGGGGTTCTTTTGATAATTAAATAGGGGAAGCGGGTGATTAATCCTCCACTCTTTAAATAAAATAGTTTTTTTTTCTTTCACAACTATTCAACGTATTTCAAATTTTGGATATAGGTTCTTCCTGATAAAGTGAATCCCTGAATAGTTTTAAGGGTTTAATGGCTAAGTATAGAGCGATGAACGGGGGATAACCCACAATTAATCAGGACTTCGCCTTATCATAATGAACGCCCAATCAAAATTTGAATCAAATCAGATAATTCTGCGTAAAAAGCCATTTATTAATTTAAGGGAGGTTATCCCCCGTTCCCCCATTGTATACTTAGCCATTAAACCCTTAAAATTATTCTGGGATTCACTTTATGAGAAAGAACATATATCCAAAATATGAAATATATCGGATAAGTGAGCTTAAAAAGCAATTTATCTAATTTAAGGGGGGGGGGGTAATCATCGGTCCTAATTTTTAATTGGCAAAATAACCCTATATGTAATCAGGGATACGCCTTATCATAATGAATCTAGAATCCAAAATTTGAAGCAAATCCGATAACTCTGCGTAAAAAGTAATTTAATTTCAGGTGGGTTATATTCTATTCCTCTTCTACACTTAGATATTAAATCCTTAAAACTATTCAGGGATCCACCTTATCAGAAAGAACCTATATTTAAAATTTGAAATACATGGGATAATTCTGCATAAAAACCTATTTATCTAGTTTTAGGGTGAGATAATTGCTTGCCCCCCCCTTTATAATAAACAGAAGAACCCCATAACTAATCAGAGATACGTCTTATCATAATGAACCTATGTCCAAAATTCTAAGCAAATCGGATAATTATGCGTAAAAAGTTATTAATTTAATTTAAGAAAGGTTAAAAGGGGGCCTCGTTCCCGCTCTATACTTAACCATTAAAACTCCCAAATCTTCTCAGGCATTATATACTATATATAAGCCTTATCAAAAAGAACCTATATGCAAATTTGACACACGTTGGATAATTCTGCTTAAAACCCATTCATCTAATTGAGGACGGATGGGGGGGGGGTTAGTAATCGTACTAATCAGGCAAGCGTCTTTTCAGTATGAACCTATACCCAAAAATTGAACCAAAACAGTTAATTCAGCATGAAAAACCCATTTACCAATTATTTATTATGAGCCCCCCCCCCCCATCCCTGTTTCATACTTAACCAATGAATCCCCAAAATCAATAATAAATCCCCAAAATCAATTCCTTGTCACTTTTTTTCCCGTAACTTTTTTTCCTTGTCAGTTTTTTCCGGTAACTTTTTTTCCGTGTCACTTTTTTTCCGCTTTTGTAGTTTATGTCACTTTTTTTCTGATAACTTTTTTTCCGGTCACTTTTTTTCCTAGATTCAAGAAAATCATATGATGAAAGTAGTTTATAACTCGTTAGGTAATTTTATTATCAGAAAATGGAATATTGAATTCAATTCAAAAGCGCTTCCATAGTGTCTCGCCTTCCAATTTTATATCTCTTCGTTAAAAATGAATTTGTAAATATGTCAAAACATTTTGCAGAAGTTAAGACCAGCTTATAGAAGTTACATATGCAAATTTTATCGATTCATATGCAAAAAAAAAAAAAAAAAAAAAAAAAAAATGGATTTCCTTATGCCAAACATTTAATTTTTTATCAGCAATCCTACAAACAAAATGCAGTGGAAGGGTTAACCAGAATTTTGGAATAAATGTCTTTGCTAAAATCCGTAGTCCAGGCTATTTTTTTTCCCTTTAACGGAGAACATAAACATGAAATAAACTAAACTAGGAATTTTTTTAGATCTCCTCATACAAGGCAATTTGGTTTTAAACACATAAATTCAGTAGAGCATTTACAGATGTTTTAACATTTAAGAAATATTGAATATTGAAAAGAAAATTTCGACTAGTACATTTCAAAATCGCAAAATAAAATTAGTTCATTTATTAAAATTCGTCTCACTGTATAACATACATTTTGAAAGCTTGAATGTAAAAATAAATAAATAAATAAATAAAATTATCCTTTCGGGGGATTAAGAGTAGGAGAGAGAGATACCTGACAAAAGAACTTTTGTTATTCTTACTCTGTGCATTTAATGATGTTAAATTACTTAGGATGTATAAATTTTACCCTTTTTTAACAAATTAAAGACGAATAAAATTTTATTTCAAGATATAGCTAGGTGATATATTCCTTCCAATATTGTACTATACTTATTTATCATCCCGTATGAAAATCCTTTTCTCGACGGGGCCAAGTCTGTACACAAAAATCAGTAAAATTTGGCTTGATTTTGCTAAAAAGCATACATACTTTTAAGTTGCCATTTTTATGCAATTAAAGAATGGATTTTTATTCTTTTTTAAGAATCGTAGATTCCAGGCTTTTTTTAATAGATGACATATGGAATAAACATATGGAATAAACTGCCTATGACGGAATTTTCTTTTAAACTGAAAACTGAAAATTTCTTTTAAAGTTCTTTTAAACTGTTCATCCATGCAAAATGAATACAATAATATGGTAGAAAAAATATATTAAACATTTACAAATGCTAAAAAAGAAACGTATTTTTTCTTTCCAATGCGGTTTCATCTTAGATTTTACTTTTACCATATATCATTTTTTAGATTTTTATGTCTCCATAAAATGGAAGATAGATTAATAATACTAATGATAGCTGAAACATTTACATACAACTAACAAAGGTTCATTAAAAGCATAAACATCGCAGCCTACGGCACTTCTGCATAAATGGTGATTATAAACAGACTAAGGTAAGTTTTTTTGGCCAAAACTTTTCCGTAAGGGTATAAATATGAATGTCCAGTAGAAATGTACTTGGGGTCGGGGCGGGTTCGTTGCGAAATTTCAACTTTTTTTCCGGGCCGGGCCAAGCTCGGGCCTTGTTTTAGCTATTGTGTCGGGCCGGGTCGGGCCTTGTTTTTAGCTATTATATCGGACCGCTAAATTTTCTCTATGAGCCGGGCTGGGCTCGGGCTGAAATTTTTATTTTAATATCGGGCCGGACATTTTTTTTTTCTGTGGATCGGGCCTGGAAATTTCCGTCCGTGCATACCTCTATCTTACATATCGAATAATCAAATGATTAGTTCACAAAATTTTGTAAATTTGGACAATAATATCTCAACATTAAAAAAAAAAAAAAAAAAAAAAAAAAAAAAAAGTGAACTTTTTAGTGAACTTCGTTCACTTTTACAAATGAGCGTGATTTGAACGCGTTCGTTTAAAAATTTTTGAGTTTGAACGTGAACTTAAATCACTTTTCAGAAATTGAACGTGAGTTTGAGTTAGTTCGTTTATTTTGTGAACGTGCCCAACACTGGCTGAAATACACAGGCTGTACAAAAAAACATACAATTAATTAAAATCCGAGATTTTTGCTTGCTTTTTTTTTAAATCTATACCCTCTTACTAACGGAATATTATGCATAAAACTTATTTATATTGCATTTGTTTATATCGAATCGGATTTCGGGTTGAAATATTGATGATTCAGTTAGAGTTGCGGGTTAAAATATGTCATATTCGGGTAAGATTGCGGATTGGCTTTAAATAGAATTTTCGGATTCGGGTGAGGTAAAACTCGATCCGCCAAGCTCTCTAGTTTGTGCTTTATAACATCAATCAATTGTTTGAATTTAAAATTATTTTAAAGCTTATAATGTTTCTTATGTACTTATGTAACAATTCTTCTGCGATCATCATATCTCATATGCTGAACTCTTGCGTTTTAATGTTATATCATATTGTTCTAAAATAAACAATCATTTTCAGCTAATATTAAACGCTACTATTATTTACCTCCCTCCTCATATACGATATATCCAAACTTTAATGTAAACAACGAATTCATTATATTAATCACTATTTTGGGAGTGCATTTAACTGGCTTCAGAAATATCATATGGATGGATGAAATTCACAGAGGTAATATTAGTTATGTTAATATCTCTTTGAATAGGCACTTACTTGTATGGAAGTCTAGAACATTTCTATCATTACATTGCTCTGAGTAAACAATAACATGAATGCTTGTTTCCAGGATTAATTCTCATGTAGCATTCATATACGACTGAAGTACACAGACTGTACAAATAAATAGATAATTAATTAAAATCGAAGATTTTTGTATGAATTATTAGAATCTACATTGCTTTACTTGACGGAATCTTTTACATGAAAAAATATTTATATTGCATTTTATTTGTATCGGGTTGGGCTCCGAGTTGAAATATTGCTGATTCGGTTTGGGTTGAGGGTCGAAATATGTCGGGTTCGCTTGGTTGTGGGTAGAGTAATTCTTTTTTGTTGGATTCGGGTAGGGTTATGGATTGATTTCAAATAGACTTCAAATTCGGGTGGGGTAAAACTCAAACCGTACATAACTCATAGTTTGTGCTGTATAACATAAATCAGTAGTTTGACTTTAAAATTTCTTAAAATTTTATTACGTTTCTACAACCTAAATACTCCTGTAACAATTCCTTTGTGATCATCATATCTCATATGTTGAAAGCTGCTATATCATATTGGATAAAATAAACAATCATTTTCAGCTAATATTAAACGCTATTATTATTTACCTCCCTCCTCATATACGAGATATCCAAACTTTGATGTAAACAACGAATCCATCGTATTAATCACTATTTTTGGAGTGCATTTAACTGGTTTCAGGAATATCGTATGGATGGATGAAATTCACAGAGGTAATATTACTTATGTTAATATCTCTTTGAATAGGCACTTACTTGTATGGAAGTCTAGAACGTTTCCATTTATTACACTGCTCTGAGTAAACAATAACTTGAATGCATGTTTCTAGGATTAATTCTCATGTAGCATTCATATACGACTGATATACACAGACTGTACAAATAAACAGATAATTAATTAAAATCCGAGATTTTTGCATGAATTATTAGAATTTATATTGTCTTACTAAAGGAATCTTTTACATAAAATTTATTTATATTGTGAATAACTCGTCGCAACGATTCGGAATTCTATTATAAGTTATTATAAAAACAGACTAAACTTCAATAAAAATATTTCAATGAAATAATATGGTTTGAATGTTTTTATCTTTGATTTTTATAACAAGAAATAAAAAATAAGTCAAATAAACAACAAACCAACTTACTTGTATACAGTTGCTAAAAAAAAATAGCTTATCAAATTTTATTTCTGTTACAATATTTTTACATGACTTACTCTAAATGCATTTTTATAAGGTTGTGTTTTACTAGGGAGATGTATATGTTTCCATTGTTACGTCGAGAAAAAGAGTCGGACAAGCTAATGATCATGGATATAAGCATCTGTGATCTCCCCCCCCCCTCGCCCATTTATTAGGTAAAAAGGTGTTATTCATTTTAAATAAAATCTTGGAAAAATAAATTTAAAGAGTGGAAAAATAACTGTATTTAAAGACAATGAGTTATAATAAGAATTTTACGAGATTTTATGAGTGCGAAATTAAATTGTATTTAAGTAAAATAAAGCAATAACCAGATATTTTGATATTTTTCACAAAGTGAAGAGTATACCAAGTTTCATTAAAGAAATTTGATCAAGTTTAATTAAATCAAGCGACAGAAATAATTCTTGTCTGAAATAACTTTTAGAAGATTAAGTATAGCAAAGTTTTATCCCGTTACCACCATAAGTAACTTTTACTGAAATTTAGTAAATATTTTTTATGCATCCCATTTTTGGAAAATGACGTAAATTTGTATGTTATAAAAGCATCAATACAGGATCGCACCTTAGGAATATGTTTAAAAGGATAGAACTATAAGTGTATGGAGAAACTTAAGAATTAGCAATATGCCAGAGCCAGTGTCAGAGTTTGTGTGATTAGATTGGTTGGTTTAAAAAGTTCTTAAGAAATTTCAAAATGATTTTTTATTTTTAAGTAAACACTCCTATTAACTACGCAATTAAGAAAATTACTGTTTCCAAATAAAGAAAATAAAGCCTACTTTTAAATGAAGTATATGAAATTTGTTTATGGGAACCGTCTACAGATTAAAACAAATCTATTTCTTTTTCAATAACAGTACCCAATTCTGACAGCATAAGTGAATCATAAACTCTTGAATTAGCTTAAAAACAAATTTTCATACAATTCGTACTGTAATTTTTAGAAAAATTAACTACTTTAAAGCAAGCATACTTTAGGGGCTGTATTCAAGCTGAAGTTCCGTACTCGATTTTTTACCGAGAGAGCCCTCTTCATGACATCTTAGACTCCACTCAATACAGGATAGTATAAGAAATTTCATATAATCTAGTCACTTCTATCTTAGACGGCCCATTAAATCACCATTTTGCCCTTTTTTAAGCATAATTTATAAACTATTTGAAAAAAAGTTTAAAATTTTGGATTTTGAAGACTTAATAAATCTAAATCTATCAAAAAAAAAAAAAAAAAAAATGAATGTAGGTCGTAATTCATAATTTTTCCGAATATTAGTTTCATAATTTATAATTCATATCATAAAATTATAAAAATTTCAAATTTGATAAGTATTTATGTTTAATTATTTTATCATTATTACTACATAAAAAAAAATTTGCACATTAAGAGTATGACTTGAGGAGATATTAATAAAATATGGAAATGTAATTTAACATTGGAAACACTAAATTTTTAATGTTGATAATTCAAATACTTTTCATTCAAATGACTTGAAATTTGGTGTCTAGGCAAAGTCTGAACTGCAGATGTGAAATATCTTATTAAAACTGAGTATTGCTAGTGAAAAAAAAAAAATGAAGTTTGAGTTTGTTTTAATATGTAGAGGACCCCCTAAATAAAATTTATATACATCATAAATATTATTAAAAGTAGACTTGAATTTAAAAATTTTAATAACTTTCGAATTTAATTCGCTTGAAAATTGTATGTTAACTTAATGCTTTTAAATGGCTCTCAAAATAACTTTCAAGCATAATTTTTTAAAAATCTATTTTTGTTGCATGGAGGCCGATTATTAAGAGTAAATCCGTTTGCACCTATAACAATATGAGTAGTCTTGCATTTATTTCCGGCTAACATTGAATAACGATATTAAAACTACATCAATAAATTAATAAAATAACATAAATAAAACAGAAACTTAACAGTCATGTAACCGAACTGCGTTCTTAAACCACTGAAGTTATCAGAATCAAAAAGGCTTCTCTAAAAAGGAAGATCTCCATATTGGGCATACTCATATTTTTTTGAAAAAAAAAAGCTAATTAAACTACTTATGTAACAAAGGATCAGTGAAAATTAGCGGCGGAATTGCAGTAGAAAACATGTAAAAAAAATAAAATACTTTCGGATATTTGGCGTGAAAAGACGAAAGTGTCACACGATTTGGCGAACAGCACTTTTTCCCGCCGAAAGCAAGCGATTTTAATGAAACGGAAAACTTTTGGATTTTTAGAATTCGTGTAAATGGTATTTAATGAATTTAAACATAAACAGTGAGAGAATTTAATATATTATATACATATATATATATATATATATATATATATATATATATATATATATATATATATATATATATATATATATATATATATATATATATATATATATATATATATATACATGGCTGCCAACTACTACGCCTGTTTAAAGTCAAATAAACATGTGAGAAACAGAAATTTTAGTAAATGATTAACAATATCCGCTGTAATGGATAACATTGAATATATTTCGGATACATTTTACTAAAACATTTTTGTGGTTCTAAACATGTTTATGTGATTTATATAGGCGTAGAAGTTGGCAGCTCTGTATATATTAAATTGAATATATATGTATTATTTGTTGCTGTAGTAATTTCATTTACCATTGTAAAAAATATTTACACAGATAAAAAATTCTTATTAAGTAAAATCATTATACATTTAGGCGTATTCAAAAATAAAAGCCAGATGTTTCCATAGCAACAAAATCGAATTGACAGTGCTCAACTGGACTTTGAACTTGAAACAATTTTAATTAATTTAATTTGAATTTCGTTTTAAATCTCTAATTTTGATGGTTAAATTTAAATATAAATACATATAAATATTATTATAAAGAAATTATACTTAAAATAAATTAAAGCAGACAAAAGCACAGATATTTAATTTATCTAAACACATTGAACTTGAAACTCTTTTCCTTTAAAATGCATTTGATATTTAAAAAAAAAAAAGGAAACATTTTTGAAATTGCTTTTCATCGCCAACCGATGATAAATTGCCAAATAGTGAAGATCTCATTATTTTTTTACAGACGGGGTATGGAGGTTCCGTCGAATTTTTTTTTTTTATATATAAACGTATATATCCTCATGAAAAGAACATTCTGTAATTTTTTTTTCAGATTTTTCGAAGTATGCCCGTATGGAGACCTTCCTTGTAAGTAGCGAAATCTTTAGCATTTTTTCCCCCCAGCTATAAACTGCTAACATGCAGCTAATACATACAAAAGGATCGCTTTAAATAAATTTCAAAACTTTATTTCAATACATTATTTATATTTTTCATATAAAAATCCCTTTTTCGTTAATTGTTAGTTGCTATAAAAATGTTAAATAATAAAAAGTCTTTTAGATGTTTTTAATAATAACAATAATAATAAAATTAATTTTATCTAATGTCCTCTAACTCAGGTACCCGAGATGACCGAGTTCAATGCCCTATTAAAAAAAAAAAAAAAAAAAAAAAAAAAAAAAATTATTTTTTAGTTTTTTTTTTTTTTTTTTTTTTTTTTTTCTCTCAAAGGTTAAAAGTTCAGTGTACACATCTGCGTTATTTCTTATTATTATTATTAAAAAAAAAAAAACGTGCATTTTAAAACCGTTTATTTATTTATTTATTTATTTTATTAAGTTACGGGTATTTTGCGTTACTGCCCCTTTTATGATATCGATTAAAGTAATAGTTTAACCCTTCACTGCACGATATTTTCTATTTTTAAATTTTTTAAAAAAATCTTTATCTCTATTTTATAATGGGAAAAATAGTAAAATAACAATAATAATTTTAAAATTTCTAGCTAAAATTTGATAAATTGTAGCGCGTACACATGTACAAAATTTACGTTTAAAATGTTGAATTACTATATTTTGCAACTAAATAAGAATAAATTAATTAATTGTTTTTGCTTAACCCTTTCCGGCGCAGTATGTCCATTCCGGGCACATTTAATTTTAATTCCAGACTTACAAATGGCACCAAGAATATTTTTACACGTTCGCTGCCGCTTACATGAAGATGTGATGATAGTTATTGCCGCACTGTAGAAGTGGGTTTTTCCCAGAAGCCGATTTACTTTTTATAACAAAGAATCAGTAAAAGATTTACTGGCTATTGGACTGGCGTGACTGGCTATTGGACATCACCCCACATCACGCGCTGGCGCGTTAGTGCCCCCATAACATTGGCGCCATATCACGCGCTGGCGCGTGAGTAGCAGCGGACGTGTTAAAGAAATTGCGCTTTTACAATGAAAGCATGAATTTAGGAATTTTTAATTTCTATAGAAGTCGTTTTTAAATTCCGGTGTCAATCAACAATTTCTCATTTTATGAGCAGAATTTGCCAGCGCAGGAAAGGGTTAACAATTTTCAACCTATTTTTTAACATTAATATTTTATAAAGTATTCAATAAAAATGAAGAAAGTAAATTTTCTGTTTATAACTTTATCGATTTTTTTTATTTATTTATGCAGCTTTCTGACATGTACAAAATAAGTGTTATTCTATTCTTTGTACGGCACTCGATCAGGGATAGAGACCACCCGTAAGGCATGGTGACGTCACTGCGACGTCGTTGTGAAGTCACATTGTGACTTTGTGACCATCGATTGTCGATGTGACGTTACGTGACGTCGATGTGAAGTCACAGTGACTAAAATGTGAAGTCGTTAGGTCGTTTTAGAGCTCGTTTGTGACGTCACATTGTGACCACTTTGTGAAATCACGGTGTGACAAATTTGTGAAAAGTGTGTCATTTGTGACTACTTTGACATTAACATTGTGACAAACCTGTGACAAAAGCGAAGATATTTGAATTGCCAGAAACATGTTTTTTTAAAGTAAATAACATGTTTTGAAGAATATTTGTAACTTTCTAAACATATTTAAGAAAGTCACATCTCAGTCTCAATGTGACGTCACTGAGTGGTGGCATTTTGGTCACAGATGTGATGGACCAAAGTGACTCACAGTGACGTCATTGTGACGCCACTGTGACCATGCATGCTATAAAGGCATATTGGCCAAATTCGTGGCACATAATGAGAATTATAGTGTTTTAGGCATGTGTCAGATGTGACACATGATTGCAGAGAATGGTTAAGAGGTACTTCAGTTGGAAGCAGGACGTTTCGGTCCCGCCGTTTCGGTCCCGAGACGTTTCGGTCCCAAGACATTTCGGTCCCTGGCCATTTCGGTCCCGAGACATTTCGGTCCCGAGACATTTCGGTCCATGGCCATTTCGGTCCCGAGACATTTCGGTCCCTGGACTTTTCGGTCCTCAGACATTTCCAACCCTTCTCCAGCAAACTGAAATTTTGTGCACGGGAAATATCTGACATAATTTTATAGGGAACATTTTAGAGTGTTGAATTCAGGAGCGGATCATTCCCCCCGGAGCTATCAAATCCTCCCCCCGGAAATTTTGAGATTTTGTGCTTTCAGTGGTAAAAAAGTGTAATTCTCCCCCCCCCCTTTTTTTTAAAGGGATCTTAACATGGAATTGTGATAAAGCCACATTATTTTTTAAATTCTGCATAGGGACTGAGTAAAACTTTTTTTATTTTTAAATAATTATTTTATTTCGCTATTAAAAAACTGTTTAAAAGTTTGCGTTAATCTTTTTACATATAACAATTATTGTTACGAAATAACTTTTTACGTCTAACAACCTTTTTACATATAACAATGCAGGTATTACAAATCATTTTTAATACATTAAAGACTTTTTATGCTTATTACATAACTACGAGCGAAAACTACGAGCGAAATAAACACAAGTCAAATCTTTAAAAAAAAGTATCATTTGACACCACTAGAAATAGTGTTAAACAAATGACTTATCTGTAAAGAGGCTACTTCAGTCAAACAAAAAGGCCCGCTAATTCTTTGGTAGAAATCTTTGAAGGTAAATTTGCTGCATTTCAATATTTTGGAATGATTTTTTTTTTTCAATGTATAGCTAAAATAAATTTGTACAAATACTATTTTTTTATTTTTTTCCGATATTTTTAATGAAGACACTTTTATTCTCGGAACTGGTTTCGAAAATGAAAACATCCCCACAAAAATAACCTGCAATCAATGTTAAAAAGTAAAAAACGGTCGGCATACAAATCGATCTCAGCAATTCAATGCAAAAATGAATTGTTTAAAAATATTGAAAGCGACCAAGAAATCTTTATAAATTTCTTCCATAGGATTAACATTTGCGAAAGGGTCTTTAAACTTCACTGAAGTAGCCTCTTGAATTGAGATACAAAAGTTAAAATTTCTAATAAACATAAACTGTTCTTTTCGCTTTTAAAATTATATATTTCAAATATTCCCTTATTCTTTATTTGACTTAAATATGTAAAATTTAAATAGCCTACCTGTTTTAATATGATAAATAAAAAGCTAAAATTAAAATATAATAAATAATATAGAATCTAAAAATATTAATGTGTAGTGAATCATTTTTACGTAAAATTCCATTTAAAATGGAGAAAAATTATAATTTTATTTTAACAAAGAAATCTTGTCACTTAGAGACCATATGTGTTTAGCATACATCTGTTATATTTTCTAAAACCAGCCTAATGACACTAATTACAAAATTATTAATGTAATGCGTATTGAAATTTGCCATTTCATGTAAAGCTGATATTATTATATAAAATAATTATTTTTAACATTATAATATAAAAACTCGCATAAAAAATATGAAAAAAAAGCCTTCTGTCAAAGTAAGTTAAATTAAAAAGTAACTTAAAATGTTATTTCTAGGTGGTAAATATCTTATCTATCAATCTCATTTAGTTATGTTATAAGTTTTGAGTATTTCAATGTCATTCATAAGCTGTAATAATCAGGATAAAAAATACTCCATTCTACTTTTTATACTGGTTTAATTGATACTAAAAACGTTTGAAATGAAGATAACAGCGAGAGGAATAAAAAACACCGAAAAATGCTGTTCTTTTCAAAACATTCATATTTCTTCTAAAAAATGCGAGCGACATGTCGGAAGTTCGTCTTGCATTTGAACTCCAGAGTGAAAAGGACATTGTATAGAAAATAGAATGAGGGATTTCATCTGACAAGTGTATAAAGATCAAGATAAGTAGAATAAACCTTTGTATAAAGATGACCATTTGTTCAGATGGGCGTTGACAATTGATTGACATGCAGAATTTTTGCTTAAAAGAGGTTAATAATAGTACTTAGCTGGTACTTATATGCATATATTTCAAATTTTATAGGAACACCAACATAAAAAATTATAAGTGTGTAAAAATTCCCGGCACACGGTTTTGATTTGTTATTTACTTAATGTTATACATTATTATATTAAATGATTAACATCATCTTAGAAAATTTGAAAGCATTAATAATTATGTTGTTAAATTAAAAAACTCTCAAAAATTAAATTATTATTATCAAACATATTTATTAATAAGAATTCAAAATTATTTTAACTATTAATTGTTTAAGTGACTTATTTATCAATTACTTGTTTAAAATCTAGTACAAGAACTATATAGATGTTATTATAGCAAAAATGAGAAAACATATTTTTTAAATTTCAGCTATTACAATGTTATTAGGTTCATTAGGATGTATAAAAATGATAAGGATTCTCAAAATAAATATGTTATTTATACATTTATTGGTTAGTTTATAATATTTTTCTTACTCTTTAAATGTAATTAATTAATATATGATTGCTTTTTGCGAACTGTAAATTATAACTTTGTTTCAAAAAATTTAAATCTGCATCTGGATAATAATGTTACCTAACACTGTTAAGAAATATTTTTACGCATTGTTACAGTGTTGCATTATTGTGTTTAATTAATTATTACGTTACGTTACTAACTGATTTTTCAAAAAAAAAAAATAATAATAATAATAATTTCCTTTTTTGAAATAATTAACAATTTTTGTATAAGAACTTATGGTGATGAATAATTGCTACAAATTAAATCTCAAAACAGTTAGTGATTTTAAAATGAAAATTAAATTAATATTTTATTAAATACATGTATTTTTAATTTAATGAATCTTTATTTAATTAAATTGGTGAAATTATTAATATGTATTTCGAATTTTACTTTAAATAAACTCAATAAATAATCTGTTTTATATTCTATTTATCATTATGTTTTGTAGTAGTTATAAATTGAAGCTTATTGTTTACCTGTTTATTTATTTTATATTTAAAATTATTGAAATTTAAAACTATTAATTCAATTAATAATAAAATTAAAATAAGAATTATCAATTTTTTTCTCTGTGAAAGTGGGAGCGAAAAGGAAATGCAAATAAATAAATAAACGATAAATTAAAAACGCTTAGTTTTGTCAGTTAAAAATTGAAAATAAAATTATTTAAAATTATAGTTACATTATTATATAAAATTAAAAAATAATCATTTTATTACAAAGAAATAGGCCCACTTTCAATAAAATTAACTCACAAAAATTGTCTTCATAAAGTGAGAAAACTGTAAAAAAGAAAAAAAAAATTGCAACCAATAATTATTACATAAAAAAAAGATCGTTTGAGCATTTTTATTTTTTTAAACAAAAAATTTTCGTAGCACGCCTAGTTACGAAATCACTAATTTAAAGATTCTAAGAAAGTGTGCGAAAACATTCAATAAAATAAGTATTTTAGTTTATAGTATAGATAAAATACCTAATACAAAGAATATATGACAAAACTTAAAATATTCATTCTGTTAAATAATAATAATAAAGACAGTTTAAAATTTTATAACATTATTTAATCAGATTTTCAACTCGCTGAAATTTTATTATCACGAGTTACAGTAGGTTAAACTTATTGGACTATTATACTCAGCTTTGTATAAAATTTGAGGGAAGGGGGGGGGGGGGCAGGAGAATAAAAATATTAAAAAAAGCCCGAACAATGTTGAGCTTACAGCGTTTAGTGGGCCTTCATCAATCAGAAACCAAGTTATAAGGTGGCCGGTAAAGAAATAACAAGGGACCGAAATGGCAAGGGACCGAAATGACTAAGGACCGAAATGGCCAGGGACCGAAATGTCTCGGGACCGAAACGGGCGGGACCGAAATGGTGGGACCGAAATGTCGTGTACCCACTTCAGTTGGGGGAAATCACCGGTTTGCTAATGATAATCCAACGAAAGTCATTTTTTAAGATATCTCGTTGGCTTTTCAGTATTTATTATTATTATTATTATTATTATTATTATTATTATTATTATTATTATTATTATTATTATTATTATTATTATTATTATTATTATTATTATTACCGGTTTCAAAAGTGCAAGCATTATCATAAAAAAAGAAAGAAAAAAAATGAAATCTGTAAATAAAATCGAAAAAGTAAAAAACGACCTTTGTTCAGATCAACCTCAACTGTACAATGCAGAAAAAAATGCTTTAAAAATATTGGAATGCAAATGAGATAGCTTTAAAAAAATCTTCCATATAGTTAGAAGTATCAACGCGGTGTTTTCGCGGGACTGAAGTATTTTCTGCAGAATTTGTGTTTGATATTCTATCTCTGTATAACATTTCACCCTCAAAATCCAAGATTATCGGCTCATATGTTATTTTAATATTTTTTTTTCTTCTAAATTTTACTGCCAAACAAATTTATGTACTTTAATTTTAATTTTAGTTAAAATTAATACTAAACGAAGCAAATCCTGTAAAAGTCAGTTTCGCGGTATGCAGTTTGTTTCTATCAAGCTAGTGTATTCACATAATTACATTTATCCTTATACGTAATTAACCATTTTCATCAAGTTGTCTAACAGAATAATTTGGAATCTCCTTCGTAATTTATACAATCAACAATAAATTAACCACCTCTCTAAATAACCATATGGCCATGTTACCTAATTATAAATGGTTTTGTTGTAAATGAAGTCCATAATAGCTTTAAATTAAACTTTCCCGTGAAATGGCGTTTATTGGATATCTGAAATCGTAATTAATTACGAGAACAGATTGATGAAACGTTTGGAATGATTAATTTATATATGAATTAGAGAAATGGAGTTAAATTAAATTTAAATTAAATCCCTGCTGTTATTATCGTGCTGAATCAAGACGATATTTGCAATATTAAATATGAAGATTATAGTTATAAATTTATTGTAAAGTCTTTCTGTTTAATACCAGATAGTTTCGAAATGTGTAATTAACAATTTCAAGAGAATTATTAAAGTTTTCTGAAAACCGATACAAACAAAAAGCGATTAAGATTATATTTAATCACTGGTTGGCATTAGTTTCGCAGTCGCTGCAACATGCGATCACAAAATTCAATTAGTTTCACATTCACTACATGTACTTAGGTACTGTTTACACATGAAGTATGAAATTTTTTGTGAACAGTGTGTTTTTTACAAGAGACATTTACAAAATAATATTATGGATTTTTTTCTGTTAAGGATTTGAAATATTAAGAAAAAAGGAGAAAAGGTACACTACGCTTTAGTTTTCGTTTACCTCTCTTTATTATGCATTTTTTTCTTTTTGCATTATTTTAATTAAACTTTTAATTTTTTAAACCTGTCTACATTGTATTAAAAAATGTTACTGGCCGAATTGTACATTTTTCCAATATTTCCAATTTATATGTATTTTTCATTTTATGCATGCGTATTTTATAACTTAAAATTTCATTAATTGGAGTTGATTTCTCTTTAACGAATTTTCTTGATAGCGAAGTGTTTCAGCGTAACGATCAGAGTTCGGTAAAAGGAAGTTTCATTGTATATTGAAAATCTATATACGTTCATTCACTTTAAAAATATTTTTTAACACATAAAATAAACCCTTATCTTTTCAAGAAAAAGAAAAAGTTTTTGATTAATTATTTAATGAAATATATGCTAGTAACATTGGAGGATAGTAAAATAGGAATATACTAGTATTGGGTGGTAACATAGCAAAAGATTTACTAATATTATTAATAATTTGTGCTCAATATTTCATACGTTTAAATTTATTTGCTAAGGCTGTCCTAAAATCAAAAAAGTTGACTTTATGACATAATTTTTAATTTATTTTTGTTCGGAAACGCTTAAAACTAGCAGCATTTGTGTTTCAAAAACTATGTAATCACACATATTTTCTCTTTTTTTTTTTTTTTTTTTTTTTTTTTTTTCAAACCAATAGGTTTTTCAGAAAATAGTGCTAAAATGGGCATTTCGAACGGATTTTCCGCAGGACTGTAGAAAAAACCTTCAACGAAGAGAGAAAAAGTCTTTGTCACATGATCCAAAACACTTATAACTCAATAGGTAAATTATTCAATAAAATATATATTAGACATTAACCCTACTAACTTTAAATATCCTTATCTAGTCCTTATACCTAAATTTCATAAGCATCCTGTTAAATTCAGAACTGTTACAATTGGTTGCAATACTTATAAGAATGCTGCTAACAAACTTCTATTAGTAATTCTTAATCAAATATATAATATTACAAAAAAAAAAGTGATAATACACATTGCATAAAAAATAGTTATGAACTGGTCCATATTATGAAAAATCTTAAATGTATAAAAAATATCACTACTTATAATTTTAAAGATTTATTTAATAATATCGATTTATCGGATTTACATAATATCATAAATGAGCTTTTTAAAAAATATCAACACGAGTTGGATATATCACATAATATCGATTCTGATTATTTTCATACCTTAACCAATTTCATTATCTACAATAATTTTATCATGCATGATAACAATATATATATTCAAAATGTTGGTATACCACAAGGTGGTAGTACATCTAGTGTATTATCTGACTTATATTTATATTACTATGAACGTCATTATTTAAATAATAAAATACATTTATATCGATATATAGATGATGTAATTTTAATTGATACTGATAACACTGTATATCTCAATTCCCTGTTGATTATCCTTCTAATCTAGAACTTTCAAAAAACCTGCTTTTTAATAATACAATCAATTTCTTAGATATTAAAATTATATTAAAAGAGAACAAATTTATAACTGATATTTATGACAAAAGGAAAGAATTTAATTTTAAAGTTAATACTTTTACTAATTTTAAATCATGTCTTCATAATTCTGTATATCGCAATATAATACTTAACCATTTATATAGAATAAAATGTCTATGTTCTTCCCATTTAATTAATACTAATATTAAAAAGCTTGTATATGATGCTATAAATAATGGTTATCCTAAAAAATTCATATATTCTTTAATTTATAATTAGATATTACATGATCTTATAATTAATTCTTTGCGTAAAAATGTATAAAAAAATTATAAAACATAAAAATAATAATAAAAAATTAAAAATGTTAAAAAGTAATAAAAAAATATATATATAGGTTGGTTGGGTGGGTAGGTGTTAGAGTACGGCGAAGGGTGGTGTTGTCTGGATAAACACGCAAAGGTTAATTATTTAAATTAAAAAAAAAATAAAAAATAAAATAAAAATAAAAAATAAAAAAATAATATATATATAATTGAGAGTGGATTATTTATTTTAACATAATTTTTAAACTGTTTAATTGACACCAATATATGGATATTTGTCTAGTTATATCTATAGTTAAATAGCTAATAAATGTTACTGATTAAAGTAACAAAATGGTATTTTAAGTTAAATGTTAATATGAATGTTATCTCTTAATTCTAATTTTAATTATTGTATTAATTTAATTTTATTTTAATATCGATTATTAATTATTTTCTCCGGTTCAATTATATTTCCATTCAGCTTTATCTTTTTTGTTTGTTATGGATAACTATTTTTTCTATTTACTTCCAACTCCTTTTTTGTAAAATATCTTTGATCCTTGTTTAATAATTTGGTTTTTGTGTGCTGGTAGCCCCAAATACGTATTATTTTGCTATTTCATGGCTAATACGTGGATGAAACCGCACACTTCATTTGTAGTTCCAGAGCATTTGGGGCCTGACGATTCTGCTTTTGTGGCTACAAATTCCATTTGCATTCATTTTATTAGTCAAAACAAAGCCCATCAAGGATTTCTTTCCAAAGTATAAATAAGTATGTATGTATGATATATTAAGTTTCAAAAGCAAATAATATTAAAGAACTTAGATAATTTAAAAGTTGATCTCCTAACTAATAATTTTTAAGCTCGTAGTAAACAATAATCATTCTTTTTTTTTTTATCTGTATATATAAGGGTATTTTGTATTGATATTTTGATACCACACTCTTTACAAAAATTGATATTCGATTTAACGAATTGCTTCGATTTAACGAACGGATTTGTGAGTCCCAATCAATTCGTTAAATCGAGGTTCGACTGTATATATATATCAGTTCGATTCTATGATTAGATTTTGCAACTTTATATCTTTCCGTTAAAAAATAAAATTGTTAATGTATCAAAACGTTTTGAGCTTGTTGAGCAGAGAAGTTTAGAACAGCCTTAATAAGATAAATCGTGGTAATTTTCTTAAACTTAAAGCCCTTACTTCACTCATAAATCATTTTGTCAAGATTTAAATAAAATGAAAAAAATATGACATCAAAAGAGAAATCTACAGGCTGAGCTTTTGTTGAATCGCTTACTGACGTGAGGTGAATACCAAATCTGTATTTATTAGATCCCAGTTAATAATAATAATAATAATAATAATAATAAAGGTATGAGTTAGAGTTTATTTAACTTATGTGGTGTTTTATAATTCCAGAGTTTGTATTAAATTTAAAAAGATGAGATTTTATTTCATCCATCCGTAGTTTCTCTTAAATGAGTTCATTATTAAAAAATCTCTTTCTAAAACATACTTTCGGAAACTGGATTCGGAGATAAATTCAGTTTTCAAGTAATTATTTAATGAAAGACATGCTAGTAGCATTTTCATTAAATATATTGTTGATTTGTATTAAGAGCTCACACTAGTCAAGCGTTATAAACTCGAAAGCTACACTGGTGTCCAAAATTTAAGCATAATTGGTAATTAAGTAATTATTTTTAAATAATGAAATAAATATGAATCGGAATGTGCTGAAACTCCAGGTGTGTAAACAAAATAGTACGCGTCACATATTTTCGCGAAGAGTTTTCCCCGAAATTGAACAGGGGACCATCAACAAATTGAAAAAGAAGGAAGATCTTTTGGATAACCCTGTCAAAACTAATGTAGCAAAAGCGTTCAAACTGCACATTATGATTAATTGGCTTATTGTAATGTACTGTGTTAATTTTTACAAGGATAGCATGTATACTCGTAGAGAAATTAAGGTTTTTATAAAAACAGTCCTAAATTTTTCCAAGTTTTTTGCTTATAATTTGCAGAGTTCTTATTATAAAATAATGTTCTTTTCTGAAAATATGACAAACATCATTGTACACAATGCCCTGTCATCAGAATTTAAAAATAATAAAAATTGTATGAAAAATGAGTATGTTCAGTAAATAATTTTTTATTGCGCATGCGTCAACGATATCAAAATGTTATTTACATATTGTGTTAGCTAAATGTATACAGAAACTTCTGTAAAAGTTTCAAAAATATAGCTTGAAAATTCTGAAAATGGGAGCTTATAGAATCAACTCAAAATCCGTTATTCCTAAAGGAAGCAAAAAAAAAAAAAAAAAAAATCAGGGGTTTTACCTAAATATAGTTGTACGTGCAATATTGTGTAGGCACTAAACAATGGAATATGGATACAGCCCCTTATCTTTTTGCTTCATTTACGGAATAAAGGATTTTGATCTCATTCTATCAACGATAATTTTCAGAATTTTTAAGCTATGTTTTTGAGACTTTCACAAAAGTTGCTCTATACATTTAACTAACATAATATGCAAATGAAATTTTAATAGCGTTCACGCATGCGCAGTAAAAAATTATTTAGTAAACCTGCTCATTTGTCATACAATTTTTATTATTTTTAAATTCTGATGACAGGGTATTGTGTACAATGATGTATATCATTTTTTTCAAAAAAGAACACTATTTTATATTAAGAACTCTGCAAATTATAAGCAAAAAACTTAGGACTGTTTTTATAAAAACCTTAATTTCTCTACGAGTATACATGCTATCCTTGTAAAAATTAACACAGTACATTGCAATAAGCCAATTAATCATAATGTGCAGTTTGAACGCTTTTGCTACATTAGTTTTGACAGGGTTATCCAAAAGATCTTCGTTTTTTTTCAATTTGTTGACGGTCCCCTGTTCGATTTCGGGGAAAACTCTTCGCGAAAATATGTGACGCGTACTATTTTGTTTACACACCTGGAGTTTCAGCACATTCCGATTCATATTTCTTTCATTACTTAAAAATAATTACTTAATTACCAATTATGCTTAAATTTTGGACACCAGTGTAATGTAAAGTGTATGGGAGCATTATTTTCAAATTTCTCATTTTGATTTTAATATTTTTGAATGATGTTTTTGCATAGGAAAGCTGAGGACGATTTACGACCGGAATAGTTTTGACATTTTCGATTTTGGTTAAAAAAATTTTTAATACTTTAATTTTCGGAACCGGTTCTAAGATTGAAACTATCCTAATATATATATGTATAAAAAACTATAAGCAAAATCGAAGAAATAAAAACTAGCTCGGTTATAATTTGTCCTCAGCTATCCTATGGAAAAAAAAAAAAAAAAAAAAAAAAAAAAAATGCAATTTTAACAAATTACAATGATTATTTGGAAAATTATATTTTCAGAGACTAAAATTTTAGACTTATAAATAAATTCTATAATTAAAATAATAATAATAATAATAATAATAATAATAATAATAATAATAATAATAATAATAATAATAATAATAATAATAATAATAATAATAATAATAATAATAATAATAATAATAATAATAAACATGATTTTTATGATGATCAAAACGTGGTTTTCGTAATAACAACATCCAATATTACGTACGCCATGGATTTAAAATTAATATTCATGTATCAATCATATACAAATTTTTAAATTAAATTTCAGTTTTACTATTTTCGGTACTGCAAGTTTTTAAACTTCTAAACATCACACATTTTCAATCTTTACACCTTCATATAGAGAAAAAAAAAATGTGCTTTCAAATGCAGTTTGTTTGAAAGCTCTATCTCAATTTGTTTTTAAGTTATTAATTGTTTTTTAAATACTTTTTTTTTGTCATCGTGGCAACAGAAGTACTTTATTTCTGGACATTAAACATGAACCAATCAGAAAAAGAATAAAATAAAACACAGAAGTATTCCATTTTTAGACATTAAAAATAGACCAATCAGAAAACGAATAAAATAAAATAAGTTGCAGAATTCAACCAATAAAAAGATTCAGATATACTTCAGATTTCCCAATTTTCTACCGAAAACAATAATAATTTTCCAAATAGTTAAAATAAAATTCCAAAAATGTTAAAATCAAAGCGAGAAATTTCAAAATAACGCACCCATACACTTTACATTAGCACATTATTTGCGAAGTTCTCGTGAGCTATTAGCTCACGAGGAGCTAATAGCTCGTGAGCTATTAGCTATTCCTATGGAGAGGTTATTTTCTAATATCTAGTTTGCATTCCGACATTTCTAAATAATTCTTTTTGCATTGAATATCTGATGTAAATTTCTATATCGCTCTTTTTTTTACTTTTTCTATTTTGGTTGTAGATATTTTTTTATAAGAGCACTTTCACTTTCGAAACTGGTTTTGAAATCAAAAATAACTATAACCAAATAACAAATATCTGTAACCAAAATAGAAAAAGAAAAAAAAAGGAGCGATGCAGAGATTTACGATGAAAAAAAAAAAAAAAAAGAATTATTTAGAAATGTCGAAATGCAAACTAGATATCACCTCCCCATAGGAATAGCATTAACTCCATTAACACACGACAGCTTTGCCTGGCGAGGACAGGAGCCTTAAGGCTGTTCTTAAATCAAAAGGATCAACTTTATGACATAGATTTAATTTATTTTTGCTGGGAAATGCATGAAAATAGCAGGTGTTGTTGCTCATGTACTATATAATAGCATTCAATTTCACGTTTTTCTTTCTTTCCTTTTTTTTTCTAACACAGTAAAATTTTCAGAAAGTTAAAGTAGGCGTTTTGAAGCGACTTTTCGTGCTAAAGATGAATAACCGCACAAACTGGGGTGAAAAACATGTTTGTCACATGATTGAATTTGCTTATATCTCAATAAGTAACTTATTAATCAAAAAATGGAAAATTCCCTTGATTCCAAATCGCTACCACAGTCAGGCTTTCCAATTTTGTATCTTTCCGTCAAAAAATGAAATTGTAAATGTGTCAAAACGCTTTGCGCTTGTTGAGCAGAACACTTATGACTTCTAAACCAGGCCTCTGAAATCTGAAAAAGTTAACATGAAATTTTTCAAAATTCGGCTTTTACTTTGGTTTGTATCTAATTTATACAATTTATGTTTGAATAAATTATGGATTCTGATGAATCAAGTATTTTTTTTATGATAATTTGATTTTTATTGATTAAAATATTGAATATTTATATATACTTTTTAAACATTATTTATGAACATGTGTAAAGTAGTGAAAATTAAAAAAATAAGTATCTTATTTATATTAATTTGTATAATGGTAAAAAAACATTAAGTTGCGAAATTTCCCATGAAGGCATTTTGATAAATGTGTATTTCAGCATCTAATTTTCGCCTCAAACATACCATTATTTGCATATTTTATTTCGAAGTAATTATAACTACCCAATTTCTGCAATAAACGAAATAGGTGCTTTTTGATGTTTTTGATAAATATTAAGGATCTTTAACCTTCTCACTGACAAGCCCGTGTTAATACTTGCATAGAGCGATTTCAATGCAATGTAAGCAATCTTAAAAGTAATATAAATCTAATGATTTAATGGATTTTTAATTCATTGAACAATCATCAAAGCTCTCAAACTTTACATTCATATTCATTATCAAGTTTTTTTGCATAATCTTGAAAGAATCAGTTTTTGTTTTAGCATTTAAAACCAAATTTTGAGAAAACAACATTACAATTTTGCCTTTTTATAGGATTGTCAGATGTTTAACCCTTTATTTACCGAGGGTACTTATAAGTACCATTAAAATAACTTATTATAAAATTCTTTTAATATGTCAGTTAGTTGTAATACCGTTTAGAATGAGTTACAGATACACTACTTTATCTTGTTCAAAAAGCATTATTGGTTACACAAAACAAAAATATTTTTAAAAGGAGGATTTCTTTTGCCTTTGTATCTTGTCAGCTTTTTTAGTGCTGAGGTAGAGGGATGGGAATTTTTCAATGCGGAAATATTTCTATATTTATATTGTCAGAACATCATATTTGCACATTTTATAATTCTGTAAAATATTAAGAAAATAATTAAAAATAAAAAATTCGTGCGGGTTTATAAAAATTGCATAAAATCCCTGTAAATTCAAATTTAATTAATCCATCTAAATCCTTCAATCCTTTTAAAATCCTCCAAATATTTATTAAATGATTATATAAATCTTATAATTTAGTTTAAACAATTTGTGTAAAATGCTTTAGAATGTAAAATTTTCATGAATTCCTAATGCGGTAGATAAAGGTTAATTGGTTAGCAATATGTACCAATCAATTGTATTGTCACATTGCTCTTATATTTAAAGCCTTGCACTGGTTTTATAAATAATTTTGTCGACATTTAATTAAAAATAAAAAAAAATCATAGAAATAGCAAAACATAGAGACTAGCCCTTAGTCGCTTACTGCTTACTGCCGTGAAAGGAATATTTAAAACATTCTTTTTACTCCTCACTCATGAATGAAAAATAGTTGCGTGTCAACATTTATTTTACTTGTGAATTTTTTTTACTTCTAGGGATTTTATAAAACGTGAAATGATGATTTCTTTGCATTTAACGATGATTTATCATCATGGTGCATTTTTCTACGTGTGTGTTATGAGATAAAATGAAGATGGATTTATCTTGATAGAATTTAAACTATGAATTTGAAATTTAGCATAAGAACTGTTCTAATTTGTAAGTATAATATTGTGTAAAAAATGTGTAACAATTAATTTGTAATTAATATCATTAATGTAATGAAACTATTGTAATGTCATTACAGAATTGCATTGTTATTATCTTATTAATTAGATAAATTAGTTGTATATAATGATTACATTACATTATATTATATTATAACAAGTTGTATTATTACATTATATCATTACATTAATTATACATTATTAGCTAATTATATACATTATGGAGATTAGTGTAATACAATCAATATAATTAATGTAATTAATGTTTCTAAGAATAACGATGTTAAAAAACACTCAATATGCACAAAAACATGCACGATTGTACTTATTCAACTTTCAAGTGCAAATTTATCATAAGCGTGTAGATAACAAGCACAAAATATGAAGAAGAAAAAAAAAAGAGAGAAATGAAAATTTTAAATAATTGTTTCATGATATATGTTCCAATAACTTTGTCTTTAAATAGTACGTTATTAACTAGTGTTATATATTTCGTATATTTATATATATTTTTTTATTAGTCAGATGGTGTGTTATACTATTCTCAAACTTAATTCTCGACTTGCCCCATAAATTCTTTTATCGAGATTTAAACAAAATGATAATAATAATAAAAAAATAATTACAAAGAAAATACTTACACGCCACACTGTAACAAATGTTTCGAAACATTCCTGAGAGTATCGAAGTCTCTGTTGCACAATACTAACAGATAGTTTTCTGATTCAAGCAGAAATATGTTCTGATTTCATTCGACTGCTGAAACCAAAGCCCAAAAATATGGGAAGAATTCTTAAGGTTTCAGAAAGTGAAAATAGCTCTCAGACATCCGATGGTATCCGAAGCGTTCATGTTATAATACTAAACAATTTTTTAACAGTGTAAGCCTTACTTGAACAGCTTACTGCACTGAATTGAATATTGAATCTGTATTTGTTATCCCCATCATATACTAAAAATAGTTTTTTTTTTTTTTTATCAATTTTTATCTTTATTTATAGAGTAGATTGGATGTAGATGCCGCAGTTTTTGATTTAATTGTTTTTAAAATTGTCCGTTGATTTTAATTGTCAGTCATTGATTTCTTGTTTAAGTTTTCAGTCTTATGCATGATTTAAAAACGTATTTAATTTTTCAGATATCGTAGAATGCATCGAAAATTTTGTTTTCGTAATCGCTTGCATTTCGGTATCTTACCCCCAAGGTATTTGTACGATTACCAAGGGGAACATACAGGTCCCCTCACTGGCAGGAAGAAGTGGGACCTGGCAGCGATCTGTGCTTTTCAGAACGGGCTACTATATAAAAACATAAAATTTATTTCTCTGGTATTTAAACTAAGGCTTATATAGGCAAATAGAGAAGTCACGTACTTTGCACACTTAACAGAAGTGTTAAGACGACATAACAATAAAAAAGCTAAAATTTCTTATAAAACGAACGCAAACGAAAATTAAAGTATCTGTAGGGAACCTTCTTGCTTACAACTGAGCGGCGCGGCGTCTCCCTACAATGCCTGCCCATATGAAAACTACGTTATACGGCATGTTGTATAACACGGCATCTCATCTCAAGTTACCCCAAAGATATATGGTTCTAGAGCTTTAAATTTTTTTAAAAAGATGAGATATATATAATTTTCTTCTTTTGCTAAAATTTTCATCATTCTGATCTTTCGTACGTGTGTGTTATGAGAATAGACGACGATCGCTTTACCCTGATAGAATTTAATATAATAACCATTTTAATTGGCAAGAATAACTGTGTTGAATAATTTATGTCCCAAATTCTGAATTCACGAAAATTTCATGAATTTTACGTGAATTTTTGGAACTAAGTTAGAAATTTCACACAATCACTTAATAACTGTTAGGAATATTTTTCCAATTAAAATTAATTAATTAAACTTAAATTTATACGGATTTTGTAATATTTATACATGCAACTTCGCGTATATTTTTTATTTAAAATATTTATTATTATTATTTTTCATAATTAGGAAATGTACAAATACAATGATGCTATAATAGAAATACAGATATGTTTCCGAACTGAAAATCTCCCCCCCCCCCCCCCTTCTCCCACCAATTTTACAACATTTAGAAAACTGAAAAAACGAAACGGCAAAAGAAATCACCCTTTAAAAATAATTTTGTTTTGTAAAAACAATAATGCTTTTGGAACAAGGTAAAGCAAAGTATATATAAATCATTCTAAACTGTATTAATACAAATCGACGTGTTAATTTTACAAATTATTTTAGTGCTACTTTAAATTACCGTCGGTGCATAAAGAGTTAAAAATCACATTAAAATATGATAATCTATGCTATTGCACCTATTCATTTACCTATACATTTATCAAGGGAAATAACCGAGTAGCTGTAAGCACCAAAACGAGATGAAATTTTCGACTAATTAATCCATTAAGTATGTTCTAGTAACATTTCTATCTAATACGCCATTAATTAGTATTTACATATTTCGCACTTTTTAAAAAACTAGTCAGATATAGTGTTACTCTGTTTTAAAACTTATTCCTCTATATGCCTCATAAATCATTTAGTGCAGAATGAAATGAAACGAAAAAATTGATTACTAATAAATTTCTTACACACTAAGCCTTACTAAATTCGCATATTTGCTGTTAAACGAACATTTAATCTGTATTTTTTACCGCTCAGTTATGATAAATGGTTGTGCATAAAAATTTATTTTACTTGTAAAGTTTTAAATTTTAAGGTTTTTTATATATTTTAACAAGATAAGAGTTTTTTTTTTTTTTTTCATTTAACCATGATTTATGTTCGTTGTTCTTTCCTACGCTCGCGTTATTAGATGAAATGATGATCGATCTATCATGGTAGAATTTAAGAAATGCATTTGAAATTTAATTTAACAAGTTGAATGCGATGGTCACTGGCACTGAATTTTCCGTTTAGGCCGTGTCAGTTACCGGTGACTGACAATGTAAAATATGTTGTAAAACTATATACATATATGTATTGTTTTAAGTAATCACTAAGAAAGTATAATCCCGTAATAAATGAATGTTAAGTAAATACTAAACAAACTTTCAGTAATTACTTTTAAGGCTGTTTTTAAATGAAAAAGGGCAATGTTATGAAATAGGTTTTAATTTTTTTTTTGTTCGAAAACACATGGAAACTAAGCAGATTTTGTTGAACAGAAACTATCGAATGGAACTCACCCCCCCCCCCTCCTCTTTTTTTTTCAAACACAATAGATCCTTCAGAAGATAAGGTCAAAATAAGCGTTTTGGATCGAATTTCCTCGCAAAAGAAGAAAAATCAGTCAGCGAAAGGAAGAAAACGTCATTTGATCAAAAATGCTTAAACTCGATCGGTAATTTTTTGAACAAAAAGTCGAAAACACGTGGAAAACTAAGTGGAAAACTAAATCCTATTTCATATCATTTCCATAGTCAGGCCTTCCAATTTTATTTCTTTCCGTTGAAATATTAATTTGTAAATGTGTAAAACACATTTTGCGCTTGTTAAGCAAAGCAGTTGAGAACAGCCTTAGGGGCCGTTCAAGTATTACATATGTATATTTTTAGTCATTTTGCACCTCTCTCTCCCCCTTGTAAGTTAATTTATATGTTAAAGCTATCCCCCCCCCCCCCCCATTTTGCTTTCGTAAGATTTTGTGACATTCTAAAATTACCACTGTTTGCCTCAGAAAACTAAAGTTAGCGAGAAAATACATTACTAATCTAGCAAATTTACACAGACATAACAAGTTGGAAATTGCACGTGTAGCGTAGCAAATGAGGTACGTTCGTGCGATAACGAAGTTTTAAAAATATTATTCTCATATATCAATCTCATAAAATTGTAAATAGTGAATTACAATTAAAACGCTCATCAAACAATGTTCTCCCTATACCATTATGCAATGGAATACTTTTGTGTGGCCCTGTAAATCAATAACAAATGTTCTTTGCACCACAGATTATGTAAAATGTATATTATAATATGTACTTTATAGCTGCATATAAATTTTATTAAGTTCGAATGAGTGTAACACCTTTAAAATGCATTTGAAACATTTTCCCCTATTGATCGTAATTTAACGGAATACTTTTGATTGTCCCTGTAATTGATCTAAGCATCCGATTTTCATAACATTTGAAATAACTCGACAAAATTATGTAATAATTATGTATTTTAAATTTCAATTGATTAAATTGCTTTTGAAATTTTTTTCCCCATTGACTGTAATGTAATGAAATACTTTTGATTGCCTCTGTAATTGATATAGTCATCCGATTTTCATAAAATTTGAAATGACTCGACAAAATTATGTAATAATTATGTATTTTAAATTTCAAACAATTCGGTTGGGTAGTTTTTGCGTTATTATATGCGGACGGACAGACGGACGGACAGACAGACGGACGGACGGACTGAACGACCACTATAGGTGTTACGTATTTACATAATTACGAACGCATCTAAAAAGGTTGTGGTATCGAAAAAAAATTCATAATCAGTTTAATATATTGCTACTTATTGCATTAAGTAATTCTTAGAATACAAAATCGCTTTGAATATATTTATTATCTATCGAATTGGGAAAATAAATAAATAAATAAAAATGTTTAAGAAAGGCAACAAGCCTTAACTTATTTAGGCATATAATTAAAAATTTTAACAAGAATCATAGGAATATTATGAGTTAGGCATTCACATTTCTAGTCTGGGGTCAAGATCTTTGAATCCATGTTTCTGCATTGTCAATTATGATGTTTTTACTGAAACTGTGTGCTGGAATATTCCTCGTTCTTAGTCCTTGTTTGGTCCATATATATTTTTTTTCTTTAAGTCATTCAACATCCACAGAACGTTCGCGGCTCTGTGACATGGTCTGTAGCTTATGATATTTGAGATTATTCTATGTGAGTTCGAATTCCGTTTGTACTTACTTTTCGGATTGAACATTTATTTCTTTGTTCAAAATAGTAGAATAGGCATTGAAATAACTGTAAATAATTCTAAATAACAACAAAAAAATCTTTTTTATAGACATAAATATTTGAATTTTTTATCTATTTTATTTGTTTATTTTTATTATTATTATTCATTTATTTTTTTACTTTTATTATATATTTTAACATGCGAAATTTGATAGTTAAAAAATTATTTATACGTGAGAAAATGTAAATTTACTTTATATTTTTGGTAAATTTCAATTATCATACATATTTTTTCAATTGCAGTACGAAAATGATTATTGAAAATTTTCGTTCTAAAAAGTAAGACCGATTAACATTACATCCATCTTTCACTCTGTTTTGATTTTTGAGCAAGCGACAAACCAGAGCTCAAATACACATGCGCCAATTTTGTAACTCTCAGTTGCTGCAACGACAGGCTCCTGCAAAGTGTAGTGGAGAATGCTGAATGCGTCACACAAAGTGAAATGGAGACAACTGAAAGTGCCAGTGAATGCGTGGCAAAAAGTGGTCATTACACAAATTGATCATGTTGTTATTGTTTATATCAATGGGGTATTTTTAAGTAAGGAGGAAAATATTAAATATATGAATGAAAGAAATGTTTTCAAATGATAATATTAGGTATTTAAACAATAAACGAGTGGAACCTAGACACTCATATTTTAAAGTGATGAATTAAGAACTAATAAGGAGTGAAATAGAAAATGCTGTTACCACCAGAAGTAAGAATTTTTCTTTTTTTTCAATTCTTTTGAAAAATTTTCTTTTTTAGACTCTCAGCGTTTTCCATTTTTACTTCTCCATTATTAAATAGTTGTTCTTCTTTATATAATTTATCCGAATTTTTCTTATTCAGGGCCTAAAATTACGTTAATAATGTTAAAAGTAGCTATGTGAATCACAAAAGTTGAAATGTATTAATACCTAACGATTATAGCTATAGTGCATACTACTCATACGGCAATAGAGTAGAAAAAAATGAAGAATGTTTTTGAAAAAGTCGTATTATATCGGGATTAAACAGACATGTTCCATTTTTTTTTTTAATGTTTCATCACAAATTTTTGTTTTGTAAATGTATAGCCTCTATATTAAATTTCAAGACTGAAAAATACGTTTTAGGGTAACTTGGGGTGAGATGCCGTATGACGTAGTTTACAAATATGCAGGCGCTGTAGGGAACCGACGCAACGCTCAATTGTAAGCAAGAGGGATCCAATTTGATATTTTAATTTCTGTTTGCGTTCTTTTTATAAAATTTTTAGTGGTGCTTTTTTATTGCGATTTCCCGTTAACACTTCAGCTAAGTGTGCAGAATCTTTTACACGACTACTCTATTTGTCTATATAAGTTATATTTAAATAACAGATAAATAAATCTGATGTTTTTAAAGAGTACTAGTACCCAGTGGCGCCAACTTTTGAAAAATATTGGGTTGGCTCAAAAATATTGGGTGGGCTCAAAAATATTTTCGTAAAGTAATCCAACCAGTTTATTTTTCTTTGAAGGGTTAACAGATGGTGAAAGATGAGAATTTTAAGTCAAACTATCCTGTTTTAATAAAGTTGCAATTTTACTCAATTATATCCTCATGCGTTTTTCCTTATAAAGACACTGATATTTATTGTAATATAATCATGTCATGAACATGACTACAAATTGAAATAGCCGAAAGTGGACATTTCACTCAGTTGGGATTTATGGATGTCATTTGGAGCATTAAAACACACGGTCATTGACAAAATAATTTTTGTTCTAGGGAGAAAAATAATAATAATAAAATACTGAAATAAATATCTAAATAGAATAATGAAAATTGGGCACGTTAGGATTCAAAATCATTGGGTGGGCTCGGGCCCCATGGGTCATATCAATTGGCGCCACTGCTGGTACCTACCCTTTCTGCAAAGCATAAATAGTCGATGAATATAGCTTATTCACGTCATTAGGAAGACCGCGGTCTTTTCGTTGGCCATCTTACTCATACCTTAGGGTAAGATGCCGAACTAAATTTTCGATGTTTTCTATAATATCTGCAAAATGTATGTTTTAAATTTTACATAATAGTGCAAACTTTAACAAGAAGTAAATGAATAACAAATAAAATTAACAGGCAATTTGTTAAACAATTAAATAAACAAGTGGTTAAGGGTGATCACAAATTGGATAGAGGGTTTCGTTTAATATCTCTTTCAAAAAATTTTATCCTTATTCTTATTATTTATTATAAACTATGTGTCAAAGTTTAAAGCGATCATTTCTTTAGTTTTCCCAAACTTTACAATATTTAGAAAATAGTCCCTCCTCGGATGACCCTCTCCCCCTGAATTTTTCACTTTTACAAATATTTAATGTTAAGAAATAACATTTACATCAATGCTCAGTCAAAAAAAAACAAAAAAAAAAACTCATTCAAAATGCAATAAACAGGCTTATTTAAAAAAAAAAAATTACAACATTGTCCTCCTCCCCAACAAAAATTCAATTTATCATAAATTTATAAAATTTGTATTATGTGTTATAAACTATGGCAAAGTGTAAAAGCGATCGTTTAGTTTTCCTAATTTTAACAAATTCCCGTCAATTGTCTGTGCATAAAATCATCTTCTTAATAAGTTAAAAAAATTTTTTTTTCCTAAATTGGAAAGTTGTGGTCTGACTTTTATTATTATTATTATTATTATTATTATTATTATTATTATTATTATTATTATTATTATTATTATTATTATTATTATTATTATTATTATTATTATTATCATTATTATTATTATTATTTAGATTTTATGAATCAGGTCATGAAATAAAATCCGAATGCGAAAGAACCAAATATGTAAACAATAGCTGAAAAAATTTATCTCTTTTTCTTTCCGTGTCATGTGGTTTGCCGTGAAAAAAATACAATTCTGGAATTAATTACCAAAATAAAAATAATTAAGCGCGTTTTTCACGTGATTTATTTAATGCATTAATTTATGTCAGATACGTAATAATTTTTATATCTATTTAAACTTTGGTAACAATTAGAAGAAAAAACAACAACAATGAATGAACTGATGATATCAAATAAATAGATAAATAAATAAACAAATAAATAAATTAAATAATAATCTTTTTTAAAATTTTATGACTTGTTGTGTGACAAGAGGTGTTCAGCTGTAAGTACACAAAATTTGAACTCTCTAACTTACATAGGTTTTGTGTACTGACTCTGTGACAGACAAACAGAGACAAATAGAGTTTCGTCATATGAACGAAACCCTGAAAACTACGGCATCTTCACCAAATTTACCCTAAATAAAAGTATCGCCTAAGATGAAAAAAAATTAAACAAACTTTTATCATTAGTATTATTATTATTACTAAATGCTGAAACATAAAGTTATAATAATAAATATATAGACAACATCTACTATTATTACTACATTTCGATAGTAAAATAAATAAGCGTTAAGACAAACATAACTCAAATAAAAAGAATGCATTCAATTAGACATACAAGCGTGAACGGAGTTAAACGGAAAATATATTAATAGTTTAATAACTATGTTACAAGTTACCTATTTCACGTATGTAAACTTATTTCCTTCATTGATAAATATTTGAAATACTCTGATACTTAAAGTCATTAATCAAATCTTATTAAAATGCATATAACTTTATTTTGCTAAAAAGCTTTTTCTAAAAGATAAATCTATTATTTATTTCAGAATTAGATGAAATTCTCGAGTAATTATTTGAGAAAGATATACTAGTAGTGTTGTCACTAGCTATCTTATTAACTAGCGTGATTTATTTATGCCTTTAACGTTTTTTGGTAGTCAGAGAAATTGTTGCATTGCTCTTAAATCTAAAATCCTTTACTTGTCTCATAAATTATTTTATCTAGATTTAAATAAATGAACATATATATAAAAGGAAACACCTGCAGGCTGAATTGTAGCTGAAAGGCTTAGTTCGTGAAATGAATATTCAATCAGCATTTTGTACTCTGTACTTATGAAAAATAAGTATGCGTCAGCGTTTATTTTACCTGTGAAGTTTTTTATTTCTAAAATTTTATAAAATTTAAAACGATGACATTAATATGATATGTAACAGTGATTTATTAATGGGGTTCCTTATTAATGGGGCTCTTTCTGAAAGGTAATAACACTTGTAATTTGTAATTATAATATAATAATTATTATGCAATAAAATAAATATTCAATTTACATTTCTATCTCACTACTAATAAAAAATAACTATGAACCAGCAACTTGAGAGGATTTATTTTTTTTAAGGTTTTCTAAAGTTTAAAAGATAGCGTTACATTGCACTTAATTGTGATTTACCTTATTTAAGCTCATTATTAAGAAACTTTTTTTAAGGTAATACTTATAATTTGTAATTTTAATATAATAATAATCAGATGCATTGTCTCATTGTTGTTACATCCTAAGTCTCCCATTTGTCTCATAAATCACATTATCGAGATTTAAGAAAAATGAAAAAAATTTATAACAAAATAAAAAGACCTGTAGGCTTCACAGTCTTAGATGAATCGCTTACTGCAGTGAAAAGAATATTCAGTCTATGTTTTCAGTTGTTGTTTTCGTGTCCATGGATATGCAAAAAAAAAAAAAGTTTCCGATTTTGTCAAACATCTTGAGGACCACAGTTGCCAGTTTTGGCGCTTCAGGACTGTAAAGAATCTCCCGAAGTAGATCCATCAATGGTCACCAGCCAAACTTTAAGATATCTTCTGTAATAGATGGACACTCGAAGATGTGTCATGGTGTGAGCTGGGTTTCCGAGCAGTTCTTGCAAAAAATATAGATTCTCCCCCCACCAGGAAGGATCTTCATTCCTTTAAAGTAATTTGGTCTTAATCTAGCCAGTGTAGTCGTTATATCTCTAAGAAATTTAAAATCAGTGATTAAAGGTTTCCTAGAAGGCTGATTTATAAGTCTGTATTTGGCCACAGTGTTCACATCTGCAAGTGTAATAGTGGAACTAGGTAGGGCAAGATTTCGTGCCTCTTTGACAAATCATCCGCACACTCGTTACCCTCGATGTTTACATGTGCGGGTATCCACTGCAGCATAGAAGATTTCCTCTTGTGATGCATCTAACCAAGTAAGTCATTTATAGCAGAGGTGATGATTTTGTCTCCGTTTCAGAAGGCCTCTGAGGCTGCGAACACACACAACTACTTTTTGCAGTTAGCAGTAGGCGCGTTTTATGTTCACAGGTGGCGTGTTTTATGTTTTATGACTATTCCAGTTGAGCTTCAATCTATCTGTAGTACAGGGCCCTTTCCCTTAAGTAGAGTTGACATAGTTCTCTCCTGAATCATTGTAAAAATCCCTGTTTTGTATTATTAGTAAACCGCAGAAAGGACAAGAAGAAAGGAGTTCATGGAATTCAGCTGAACTTCAGAAAAATACACGTCTGAATATAGCTTAAGGCCGATTTAGAGTATGAGAAAACAACCTGTCCCTCAGTAAGATCCTCAGCTTGAGGATTAGTCAAATAAAAAGTTTGGGTTTCTTTCATTGTCAAAAGTTTGCTGATTAAATCGGAAGCAATCAAATTTCTGTTAATTTTAAGATTGATTTTTTCTTCATATGAAAGAATGAAGAGGATGCCTGCTCCCCCTCTTCTGAGGGATTTATCTGAAGAACCGTCTGTGAAAGCAATTGCCCGGTTCTCCTGGAAGAGCTCTTGTATGGTTTTCAAGACCCTTTTGTCTTAGTATTACGGGGTCTTCTTTTTTTAGAGCAGGGTTTAAGCAAATTCAGACTAATCTTGGTGTTCGTTGATGGAACTCGTGGAAAGAGAGGTTCCAGAAGGAAAACCAGGAATGAACCCGTAAGACATGGTGACGTCACCGCAACGTCGTTGTGAAATCACATTGTGACTTTGTGACCATCGATTGTCGATGTGACGTCACGTGACGTCGATGTGAAGTCACAGTGACTAAAATTTGAAGTCGTTATGGCCGTTTTAGAGCTTTTCTGTGACGTCACATTGTGACCACTTTGTGACGTCACAATGTGACCAATTTGTGAAAAGTGTGTCATTTGTGATTACTTTGACATTAACATTGTGACGAAACTGTGACAAAAGCAACGATATATAAATTACCAGAAACATGTTTTTTTAAAGTAAATAACATGTTTTGAAGAATATTTGTAATTTTCTAAAATTTTTTAAGAAAGTCACATCTCAGTCACAATGTGACGTCACTGACTGGTGGCATTTTCGTCACAGATGTGATGTGACCAAAGTGACTCACAGTGACGTCGTTGTGACGTCACTGTGACCATGCATGCTATGAGGGAATGCTCCATTTGAACTCTTTTCTAATATCTCTATCCTGCTGGAGAGTTGAAGATCTTTTAAGTCTGGTTGAACTTTTCCAATCACTGAAAAATCTGGTAGCGATGAGATCATTGCTATTGCAACGAAGTCTGTTAGTGAACTTGATCGTGACGAGATTGCGTCTACTCTCTAAAAGGGGTAGGCCATATTCCAGTTCTGCCTTTTCATTGTTAGTTGAAGAGAAAACACCGATTATAATTTTTGAGACTCTATGTTACACGGAATCCAATAGTTGTTTAATAGATGAATAGAAGTTGAAGCCGGAGTCCAGATGAAGGCTTCATACTCGAGCATTGGTCTAACAAGCGTGCAGTATATGCTTCTCAAGGTATGATGTAGAGAATTCCACATAGTGCCACATAGTGCCACATAGTTTTATAAGAATACTTAATTTTTCAAGAGCTTTATTTTAGATATGTTCAACATGCTTCCTCAAGCGAAGTTCTGAGTCCAAAATAATACTAAGGCAAGTAGGAGAATCAACGTTTTCAATTTGTTGATCTTTGATCTTGGTATTTAACCTAAAAGGTCACCTATTTCGTCTATCAGTAGAAAAAATGTAGTAATTAGTCTGTTTGCTTTAATGGATAATTTTAAGTCGTCTGCACATGTAGCTATGCTCTCCAGAGTACTGTCCAGGTCATTCTCTGACATTCTAGCATAAAATTTAAAAAGATGACATTATGTTGCATTTAACTGCGACTATTTAAGAACATTATTAAGATTTTTTTTTCTAAAAAAATAATACTTATTATTTTTACTTATAAAATAGTAACAATCAAATACATTGTTGCATTTGTTTTAAATATAAAGTACCCCTCTTGTATCATAAATCATTTTATAGAGATTTAAATAGAATGCAAAAATTGATGGTAAAATAAAGATCTATAAGATGCCTCAGCCTTAGTTGAATCAATTATGCAGCGAAATTAATATTCAGTGGGTTTTTCACTCTACACTTCTGAGAAAAAGCTAACCATACGCGTTTATTTTGCTTGTGAAATTTTACATTTATAAGGTCTTATAAATTTTATTAAAAATGACATTATAATGCATTTAAATGTGATTTATCTTATTTAAGTTCATTATTAAGATTCTTTTTCTAAAAAGTAATGCTTATAATTTCTAGTTATAGTAATAATCAGACATATTGTTGCACTTATCTTAAATCTTAAGTCCCCCACTCATCTCATAAATCATTTTATGGAGATTTAAGTGAAATAAAAATCGCCACTTTGATGACAAAAGAAAGACTCATAAGCTGATTAGTTTTAGTTAAATTGCTTACTGTAGCGAAATAAATATTCAATCTGCATTTCTTACTCTCTGTGAAAAACAACTATGCATCTGCATTTATTTTACTTCTGAAGTTTTACATTTCCAAGACATTCCAAGAAATTGATCCACCTCAATAATTATCATCTATCATAGCTGAAGGTATACTGCAATTTTTAGATAATAAACGTGGAATTTAGATAAGCTTATTTTTTTTATTAAAAGTGATTAAATATGTCGGTAGCTCTTTTTTTTTAAAATGTTTACAAAAATAACCAGATTAATTAACCAAAATTACTCTTTTGTAAATATCACAATTCTTAAAAACGTAATGCGTTTAAAAGCATCATATTCCTCTCTATAAATGGAAACGCTTTTGCAGTTAAATATGTTTCATATAATTTTGTTTAAAGAAAAAAAATACCTATACAAATAAATAACAAAACCACCACTTTTTGAAAATATTTAGCTTCGACTGTCTCTCTATTCTATCTAGATTTTATCGAGCAGAGTGTTTTGTGTGGATAGAATAAAAAACTTTTCTTAATGGACAGAATAAATAAGTTTTATATGAAGTTTTCTTCAATGGTATTTTAAAATACCGTCTGTGCATAAAGGGTTAAAAAAAGAACATTATATTGCATTTAACTGTAATTTATATTATTATTTAAGTTCATTATTACGAATCTTTTTCAAAAAAAAAAAAAAAAACTTATAATTTTTAGTTATAGTAATAATCTGATACATTGTTTCATTTTTCTGAAATCTAAAGTCTCCTCACTTTCTCATAAATAATTTTATTAAAATTTAAGTAAAATGAATAAACAAATAAATAAATAAATAAAAAGATCTGCATTCCATATACGTCTTACTAGGGAACCTTCCCAGGTGAACGTTGTGGATTTGGACGAGTGTGGTATCAAAAGAAAGATCTCGTTAAAAAGTGCAATGGAACTACCCGTACGAATTCAACCGTTATCGAGATATCAGCACTTGAAGTGTGAATGAATAAATAAATATATTGACAGAGATGTATATAAATTGTTCGCAAGTTAAAAATTTATGTACATTGTTTTTAATCTTTCTGCCAATACCTTTTCCCGAGCTACAAGCAAAATCCTTTACATCCTCACATTGCGAGTTATTTCCCCTCTTTTATTCAATCACTTCGCATTCTACGAAGTTTTCACGTACGGCTGCATTCGGAGAGTTTTCCCATCTGTTTTTGTTATTTCCAGCACTTTGTTTTACGCAAATTTTTTGGCAAATGTGTGGCGTAATGTAATGGATAAACTGTATGTATAAATAGTGTGTAAAATAGAATGTTTTTCTTCGGCTGGCTTGTCTTGCGAATAATTTATGTACCTGCCTATCAATTTATTTTTTTCATTCATTCACATTTCAAATGCTGATATCTCTAAAACGGTTGGATTCGGTATTAAATTTAACTTGAGCTTAGATTCTTCTGCTTCTCATCTATCAACAATAAAAAAATAATAATAAAGTAGTCTGGCCAACCTTGGTTGATACATAAGATATCCGAAAGGAGGTATCCTACTTGTCTTGCGAAATTTGTGTATCCATTATGTATATCCTTAATTGGAAGGAAAGGCACAACACAAAAATTAAATCCAAGAACACTGATGGAAAAACTGATGAAAAAATCCATATTCTGGAATAACTAAATTTAATGAAAGATTAAACTAAGATTAGTAAAAGTTACATTTAAAATTGCAGAAAAAATATTTAGCTTTTAAGATTACAGGGAAAACTAGAAGACTGACAAAGAAATGTACTTGCACTTTCATGTTACATCGATTACATCATTAAGTTGAAATACATAATTACTGGGGAATAGCAGTTATTATTATGAGTGAAAACCCGATTACATATTGAAAATGAAAATCTCTTGATTAAATAAAATAAGATTTATGATTATAGTTTCAGAAAATCATTATATGTCTATCATTCGGAAGGGTAGTTCCATTACACTTTCTAACGTACATGACGAGATCTTTTTCTTTTTTGATACCACACTCGTCCAAATCCACAACTTACACCTGAAAAGGTTCCCAAGTTAGCTAAACCTCTTACTGCAATAAAATGAATATTCATTCTGTATTTACTATTATCCACTTACATAAAATATTTAGGAATCAGCGTTTATTTATCGTGCAAAGTTTTATATTTCTAATGATTTTCACCATTTAAAAAGATGACGCATTTAATTTTGTTTCAACATCTTATATAATTGCATTATTAAGAAATTTCTCAAAAGATAATGCTTATAATTTGTACTTCATGAAGCGAAGTGGTCCATAAGCCAACAATTAATACCACTAGTGCTTGATTTGTAGGCTTAGCATTATGCTTGCTGTACAATCAAAAGTATGAAAACATGGAAAACTGGATGCAGGAAAACATAATGCTAAGCCTAAGAATCACCCTCTAGTGGTATTAATTTTTGGCTTATGCACCACTTCATGCAGACATGGATCATTTGATTCCTCTATTATTACTCTTTTATAAAATAAAGAAATTTTTTATGTGATTGATGACTTAGGATTTTGTACGGTCGGCTCCTGAACTATAAGATCTATTAAAATTTGAAAAAAATGAAATAATATTGCTTTTAACTGTGATTTTACTTATTTGAGTTCATTATTAAAAATATTTTTCCAAAAAAAAAAAAAAAAAAAAAAAAAAAGAAACTTAGTCATAGTAATAATCAGATAGATTGTTTCATTTTTCTTAAATCTAAAGTCTCCTATTTCTCTCATAAATCATTTTATTAAAATTTAAGTAAAATGAGAGAAAAAAAAGACCTGTATTTCAGATACGTTTTAGCTAAATCTCTTACTGCAATAAAATGAATATTTATTATATATTTATTAATCTCCACTTACATAAAATATTTAGGCATCAGCGTTTATTTGTCGTGAAAAGTTTTATATTTCTAATGATTTTATACAACTTAAAAAGATGGCGCATTTAATTTTGTTTCAACATCTTATATAATTTCATTATTAAGAAATTTCTCAAAAGATAATGCTTATAATTTGTACTTAATAAAATAATAGTCTCTTTGATTTTAAATCTGAAGTTCCCCTATCCTCATAAATCATTTTCTCTAGATTTAAATAAAATGAAAATGTTAATAAAATAGAAAAGCCTACAGACAGAGCTTTAGTTAAATCGCTTACTGCCTTGAAATGAATATTTAATATGTATTTTCCTTTTCCTCACCTTTATAAAAAAATAGTTTCGAGTCAGCGTTTATTTTGCTCGTAAAATATTATATTTCAAGAGCTTTTATAAAATTTAAAAAGAGGAGATTTTTTTGCACTTAACTGTGATTTATTTTTATCATGCTATTTTCTAAGCGTGTGTTGCGAGATGAGACGAAGATATATTTATTCTGAAGGAATTATATATATATGAATTTGAATATAATAATATTTGAATTTTTAAGAAAGAAAGTGCTAAAAAATTTATACAAAACATGCAAACTGTAAAGTTGTACTTATTTGTATTTTAAGAGTGTTCTTAAATCACGAAGAACAACTTTACGACACAAGTTTTAATTTGCATTTGTTCGGAAATCCATGAAACTAGCAGGTGTTGTTCTTCAGATACTATCTAATCCCACCCATTTACCCCTTTTTTTGCAAACACAATAGATCCTTAAAAAAATAGTATCAAAGTATTCGCATTAAACCATATTTATGCCTGGAAAAAAACAGCCAGCAAAGGGAGAAAAAAGCCTTGTCACGTGATCAAAAATGCTTATAACTCGATAGCTTATTGATTCATCAAAAATCTGAAAAGACAGTTCGATTCCAAATCGCTTCCATAGTCATGTCTTCGAGTTTTATATCTTTCCGTTAAAAATGCGTCAAAACATTTTGCGCTTGTTGAGCAGAGCAGTTGCGAACAGCCTTAAGTAGAATTGTATCATAAATGAGTAACTCACAGGCTAAAAGTAACCATATGTACTTGAAAACATTTTATGGTGGGTAAATATAATTTCCTGTTATTCCATTTTACATGCTTTAAATTTCGAGAAAAATTGTTTAAGAAAGGGGTATCTACTATTCTTAAATATTGCATAAAAATAGATTGAAGAATAAATTTTCCCCGCTTTAAACTTTATGAAGTATATTTTATGGTAAACGTGTCGAATACTAAGTAACTGATCGTTTTATTCAGGGCAGAGTGGATGAAAAAAAACGTAGTTTTTAATTTTTTTTAAAATCATCTATTGATTTTACTTGTTTTGCATTGATTCCTTATTAAAGCTTGCACTCTTTTGTATGAATTAAAACATATTTCCTTTTACAGATATTATAGAAAGCATTTAAAATTTTGTGTGGCATCTTACCATAAGTTATGTATAAGATGGCCGACGAGAAGACCCCAATCCCCTGAATAACATGAAGAAGCTGGATCCGGAAGCCGTTTATATTTTGCAGAAAGGGCAAGTACTAGTACACTGTAGAAAAAAAAAAAAAAAAAAAAAAAAAAAAAAAAAAATCCGTTAAAAAAAGGAAATTGTACTGGTAATCTAGATGCCAGTACTATTTCTGTATTTTAACGGGAAAAAATTCCGTAAATTCCAGAAATAGTTTCTTTTTTCCACAAAATATTTCCTTTTTTTAATATTTCCTTGTGTAAAAATTTTCGTTTGAAAAGTTAAAAGAGTTTTTCAAGAAAAAACTAACATCTTTATGATTTTTATTCTTTAGTTTACAAAGACACGTTAACATCAGGGACACATTATATCCATTTAATTTAAACAACAGCGAAGAAATGTCACTTACCTTCCATAGGGTTTGGACCCAGGACCTCTTCTGCCGTAGCTGACAGTGGAATGCCATTACACCAGCATTACACAAACCATCACAAAACATTTATAGGTCATCACGTCAGATTGATTTTTCTGTAAATTGTAAATGTCAAAGTTAAAATATAGCAAAAATTTATAATTATAAAAAAATGCAAAACTTTTTTGTTTAATTCAATAAATTATTCAACTTTTTGGCTTATATTGGGATTCTGACAATTAAAACAGCTGAGGAGTCCGATGAGGTGGTGGAAGGAGAGGTTCAATTTTTACTTTGAGCTTTTTAACTTTGAAATTTACAATTTGCGAAATATCCTGAAGTGATAATTCAAAATGAAGGTCATTTTCGGTTTCGGCTGTAAAAAATACATAAAAAATAATTATCAAAAGTTAAAAACATATCTATTTTAGAATATAAAATTTTCACCACTATTTTTTCTTTTTTAACTTTAAAATTTATGATTTGCAAAAACAGTCTATGAGGTGGTAAAAAATAAGATCAATTTCAGTTTCAGCGGTACAGAATACATAGAATTCACTTATCAAAAGCTAAACATTATAAAGTAACCCAACATTTGCAGGCTAGTGTTATCTAACAACATTTAAAAGTATGTATCTGTTTGTAGGTAATTAATTTTCATCATTTTACTCAAAAAAAAAAATTGTTTAATTTTTTTTTTTACTTTATATATTTATAATAATTTGTGTATTATGCATTCATACATCAAAAAGGTTAAAGATATCAAATTTGCATAGCATTGTTGTTTTACTCTCAATCATTTTTTAGTATATCTGACGAAATTATATTTCTATTAAATTTTTGAGTATTAGAAACAAAAAGTATGTTTCAACATGAAACATTTATTACTCGGTTAACTTTAATCGCAGAATAATGGGACGTTCATTGTCTTACTTGTATACGTAACAAGAAAATTTTACTAAATATAATTAATAGGACCGAGTGACCGTATAAAAATTTAAATTTCTTAAATTTCTATGAAATGCTTTTATTGACCCAAATCGCATTTTAAATATTTCTTTCACTCTTTTAAAACATTTTTGTAACTGTAACTGTATGTTTTTAATTGACGGTTTAGGAATAAGCCATTGGCTACCTTTGTAACTGTATAAACTGTATAAGTAATACGATCTACTGATTGATAAAACTACAATTTTTATATTGAATAATTTTGTATGTTTGATAATATAAATACGTTATTTTTCATCCTTAATTTAAATTTTCTACTCATTACATTGAAGGGCTTTTATCTAGCATAAAATACTTTTACATTTTATAAATTCTGCATAAACTTTCAACAATTAAGCTTCTTTTGTACATTTTCTTTCTTGTTAATGCTTCCAAATCTCTTTTCAGATTCAACAACTAAATACATTTTAACTTAAAGATAAATTATCTTTATTTGATATAAACAAAAGACACAATTAAAGTGGTATATTCCTTTTCATGGTGAAATGAGTTTCTTCTATTTGATCAATAGAAAAAAAAAATAAGTATGTTTTTAAGTTTTCTTTCTAAAACTACAAAAATCCATTAGCGTCCTTCAGAATTACACTTTTTAAATTTTAGTTGTATTTAAGAAAAAATCTATGGTGCTATTTAAATGCTAGCATTTGAAAGAGCGATTTGAAATTTAATTTTTTTTGTTTGATATGTATGCGGGGTATGTTATTCTTTTGTAAATTTTGCGATATAAAGAAAGCTCTTCTTTATATTTTGTTATTTCTCCAGGGAAAAAAAACTATAAGATTACTTGACAGATGAAGGACAATTATCGCAATTCTACTTAAGATTTTCAGTAACTTTTAAACATAATGAAAATAAAAGAAAAATGCAAAGTTTGAATTGATACATCTTTATTATTTATAAACATGAAATTTGCTCTATAAATTAAAAAGATCGTGCTTTTTAATATACCATCGGAAAAATAGTATTTTTGATAATACAAATAATTTTTCATTTCTTAATTATAAATTTTTCCTCGTTACATTGAAAGGCTTTTATGTAGTATAAGACACTTTTAAATTTTATAAATTATACATAAGCTTTCAACTATTAAACTTCTTTTGTACATTTTGTTTGTTGCATATCAAAACCCCTTTTCAGATTCAACAACTAAATACAAACTTAAAGATAAATTATCTTCATTTGATATAAACAAAAGAAACTAATTAAAATGATATATTTATTTTTATGGTGAAATGAGGCTCTTCAATTTGATCAGGAGAAAAATAAGATTAAGTATGTTTTTAAGTCTCATTTCTAAAACTAGAAAGGTCCATTAGCATCCTTCAGAACTACACTTTTTAAATTCGGGTTGTATTTAAGAAAAGATTTATGGTGCTATATAAATGCCAGCATTTGAAAGAGCGATTTGAAATTTATTTTTATTTTTTTTGTTTGGTATGTATGCTGTTTAAGGTTTTCTTTTGTAAACTTTGCGATATAAAGAAAGAAAGTTCATCTTTATATTTTGCTATTTTTCTAGAAAATAAGAATTAACCGTAAAATTTCTTGACAAATGAAGAACAATTATCATAATTTTTTTTTAAAGATATTCAGTTACTTTTAAACATGAATAAAATAAACAATAAAATATATTTTAATTCAAAGATAAATTATCTTCATTTGATATAAATAAAAGAAACTAATGAAAGTGATATATTCCTTTTTATGGTGAAATGAGTTTCTTCTGTTTGATCAATAGAAAAAAAAATTAAGTATGTTTTTAAGTCTCATATATAAAACAGAAAAATCCACTAGCATCCTTCAGAATTATACTTTTTAAATTCTAGTTGTATTTAAGAAAAGATTTATGATGCTATTTAAATGCCACCATTTGAATATGCGATTTGCAATTTAAATTTTTTGTTTGGTGTATATATGCGGGCAGGGTTTTGTAAACTTTGCGATAGAAAGTCCTTCTTTATAGTTTGCTATTTCTTCAGAAAAGAACTGAAGATTTCTTGACAGACGAAAGACTATTATCATAATTTTATTTAATGTGTTCAGTTACTTTTAAACATGCCAAAAATAAAGGGGAAAATCAAAACTTAATTTAGCCTTTTCGGGTCTGGTGTACCTTGTACATAACAATTAATGGAATATTATTTTGTTTTAAGAAATAATTTTGCTACTATTTATATGTAGTAGTGTTAGTATATGTCTATGTATTTACTATATGACTTCATTTGTGTTTAGGCATTTAGTAATAATAATTATTATAATTATTTGCTTAATTTTATTTGCGATTATTTTATTTTAAACGTATATTTCCGTCTCTAAATTTAAAATAAAAGTTACTTTCCTGAAAAATTTATGTGTAATACAGTACAAAAAGTATTAGAAAGTTTAATATAAGATAAATCTTATCGTAATACAATATTTTCTAAACATCTCCAAAAAATTTTCCTTAGCCTATTGTACAATGCTATCTCCTAGGTTAATTTCATTCGTTAAACATAGGAGAAGGGCATTAATTGTTTTGTTTTATTTAAACTTGTATACATTTTTTAAAATAATATTTTCTGAATTTACTTTCTATTGGGCAAGACCCTATAGAAACAATTGTTTCACTGAATAATAAAGTTTCAATATTAATATTGAAAAATTTTATATATTTTTTATAATATAAATAAATTATTTTGTATAGTAAAATTTTTTTATATAGTACAAGCCATTTTTAAATTTTACAGATTATGCATAAACTTTCGACTATTAAGCTCTTTTAGTACGTTTTCTTTGTTGTTGGTGCATCAAAATCTCCTTTTCAGATTCAACAACTAAAGACGTTTTAACTGAAAGATAAATTCTCTTTCTATGATATAAACAAAAGAAATTAATTACAGAGATATATTCCCTTTTTATGGTGAAATGAGGTTCTTCTACTTGATCAGGGGAAAAAATGATTTAGTATGTTTTCAAGTCTTATTTCTAAAACTACAAAAATCCATTAGCATCCTTCAGAATTACAAATTTTTAAATTCTGGTTGCATTTAAGAAAAGATTTATGAGGCTATTTAAATGCCAGCAACTGAAAAAATGATTAGCAATTTAAATCACTTATATATATTTTTTCAAAATAACATTTTCTGAATTAAACATATATTGGACAAGACCCTATATAAACAACGTGATCCACCGAATAGTATAGCTGAATTTTTTATATTGAATAATTTTAATTTTTTGATAATATGAATAAATTATATTGCATTCTTAATTTTAAATTTTCACTGGTTACACTGAAGGGCTTTTATCTAGTATAAGACATTTTTAAATATAAATTCTGCATAAACTTTCATCTATTAAACTCCTTTTGTACGTTTTCTTTGTTGTTGAAGCATCAAGATCTCTTTTCAGATTCAACAACTAAATACATTTTAACTTAAAGATAAATTATCTTTATTTGATGTAAACAAAAGACACCAATTAAAGTGGTATATTCCTTTTTATGGTGAAATGAGGTTCTATTTGATAAGCAGAAAAATAAAATTAAGCATGTTTTTAAGTCTCATATCTAAAACTAGAAAAATCCATTAACATCCTTTAGCATTATATATTTTTAATTCTTAAGAATGTAAATTGTGTATGTTGTGTTTAACAAAAGATTTATGAGGCTATTTAAATGTCAGCGTTTGAAAAAGTGATTTGCAATTTAAATTTTTTGTTTCACCTGTTTGCAGTTTTGGGTTTCTTTTGTAAACTTTGCTAAAGATATAAAGAAAGCTCTTCTTTACAGTTTTCTATTTGTCCAAAAAAGAAAAAGTATAAGATTTCTTGAGTGATGAACAGTAATTATCATAATTTTATTTTACCTTCTATTTGACAAGATTCTATATAAACAACGTAATCCATTGAACAATAAAGCTGCAGTTTTTATATTGAATAATTTTATATTTTTGATAATACAAATAAATTATTTTGAAGCCTTAATTTTAAATTTTCACTCATTACAGTGAAAGGCTTTTATCTAGTAAAAGATATTTTAAAATTTTATAAATTCTGCATAAACTTTCAATTATTAAGCTCCTTTTGTATATACTCTTTGTAATTGATGCAACAAAATCTCCTTTCAGATTCAACAACTAAATATATTTCAACTTAAAAAGATAAATTGTCTTTATTTGATATAAAAAAAAAGAAACTAATTAAAGTGATATATATTTTTTATGGTGAAATGAGGTTCTTCTATTTGATAAGGAGAAAAATAAGTGAAATTATGCTTATAAGTCTCATTTCTGAAACTACAAAGATCCAAAGATCCATTAGCCATTATTCAGAATTACACTTTTTAAATTCCAGTTGTATTTAAGAAAAGATTTATTAAGCCATTTAAACGCCAGCATTTGAAAAAGTGATTTGCAATTTAAATTTTTTGTTTGGTGTATATATGCGGTTCAGGGTTTTCTTTTGTAAATTTTGCGATATAAAGAAAGTTCTTCTTTATATTTTGCTATTTTTCCAGAAAAGAAGAAATTAAGATTTCTTGATAGATGTAGGATAATTATTATAATTTTATTTAAGGTGTTCAGTTACTTTTAAACGTAACGAAAAAAAGGGAAAATTCAAAGTTTGAATTAGTATGTTTTCACAGCCTTTTTATTTATAAACATGAAATTTTGACTTTAAATTAAAAAAAATCGTCCTTGTCAATATACACTGCTCAAAACAATTAAAGGATTTGGCAGTTTTAGGTGGTTTTTGTATCTGGCAAACTTTTTAGCTGATTGATACATGGTCGACAGACATAGTAGGTTATATGAGAATAAATTACACATGTTTGGCAGAAAAAAATGCATTTTATTGCGCATTTGCGTACAAAAGGAAAAAAACACAATTTGTGCATATGAGAAAAAAGAATAAGAAAAGGTGTTTTCTTCAAAGAAAATCATTTTCAGTAGGGGGTATGGTTTCCACGGGCGGCCAGCAACGTTGAACACCTTTGAGGCATGGACTCAATGAGGCTATTAATGACGAGTTGGGGTATTCTGCCCCACTCTTCCAGAAGAGCACTTTCCAGTTCTTGGAGAGTTTGTGAGGGTTGTTGGCGGCCAGAAACTCGTCTTCCTAGAGCGTCCCAAACGTGCTCGATTGGATTCATGTCTGGAGAACACGCTGGCCATTCCATTCGAACGATTCCTTCCTCGAAAAGGAAATCCTCCACCAGGTTTGCACGATGTGGCCTGCAGTTATCGTCCATTAAAATGAAGTTATCTCCGATTGCTGCAGCGTAAGGGACTACAATAGGTCTGAAGATCTCATCCCTATATCGGCGACCAGTCATAGCTCCATCTCGAATGATGTAGAGGTCAGTGCGCCCGTCAATGGAGATGCCACCATACACCAATACTCCTCCAATGCCAAATCTGACACTTTCGTGCACGAACGCAGGATTATTCCTACTGCCACGGTCCCTCCAGATGAAAATACGCCTATTATCCGGATGCACAGAAAAACGGAACTCGTCAGAAAACAGAATATTGCTCCATTCATTTCTCCTCCACTTGACATGCTCGGTTGCCCACTCCCTGCGGTCGCGACGATGCCTTGATGTTAATCTAACACATACCATCGGTCGGCGAGCATACAGACCTACAGTATGGAGCCGGTTTCGGACAGTCTGAGTTGAAATCGTGGTGCTTGTAGCCGAGCGAAGGTGTTGTTGGAGAAGAGTAGCGTTCATGTTTCGGTGTCTCCGAACTGTTAACGCTAAATACCGATCTTCATTGGGCGTTGTTGCCCGTCTACGACCTTGCCCTGGTCTTCGGCCTGCACATCCACTCTCCAAAAAAGGTTCCAGATCCTGGAAATGATACTTTGTGACATTCCAATGGCTTGCGCTACTTCGGCTTGAGTTTGGCCCCCTTCTAACCTACCAACAATTCTCCAAGCTTCTGAATCTGTCAAATGACTTCGCTGAGACATCGTACTTATCGAAACAAAGCAATCACTGAATGCCGATCATCCTTGTCTTCAGTCTCTTTTATCCAGTTGAAAGTCAAATTTCATTCGCTGCCGCTGAAGCGACGTTTTTGACGTCGAACTCAAAATTTGCATACTCCACAATTTGAAAACCAGAAAAATTTGCATTTGTGATTCTCTTCTTCTATTTTCGGCAAAAAAAATTTCGTTTATATCTTTATTTTATATAAAACTTCAAATATCCTTTAATTGTTTTGAGCAGTGTAGTATTATTGGAAAATTACTTGTCTTTTTTTTTTCAAGATCTCCCCACACAATCACTTACGGAATAAGATAAAACAGCTACAGTCTACATCGGTTATAACGTACTTTCAAGGAACCAGGAAATACGGTACGTTATAACCAAAGTACGTTACTAGCAATAACCACTAAATTGCAGTACATAATGTAAAAGAAATAGGCGCAAAACATCTCGTGCAGTAGTAGACGTTTTAATTAGAAATTTTCTGAGTTTTTAAAAATAATTAAAAAAATACTACTTACATACATATTTAGAATAAGAATCTTTCATAAAAAATCATTCTATGGTGTTTTCATTAATTAGATTATATAGTAGAAATCACATTTTCAGTTTTTATAATGGAACTTTCCAGAGATATTCACTACTTATAGGTCTAGCTACAATACATTTCTCTTCTATGAAAATGTATTCAGAATTCACTGAGACAAAACGCACAAAATTATTTACCGATTTCCAAACCGGAAATGCAAAGTTGATAGATTTGGCCTTTTTTGTTTTGAATCTAATAAAGTACGTTAGAACCAGATTAAGTTATATGTATAGGCCGTTATAGCTGAGTGGCCGAGAGGTTCTGACCTCTCAACTGGTAGACGGCAGGTGCTGCATTCGAATCCAACGCGGCTGTCGGCCTAACTGTTCGGATTTTTCGTGGTTTTCTTCAAACCTTGCGTAAATACGGGTTAGGTTCCCTTAGAAAGACCCTCACGAAGGGCACTCCCCCCATGGACCTATATCCCTAGTGTAGATAATCGGTCGACAAAAAAAAAAAAAAAAAAAAAAAAAAAAAAAAAAAAAAAAAAAAAAAAACGTTATAGCCGAATTGTTACATTTTATAGATTTCATTCGGGATGAAGCATTTGAGTACGTTATAAGCGAAAGTAAGTTATACCCCAAGTACGTTATAATCTGTGACAAATATACTTTAATTTCAACTGTGCACAAATTCTAAAACTGACTAGTGCACTAAATAATTTCTTTAATATTCTATATTGAAATTTTATTTTGTGTTTAATTTTGATAAAAATTTAAACTTGTTCTTTGACTTGCATCGACTGCGCACAACATGTCTGAAAAATTAATAAAGCAATTTGCATCAATCTGGCTAAATATCTTCATTTTATGTTACGGAATAACTTATACTTCAAATTTTGTGTTCATTTTTGTAATTCATTTTTGTATTATGATTGCAATATTTAAAATTGGTAATTTTTCAATAAAAATGACTTTTTTCAAAATTTTCTTTTTTAAATTTCAAATAAATAAATAAATAAATTGCTTTAAAATGAAATATAAGTTCAAGATACATTAGTTTTGCATCATTATAAATGTTTTTCGGGGTTCTTTAACCAATAGTTTTGCTACAATCTTGCGAGCAGTGGATTCAAGCAAAAAAAAAAATAAATAAATAAAAAAATAAATAAATAAATAAATAAATTTTTTATCAAAATTGAACAAAAAATAAAATAAAATAAAAATTCAATGTGGAATTTTTAAAAAAATATTTTAAATAAAAGAGATATTAAGTTGTTTAGATTAAAAATTGTATGCATTTATGTTTTAAAGAGGCTGAGAAAAATTAATTAAATGTGACATGTTTCTAAACTGTACTACCAGGTAAAAAATAAGTCTCCTTAAACCCCCTTAGATATATATATTTTTAAATAACTATAAACTTGAATGTTAAATCCTTGTCCAAAAATATTAAATATATCATGATGAACAAGTAAAAATAATTTAAAACTCTATCTAAATTAGCAAAAATGCCTTAGTATTTATCGAACAAGCGAGTTTTAAAAATATGAAAATGGAGAAAAATGAATTTAAAGTTTTCATTAATATAGATAACTGTGCTGCATCTATTAAAAAATTTTACACAATCTTGTTATATAATTGTTTTATAACTAAAAATGAGATGTCAAAATATTCACAATTAAAGAAGCTTTCTGTCAATAATAATAATAACAATAAATCAATATTTTGACTAATTTCAAGTTATTGTGTCTCCTCAAGCAATTAAAATTGGAATATTATTTGATTTCAAGGCATGAGACATTTTCTACAAAAAATTCCCAAGAATTATATGTATAGATTTATCAAACTTTTCTTTTTCATTTCCTTATATTTCTAGAATATTGTGTTTTAGATGTTTCTTTTAAGAGCATTTAAATAAGCATTTAGAGCTAATATTTTTCATATGTTATGACATAAAAGAATTTAACTAAAATGATACATTTATTTTTATATTGAAATAAAATTACGCTATTTGATCATTATAAAAATAAGCCCGAGAATGTTTTTAAATCTCATTTCTTAAATTCGAAATATCCATTTGCTTCATTCAGAATTATACTTTTTAAATTCTAGTGTAGTCAAAAGAAGATTCATGACGCTATTTAAATGCCACAATATAAGGAAGTTAACTGCAGTTTATTTTTTTCCTTTGATGCTTAATATATGCGTTCTGAAATTTCTTTTGTAAATTCAGATTTGAAATAAAGAAATCCTACTTATAGCTTTATGTCTAAGAAAAAAAAAATAATGTAGTATTTTCATATATATTACCTCGAAAAATCCATATGATTCCTTCAGAATTATGCTTTTAAAATTATAGTTTAGTTAAAAGAAGATTTATGATGTCATTTAAATGTCACAATTAAAACTACAATTTAAGCAATTTAAGGAACTTTAATTAACATGCTGATAATCCTTTCATCTTTTCAAAAGTAATCATTTAACTGAATTTTATATTTTCTACTTTAGTGCCTAGCATATGCGTTGTTTTTTCTTTCGTAAATTCTGCTTCTAAATAAAGATAACCTACTTATAACTTACCATTGTCCAAGAACAATATAAATATAGACTGTGTCCCAGAACTTCGCGTACAAACTTTGAAAAGTGGTAGAGAACATTGTTTGGAACCACAGTTACATAGGAAAGCATGGGCGGAAACGTCACCCTCACTTTTGAACCCTTTCGCGAACAGTGGTTTGTCTATGAAGCTACAAAGTTTTTAATACAAAATGAACATTGACACCATAATTTTAATGTGATTTTTCCATTTACTGTGTATGTGAAATGTCTCTCTTTTCCTCTTTGCAAATATATTTTTCTGCAATTTCTGATGTTATTCATATTTTTCCAAATTTTAGCAATTCCCTAATAGCTGCTATTATACTTGATTTTAAAGAAACATAATTTTAAATTTAATTTAAAATTAAATTATTTCTTGAACTTTTTTCTGCATAATAAAGCGTTCTACACAGCTTTCTACATTAGTCATAGCTGTGTTTTTGTGTTTCTTTAAGGTTTTCACGGACAAAGCACTTCTATTGCTAAAATGTAGAAAAATGTGAAAATGTGAAAGACATCACAAATTACGGAAAAATGTATTTGCAAAGAGGAAAAGAGAGACATTTCGCATACATAAAAAATCATATTAAAATTCTGGATTAATGATCATTTTGTAATAAAAAATTTGCAGCTTCATAGACAAACCACGGTCTGCGAAAGGTTTAACAAGTGAGGGTGACGTTTCCGCCCATGCTTTCCTATGTAATTGTGGTTGCAAATGATGTTCTCTACCACCCCTCAAAGTTTGTACACGAAGTTCTGGGACACCCTGTAGCAATAGATGCTAGAAATGTAATACTTTATTACCTCGGAAAGTACATTTGATTCGTTCAGAATTTTACTTTTTAAATTCTAGTTAAGTAAAAAGAATATTTATGACACTATTTAAATGCCACTATTTAATCATCTGACGGTTTTGCAAGAGTTTAAAATTGTAATATTGTTTTCTCTGCATTTAATTTTAAATGCTAAGATGATTCTTATAGTATTATATATTGAAAAAAAAAAAAAAAAAAAAAAAAAAAAAACCTAAAAATATGAATGTAATCCTCGAGAGTATTAATCATTCTTCGATGTACTGAAAATTCATTAAATCTATAGAATTATATTATCTTAAATGTTGCTTATATTGCAGTGAAACTTGGAACTTAGGGGCCTCCGTGGCCGAGTGGTTAAGACGGCTCTCTCCTAATCTGGAGATTGTGGGCTCGATTCCCTCTGGCTCCATTGCACACACACTTTGTGCGGAGCTCCTGGTTGTATTTCTCTTGTGATGTAAATTTCCTTGTGCTATCTCGTCCTGTATATTGTCGATGAATCATAAGCAGACTTTCATGTCGAGCACACAAGTCAGATGTATGTTATTCAAATAAATAAATAAAAATTGGAGCTTAGAAATATTAAGTGCCAAACACTTAGAAGGTTATTGACTTTAATTATTATTATTATTTTCTTATGCCTGATATATGCGTTATGAATTTTCTTTTGTAAATTCAGCTCCGAAGTAGAAAGACCCTACATATAACTTATCATTGTTCAAGAAAAAAAATTACAATAGTTTAATACCAGATTAGTAACACTTACCATACTTATTACATCAAAAAATCCATATGATTTCTTCAGAATTACACTTTTTTAATTTTAGTTTAGTTAACAGAAGATTTATAATTTCATTTTAATGACAAATTTTAAGAAATTTTAATTCATATGCTAATAATGAGTTCATCATTCCAAACATAATCATTTAATTTAAATTTAAATTTCCCTCTTTAGTGCCTAACATAATGCGTTGTAGATTTTATTTTTGTAAATTCTACTTCTAAATTAAGATGGACTACTTATAATTTTGCATTGTCCAAGAAAATTAAAAATATAAATAAACTAAAAAAACTTTGTAAAATCACCATAAAATGAAAAATTAAGCAGGACGCTTTTCGAGCTACAACAATAAGATCTCGTCATCAACTAAACCAACTATGTTTAACTTGGTTTAGCTGATGACGAATTGTTATTGTTGAAGTTCGAAGTGCGTCTTGTTTAATTTTTCATTTTATGGTGATTTTACAAACATTTTTGGTTTTTTTTTATCAATTTATCGCCAGTGATTACGGTATTTTTCATTAATTAAAAATATAGCTATAGATGCCAGAATATCGTAACTTGCCTGGCGGAGCCAAGGGGGTGGCTTTGGGATTAAAACCCCTCCCAGAGCTAAGAAAGGTCGCTATAATTGCCGCTTAAATGAATCAAAACCAAACTTAATATATTTAAATGTTTTGGTGCAATTTGGTATCCGCCGTTTTATTGAATCAGATTTTATTTAATAAAGTGATTCAATTAAATGGCAAAAATTCTACTTAAAACTGTGTAAGTGCATATTACATGAATCAGTTAAGTAAAAATTGGTTATTTGAACTAAATCACTTTTCTGAGGCGCATTACGCTAAAAAATGATGATTTCCTGCCACACAGATGCTCTTTAGTTTAAGTATTATACGGTGAATATTCTAATTAGTACTGATTTTAGTAACCTGCGACTCAAATAACTAGCAATCGCCTTTATCAGAAACTCAACCCCCCCCCCCCCCCCCCTAGAACCGCATTCTGGCTGCGCCACTGGTCACTTGCCACATTTATTACCTAAAAAAATGATTCCTTCAGAATTATACTTTTTAAATTCTTATTTATTTAAGAAAAGACTTATGATGTCATTTAAATGGCATAATTTAAGGCACTTTAATTAACATGGTTAGTAATCGTTTCATATTTTCAAACATAATCATATACCTGCAATTTAAATTTTACTTTTTTGTGCCTAACATATGCGTTATACATTTTTTTTTTTTTTTTTGAAAAATTTGCTCATAAATAAAGATAGTCAATTTATAATTTGCCATTGTCCAAGAAAAATATAAATAAAGCAATGGATGCTAGAGTATTAACACTTACCATATTTATTATATCGAAAAATCTCTTTAATTCCTTTAGAATTACATTTTTGTTACTTTCGAACAAAGTTGAAAAGTTTTTATGACTTCGGCTTTTCTGTCCATCTGTCTGTTTGTCCGCGCGCTAACTCTCATAAATACACTCAGATTACCCTGAAAATTTTTTGGAAGTTATTGACACTTACCCTAGCACAAACCCTATTTCAAATGAAGTTTCTAGCATAATTAGTTTGTTTACAAGGATAGTCAAAAGTATTTCGTTACAACGGCCTATGGGAAAAGACCTATACGAATTAATTTTAAATATGTTCTACTCTTTCATGCATAACTAAATTGAGGTGCATTTACGAAGTGAACTAAAATATGCGATGAAAAGAATAGTTATTATTCATTTACAGGGCCATACAAAAGAATTACATTACATAACGATTAAGGGGGTGGAAATGTTTGCGATATATTTTGATTATATTGAACTATTTCACGTAAATAGTAAAATTGATATACGTTTCTGAGACTTAATACAAGTTATTTCATGCATAATATGAAGTGCATAGTATTTACAGGGCCACACAAAAGATTTCAAATAGCATACTCTATCCGAAGTACTTTATATTAGCGATGATGGTTGATGGTTGATGGATGATGGAAATGCATTTTTAACTGTGGTATGCGTTTTAAAGTTTTACTAAATTTATGCATATTATATGTATAAATGCCATAGTTGATATACAGGGTTACACAAAAGAGTTTATAAAGGTTATTGAATATGATCGCAAATTACCTAAAGGTGATTTTTAAATGAGTCATTTATTTTTACACTGAATTGCATTCAGTTTACTAAGAAATATTTGTAGATTATTCATAAAATTATATACAGGGCCATGCAAAGAATTGGATACATGGTCGCCTATAGATGATAATTTCTGGAAATGTGATTTCAGAAGTTTTAAGAGTGATTTAGTTTGAATTAAATTTTGACAAAATGCTTGCATGTAATAAATGTGTTAGGTAAAATACAAGACTTAACAAAAAAAAAAAAAAAAAAAAAAAAAAAAAAAAAAAAAAAAAATCAAATATTTTTTTATCTATTAGTGTAAATTGCTCAAAGAGAAAATTCTGCATGTTAGGCATTTTCCTCCTATAATTAATTTATCCAATGTATATTGTAGCCGACAGATCAAATGCAGGGTTTTTCAAAAGTATTGGAATACATATGTGGCTATTAACATTGAACAGTAACACGTTACTTCCCTAAATAATGAAGTTTTGTTAGATTTCTAGAAGGATTGGAAAGTGTTTCATAATCTATGCTTAATGAATGATTTTTATTATGTTTTAGATCCTAGTTTAGTTAAAAGAAGATGTATGACGCTATTTAAATATCACAGTTTAAAGTAATTAACTGCAATTAAAATTTTTCTTTTTGGCACTCAATACATGCATTTTCTTTTGCAAATTCTTCTCCGAAATAATAAGTCCCTACTTATAATTTGCCATTGTCAGAGAAATATATATATTTGGTGCCAGATTCGTGACAACTCCATATTTTTTATGTAATTTTGTAGATTGCTATAAAATAGTGCCGGTGTAATTCGATAATGTGATAGTATTTTCTTCAGCATTATTCTTAAAAGTTTTTCCAAAATTTGAATAACCAGGAATGGGAGTCAGGTTATAGAAGTATAATTTTTTGTTGGTTCAATGGGGATGAAAAATTCAATTTAACTTCTTCGGACCCGAAAGTAAAATAACACTACAGATAAACATTCACCAAATTTACACAAAACAAAAATGACACAATAGATGACAAAAGGAATATTCATTTGGAAATTGATGCTTTTGGGGGGCTGGTAATTTAATTTTAGAAATATGAATCTAAAATTTTTAAAACCCTTAAAATATCAATTTAATTATCAATAGCAATAAGCAGCATCAAATTGAAGGCATCATTATTTTGCAGCATCAATCTTTAACTTACTGAATTATCTACAAATCCTTGATTTTTTTTTAATTATGAAGCATTTAAAGCTATTCTTAGATCAAAAAGGACAACTTTACGGCATAAGTTTTAATGTGTTTTAGTTCGGAAACTACCAGGTGTTGTTATTCAGAAAATCGCACTCATTTTCCTGTTTTTTTTTTTTTTTTTTTTTTTTTTTTTTTTTTTTTTTTTTAAGTAATAGATTTTTTAGAAAATAGTGTCCAAGTGGGCACTTTAAACCAACTTTCCACACAAAAGAGTAATAACCACTCAAATTGAGGTGAAAAACGTGTTTGTCACTTGATTGAAAGTGCTTATAATTCAATAGGTAATTTATTGATCAAAAAATAGAAAATTCAGTTCGATTCCAAATCGTTTCCATAGTCAGGCTTTCCAATATTAAACATACATTAATTAAAACTGTTCTGAACTGCTCTGCTCAACAAGCGCAAAATGTTTTTATACATTTACAAATTTAATTTTTTAACAGAAAATTATAAAGTTTTCAATCACAAATTTTCAATTTTTAAAAAAGTCGAAATGTTACGAAAATTGAAAACTATAAAATAAATGTAATTTTTTTTCTTAATAATTTATTAATTTGTCTGAAACACTCAATGCTTTGTCCGGCGCTTTTTTCTTTGAGCCCTATAATATGTATATTATAGGGCTCATTTTCATGTCCTCTTTTGTTTTGGAGTTTAATAAAGCTGTAAATTTGTCATAGATGTATTTATTTAAAACATTGCCTCTCTTTTCATAAAGCTTTGAAAAATTTTTTCTACTTTTAGACTTTCAAACTTTATAAAATTTACGATTTTGTAAAAATCCGAATTTGATTTTTAAGAATGAAGGCTATTTTCGGATTTAACGCTAAAAAATATATAAAAATTAATATCAAAAGTTAAAAAACACAACCCTTGCAAACTTGTGTTTTTTATTGGTTTCTTATCCAAATTACATTATTTCTAATAGCATTCTAGGTTTTGTCATTGGTTTCTTTACAAAAAATTTTTTGTTTTCAGACGATTAATCCGTAATAAACAACACAATATGTCTGAAGACTATGCTTCTAATAAGGATTATGCTGTTTGTCAAATGATATATTTGTTCATTTCTTGACACGAATCCTATAGAAAATCATTTTTCTCATCAATATTACTTTAATCTCCTTCGTTGACAATGATTGCAAATCGTGATTAAGTGCTTCACAATGCTGTGTAAACTTTGCAAATAATTTGCGAAGTTTATGTAGCATTTGATTGCTCATAATAATGATTTATAGATATAATAAATCATAATATTTTAGTATTTTTAATTAGACATTTTATGCTAATGAAGGAAATGGGAAAATAAATTTAAAAGAATAAAAAAACTAATAACATTACTGATTTTCAAAGCATACCGCCATAACAAAGCATTCAGTAATATTGCAATAAATTATGTATAAAAAAAAAAAAACTATTTATTTTATCTTTTTCTACCGTAAAAAAATCACTGTGACATAAATAATGCAGAAAAAATATTCTACTTCTATTTTTTATATTTAATTAAAAAAAATCATTTCAATAATTAAAAATGCAATTCTTTTTTTTTTCTGAGAAAAAAGCCAGCTCGTTTAAATAACTAATTTCTTAGAATAATATTCATTAATTCTATTAAAAATTCGAAATGCTAGAAATTATATTTTTTATAAAGCTTTTCATACCTCTTCAGATATAATGAATGAAAAAAAAAACATTTTAACAAAACTTTTCTAACTGTTTTTTGTTCTTTCATGGCATATTATTCATTAGTATTTAAAACCTTTATTCGCTTTAATTATTAATCGCCGTCGTATGAATGATAATAAAAAAAAAAATTACAACACTTACAATAAAAAAGCAAGACACTTGAAAAAAAAAATCTACATTTTTTATTGATTTTATGTTTTTTTTTTTTTTTTTTTTTTTTTTTTTTTTTTTTCACAAAAGTTTTTGTATTACAGCTTTTGAATGAAATCAGTATTAAGATTTGTAAAAACAGTTACATAAAATCAAACAATGTAAAATAATAAAATTTCTGAGGTAAAAGCAGTATTTTTAATATTAAACGTTATAAGTTGTATTCACCTCGTACGCCATTTGTACCCATACTTAATAAATGTTTACAATTAATCATTCTCTTGTGTCTTTTTTCAATCTTTTACCTCTACTCTGACTTTTCCTTGAAGTTTTAGGCCTTGAGTTTCTATGTAATTTTCAGTCATTATGATGTTCCCTAATTCTTCTAAAAGTTTAAGGCTGGATTTTTAAAACACAATATGCACTGCTCAAAACAATTAAAAGATATTTGAAGTTTTATATAAAATAAAGATATAAACGAAATTTTTTTTGCCGAAAATAGAAAAAGATAATCACAAATGCAAATTTTTCTGGTTTTCAAACTGTGGAGTATGCAAATTTTGAGTTCGACGTCAAAAACGTCGCTTCAGCAGCAGCGAATGAAATTTGACTTTCAACTGGATAAAAGAGAATGAAGACAAGGATGATCGGCATTCAGTGATTGCTTTGTTTCGATGAGTACGATGTCTCAGCGAAGTCATTTGACAGATTCAGAAGCTTGGAGAATTGTTGGTAGGATAGAAGGGGGCCAAACTCAAGCCGAAGTAGCGCAAGCCATTGGAGTGCCACAAAGTGTCATTTCCAGGATCTGGAACCGTTTTTTGGAGAGTGGATGTGCAGGCCGAAGACCAGGGCAAGGTCGTAGACGGGCAACAACGCCCAATGAAGATCGGTATTTAGCGTTAACAGCTCGGAGACACCGAAACATGAACGCTAGTCTTCTCCAATAACACCTTCGCTCGGCTACAGGCACCATGATTTCAACTCAGACTGTCCGAAACCGGCTCCATGCTGTAGGTCTGTATGCTCGCCGATCGATGGTATGTATTAGATTAACATCAAGGCATCGTCGCGACCGCAGGGAGTGGGCAACCAAGCATGACAACTGGTTGAGAAATGAATGGAGCAATATTCTGTTTCTGACGATAATAGGCGTATTTTCATCTGGAGGGACCGTGGCAGTAGGAATAATCCTGCGTTCGTGCACGAAAGTGTCAGATTTGGCGATGGAGGAGTGTTGGTGTATGGGGCATCTCCATTGACGGGCGCATTGACTTCTACATCATTCGAGATGGAGCTCTGACTGGTCGCCGATATAGGGATGAGATCCTCAGACCTATTGTAGTCTCTTACGCTGCAGCAATCGGAGATAACTTCATTTTAATGGACGATAACTGCAGGCCACATCGTGCAATCTTGGTGGAAGATTTCCTTTTCGAGGAAGGAATCGTTCGAATGGAATGGCCAGCGTGTTCTCTAGACATGAATCCAATCGAGCACGTTTGGGACGCTCTAGGAAGACGAGTCTCTGGCCACCAACAAACCCCACAAACTCTCCAAGAACTGGAAAGAGCTCTTCTGGAAGAGTGGGGCAGAATACCCCAACTCATCATTAATAGCCTCATTGAGTCCATGCCTCAAAGGTGTTCAACGTTGCTGGCCGTGGAAACCATACCCCCTACTGAAAATGATTTTCTTTGAAGAAAACACCTTTTCTTATTCTTTTTTTCTCATATGCACAAATTGTGTTTTTTTCCTTTTGTACACAAATGCGCAATAAAATGCATTTTTTTCTGCCAAACATGTGTAATTTATTCTCATATAACCGACTATGTCTGTCGACCATGTATCAATCAGCTAAAAAGTTTCCCAGATACAAAATCCACCTAAAACTGCAATATCTTTTAATTGTTTTGAGCAGTGTATATATGTTAAATTTACATTATTATGTTTCATTTATTTATTTATTAGTTCATTTGAGATTTCAATTTTGAATATTCCATGGTGACAAATGTTGAACTATCTATATTGTTGGAGTTGTAAATTAGTTAATCTTCAATAATCAAGCTGCAAAATATAGAAGAATGTTATTTAAAACTTTCTGCTTCAAAAATATTTTTAAATCATAAAAAATCAGTAATTTGCGATACAGTTTTAAAATTAATTAAATTTTAAAGTACATATTTTTCCAAATTTGACAGAATTAAAATCAAAATATAGGCAATGATGTTTGGAAATGATTAAATTTGCGTGAAAATAGAAATGGATTTTTTCAGTCGTTGCCACCGTCGATATGACGTCAGCGTATTAATAATTTTCGTTTGAATTTAAACAGCTTTGATTAACAAGCACTTTGTGTTTAAAAAAAATTTAATTTCTTAAATTAAATAAATATTTATTAAATTTTATTTATAGCAGAATTTTTTAAATATAAACCACAAATACTGAATAAAACTTTTTTTAAGTGCATTTTGTATTTAAGATTTATCATACTTTTGATTTGTGTTTTTGTTATACTTCACCGTAACCATGTCACTTTATAGCACGGAAAGGAATGACGGACATGGAAAAAGAACGAGCATCCCTATTATGAAAAAGAGATGAAAAAATTAAAAATTGAATATTCATGAAATTTGCAGATAAAAATTACTTCTAAAGAGTGTTTAAAGCTTTCTTTTCAATCATTGTTTACATCGAGTTTATTATGGATCACTCTTTTAAAAACGCCCTGTAAACTGAATAAGAAAAACAGATCATTTTAAACTTTAAGAAAAAAAGCAGCAAAACATTCCTTACTTTTTTTAGGTGTAAACTTTTGAATACTTTGGTAAAATAAATAATTCATAAAGGAAAGCTAAAGATCATTTCTTCATTTATATTCTTTTGTATGAAACTTTTAGTGATGGCTATCTTTGGATTTTCTTCTTTTCACATTTACATAGGCATCATTTTCTAGTTAATCCCAATACATTTCATTACTTCTTTAAACAAAAGCCTGTCTATGACACGATTTGATTAAAATGAGAGAAAATAAAGTCCTAAAACTGTTTTATGTTCTTCTTTTTTTTTTCTTTTCTTTTCTTTCTCTTTATATATATATACAGTGTAAAAAAAAAAAAAAAAAAATCCATGAACTGTACGGCAAAAACTGCAGGCAGTAATGTTGCCAGCAGATTTTGCCGTAAAAATTGCAGTAAAATTCGATGTAATTTTTTTATTACATCTAATTTTACTTCAATTTTTACGGCAAAAACGGCTGGCAACATTGTGCCAGCAATTAATACCGTAAATTTAACGTTCTTTTTTCTTTTACAGTGTATAGCGGCGAGAGTTTGTAAATTTTAATGAAAAATTCCATGTACGACACTCTTGACTCTTTGTAATTCATCTTTCTTTGGAAAGACATTATATCTATGGTGTTAAAATTTTTCGTTGTCAATATGATGATGATTTTTAAGCAAACTACTGTTAGCCTCTCGTATGGACTTCGAATAACCGCTGTTTTGTTGGTTTAATATGCTACCACTAGCGATACAAATGCATGATATATAACACAATTTACAAAGGATAATAATTAAATAGTAATTTATTTAGTTAATATAACAGGATAATTTACTTAAAATAGTTATCCAAAAAAAGAGTAAGTACAATTATAGGCTCGGATATAGCAGATCTGGCCCAACAGTAATTTATACTCTTAAATAATGGCTACGTATTGTCTATCATTATTAAACTATGATATTTTCTTCTCAGTTTACCGTACTTAACAAGACTTGAAAGAGAGCTACACAGGTATATGGAACCCCTTGTATACAAGCTTCTCTGCTCTGAAATCAATCTTTTCTCAGGAAAAATTCTATCGACAATTCACGGCCCAAATCTTCAGTATCTACATACGAGACTTCAACCAAAACTCTCTCTCAGGTTCTACGTCCAGAGGAAAACACGTGGGGGTCCTCCCGTATAAAATTAAGAAATCACTTTATCTCACTTGCACTTCGAATCATCGTCCGGTCACTCACTAGGGATTCCCAAGCACTTTCTTGAATTCCTTCTATCTATTCTCTTTGTTTTCAAAGTTCTCGTATACAATGAAAAGGTGGAATGTCGTTTATACAATTCATTCTTCATACAATAATATATGAATAAAGTACCTGTACCCAATATGGACACCCTAAGTAAAATTTGTTATTTCACCCCCGTACACACGTGATAGGACTCCAAAAATATATGACCACTGTCCCTAGACTGTTGACTACCATTATAAAAATTAGCGACCTTGTAATTATTGTGGTTTAATTTAAATGACAAAAACAAAATTTTTTTACAAGTGTCCATATAAGGAACCACCTGTCCCTACTATGGACAGGTGGCTCCTTATTGACCTACAACACAGGGTGTATGGAAGAGCCACTCTCTATAGAATTTTAGAGGAGAGGGAATAAAAAAAATACATCTTAGAGTATTGCGGGGGAGGGGAGGGCACAATAAATATCTTCAGAACATGCACTTTAGAACGGGGGTCATTTTCGGTTATGGCTCTTCTAAAACCGATGCAAAGCACCTTAGTTACTACAAAATATTATGAAATAATGTAGTTGGTTTTGCTTAGATTTCTATTTTTGTGAATCTGAAGATTCAACTGCTGTACTTCCAATGTGGACATAATTTGTCTATATTGAGAATCGGGAGTAGTTTTATTGAATCTTATAATAAATAAACAAAGAAAACATTTAAATTAAAAATTACATTTATTTTCTTAAAAGGTGAAGATAAAAAGATTTAAAAACAACAGATGTTAAATGTCCTGAGATCTTTCGGACATACACATGTACATTCTCAAGGGTAGCCATGAACTCCATGACTACCCTAAGCTCTCAAGATCTAATAACAATTTAAACTTACCTGTAATTACGATCAGCACACCACGAAACATCAAGTTTCTTTCTAAATGGCGAACAGCGCGCTTTTTCGCACTTTCCTGGCTTAATTAATTTTTCAAATGCTTTTCTTCACGGACATATGTATCGCGATCTCTAGATCAAAATTGTTACTTTTAAAAATGCTAGGGGGGGGGGGGGGTCATACTGAGAGCACTGTCCATATTGGGTTCAAGTACCTTAGTAAATTATAGATGGAACAACAGCGAAAAACTAGCGATAAACCACAATTAAACAATAAAACCACACATATAGAGAGATAGTAATTTAAACTCTAACTATAAATTCAACAAAACAAATTAAAAATTTTCAAATAAAGAAATGCGAAATTTAATTTGAAGACAAGCACATGGCACATGCAAAATTTTGCAATATATTATGTATTGAATATAATGTATATATACAAAATATGCTATATTTTGCAATGTACTATATACTATTTTTTTAACCTCGCTATTTTTTTTAAATATATGAAACAATTAAAATAAATAAAAGCTTCCTCACCAGGTCCAAAAAATTTCGAATAATCCTAATACTGAGTGGAATGTTCCAAGAGTCTAGCAATAGAGCTTATACACTGCACAATTTACATTAAATTATTAAAGTTGGTGAAAATTGATATTTACATATTGATATTTATTATAATAATAATTTCTTATAATATAATAAACATATGAACATATTTTCAAAAATAAAAGAGTAGCCTTTGGGCTCACTTACATTTACGAGCTCTTCCAGGTTATTGATCTGACAGAATTTTTTTTGAGTACCGCTAATTAAACCTTTTACGTCTACAACCAGGTACTATATGGGTATTTTTTTGCTCTTTTCATTTCCATTTCAGTGTGGTAATATCAAGAGAAACTAAATGAATTTAGATTATTTTTTCAACTTTTTTTTTCAAAAACAGTGCTCTTAGATTCTATGAAATAAGGGTTTTTTGAATAGAGTTTAGAGCACGGGTATGTCAAAATCGCAGCAGGTTTCCGCTTATTGGAGAGAAAGGTAAATTTTGTTCATTGACAAAAGCAACAAGATGCCTTCCTCAAAGATAGAAATAAGTATCATTTTAAACATTAGAGGTGCAGATTCCCAAAATTTTTTAGAAGCAGTGACTTCTAAACCCAAATAATCCAGTCACACATTGTGAAAGAGACGCATGAAAGCAATAGAGTTTATATTATAAAAGTGTATATTCAAAGTTATATAAACAAGTGTATAGATAAAGGATCGCAAAAAAGGGCTAATTTTGTTAAAGAATTAGAAAAACAACGCAAATTTCGTCTAAAGATTGCTGAAAAAATGCGAATGTTATCAAGTAATTGCAAAAACCCCTTCGAATTTCGTCAAAGATACACAAAAATGTACGTGGATTTAGTAAAAAGATCGCTATAAAAACCTGAATTTTGTCACAGAATTGCAGAAAAATCGCAATATTTGTCAACCGCGAAAAAACACGTGATTTTTGCGAGAGGATCGCTAGAAAAGTACGATTCTCGTCACAGGATTGAAAAAAATATGCGATTTTTGTTCATTAATTGCGAGAAAAGACGTGAAATTAGCGAAAAGATGGCAACTTAGATGGCAAAAACTAGTCGCCAAATCCAAAAATTTAGTCGCCACGCGGCGACTGGTGACCGCCAATCTGCACTTATATTAAATACTCAATATTTATCTATTCCTTTATATGTTTTGTCCAGAAGAAAAACGAAGTAGATTAATGACGGCTTACATGACAAATGGAATACTACAAATGGATTCGAATTTTTCGATATGGTATTAAACAATATCTGTGCGAACAAAATCTCTTTTTCTCATTCTTAATGCTGTGGTAAGTGTCATTGGAAAAGCACGACACTTTATCAGAAGAGAGCATCGAGTCCCACCCTAGTTCATAAATAATTCACTAAAGTGTAAAAAGGATTTATTTTGTGTTTTATCTCGAGACACATATAATTTTTCGCAAAGAATTTTACCGTTCAGTTATAGTATCTTTTTATTAATTGGGTAAATTTAATGAAAATGTATGTTATTTAAAAATTTGAGACTGACAAGATTAATTTGCAAGGTTTCAGGGAAAGTATACCAAGCAAACCACCAAACAATAAAAAGAAAAACGTTTGAATGGAGAATTAGCACTTTTTGTGCACCAAGTATATTTTAGTTTTTATTTATTTATTTATTTATTTATTTATTTTAAACTAAGCAATAAAATAAGTGTGTGCATGCTAATTTCAGAAAAATACCTATTTCTAAGTTTATTCAAATATTTAAGTTATTTTATATAGCGAATGTTATACTATAGTTCCAATATTCAAAAAATCGAAAATTAACTTACATTTTAAGGAATCTTACGGTGATTGGAAAATATAATAAAGATTCCTAAATGATAATAAGGTGTCCTGTGGTAATAACGCCAGTGTGGGTAATAACGCCATGTGCTAATATTACGCATAATTATGAATGAATCCAGGAAATGGCACATGCGGGTTCTGTGCGACGGACTCTAAGTCATTAGAATCACAAACAACTGCTAAAATTAATTTGTTCTCTTTTTAGGTCTTATCGCTGAAGAAGTGCGTAAAAGTCAACGCCAGATCTAAAATTTGCGAGTTAAGTTCTGTGATCTGAATGTTATATATTTATTAGGACATACTTTATTTAGTATATAAATTTGTAGCATATTTCATGTACTTTAAAAATGTTGTGCAAGACTGTGGATAAATTCGCAAGTCAGTTTGTAGTTTAATAAAAATTGCGCGATAAGTATATCGCAGTAATAACGCAATATACTGGTTTAATTACTTCGGTTGATTCTTTTCCGTTTTGAATCTACATCCGAAGAGGGTTTATTTTCTATTTTATGCTTCAGAGAGCATTACTGTCATTGTTGAAAACCAAAAAGGATAAAGAGAAATTCGTATGTCCTAAGTGCTAATAATTTTTTCATATTTGTCAATTTATAGGGGTATAGTGTTCATATCTTTAAAACTGGACAATAGTCATATATTAATTCGTCTTATTTTATTGTTTTGGCTGCATGGCGTTATTATCCAACTATGTGGATAATAACACCAAATAGCATTGGTCCAGAAAACACGCTGTTACATTTTATGAATATATACCTTCTAAAATATTCCTTCTTGTATTCATAGTCAATAAGTTGCTGTATCAGATTCTATATTTGTTAGAAAGAACAAAATTAAAACTAAGCAGTAATAATTGGTAGAATCTTAACTTGGCGTTATTACCCCAGGATACCTTATTTAGTTTTAGCTTAAAATTTATATTACTATTAAAACTACATTGATAAATATGAGAATCAAATCGGAGGCTCCAAATTCTGATCATTAGTAGAAAAAAAAATTACAGCCTAATTTTCGCATTTCAACCGAGATCTGTCTAAAAACACCCATATCATCCATCCTGCACCTTCAAGCTTTGCCAGATTTTAGAACTTACAGAAATTTTAATGAGTGTACTCGTTTAACTGCCACAAAATGGCTTCCTCAAAATAACTATCATTTAAACGCTCGATATTTGTCTATTCCTAATATATTTTGTCCAGGAGACAAACGAATTTTCGCATTTTACCCGGGAGCATAACCAACCTGTCTGTCTAAAAACACCCTTATCACCCATCTTGCACCTTCGAGCTCTGCCAGATTTTAGAACTTACCGAAATTTTAATGAGTACCACTTGTTTAACTGCCACAAAATGGCTTCCTCAAAGCTAGAAATAACTATCATTTTAAACACTTGGTATTTGTCTGTTCCCAATCTATTTTATTCGGGAGACAAATGAAATGAACCACATATAGATTAATGAATGCTTACTTGACGCTACATTCTACAAATGGATTCGGGTTGTTCTATATGGTATTAAACAAGATACCTACAAACCAAATCCTCGAAAAAAAATTCTTTTTTCTTAGTCTGAATGTTTTAGTAAGTAAACTGTTTAAAAAAAAACTGTAATCCTACAGATGTAAAGTTTCAGAAATCTGTAGGTATACAGATAAAATTGCTAAAATTTTATCTGTATACTGTACAAGAAAAAATGTAAATCTACAAAACAAATTTTTGAAAAGTTACAGAAATCTGTAACTCTACTAAAGAACCTACTAAAATTACAGTTATCTTACTAAAACCTTATTTGTAATGTAGATTAAAATTACATAAAAAAATTCTTGGAATCCCAGTTTTCTAATAAATTCTTAGTAACCTTACCATTTTTTTTTTTTTTTTTTTTTTTTTTTTTTTAACTTTCAGAGCAAACCTGTATCTGTTACATCATTTTATTTTGTTGCCGTTTCATAAAAAGTTCTAGGAATCCCAGTTTCCTCGAAAACTTTTAGTAACTTTAGAGATTTTTTTTTTTTTTTTTTTTTTTTTTTTTTTTTTGCAGTGTACCATTAGGAAGAGTGATTCTTTATCGAGTCCTTCTTCCATTCCATGAATTATTAGCTTAAGTGAAAAAAGGGTGAACAAGAATTTATTTTATGTTTTATATCTTAGAGCAGCAGTTCCTAAATTTTATTGGTACGCAACTCAACTTAAAGGGGAAAAAAAGAGTGCAAAAGTGTTTTACGCATTTTTACTCGCTTAAAAAGTCAGCCAAAAAATAACTCAACTTGAGTCGTAATTCGCTCATCTCACGTTTTGAAAGGCAGCTTCGCATAAAGAGTTGAAACAACTCAAGTGAGTGAGTTGTTTTTAAACAATTTAAATCAAGATCAGTTATTTAAATAAACAATCTAAATCAAGATGAGTAAAGCATTTAAAAAACAACTCATTCACGATTCAATAAATTACAGCTCTTTCCTGAGAAGCCAAATCCACTCTTTCGTTTTAAAAGCGATACAGTGTAGGATCAGAATCGATCAGATGTTCAATACTTTCAATGGTTTCGTTGATATCGATAAATGAGTACAAAGATAACTCATCTAGACTATCCAAATTGCTAATCAAAGGCTTGAAATTTCTTCAATAACGGCTAAGATTTTTTTTCCCCTCTAAAGAAAATTTCCGTATTTTGTCAGCGCAATTCCAGGAATTTGACACTCCTTTTCTTTTGCAGTATAATAATAAAAGCAAAACCGAAGCATTAAAGCTGTTCTCAACTGCTCCGTCCAATAAGTACAAAACAGTTTTGCACACTGACAAATTCGTTTTTTTAATGAAAAGACGTGAAATTGGAAAGCCTTACTGTGGAAGCAATTTGGAATTGAACAGAATTTTCCCTTTTTTGATCAATAAAATACTTATTGAGTTATAAGCGTTTTCGATCACGTGACAAAGACATTTTTCTCCCCTAGTTGACAGTTTTGTTGGCTTTCGTGCGGAAAGTCTATTGAAAACGCCCACTTTGACACTATTTTCTGAAAAATCTATTGTTTTTAAAAAAAAATGAAAAAAAAAAAAAAGAAACAAAGAAAAAAGGGAGGGGTGTGGAAAGGAGTGCAATTCAACAGTCTCTGAACAACAACACCTGCTAGTCTCATGCATTTCCGATCAAAATAAATACAAAAATTATGTTCTAAAGTTGCGCTTTTTGATTTAAGAACAGCCTTAAATTAGCTTTTAACACTATTACATGTCACGGATATTCATAAATCCATATTCGCTAATTTCTGATACAGTCACGAAATCATTTCATTGTAAAAAAAAATGACATAAAAATATAAAAATTGCACTGGCAAAATACTGAAAGCCTTTTTAAAATGTAAAAATATATCCTTAAACCTTGGAGAACATGAAGTATTAAACTAACCTTTTAGCACTATTGCATGTCTCGAATGTTCTCAAATCCATATTCTCCAATTTCTAGCATAGTCACGAAACCATTTCACCTGAGAAAAAATTCCATAAAAATAGAGAAATTGCACTGCAAAATACGGAGTATTTTTAGAGTGTAAATAATAATAATAATAGTAATAATAATAAATAAAAATCCCAAAATTTTATCATTATTCTGTGAATGAGAAATGAAGTAATGTAATAAAATAAATCCTTAAACCTTATTCTCTAATTTCTGACACAATCACAAAATTTGATTTAAATATATATATATATGAAAATTGCAAAATGCGGGGAATTTTTTTAGTACAAAATAAATAAATAAATTATAAATAAAAATAAAAAATAAAAATCCTTAAACATTATTATTATTCTGTGAATGAAAAATTAAGTAAGGTAGATACGCAGCAAGGAAATCTGATGTTTTCGGAAAAAGAGTGGGATATGTAATAATATATTTATATCCGTATTCACCGTCTACCTCAAACTAGAAAACCTCTGTCGAATAATCAAACGGCTGTCGTCATTAATCTGATTATCTTTGGCAGAGATCAGGTCCAATCAGCTTAATCGCCATTTTCATTAGAGCGTTCGACTAGGGTTTTTCAGTTGAGGTCGATGGAGAATACGAGCATTAATCCTCAAATAGCTACTAGCGCTCTCTTTGTTCTGGTCACGCGGCATTTTACACATTTAATGGTTTTACAAGGAAAATGCTGTACGTCCTGCAAAAGGGGAGTCTTCTCTTGAGGTTGATGTAATCGTTTTATTTCCCGATCCATTGTTGAAAGTCTCCATCCATTTGTGAATAAATCACAGACGGATGAAAAAAAAAATACCATTTCTGTAAAACTTTGGAATGATTGCAAAACAAGTGTTTGAATGCAGCGTAAAGCTGCAGATACACGCTTGTTTTGTATTCCTTCTGAAAATTTTTAGGAAATCTTTAGTTCAGGATTCTTCTGCGATTTATTCAAAAACGAATGAGGGAAATCTTACAATGGGTCAGGAGATAAGAAGTTCAACCCTAATTGAGGAAAAGGTTCTTATTTTGCAGGACATCAATCCCACTCCTTTTGAAATCATAAAGATCAAAAACACCGAGTGACCACAAGAAAACAAGCCCATACTTATAACAATTAAAAGGTTGGTCTGTTCGAAGCCTAAGACTGGATTTAGAGGTTTGTTTTGCCATGATTCAACGTTTTTTGAAGGAAAATGTTCTTTTTTACTCTTCTGTGGTTTATTCAGAAAAAGACGATGATATTCAATAATGGGTCAGGAGTTAAGAAGATTAGATCAACCTGAAGGAAGTTTTTCACCATTTATTTATTTACTGTCTAAGTGGGGCAGAATCATCAGACCTCAAGAGGCCAATTTAGACTTGGTTTACCCCACCTGAAATGTTCTTCGGCACAGGAGGATTCGTTAGAAATTAGTAACAAATAATATATGCACAAAACAAGATCCGCCCGTAGGAGCACAGGCTGCTCCCTCGCGGCAAAGGGTGGATAAGCAGAGTGGGTGATAATAATGGTATGAAGTAGGGTAGGAGAAGTAGCCACAAGGTTGGTGAGTGGTGATGTGATTTGCAGCACCATGCAGGCCTCTGAGGTGAGGTTAGTTAGTTCCATTTGTTAAATAAAAATGCTATTTGATTTGCCTATAAGAAGGAGTCTTGATAAATATTCATTAACCAGTTTTTGGGAAGTATGGAGGGGTGCTTAATATGCCAGGATTGGGTAAACGTGCAGAGATAGTAGCTATTCTCAGGAGTGTCGGCCTCGCCGCATTCGCAGAAGTGATGGACTGCTCGAGAGAAAAGTTTCAAATATTCTTTAAAAGGTCCATGACCAGAGAGGAACGCTTTAGTGCCAGGTGGAAAGGCTTCCCCATTATTTAATTCCAAAATTTGGAATGTCACAACGTTTGGAATTCCTATTTTTTTGTCATATGTTTATGCATATATAATCCGCTGCTCAGAAACTAAATCCATCTGAAGTACTTTCGGAATTATTTTTGTTACATAATTATTTTGTTACTAGTCAAGAAAATTGAAAGAATGCTGTCTACTTGTTTCGTCGGTAAAAATTGCCGTCTGCCCGTGTGCAATCAGACAGTATAACTGTTGTGTGCATTATCTAACAAAAAGCTATTTTTAATTACTTTTAAATAGCAGCTCTTTTTTAATGTTATTTGAAATAAAAAATTTCATATATACACTATATTGCCATTGATTATGGGACACTTGCGATTTTAGACATTTTACTAAATATCTAGAAAAATACATGAGGAATCATCTCGAAACTCTTAGTGTATAAATATAATAGTATACGTCATACATCTACGTGAAGATTTTTTACCGAAACTCCACAGAGGACCGTCAACAAATTAAAAAAGAATGAATATCTTTTGAATAACCCTGTCAAAACTAATGTAGCAAAAGCGTTCAAACTCTAGATTATGATTGAATGCCTTATTGTAATACACTGTGTTCATTTTTATGCAAATAGCATGCATACTCGCAGAGTAATTAAGGTTTTTATAAAAATGGCCCCAAATTTTTCTAAGTGTTTTCCTTATAATTTTCAGAGTTCTTAATATAAAATAATATTTTTTTCAGAAAATATGACAAACAACTTTGCATACAGTACCCTGTAATCAGAATTAAAAAATAATAAAAATTGTATGAAAAATGAGTAGGCTTACTAAATAATTTTTTACTGCGCATGCGTCAAAGATATCAAAATTTCATTTGCATATTATGTTAGCTAAATGTATAGAGCAACTTTTGTAAAAGTCTCAAAATTATAGCTTGAAAATTCTGAAAGTAATCGTCTATAGAAAAAGGACAAAATCCGTTGTTTCCAAAATGAAGCAAAAAAATGAGGGATTTTATCCAAAAGTAGTCGTAACATCCCGTATTGTGTATTCTATATTGACACTAATCAATGAATATATGGATACAACCCCTCTTGTTTTTGCTTCATTTTGAGAATAACGGATTTTCAACTTATTCAATTGACGATTATTTTCAGAATTTTCAAGTTATGATTTTGTGACTTTCACAAAAGTTGCTCTATACATTTAGCTAACATAATATGCAAATAAGATTTTGATATCGTTGACGCATGCGCAGTAAAAAATTATTTAGTAAACCAACTCATTTTGTATACAATTTTCATTATTTTTTAATTCTGATTACAGGGTACTGTGTGCAATGTTGTTTGTCATATTTTCTGAAAAAAATATTATTTTATATTAAGAGCTCTGAAAATTATAAGGAAAAAACTTGGAAAAATTTGGGACCATTTTTATAAAAACCTTAATTACTCTGCGAGTATGCATGCTATTTGCATAAAAATGAACACAGTGTATTACAATAAGGCATTCAATCATAATCTAGAGTTTGAGCGCTTTTGCTACATTAGTTTTGACAGGGTTATTCAAAAGATATTCATTCTTTTTTAATTTGTTGACGGTCCCCTATGGAGTTTCGGTAAAAACTCTTCACGGAGATGTATGACGTATATTACTATATTTATACACTAAGAGTTTCGAGATGATTCCTCATGTATTTTTTTAGATATTTAGTAAAATGTCTAAAATCGCAAGTGTCCCATAATCAATGGCAATATAGTGTATATATATATATATATATATATATATACATACACACATATATACATATATATATATATATATATATATATATATATATATATATATATATATATATATAATCATATTCTCAATAGAATTTATTTATGGTAAATATGTGAAATATTGTTGCTTATTAAAAAGTGTGTTTTGCTAGTTTTAACTCACAGGCTATCAAAGCCTGGGGGCTTATGTGCCCGTACGTTCTGTATGTGCGTATGTGCGTAACGCATTCCGATTCGCTTGAAATTTTGGATATATGTATACTCTTATAAGACGCTTCCCTGATTAATTTTTGGAAAAATCCGATATGTATAACAGGGATTCGATATGTATAACAGAGCTAATGTCCCTACCCTTAATTTATATAAATGGGTTTTTCATGCAGAATTATCAGTTTTCGTTCAAAATTTAGATGTAGGATCATTCTGACGAGGCACTTCCGTGATTAGTATTAGATGTTCATTGGATAAGTATAAACAGGGGGAACGGGGGGCTCATGTCCCTCCTGTTAATTGATATAAATGGGTTTCTCAAGCAGAATTATCAGTTTTTGTTCAAAATTTTTATGATAAATCATATCCCTGATTAGTTTAAAGGGTTCAATGATTAAGTATAAAACGGGAAAACGGAGGGAGCTGTTTCCTCCCCTCACTTAATTTGTTTTTCAAACGGAATTTACCCTTGAAAATACAAGGCTGTAATATATAATTAGTTTGCGTATAGCCTGTGAGCTCAATGCCATCAGTTTAACTGGGCAATATTCTTTTTATTGTTAAGTATAACAGACATTGTTCAATCAGAAATATTACTTTAAACTCTTTTCAACCAACAAACCCCATTTCTGCTTGTGAGTCAAAAGTCGATTCGACTGTTCAAAATGAGCCGAAAAGCTCATGCCTATGAAAACTAGAGTAATGTCTGCATTCCAAACGCCTGTTGCCGCCAGTACCATTTTTTGGCCGAAATTCGAACTATTTGAACAAATTGCATTTTTAAAAATTTATTGATTTTCTAATGACAATACAACAAACATCACATTTTAATTTCAAACGTTTTTCCTTTGTTATCTGTGTTCAAAATATATCTGTCATTTACTGGACACCCTGTATATATATATATATATATATATATATATATATTGATAATTCATTAATAAATGCACATATAGTATAAAGTCAGAAAGATAGTGATTATCTAAAGATGAAATAATAATTATGGAAATTTCAAAAATTTAATAAAATAAATACAGGCAAAAGGGATTCAACTCTGTGATGAAGAACAGACTTTCTATTGCCTGTGTTATTTAATTTTACATTTGAAATTTCCATACTTATTACCATAATTAAACATTTTCTTTCTAAGTTTATTTTCATTTATTTATAAATGAATTGTAGATGTTGCGTATATTATGAGCTGCTTTTAGCGCTATTAATGCTACAATTTTGATTATAAATATTGAAATATATGTATATATGCATGTACAGTAGTTCACAAAAAATAAATATTTTTAAAGTATGCATAAACATTTATATTTATAAATACATTATTAAATGGATGCTCGGACAAAATCATAATTCTTAATAAGTAATGCATTAAAAATAATTAAGAAAATATAATCTTTCTTATCTAATGTTACATTAAAATAATGGTTTTTACGAAATACAAAATGTCAACAGAGTAATTAAAATCAATGTTTAACTTTCAATTAATAATGCTTACAAAGTGCTCAGCCGTTTTTTATAAAAAATAAATTTGAAAAAAAGCGGCTATCAAAATGTGTTAAAAAAATGTGAAATTGCTTAGTTTGTATTAAGTTTTTTTAATCTTTATTTTTTATATTGAAACTTGAATTTGGTTAATGAATTTTAAATGTTGCATTAGCTTAAAATATTTATTCTGTATTATTTTTTTTAGTTGCTTCGTGAGTTTTCATTAAAAAAGATATTGTTTTAAAATTGATGGCAGGTTTAATATCAGTTTAATATTATATGTAACAATTTTCAAGAAATTTATTCATAAAAAACGATTAAAATTTCCTTCAGGATAAATATTTACAGAAATAATTACAGAAAATGTTGGGATCATTTGAAAATTTAATTTTACAAGTAAAAAATTATAATGATCCTTAATTTTATTAAGTGGGGTAATTAACAATCGTTATAGCTCGAAATATTATTTATCCAATTTTATATATATACATATATATTCATTTAATTAAAGAGGAACTTTAATTTTAGGAGAACTTCTGAAATTGGCTCTTATGAAGGAATCAAAATATCTGAAATTCATAGACGAGGTGCCATGCAAATTTGTACTTAAGCTGGGTAAATTTGTTTGTTCTGTTCAATTTGGATTTCACTATTTAAAATTTCAAAGTTTGCGTTTGTTTAAATTTACACAGTTTATGCAGTATACATTTTATAATCTCAGAGGGTTGTTGGTGGACATCAAGATGAACAAAAAATTGTTAAGGAATATGAAGTCGCAAAGTACATTTAGTTGGTGAAAATCGCAAAAATACTCTTCCATCTTGTGACTTCAGAAGGGACACAAAACGGATGTTGCCTGAGGGCTGGATACAGCAGAAACGGTTGTAACCGTCGCAGTCCCTGGTTACAAATTTGAAATTTGCGACCGGCACAAAAAAAGCGATACTGGAGAAACACTTGTAACGGTCACAGCGCGGTCATAAAGTTGTAACCGTATATCGATTAAGTCTAACGATAGCCTTCAATGATTGGTTGAGAAGCACTTTAATGGCGGATGATACAAGTTACGGTAAACTTTTTTTTTTTTTTTCGTTTTCTTGGGAATTAAACAACAGAAAGTTCTGGTAAATTTTAATTCATCATATAATTAACATCAGGAAATTAAATTTTGAACTATGCCGAATAGAGCATTGTGAGAGAAATGTGAAAATATACAATGTTATTTTTTTTTTCTTTCTGTGTGTGTAATGTTATAACTTTATAGATATATTTCTATCATTTGTATTATCAGATTTCAAGATTAATTTTCTTTATCTTTAATTTGAATTAATGAGAAACATAAAATCTCAAAAACAACCCAAATAATTTGAGAGATTATTTAATAATCTAAGCAACGAGGCAAGGGGATAAGCAGTCTTTTGATCCGAGGTACATAACTACCTCGATGCCACGCATCCAGGGAAGTGGATTGGACACGGCAGGTCCTTTTACTGACCTCCACGCTTGCCGGAACAAGATCCCTTGGACCTTTTCCCTCTTCAGGTCACCTCAGATCGGTGTTTCATGAGACGCACGTAGAATCTCGTAACACGGATTGTCGTCCCTTGCGGCAAAATCCGGTACCATCTAGTGCCCGGAAATCTTTTTACGTCGTTGTAGACTGTGCTGTGACTTCCACGATACTGCTTTGTACAACAACTATAATAATTCCTTCTGTGTTGTAAACTGATTAGAAATTAATATTTATTATTATTGTTTTGCTTTTTACAATCCAGTGTTACGATACAACCTGAATATATATTTTCACGATTTTCAATTACTAAACATGATTTGCGACCGCATGTTTCTTTTTGTTTGTCTTGGCGCTCACTAACAAACTTCTGAAGTCACTGGTTGAATATCCAATGATTAAAATTTCAATAAAAATAGACATTATTGCCAATCGTTGGCAGCATTTTTTTTTCTACGAAAAAATTTATACAAAACAGTGTGTGATAGTGTATTTTTTGTTTTCTTCTTCCTCCCACCCCCTGACTATACATATGACTGTGTATATACAACGTTACGATCTATTTGTCAATTTAAAACCCCATTTCCCCTTTACGATAGCACGCACTATCATTTCTGATATCGATATCAAAAGACTAACACCTTTTCCCTTAGAGATAACTTACGATATCATATGCCAGACTCCCCCTCCCCTAAAATGATAACGTTATATTTGTATAGCCACTAATACCTTTATATTTTAATAGAAATCGATAATAGGTTGAGGAAAAAGCTCATAAACTATTCTGATGTAAAAAAATGTAAGCAAAAAAATTTAAATTTTGGTTGTATCAAAAACTATAACGATATCAAAAGACGAACCCTGTCCCGCTAGAGATATCTTACGACATCAAATGTCCCCCCCCCCTTCTCCTAAAGTGATACGTAATATATGTAACTCCTACATAGATTTACTTTTTAAAATAGTGTCCAATTCTGAATGACATTATTATTTCGAATAAAAAACATTTAAAAAGCGGCACAATTTTTATTTCGCGACAATAAAAATTAAAAATAAACTCTTCCAGTCAAACAAAATTTCATGGAAAAAACATTTTTTGTCTACTGAAAATTAAACGATATTCCAGACCCAGAAGGTATCTTTATCCATCATCTTTCATTCATCACTTAATCTTTCTGCTCAGCAGGAACAAAAGCAGGTCTTTGAAAATGGAAATCCCGGAAAGCAAAGTATGATGCGATTCAGCAACAAGATAATTTATTAGACTGACTTTTTTTTCGTATTATTTAACTTAATGTAATCGTAATAAATTTTTTATTCATGCATTTTTACATGAGAGTGTAATAGCTATTGCACCAATATCTGAATATTTTTAAAACTAGTTATAGTAAGAACGTGTCTGAATTACAACGTTTGATATACAATTTCCGATTTATTTCATTTCTTCTTCCCTCCCTCCCCCACTGCACATTGATTTACTTATATAATTTATATTCAATTCTGATTGAGTTTATTATTTCAATTTAAAGTAGGCTTAAATAGCAGAAAAATTCTTATTCCTATTAAAAATATTACAAATAAACTCTGCGAGTCAAATAAAATTTCACAAAATAATTCATTTTTTGTCTGCTAAAAATTAAACGATACTCTAGCCCGAGAAGCTATCTTCATTCATCACTTAATCTTTCTCTTCAGGAGAAACAAAATCAGTACTTTGAAAACGGAAATGCCGGAAAACACTGTATGATGCGATTCAGCAACAAGATAATTTATCAGGCTGACGTTTTAATTACTCAATTTTATATAGTCGTTATAAATTTTGTATTCAAGCATTTCTAAATAAGAGTGTAACAGCTGTTGCACCAAAATCTGAATATTTATAAAAGTAGTTATACTATGAATGAAAAGGAATTACACGTTTGACATACAAATTCGGATTTTTTTTCTTTTATTCTTGCTCAACCCTCCCTCCACTGTACATTGATTTACTTTTACAATTTATATTCAATTCTGATTGCGTTTATTATTTCCATTTAAAGTACACTTAAATAGCGGTAAGATTCTTAATTCTTTATGTAAAAAAATACAAATAAACTCTGCGGGTCAAATAAACTTTCATAAAAAAACATTTTTGTGTGCTGAAAATTAAACAATACTCCCAGATTCAGAAGCCATCTTTACCGATCTTCTTTCATTCATGACTTAATCTTTCTGTTCAGGAGGAACAAAAGCAGTTCTTTGGAAACGAAAATCCCGGAAAACACTATATGATGCGATTCAGCAACAAGATAATTTATCAGGCAGACATTTTTTTTTTTTTTTTTGTATTATTAAATTTAATATAATCGTAATAAATTCTGTATTCATGCATTTTTACATAAGAGCGTAGCAGTTGTTGCACCAAAATCTGAATATTTATAAAAGTGGTTATAGTAAAAACGTATCTGAATTACCACGTTTGATATACAATTTCCGATTTATTTCATTTCTTCTTTCTTCCCCCTCCCCCCACTGTACATTGATTTACCTATACAAATTATATTCAATTCTGATTGAGTTTATTATTTCCATTTAAACAGCGGAAAGATTCTTATTTCTATATAAAAAAAGTTACAAATAAACTCTGCGAGTCAAATAAAATTTTATAAAAGGAATCATTTTTTTGTCTACTGAAAATTAAACGATACTCCAGACCCAGAAGATATCTTTATCCATCATCTTTCATTCATCACTTAATCTTTCTGCTCAGGAGGAACAAAAACAGTTCTTTGAAAACGGAAATCCCGGAAAACACTGTATGATGCGATTCAGCAACAAGATAATTTATCAGACTGACGTTTTAATTACTCAATTTTATATAATCGTTATGAATTTTGTATTCAAGCATTTCTAAATAAGAGTGTAACAGCTGTTGCACCAAAATCTGAATATTTATAAAAGTAGTTATACTATGAATGAAAAGGAATTACACGTTTGACATACAAATTCGGATTTTTTTTTTTTTTTTAATTCTTGCTCAACCCTTCCTCCACTGTACATTGATTTACTTTTACAATTTATATTCAATTCTGATTGCGTTTATTATTTCCATTTAAAGTACGCTTAAATAGCGGTAAGATTATTAATTCTCTATGTAAAGAAAATACAAATAAATTCTGCGAGTCAAATAAAATTTCATAAAAAAACATTTTTGCGTGCTGAAAATTAAAAGATACTCCCATATTCAGAAGCTATCTTTACCCATCCTCTTTCATTCATGACTTAATCTTTCTGCTCAGGAGGAACAAAAGCAGTTCTTTGGAAACGAAAATCCCGGAAAACACTATGTGATGCGATTTAGCAACAAGATATTTTATCAGGCAGACTTTTTTCTTTGTATTATTAAATTTAATATAATCGTAATAAATTCTGTATTCATGCATTTTTACATAAGAGCGTAGCAGTTGCTGCACTAAAATCTGAATATTTATAAAAGTGGTTATAGTAAAAACGTATCTGAATTACCACGTTTGATATACAATTATACAGTTTCCGATTGATTTCATTTCTTCTTTCTCCCCCCCCTAGCCCCACTGTACATTGATTTACTTATACAAATTATATTCAATTCTGATTGAATTTATTATTTCCATTTAAATAGCGGAAAGGTTCTTATTTCTATATAAAAAAAAAGTTACAAATAAACTCTGCGAGTCAAATAAAATTTTATAAAAGGAATCATTTTTTGTCTACTGAAAATTAAACGATATTCCAGACCCAGAAGCTATTTTTATCCGTCATCTTTCATTCATCACTTAATCTTTCTGCTTAGGAGGAACAAAAAGAGTTCTTTGAAAACGGAAATCCCGGAAAACACTGTATGAATGTGATTCAGCAACAAGATAATTTATCAGGGTGACGTTTTTCTTTTTCTTTTGCAGTAAATGGCAACTGTCTAGGACTGCATTAGTCTGGATAAATAGTTATCTTAGATAGAATATTTTTCAGCAAATTCTTAATACATAAAGTCACGCTTTTAAATATCAATTTATCTATTTATTTGAATAGTTATAAGTAATGAAATGTTGTTAAAAAGAAATTTTTCTCATTGTTGTTCATAATGAAGTAAAAATAATGCGTATTTCAGGATTTTATTATGAAGCTATCTAAAAGAAAATGCTCTAAAAATAATTGTTTTGAAGCTCAGATTTCAATAAAATCCTGTTTAGAAATTGTCGACTTACAAGGTAATTTATCAAAGCGACTTTTTCCATGAATGCTTGTATTAAAAAACAAACTTTTACATTAAAAAAAAAAGAAAGAAAGAAAAAATTACGCATTAAGCATAGATGTCGATATAGCGTGCCCATAGCAACAGGCTCGCTTCAGATGCATTTGGCCGACTCGACATCCGCCCCATAGCAAAGTACAACACGTGTACGACCTTTTTACAGCCACGTGTGAATTAAATGTTGCATAGTTAGCACTTTCACACGAAAGGGCCTCAGCAACAAGTACAGAGGAGTTAGAATGATGCCGGATCCAGCCTGATGAAGACGTACTCAGCCGAGCCCTGGTCAAAAAGACCGAAGATGCCCCTTAATCTTAACATTTTACCTATTTTTCCCTTGTAAATAGTTTATATTAATCAAGTGTATTAAAGTTATGTGATATTACCCCTAGACTTCTTCACTTTATATGGGGGCCGGCCTACACCCTGAACTAAACAGCTACACCGGCCTACACCCTGAACTAAACAGCTACACCGGCCTACACCCTGAACAAAACAGCTACACCGGCCTACACCCTGAACGGAACTACAACAGCGCAACGGAATTAATTAGCAGCATGTTTCGATGAGCCGACGATTATGATAGACCACCATCTGGTTTTTCTCTCCCCAATTTGGACTAACGTGAAGACGAAAATTCATCACCGAAAGACGACGGACTGAACGGTTGCTCCAGAGACAGATTCAACGAGAATCAACAGCTATGAAGGGATGACACAAGATTTATGACATTGACCCATATTCTAACGTGAGCTGGTTTGGTTGGAGTAACTTATCGGTGTACCGTCCGTAATCACTAAACAAGGATTTACTACGTTGGTTATTCGAATGCACAGATGGAAACAAGATATCCAAAGAGGATATATGGGCCATATGTGTTAGTGTGACGGAAGGGATGTTTGGGTGAGTACAGATTTTTAACTATAGATTTCATTTTCTCCCCCCCCTCTTTTATTCATTTTGTTTTTAAAGATGTTGCTCGGAGAAATAGCCCCTGTTAACCTTGCTATTAAAACCGCAAGAGCGGATAAAATTAAATTATTACATTTATTGATTTTTGAAACCGATAATGGACGTTTAAACCGCAAGGATATTCGCTCCTTTTCGGGCTTTTCGTTTAAACTGGATGATGATACTTTTAAAGCAAAGTCGACAAAAATATTGGACGATTTTTCGCAAATCGATCTCATTAGCGTAGCCAATTTATTACATTTAGATATAAGCGGCACACAACAAGAGATTGCGCGTAAAATTTTAATTGCACTTTCGGACATAGAAGCATTTTCTAATACATTCCAGGTGACATCAGATTCTGAGTTTGATGCAGAAGCTAATTCAAACACGCAAAATGCACCGCATATTACCCCTAGACTTCTTCACTTTATATTAGCGAGCCCATAGCAACAGGCTCGCTTCGGATGCATTTGGCCGACTCGACATCCGCCCCATAGCAAAGTAAAACACGTGTACGACCTTTTTACAGCCACGTGTGAATTAAATGTTGCATAGTTAGCACTTTCACACGAAAGGGCCTCAGCAACAAGTACAGAGGAGTTAGAATGATGCCGGATCCAGCCTGATGAAGACGTACTCAGCCGAGCCCTGGTCAAAAAGACCGAAGATGCCCCTTAATCTTAACATTTTACTTATTTTTCCCTTGTAAATAGTTTATATTAATCAAGAGTATTAAAGTTATGTGATATTACCCCTAGACTTCTTCACTTTATATGGGGGCCGGCCAACACCCTGAACTAAACAGCTACACCGGCCTACACCCTGAACTAAACAGCTACACCGGCCTACACCCTGAACAAAACAGCTACACCGGCCTACACCCTGAACGGAACTACAACAGCGCAACGGAATTAATTAGCAGCATGTTTCGATGAGCCGACGATTATGATAGACCACCATCTGGTTTTTCTCTCCCCAATTTGGACTAACGTGAAGACGAAAATTCATCACCGAAAGACGACGGACTGAACGGTTGCTCCAGAGACAGATTCAACGAGAATCAACAGCTATGAAGGGATGACACAAGATTTATGACATTGACCCATATTCTAACGTGAGCTGGTTTGGTTGGAGTAACTTATCGGTGTACCGTCCGTAATCACTAAACAAGGATTTACTACGTTGGTTATTCGAATGCACAGATGGAAACAAGATATCCAAAGAGGATATATGGGCCATATGTGTTAGTGTGACGGAAGGGATGTTTGGGTGAGTACAGATTTTTAACTATAGGTTTCATTTTCTCCCCCCCCCCCTCTTTTATTCATTTTGTTTTTAAAGATGTTGCTCGGAGAAATAGCCCCTGTTAACCTTGCTATTAAAACCGCAAGAGCGGATAAAATTAAATTATTACATTTATTGATTTTTGAAACCGATAATGGACGTTTAAACCGCAAGGATATTCGCTCCTTTTCGGGCTTTTCGTTTAAACTGGATGATGATACTTTTAAAGCAAAGTCGACAAAAATATTGGACGATTTTTCGCAAATCGATCTCATTAGCGTAGCCAATTTATTACATTTAGATATAAGCGGCACACAACAAGAGATTGCGCGTAAAATTTTAATTGCACTTTCGGACATAGAAGCATTTTCTAATACATTCCAGGTGACATCAGATTCTGAGTTTGATGCAGAAGCTAATTCAAACACGCAAAATGCACCGCATATTACCCCTAGACTTCTTCACTTTATATTAGCGAGCCCATAGCAACAGGCTCGCTTCGGATGCATTTGGCCGACTCGACATCCGCCCCATAGCAAAGTAAAACACGTGTACGACCTTTTTACAGCCACGTGTGAATTAAATGTTGCATAGTTAGCACTTTCACACGAAAGGGCCTCAGCAACAAGTACAGAGGAGTTAGAATGATGCCGGATCCAGCCTGATGAAGACGTACTCAGCCGAGCCCTGGTCAAAAAGACCGAAGATGCCCCTTAATCTTAACATTTTACTTATTTTTCCCTTGTAAATAGTTTATATTAATCAAGAGTATTAAAGTTATGTGATATTACCCCTAGACTTCTTCACTTTATATGGGGGCCGGCCAACACCCTGAACTAAACAGCTACACCGGCCTACACCCTGAACTAAACAGCTACACCGGCCTACACCCTGAACAAAACAGCTACACCGGCCTACACCCTGAACGGAACTACAACAGCGCAACGGAATTAATTAGCAGCATGTTTCGATGAGCCGACGATTATGATAGACCACCATCTGGTTTTTCTCTCCCCAATTTGGACTAACGTGAAGACGAAAATTCATCACCGAAAGACGACGGACTGAACGGTTGCTCCAGAGACAGATTCAACGAGAATCAACAGCTATGAAGGGATGACACAAGATTTATGACATTGACCCATATTCTAACGTGAGCTGGTTTGGTTGGAGTAACTTATCGGTGTACCGTCCGTAATCACTAAACAAGGATTTACTACGTTGGTTATTCGAATGCACAGATGGAAACAAGATATCCAAAGAGGATATATGGGCCATACGTGTTAGTGTGACGGAAGGGATGTTTGGGTGAGTACAGATTTTTAACTATAGGTTTCATTTTCTCCCCCCCCCTCTTTTATTCATTTTGTTTTTAAAGATGTTGCTCGGAGAAATAGCCCCTGTTAACCTTGCTATTAAAACCGCAAGAGCGGATAAAATTAAATTATTACATTTATTGATTTTTGAAACCGATAATGGACGTTTAAACCGCAAGGATATTCGCTCCTTTTCGGGCTTTTCGTTTAAACTGGATGATGATACTTTTAAAGCAAAGTCGACAAAAATATTGGACGATTTTTCGCAAATCGATCTCATTAGCGTAGCCAATTTATTACATTTAGATATAAGCGGCACACAACAAGAGATTGCGCGTAAAATTTTAATTGCACTTTCGGACATAGAAGCATTTTCTAATACATTCCAGGTGACATCAGATTCTGAGTTTGATGCAGAAGCTAATTCAAACACGCAAAATGCACCGCATATTACCCCTAGACTTCTTCACTTTATATTAGCGAGCCCATAGCAACAGGCTCGCTTCGGATGCATTTGGCCGACTCGACATCCGCCCCATAGCAAAGTAAAACACGTGTACGACCTTTTTACAGCCACGTGTGAATTAAATGTTGCATAGTTAGCACTTTCACACGAAAGGGCCTCAGCAACAAGTACAGAGGAGTTAGAATGATGCCGGATCCAGCCTGATGAAGACGTACTCAGCCGAGCCCTGGTCAAAAAGACCGAAGATGCCCCTTAATCTTAACATTTTACTTATTTTTCCCTTGTAAATAGTTTATATTAATCAAGAGTATTAAAGTTATGTGATATTACCCCTAGACTTCTTCACTTTATATAGATTATGAATCACTTTCTAACACATTCAGAATAATGTCACAGAATTGCACCGTTAAATAAGTTAAAATATTATTTCAAGAATATGGAAATATGTATTTAATAATATGGAAACGCTTTTTCTATTACACAGGAAGTAACTTGTAGCATACATAAGCAATTTATATGAATATATAAGTGAAATAGTTTAACATAATTAAAATATGCCGCAAATACTCTCCTCCTCCCACCTAATACCATTATGTAACAAAATTCTTTTATACGGCGCTAATAATAATAATAAATAATAAATAATATTTGTGCGGCATATTATACAAAATTTATATTTTAGTGCTTCTCATAAATGCATATCAGTTTCATTATGTTTCGGCAGATATAACATCATTAAAAATACTCTAAACTGTTTTATCCCACCGACCTTAATTTAACGGAATACTCTTGACCGTCCTGTATTTATAGATCGAATTTTATTAAAATTTGCAGACTTAACAAAATTCTGCAACAAACAGTATATATACAGCTTATATAGCAGCTGTGCATCTTATCCTTTAATTTTTTGTTAATCGTATCACTGTGAAAGGCTAAAACAATTTCTACGAAAATAGTAATCACGGTCAAATAAAATCAGCTTTAAAATTTATTATAAACTTGTTAAATTAATTTCATCCAAAACACATTTTTGTTTCATACTTTCTGAAAATTAAACGATACTAGAGATCCAAACGTCATGATTATCTATCACCTTTCATTTATCGTTTAGTCTTCACTTAATTACTTAATCAGAAGAGATCATTTTGGAAACGGAAATCCTAGTAAACACTGTATAATGCAATTCAGCAGCAAGATAATTTATTAGGTGGGTCAGTTTTCTTTTGTAGCAAATAACACTTAACATAAGTTTAAAATATTGCTCTGTTAGATGGTTTATTTTTCGGAAAATTTGTAATACATAAAAGTAGTTTTTCAAACATTGATTTATCTATTTATTTTAATAGTTAAATGCAGTGAAGTAAGTCAAAAAACAAAGTTGCTTCGTAACACGAGATGTTTAGAAATATATCAGGGTGTCAAATGCGTCTAGTTTGTTATTTGTTATTTGTGTCGGCCGATTATCTACTCGAGGGATATAAGTCCAACGTCTAGTTCAGTGTTGCTAGATTGCTGAAAGGGAATTTTCACAAACTGTCTAAAATTTTTCTTCAATCAACATTTTTTTTTTTTTTTCAGTTGGGGAAAAAGTCCCCAACTTAATTTTTACTCAAAACCGTTAAATTTTAAATTTATTGCTATAAAAATCATACAATTAATTTAAGCTTAGTTCCAAACTCAAATTTCATTTTAAAATGTATGTATTGCATATATCCCATAGATACGCGAAGACTTTTACAAAATAATATTAATTCTATGGCAGTTTTATTATTTGTTTATATTTTAATAAGTGTGTTTGCACCAAGGTTGTTTTTAATATGTATTACAAATACGTATGGACATATGTAAAAATACTTCACTGTAGAGGACCAAAAAAGTAATTCCTTCAGAAATAGAAATCGCGGACAAATAAAAACAGCTTTAAAATTTATTATAAACTCGTTAAATTTATTTTCATCCAAAACATATTTTTGTTTCATACCTTCTGAAAATTAAACTATACTACAGATCCAAGCGTCGTGATTATCTGTCACCCTTCATTTATCGTTTAGTCTTCACTTAATCACTTAATCGGAAGAGATCATTTTGGAAATGGAAATCCTAGTAAACACTGTATAATGCAATTCAGCAGCAAGATAATTTATTAGGTGCGCCATTTTTCTTTTGTTGCAAATAAAAACTGACAAAAGTTTAAGTAAAAAAAAAAAAAAAAAAAAAAAAAAAAAAAAAAAAAAAAAAATAGTAATAATAATAATAATTAAATAAAAATAAAAATAGATCTTTTAGATGGTTTATTTTTCAGAATATTTGTTGTACATAAAAGCAGGTTTTTAAACATTGATTTATCTATTTATTTTAATAGTTTCATGTAATAAAGTATAGTTAAAAATCAGAGTTTCTCCGTAACGCAAAGTATTTTGAAATATCTCAGGGTACTAATGGTAATGGTTAGTTCAATATTGTCAGATTGTTGAAAGTCAATTTTCCCGAAACGTCAGAAATTTATCTCAAATTAGTGTTTTTTTTTTAAATATCCAATTTAATTTCTACTCATAAAAGTTAAAATTTAAATTCACCACTATAAAATTCATATAATTAATTTAAGCTCAGTTCCAATTAAACACAAATTTCATACTAAAATGTGTGTATTGCATATACCTCAGATGTGCAAATACCTTTACAAGATAATGTCAATTCTATGGTAATTTTATTTTTTGTTTGTTTATTTATTTTTTAATATCTGTGTTTGTACAATGGTCCAAATTTATTGTATCTATTTTGGTTACAGTTATTTTTAAAGAGGATACTTTCATTTTCAAAATCGGATCCGAAAATAAAAATATTCTTATTAAAAAAAAGGCCATTAAAATATAAAAAGTAAAAACTGACTTTTGTATAGATCATGTCCTGCTATCTATTTAATAAAATAAAGAAATATTTAAAAATATCGAAATTTAAACGAAATATCCTTAAAAGTTAATATTAGCTTACGAGTATGTTAGTGTGACTGAAATAGTGTCTTAAAGTAATTATAGGATGATCCAAGAGTATTAAAAAAGTAAAAAATCAATAATTCGAGAAGTATTAACAGTGAAACAATGCAGCCTTTACGTAATTGCACAAAAAAGGCAATAGATTTTTTTCGACTCGAAAAGATATAAACCGCGAAAGGAAAACTTACAAAAATCAAAGGATAGGTACAAAGAACTAGAAAATTAGCTTACATCAAACTACCAAAAAGCAAAATAAACAAACATAGCCACTTAAATTTGTTATTTTATAAAACTGACAACTTCACGACAATCAGCAAAAAAATTGTACTGAGAATGTCAGGCTCTGATGAACAATACTATTTAGAACTATTATTATATGATATTATCTTTTTAGTTGTGTATTGTATTCGTATCACTATCTGTGTACTGGGAAATTTATAGTAACATTTTTTTTCTTATCTGCAAATTAATCGAGGCTAGTTTGAGTTATTAAGTATTAGTTGAAACTATGTATTGTATCAACATAGCGGGGTTTATCTTGCCATTCAAATGCATACTTGCAAACAGCATAAATTCAAACAACAGACAAAAGAATTCGTTCACTATTTAGTGAGAGAAGGGATGTCCCGGAAGGGTGACCTTTTTGAGGGGGCAAGGCACTGTCGATAGACAGGTGTCCACGTAGGCTCTTTTGGAGGGGATTGGGATAGCTAAAGGAGGGCAGTCTGGGGTTAGGACCTCATGGTGAGAAGTTGACTTTTTCTTGAGCATAGTTCATGTACAGAGCGTCTTTTAAGTTGTGTGAGGTTCTTGCGGTATAGAGTTGGGAGATTAAGAGTAATCTCCAATAAATCTAATTTATCTAACATAGTGTGAGAGAAATATATAATAGTACACAGAAAGTATTTACTGTATTTAACCTAATGTTGGAACGGATCACCTATATCCGAGTTCTTAATTGTACATCTTGTTTTGTTATTTGTAAATAATGTGTAAATAAATCGTTATTTAAAATTTTAATTAAATGGAGTTGGTATTATTTCGATAAGTCTCTCATAGCGTGCCCGATATCACATAATTATATCGGCAGTGGCAGCATATCAAAATTCGACAAGCATTCTTCAAAGTTGTGAAGACTAAGACGGGATGCGACAGAGAGGTTGTCGATCATGATCCTAAGAAATTTTTGTCCTAAAAATTCCTAATCCTAGAAATTCCTAAAAAATATTTGTATTTCTGTTTATGAAGTCTTAATGATTGTTTAATTAGTTTACATTTAGTATGGTACTTGTACCCTATATGGACAGTGCTCTCAATATGGACACCCCTAATATTTTAAAAAGTAACAATTTTGGTAGAGAAATCGCTCTACATGTCCGTGAAGAAAAGCAGTTGAAAAGATAATTAAGCCAGGAAAGTACAAAAAAGCGCGCTGTTCAATATTTAGAAGAAAACTTGTTGTTTCGTGGTGTGTTGATCGTAAATACAGGTAAATTTAAATTCTTATTAGACCTTGTAAAATTACTTTAAATATTGAAATGTGGAGTGTTTTAGAAAGCTTTTAAAACATATTTTCAATTGCTATTGCATATATTGCTTTAAAAAGTTTTCGTTATTTATTTATTACAAGATTTAATAAAACTACTCCCGATTCCCAATATGGACACCTTATGTCCACATTAGAAGTACAGCAGGTGAATCTTCAGATTCAGAAAAATAGAAAGCTAAGAAAAACCAACTACCATTTCATAATATTTTGTAGTAACTGAGGTGCTTTGCATCGGTCTTCGAAGAGCCACAACCGCCCGTTTCTAAGGCATGTTCTGAAGATATTTATTGTGCCCTCATCTCCCCTGCAATACCTTAAGATTCATTTTTTTATCCCCTTTCCTCTAAAATTCCATAGAAAAGTTGTTCTTCCTTTCGCAGTAGATCAATAAGGAGCCATCTGTCCATAATAAGGACTAGTGGTTCCTTATATGGACATTTGTAAACAATTTTTGTTTTCATCATTTAAATTAAACCGTAATAGCTACAAGGTCGCTAATTTTAATAATGATAGTCAACAGTCCAGGGATCATGGTCATATATTTTTGGAGTCCTATTACGTGTACATGGGGGTGAAAAAAATAGATTTTCCTTAGGGTGTCCATATTAGGCACAGGTACCTTATTGCAAAAGCATATTTTTAGATAATATTGGGTTGGGGAAAAAGTAATTTCGTTTTTTGCCAATAGATAGTTTTAAAGTCGTATATCTCGAGTACTACTTACTTAATTAAGCCATACTATACAGCATTTGAAAGGTAACAGTCTCTAGCACATTTTAAATGTAAAGTTATCATCATCTGTTTAATCAGTCAAAAGTTATTAAGTTTTAAAAAGAGAGGTTCCAGAAGATCATTTTCGTCACATTTTAGTTTTTTATTTCTAAAAAGAGAAAAATGCGGCTCAGGTTCATCGAAAATTGCGTGGCGTTTATGGTGATCGATGCTTAAGTAAATGCCAAAGTCAGAATTTGGTTGGCTCGTTTTCGTTCCGAAAATTTCGATGTTAAAGATGAACATTTCCCTGGCCAGCCTATCGTTGAAAAAGTCGATGCAATTTAAAAAAAAAAATCAAAGTAGACTGACGTTTTTTTTCCTGCGACATTGCTACGGAACTAAACATCGACCATAAAATACTTTTGAACCATTTACAAAAAATTTAATACCAAAAGAAACTCGATACTTGGGTTCCCCATGAGTTTGCAGTGAAAAAATTTAATGGACAGAGTTTCCATTGGAAATTGCTACTGATACGGAACAAAATCAAGCCATTTTTGAAACAAATGATTATGAGTGATGAAAAGTGAATCACGTACGACAACAATGTGCGAAAAATATCGTGGTCGAAGCTTCACAAACGATGGTAAAGCCCGGATTGACGCCAAGGAAGGTGATGCTGATTGTTTGGTACGAATGAAAAGGAATTGTCCATCATGAGCTGCTCTAACCTGGCAAAACCATTAATTCAACTATCTACTGTGAACAAATAATGCAATTGAAGCAGGTGATTAAAAAAACCTGTCCGAAATTGATCAATAGGAAAAGAGTTGTCTTCCATAACGGTATCGCTAAACGGCACACATGTTTAGTCTCTCGGCAAAAACTGAGAGAGCTTGGTTGGGAGGTTTTGATGCACCCACCGTATAGTCTGGACCTAGATCCAACCAATTACCATTTGTTCCACCCTCTGCGGAACTCTCTTAAAGGTGTTAAGCTAGCTTCAAAAAAGGCTTGTGAAAATCACCTTGTTCAGTTTTTTGCCCAGAACTCGCAGAAATTCTACAGTGACGGAATTATGGTTTGTCCAGAAAAAGGACAAAATGTCATCGAACAAAACACCACATATATTACTGATCAGCTTTTTTAATTTATATAAATAAATTCAGTTTAAAAAATACGAAAAAAAGCGAAATTACTTTTTCCCCAACCCAATATTTGTACGCGTTACGTATGAACTTGTACGAAATATCTTAATGAAACAAAATGTAATGAAATACACAAATTCTTTCTACCTATTCTTGCATTCTTTCTATCTAATGATAGATTATCTTACACAGTGAATGACTCACTTTTCAGTAATTTATACATTATTAACTTATCATTAAAAATTAATGCTTATTTATATTTTTATACTTTTTGAAATGGGGAATTTAAATCTTCAATAAATGTTAACATTGCTGTTAAATATATAAAAAAAAAAAGTAGAGCAAATTTTCATGTGTAGATGTTACCTTTTTAATAATAAACCGCACACATTTATAAAGGACGTTATAGAAATTAAAACAATGTTTATTTTTCATTTTATTCATTAGAGTTAGAGTTATTATCGTCTTTTGGATTTTTTATTAATATTTATCTTTTATTTTTTTTTTTTTTTTATACATGCGCATTTTTACTTTCGTCTATCTTCAATCGAAGAAAGTATTGCAATCAAAATTTTTTTCGACTTCCGGTTTCCGACGGGTTTTTTCGTCGTTCTGTTGTCCCGGACTGTTTACAAACAGTTGATGATAACAGAAAAAGAGAAAAGTATTGATTTTAATATACCATGATCCACATTAAGGGGGCTCAGGGGTTGAAAACTTTTCAAAAAATCAGTTTTTTTATGGTCTAGTTTGATTATTCAATTAATTTTTAACTCAATGCAGAAAAACGCATAAAAATATTTGCATTTTTAACGGAGTTATAAGCATTTATGTATCAACACTTCCATATAATTTCAACTTTAAATCGCGTTTTCTCAAAACTTCATTTTTGACGACTAACACCAAGATTAAAAAAAACTATTTGATAGAATGGCTTATTTTTTTTTTTTTTTTTTTTTTTTTCATATAACATCATTTTCTATAGAACGAATTAATATATTTTAGATAGTTTAATATTTTGAGTATTTTTAATGAAAAAAAATTTGTATTTTTTGGGGTTTTTTTAAATTTTCAAATTTGAGAGATTTTTTAATAATGTTTTTTTTTTAAATGATAGGTATATCCTTAATTCATTCTATAAATAATGATGTTACATGCATGCAAAAAAAAAAAAAAAAAAAAAAAAAAGTAACTCTATCAAATAGTTTTTTTAAATCTTGGTGTTAGTCGTCAAAAATCAAGTTTTGAGAAAATGCGACTTAAATTTGAAATTATATGGGTGCTGCTATGAAAGTATTGATACATAAATGATTATAACTCTGTTAAAATTGCAAATATTTTTATGATTTTTTTTTTTTTTTTGCATTGAGTTAAGAATTAATTGAATAATCAAACTAGATCACAAAAAAATAGATTTTTTGAAAAGTTTTCGACCCCTCAGCCCCCTTAAATCGTTTTTACTCCGATTAATTGACTGAAGCAGGAATTTAAAATGAGAATCAGTGTTAGTATGGTATTGAATTAATAATATTAAAATATTATCATGTGTAACTAGTATTTGAAAAAGTAAAATGTACGTATGAGATAGAAGAAAGTTTTGGGATTTGCATCCAGCTAGTTTAATTATGCGCTTAAATAATCCGATGAATAAATTAAATAATTAAGTGATTAAATTATGAAGACTCATATACCGAGTGATTACAATTAAAGTTACGATTTCAAAAATTGATAATTTTAAAACTACTGATCAGATTGACTTGATGTTTTAGCAAGAGTTTGGTCCTTCGTATTCAGAGTCATCATGGAGCATTCAGACAAAGAGCTATGATGGTCCGCATTTTTATGGCAGTAATGCCTGGTGCGCACATGCCATGTATTAATAATTTTATAGCTCTAGACAATGCTAACTCTGACAGCGCCATCTATCGGTTCATTTTGAAATTATTATTTTTATTTTGCCAAAGAAAATTCTATTGCCTCACGATTGTTCTGCTAAAATATCAAATCATTCGGACCAGTAGTTTTAAAATTATCAACTTTTGAAATCGTAACTTTTATTATAATCACCTTGTATATGGTTTTTAAATTTATTTTCTTTTCCCACGGTTATTTACAATAAAACAAAACAATGAAATTTTTCAGTGCAAATTCTGTGCTTTTTAATTTAGTATCATGCTTAAATACATTTGAAATACATTTTATTTATAAGTAGCAGGACAAAGCCCAGTTTAAAATCTGCATATAAAGTAATCAGTTCACGTGTCTTAACATTGAACTTATTTCCTTTGAAGTGTTAGTTGAAGGAATTTACCAGTTACTTCCAGGTTTCCCACTAAAGAAGAATCTAGACAGATCATTATGTAAGCTTCGATTAAAAATAAATTTTGCTCTTTGTATTAACATTTATATAAAATCTGAATTTACAAGAGAAAGTACCCAACTTGCAAATTCAAATAATTATAAAAGTTTAGGAACATATAAGGATCATGGTTGTAGATAATTCTAAATTATTCAAGAATTAAATCAATAAATCTGAATAATTCATGATATTTTTCAACGTTATGTTATTTTGTGCGTTCTTAATTACGAACGCACCTGAAAAGAACCGCACACAAATAGGACGTTATACAAATTAAAACTATGTTTTATTTTTTATTTTATTTATTTATTTATTTATTTATTCATTCATTCATTCATTTTAATCATTGTAGTTATGATCTTCTGTCGGAGTTTCTTTTATATTCTATACATGGAAATTATTTAATTATGCTTTTAAATAATCCGATTAATAAATTAAATAAATAAAATAATTATGTTACTAAATTATGAAGACACACACACACACATATATATTAATTTGCTTTCTTTTTCCACGGTTGTTTACAATAAAATAAAAAAAATGAAATCTTTCAATGCATTTTCTTAGTTTTATTTATGAGTAGCAAGAGAAAAGCCTATTTAAAATCTGCATACGGAGTAATCAGTTCTAGTGTCTTAACTTTGAACTTATTTCCTTTGAAGTGTTAGTTAAAGGAATTACCAGTTACTTCCAGGTTTCCCGCTAAAAAAAATTATAGACAAATGATTGTGCAAGCTTCGATTAAAAAGAAATTTTACACTTTATCTTAACATTTATATAAAATCTTAATTTAAAGGGGAAAGTACCTAACTTGCAAATTCAAACAATTAGGAAACTTTGGGAATATGTAGCTCATGGTTGTATGTAATTATGAATAATTCAAGAATTAAATCAATAATTCTGAATTATTCAGAAAATTTTTTAACGTCATGTTATAGTCACTTCTTAATTACGAACGCACATAAAAAGCGCCGCACAGAATTAGGACGTTATACAAATTAAGACTATGTTTTTTTTTTTTTTTTTTTTTTTTTTTTAAATCTTAATCATTAGAGTTATAATCGTCTTTAAGAATTTCCTCTATATTCTATAAATAGGCATTATTTAATTATGCGTCTAGTAGTAGAATTAATAAATTAAATAAATAAAATAATTAAGTGGTTAAATTATGAAGACTCACATATATATACATACATTTAATTTACTTCCTTTTTCCACGGTTGTTTACAATAAATTAAAGCAATGAAATTTTTTAGTGCAACTTCTTGTTTTTTTTTTATTTCGTAGTTTGGTTAAATACGTTTGAAATACATTTTATTTATGAGCAGCAGGAGAAAGCCCAGTTTAAAATCTGCGAATGGAGTAATCAATTCAAGTATTTTAACTTTGAACTTATTTCCTTTGATGTGTTAGTTAAAGGAATCTAAGAGTTACTTTCAAGATTTAAACCTTGTAAAGAAAATTATAGACAAATGATTGTTTAAGCTACGATTTAAAAGAAAATTTGCACTTTATCTTAACTTTTATATAAAATCGTAATTTACAAGGGGAAGTACCTAACTTGCAAATTCAAATAATTAGGAAACTTTGAGATTATATGGTTGTATGTAATTCTGAATAATCCAAGAATTAAATCAATAAATCTGAATAATTCAGGATATTTTTCAACGTTATGTTATTTCCCCTTATCCCCACTATACTATGATGGGATCAATTTGACTTCAGAGATTTTGTGATTTTTTTTTTCTCTTAGAATTGATATCAATATATAAAAGTAAAAAAAAAAAAAAAAAAAAAAAAAAAAAAAAAGTTTAAACGATATTTACGATGTTGAATCATTCATAAATGGCGATAGTTTTTTAAATAGAAAGAAAACTGATTCCAAACATTATTATGAATATCAGTGATAAAAAGTAGTTATAAAAATTAAAATATTTCACTTCGCGTGCAAAAATAAATAATAAATATGATATAATATGACGAAATAAAAACAAATAACGTGTTTTTCAAGTGACTTATTTAATCCAATAGTTTATGTTACATACATAATATTTTTTATATCTATTTGAACTTGCGTGAAACAATTAGACAAAAAAAAAAAAAAAAAAAAAAAAAAAACAGCAAAAAAAAAAAAAAATTAACTGATTATGTTTGAAAAATACTTTAATTAAAATAATTATTTTTTTCAGAATTTTATGATTTGTTGTGTGACAAGAGGTATTCAGCTGTAAGTACACGAAATTTGAACTTTCTGACTTATGCAGTTCCGACTTATATACTCTGTGACAGACAAACAGACAGAAGACAGAGCCGAATAGGGTTTAATCAGATGAAGGAATTCCCCCAAAAAAAGAAAAATGAACTTATGATGTTAAAAAATATATATTTTTTAATTAAAATAATACTCTTTTTCAGAATTTTATGATTTGTTGTGTGACAAGAGGTATTCAGCTGTAAGTACACGAAATTTGAACTTTCTGATTTACATAGTTTTTGTGTACGAACTCTGTGACAGACAGACAGAGGGCAGAGACGAATAGAGTTTAGTCAGATGAACAAAATCCTAAAAAAAAAAAAAAAAAAAAAAAAAAAAAACAATATGTTTATACGTATTTTTTTACAAAAAAAAAAAAAAAAAAAAAAAAAGAAGAAGAAAAAAGAGGTTGGTACAGTAAATTTGGCGCCTCCTCAATTTAAACACCAGGGGCAACTGCCCCTTCGCCCCTCCTCTTAGCGCTGTCCTGTTAAAATACCCCAATCGTTTTTGATTATAACACGACTTTCATCAACAAGCAAAATAATAACAACGTTTGAATCTCTTACTGATGACTGCCTTGTAACAGTTGAAAACAATAGGGTTTTTTTAAGATATTTATAATTAAATTTATATTACACTAGCAAACCACGTGGCTTTACTCGCGTAGTAGTTGAAATATGCCAAATGATACTTGAATGTCTGATTTTTATTAGAAGCAGTAATATATCTAGGAAAAATTCAAAATTTTTCATTAAAACCAGAAAAAAATCATGTAACAGAATCGGTAATAAGAGTTTTTGTTGTTACCGTTACATAAAAAGCTCTAGGAATCATAGATCCCTAGAAAAAAGTTTACTAACTTTACTGATTTTTTTTACAGTGTATATCTGAACATTGAATTTTAATAAACGGATTTTTAAAATGTTGTTGCTTTTTCACATCTTTCAGATATTTTCATTAACAAATCCGTGTCATCCTCTAGTCCAAACTGTGTCAGTTATAAACACGTGGAATGTGATTATTCATTTGTATTGCTGGAATAGAGAATGCATCTTTTGTCTTTTTATTTCAGTTGACTTAAAATATTTCTACTGTCATCCAACTTTTTTTTTTTTGGGGGGGGGGGGGCTATTATTATTTTGTCCCTGTAAATATATTTGCTGTTAATATTCAAATCTAATTACCTTTTTTTTTTTACCTTTTTTTTTTTTTTTTTATAAAATTTTTTTAACACTTTCCGGCATAAGTAAGTCTGTTTGAAATAAGCAACTTACACTAGAATTTATAGACGAATTTATTAGAAAATAAGAACTTGCTTATTTTTAGGTGTGTTATAAAAAGGAAAATTTGAAAAAATGTACTTGGTACTAATAAAATAAAAATTAGGCCAGCAATTTTTACGTCAAAAAACTGCTGGCAACATTGCTGTACATTGCCGTAAATTTAAAGGATTTTTTTCACAGTGCAGCTATAAATGTACGGATCAGACGCATAATCTGATTTAACATAACAGATGAACAATGTTGGAGATTCTATTTCTATAATATATGGTGTATCAAGATACTTTTAGGTTTAACAGAGATTGAATCTCACCCAATTCTGTTTTTAAAATTTCAGTACTTGGAAAAAAAATAACTACTTCCTCTGTCCCAAATTAGTTTCGACATTTGAATACTTTTGTACTGATTATTGATATTTATGGCTTTATGTTTTTGTTTGAATATTTTTCAAAGAGCTATACTATCAATCAACAACATTTACTTACCTAACATTCCCTTCGGCTTTCCATAAATTAATATTAAATTAATTTTAAAAAACTCTCTTCACACGTTTATAAGCCCGCCCCATTTTGTAAATATTTTTTTAACAGTAATCACGTAAAACTAGCTTCAAGCTAATTAATTGTGAATTCAATTCCGAACATTTCATTCCAACATATCTGAAAAGTATCCTTTAGCTTGAACATGCTGAAAACAATATCGAATTCTGTCGATCTTATTTTTTTCTATTAGACTTGGTTTAATGGTGGTTGAAATACGCTCCAACACTTTACCAGCATTGAGAATCCTGTGTGATATTGATTTGCAAATTATAACAGCATACAATAATCTTCGCAGAGATTGTCTTCATTTTTTACTTAATGGCTGAAAAAAATTATTTTTTTTTTCTTCCGCATTTACAATTTTTTTTTTTTTTTTTTGTAAACTTGCATTGTAAGTTTCTTCATATTATTTTTTTGCGTCTTTGCCTGCTTACAAACATATATATGACGATGATTATTAAAATTAATAGCATTTCTGGCATTATGTTTAATTTACCACTTTTAAAACATTGCTGCAAACATTCCAGTAGAGCATTCCACTCTAAATTATCCATTTCCTTCTTCAGAACATTTTCTAAATTATTAATTCTTATTTCTATTGCTTCACTTACAAGTTAACATTGCTTCTGGCACCTAATATACACCATTACATATATTCTAGTATAATTTTACTGGTGTAGATCTACTAAACTGCATCAGACGTTATTTACGACTCCGCCTCTTTGAAATGTATCAACTAATTTGGGACAAAAATTTCAACATAAATTAGCAATTAATTTGGGACGGAAGGAATATATGGAAGAGTTGCAAATAGTTGCAGTTGAAATTGATTTATTCTTTACCTATATGCATGCATAAATACAAAAAATATTGTGTGCACAACATGCACAAATTTTAGTCAGCTTTTTAAAATTTATCAATTTATTCTATTAAATTCTATTAAATCTATCAATTCTATCTATTAAATTTTCAAATAATTTTTATGTAGATTGAAAAAATTATTTTCTAATTATAACATCCCTAAATAACTATAGTAAATGTAAAATATAAAATATCTATCGTTGTAAAGGCTATATACTATGACATAAAAATATTTACAAAATAAGTATGTTTTTAGCCGTAAATATCAATGGCAGCTATATCTACAGCAATCGCCACTCACAAAAGCCAAATAGAAAATATGGCTTTTGAGCCGAATTTTGATGGTGTTTTTGTGTATGTAAACTGTTATAACTTTACCCCCCTCCCATATGTTAGATGTTAATTGAAATGTCTGAAAGGGAAATTACTGCAAGTCGATTATGGATTTTTTTTACATTAGATTCGTAAAATCTCACACTATGCCGTGATTCTTATTTCAAGATTCTTACGCCTCCTGGAACTTTACAATCAGAAAGTTATTCGGTAACAGTATTTTTTATAGAAAACTTCATATAAAACAAAAAGAAATTTCGCGCATTTAACTAAAATTTATTTTTTGATAAGGAAAAAAAAATACTGATATCACTCCTGGCATACGAACTGAAGCATACGAACCCCTGTTATTTTATAAATATATACTGGACAATTGCACCATAAAATTTAACTACTAAGAATGTATTTATTAAAAATGCAACACATTTTATTATTAATCAAAATGCGATCTTTGTTGTGTTGTTTAATCTCTTTAGTCCTCGGGTCCCCATTTGGGGGGGGTCTCTGTTCTTTTATTTATAAAAAACTAAATTGTCTGAAATTTTTATATTTTTACACCACTTCTTAATAGTTGAATGTTTTTAGGTGCGTTCATAATTATGTAAATACGTAGCACCTATAGTTGTCGTTCAATCCGTCCGTCTGTCTGTCCGTCTGTCTGTACGTAAGTCTGTCTGTCCTTCCGCATATAACAACGCAAAAACTACCCAACCTAATCTTTTGAAATTTAAAATATATAATTATTACATAATTTTGTCGAGTCTTTTCAAATTTTATGAAAATCGGACGGATAGATCAATTACAGGGACGATCAAAAATATTCCGTTACATTACGGTCAATGGGGAAAAATGTTTCAAATGCATTTTAATCGTTTGAAATTTAAATTACATACTTATTATATAATTTTGTCAAGTCATTTCAAATTTTTTGAAAATAGGATGCATAGATCAAATACAGGGACAATCAAAAGTACTCCGTTATATTACAGTCAATAGAAAAAAAAAGTTTCAAATGCATTTTAAAATTATTACACTCATTCGAACATAATAATATTGATATGCATCATAAAGTACAGATTATAATATAGATTTTGCATAATCTGTTGTGTATTTGGTGTATTTTTGTCGTCCGATTATCTGCGCTAGGGATATAGGACCAGAGGGGGAGTGCCCTTCGTGGTGGTCTTTCTAAGGGAACCTAACCCGTATTTACGCAAGGTTCGAAGAAAACCACGAAAACTCCGAACGGTTAGGCCGACAGCCGCGATTGGGTTCGAACCCAGCACCTGCCGTCTACCAGTTGAGAGGTCTGTACCTCTCGGCCACTGGTGGGGCCATAATCTGTTGTGCAAAGAACATTTGTTATTGATTTACAAGGCCACACAAGAGTATTCCATTACATAATGAGTATAGAGAGAACATTGTTTGGTGCGCATTTTAATTGTAATTAACTATTTACAATTTTATGAGATTAATATATGAGAGTGATATTTTTAAAACTTCATTATCGTACGAATGCACCTCATTTGCTACGCTTCACGTGCAATTTCCAACTTGTTTGCGTTGAAAGCAGTCGAATAGATGCTTACTTCTAAGCTGAATCCCTCGTAAAATAAATGTTATTTACATCTTATTTTGCAAAATACTTAAAATTGTCGAAAAGACAGTGTGACAAAGCAAGTAATAATTTTTTAAAAAATATTTAACTTAAATATTTTTCAATAAAACTTTTTAAGGATTTGTAAATTATCTACTTGTTTAAAACTCTTACGTTTTTGATTGCGTTAATTTAGGTTAATGATTACTAAATTGATATTTTAAGGTAGTTTGTAGTTTTTTAGAACCATATTTTTTAACCTCTATGACTCACCGTTTAGGATAAATTTCAGTAAAAATATTTTTTTTGTGATATTTACCAGGTCATTTTATTTTGAAAAAACAAACAAACAAACAATGAATAAATATTTGTATTATTATTTTAGCTTCGGAACTGAAGTGTTTAATTATAGTTTGTGTCAATAAAAAAAATGAATATAACTGTCAGTTATAATTGAGTTGTTATAAAAAATTCTTAGTCACACCATAAAATATACTGAAATACGCTAGGCCTTTCGAAAGAACAGAGTCTTTCTTCGTCAGGCGCAAAAAAGATGTCCGTATACTATGAATGCAGAAGCACGACTCACAATGTCAGCAAAGTGAGTCTTTCGAAAGATTTCACGCTTTTTTATACATTTTTTGGTGTGTTTAAGAAGTTTTTATAACAGTTCGATTGGATAACACCAGATAAAACTTATTTTCTTGTCTGCTATAAGATGGAAAATTATTACAAACATTAGTTGATATGATCTCTGTACATTCAAATTAATATAGTAATATCATAGTATTGATTGTTTGTTAAATGTTCTATCTTAAATTTTTACTTTATAATTAAATGGATTTTTGGTTAGTGAAATAGTATTTTTAAATGAAATTTAATAATGTATATTTTTTAAAATATATATAAAATAATAATGTACTATGCCAGATATTATTTGCTATTAAATTGTGTTTCTTCAAAAATTATTGCAAGAGGTTAAAATTCGCATAAGCGATAAGCCATTCAGATGCTTTAACTTTAAACTTGTTTCCTTCGAAATGTTAATAAAAGAAATTTACGAGGAAGTTTAAGCTTTCCTGGAAACGGAAATTAGAAATAATATCACTGAGAAAACTTTGATTTGAAGGAAGTTTTACATTTCGTCTTAACCTTTATGTAAAATCTTTATGTTCGTAGGAAGTAAAATTATTTTATTACTGCTTTTTTATTATTGCATAAATTTAACAATAACTTATAATAAAACATAAATTCTTCATTATTAGGAATCTAGTTATTTGTTCCGATTATATTTATTTACAGTCGCTAGTTTATGCTTCTAACTTTTAGTTTACAGTTTAATAAAGTTTTAAATTAATAATAATTTCTTTTACATTTCTTTCAAGATTTAAAAAAAAATTATTATAAGATAATAGCGTGATATACATGGCAAAAATTGCAGTTAAATTGATTTTCATTAATGTTCACCTAGCAAGAAAATGCGAGACTAAAATCTGAGTAAATGAAAAGCAATTGAAGCATTTTAACTTTGAACTCATTTTCTCTAAAATGTTAATCAAATAAATTATTGCATTGCTTTTAGATTTTGTGTGATATAAATTTAGAGATAATATTTGGGACAGTAGCAAATTTTATATTCCGTCTGAATATTTATCTAAAATATCAATATTAGGAGTAACGAAGCAATTTTCATTGATTTACTTACAAGAAAATAAAGCTTTAAATCCTTCATTAAGTTGTATTTAGTGTTGTTTGTTTCGAATAAGTAGGCTGAAATTCGCTAGAAAAATTTGCTCTCGAATTTTCAATCGTTAATTCTGGTACTTTTTATGAAATTTTAAAATCTTTCACTATATAAAGCTATGTCTAACTTAAGTATACTCCTAATTTTACTTATCTTTATTTAAAACATGAAAATTTGGTACAGTGATTTTATCAAATTAAAGCAGGAATTCATTAATACTTTGATAACAAGAAAGTTATACTGTATTTTCGCGTGCATAAGGTGCACCCCTAATTTACAAGTAAAAATAGCGATTTCTTAAAATCTCGTATGTAACGCGCACCATAAATTTGAAACGCTAATGAAGAATGACCAAATAAATTTCAGTAAAAAAAAAAAAGAAAAAAAAAAGAAAAAGAAAAAGTCGAAACAAACAGAAAACAAGAAAACAAGATGAAAATTCATTTTTAGACCTCGGGCTGTAAGAGAATGACGGGAAATAGGAATGAGTGACGGTAAAGAGAATTGCTAATTAGCGTTAAATAATGTCATTAGCTCTGTTGTATAAAAAACTGCAAGGAATGAAATAAATATGCAGTAATACTTCAATTAAGTAACTTTTTCAGAGTTTTAAATCTTATTTGAATAATTTCTTGTTTCATATGTACACTATCTGGCCATTGATTATCGTTCACTTGCAATTTTAGACATTTTGTTAAATATCTAGCAAAATACACGAGGAATCATCTCGAAACTCTTAGTGTATAAATATAATAGTATAAGTCATACATCTCCGTCAAGATTTTTTTCCCGAAATTCCATAGGGGATCGTCAACAAATTAAAAAAGAATGAATATCTTTTGAATAACCCTGTCAAAACTAATGTAGCAAAAGCGCTCAAACTGTAGATTATGATTGAGTACCTTATTGTAATACACTGTGTTGATTTTTATGCGAATAGCATGTATACTCGCAGAGTAATTAAGGTTTTTATAAAAATGACTCCAAATTTTTCCAAGTGTTTTGCTTATAATTTTCAGAGTTCTTAATATAAAATAATATGTTTTTCTGAAAATATGACAAACAACATTGCACTCAATACTCCGTAATCAGATATCAAAAATAATACAAATTGTATGAAAAATGAGTAGATTTACTAAATAATTTTTCACTGCGCATGCGTCAACGATAACAAAATTTCATTTGTATATTATGTTAGCGAAATATATAGAACAACTTTTGTGAAAGTCTCAAAATCATAGCTTGAAAATTCTGAAAGTAATCGTCTATAGAAAAAGGACAAAATTCGTTGTTTCCAAAATGAAGCAAAAAAAATGAGGGATTTTATCCAAATGTAGTAGTACGTCCCGTATTGAGTATTCTATATTGACACTAATCGATGAACATATGGATACAATCCCTCTTGTTTTTGTTTCATTTTGTGAATGACGGATTTTCAACTTATTCAATTGACGATTATTTTCATAATTTTCAAGTTATGATATTGCGACATTCACAAAAGTTGCTCTAAACATTTAGCTAATATAATATGCAAATGAAATTTTAATATCGTTGACGCATGTGCAGTGAAAAATTATTTAGTAAACCTACTCATTTTTCATACAATTTGTATTATTTTTTAATTCTGATTACAGGATATTGTGTGCAATGTTGTTTGTCATATTTTCAGAAAAAAATTATTTTATATTAAGAACTCTGAAAATTATAAGGAAAAACTTGGAAAAATTTGGAGCCATTTTTATAAAAACTTTAATTACTCTGCGAGTGTGCATGCTATTTGCATAAAAATAAACACAGTTTATTACAATAAGGCATTTAATCATAATCTACAGTTTGAGCGCTTTTGCTACATTAGTTTTGACAGGGTTATTCAAAAGATATTCATTCTTTTTAAATTTGTTGACGCTCCCCTATGGAGTTTCGGGAAAAAATCTTGACGGAGATGTATGACTTATACTATTATATTTATACACTAAGAGTTTCGAGATGATTCCTCATGTATCTTTCTAGATATTTAACAAAATGTCTAAAATCGCAAGTGAACGATATTCAATGGCCAGATAGTGTATATCGTTCGACTGCATCCAACAGTAAAAAAATATTCTGAGTATAAGGCTCACCTAAAAGTTTTCCCTAATTTTTTGGAAAAAAAGTGCGCCTTATACACTAGTAAATACGGTATTTAAAATTTACACTGTGATGAAACGTATGGGATTCATGTAAAATGTGAAATGTATGCATGTAGATAAAGTTGTATAAACCTTAGTATATATTTCAAATAGAGCGAAATTCATTTATTGAGTAATTTTAAATAACTATCCAAAATGTACTTTTTTAGCTCACAGGCTATCAAAGCCTGGGAGTTTACGTGCCCGTCCGTTCTGTATGTGCATATATGCGTAAAGCGGTAACTCATGATAAAAATATCCGATTCACTTAAAATTTCGGATATATGTATATTCTGATAAGGCGCTTCCCTGATTAGTTTTTGGAGTTCATTCGAAATGTATAACAGGGGGAACGGGGGCTCATGCCCCTCCCCTTAATTGATGTAAATGGGTTATTCTTGCAGAATTACCAGTTTTCGTTTAAAATTTAGATGTAGAATCATTCTGATGAGGCATTTACGGGATTAGTATTAGGTGTTCATTGGATAAGTATAAAAAAGGGGAACGGGAGGTTTATTCTCCTCCCCTTAATTGATATAAATGGGTTTTTCAGGGTTCAGGGAATTATCAGGTTTTTTTTTTTTTTTTTTTTTTTTTTTTTTTTTTTTTTCAAAATTTTTACATGATAAATCATATCTCTGATTAGTTTAAGGAGTTTAATGATTAAGATAAAACGGGAAAATGGAGAGAACTGTTTCCCCTTCTTTATTTTGTTTTTTGAACAGAATCAGCCCTTGAAAATATAAGGCTGTAATATACAATAAGCATGCGTAGCTTGTGAGCTAAATAGAATCAGTTTAACAAGGCAACATTCTTTTTATCTTATATCAAATTGTTATTCAATGCATTTTTCAATAACAAAAAATTTTGTGACTCATTTTCCAGCTCATTTTTTAATGTAAAGGCATGAAATCATCAGGCATAATTTTTGAAGCGGTTTGGATCGAAATAAGTTTTCCATATTTTGATAAATAAATTACTTATCCAGATAAGAGCGGTTCTGGTTGTGTGACAATCGGTTTTCTTCTCTCTCGCGGAAATTCATTTCAAAAAGTCCATTTTGACAGCATTTACTGAAAGATCTTTTGCGTTTACAAAGAAATGAAAAACGCTTTTTGATTATATGTAAGATCTGGATAGCAAGAAAGCGCCAATTCCATGCGATTCCTAAGAATAATAAATTAAAAGATATATCAGAAATACCTACTTTGGATTTCAGAACAGCCTTAAAAGTATGTGAAAGCAACTAAAATTAGTAATTTTTTAGTTAATATATCTATATATATATATATATTAAATAGAGAAAATTAATGTAGCTAGAAAAAAAAAAGAAAAAAGAAATCTAATAAACATCATAAATATATTCAAGAAATATTTTAATATAATGTAATGCAATACACATATGAGAGAATTTTGCTTGCACTGAAAAACGATTGTTTTTAAATTCGATAATATGACTTTAAATCAATGAATAAAAGTATTAAAAGTTTGATAAATGTATTAATTACTTCACATTTATTTTAGTTTGAATCACTTTTTCAGACTTTTGACAGAGGAAAACGTATAAAATTTCGAAATAAAACGAACATTTTATTCACCTCAAAAATAAACTAATTCTTCTTTTTTCTATATTCTTGAATTTCAGTAACTAGACAGAATTTTGATTTTATTCTCCAGTGTGAACGTGAAAAAAAAAAAAAAAAATATTTTTTAGATAACTGCCAATAACTACGCATTTAATTTTGTTAGTGAAGCACGCGAAAAAGAAAAAATAACGGACTTAATGAGTTTTTTCAGGCTATTCGCTGAAATGAATTTATTTTTCGACCTCAGGCTATTGTAATTATTCATAAACAATTCGAAAAGGGTTTTTTCATTACTTTACCAGAAATGAAAAAAAAATGGAATGAATATATTGTAAATTTAATCTTTTAAAAGTTAAATTTAATATTGAGTCGATTTTAATTTTGCATGTTACTACCGTCGAAAATAAGAAAATTATGTTATAAGATAGTATGGAAAATTATTTTTTAGCATTTAAATTAAAATATTTCAATCATAATTTATCAATCATAATATATATAGATAATAGCTGGATCATCATTATTAATAAATGTTGATATTTTTTAATTATTTATAATATATTTTTTGTATTTTTTAATGGAAAAAAGTTTTCTTAAATCCGAATGATTTATAATTTTGTTTTCATTAATGTATCTTACTTAATATACACGAAAAGCAAAACAAAACCAAAAAAATAAAATAAATAAATAAATAAAAAGAAATTACAACTTTGTTGTATACATCATAATATTATAAGTGTCACAAACAATTACTTTTAGCATAAATCATCAGTAACATTAATGAATAATTTCACTGCATTGTTTACCAAATGACTTTTATATTTTTGAACTTTATTGCACTTATTTATTGAAATAATTAATTGCTTCAATGCTACTTCCTTGTTGAAGTTGACTGTTAGTGCAGCTACATGACAAGATTGTCAGTTTCAATTCAGATTCAGACTGAGATGTATGCAAGACTGCAAAAACACACATAGTGCTTTATTAACACAACAGGGGAATGTAAACCTGTTTTTCTATCATGTTAACTTCTTGTTGTGCAAATTATTTACAATGTGATTAATATTGTGATTAATTAGTGATCTGATCTTTAGAATTATAACTACACTGTAAAAAAAAAAAATCTGTAAAGGTACTACACTTTATTTAGGAAACTGGGATTCCAAGAACTTTTCTTGTAACGGTAACAACAAAAACTCAAGTTTTAGAATCGGTGACATGGATTTTTCCTGTTATCGTTACATGAAAAGCTCTTGGAATCCCAGTTTCCTAGAAAATGTTTAGTACCTTTACAGATTTTTTTTTTTTTTTACAGTGTACGCCTCTTCCAGTTCACATATAAACACTTGTTATTTGCCAGAAATTCGAAACAGCAGTTGAAAGTTTACGAAGATGGCGACAGATCGGTGAGCACCTCAGGGTTTTGCTTTGAATTCTTGATCTCAACTTGCAGCTGCAGATATTTTCTATAAAGTTACTTTCACTTTCAGAACCGGTTCAGAAAGTGAAAGTAACTTTATAAAAAATATCTGCGACCAAAATCGAAAAAGTAATCAAGGAGCAATCTTGAAAGGGACCTCAGCTATCCAATGCAAAAAAATAATTTAAAAATGTCAAAATGCGAAAAAGGTATTAGAAAAATGCATCCCCATAGGAATAGCATTAGCTCGCCAGTGTGTTCGCGGGCAGGGACAGGGGCCATAACTATGGGATTTCATTAAAGATTAGATGCTTCTTCCACCACTTTTAAGTGGCCTTGATAAACTTTTACCACGTATATCACGGTATGATAGTATAATATTCAATTTTCATTATGCAAGATGTTTTTCATCTCATATTATTGCTTATTTTCTGGGAAGTATGATCCTGATGTACTAGATCTATCTCGTGATCTATCAAAGCAAAAAGTGTTTTTACTTACGTAGTATAGGGTAAGTCTTGCAATCGTTTTGAAAACCGAATTTTTTTTTTGACGGATTTACACGTTTTAGTTAGTGGAGATTCCGAAAAACATATTTTTAGAATTTTTTTTCTGTCTGTCTGTCAGTCTGTCTGTCTGTAAACGCTCTATCTCCCGAACAAATTGAGATAGAGACTTGAAATTTTGTATGTAGTTAGTATGTAAGAATGGGACGAAGCCTATTTTATATCAGCAACCTCGATTATTCGAAACTATTTTTTTCGGACTCTCGAAAAATTCGTTCTGATGAAAGGTATATAAAAATTTTCGAATTTTTTTTCTAAGGAATGGATGTAAAAGGCAATAAAATAACACACATTTTGCATATAGAACGAAGTCGATCGAATTATTAGTTGCCGAGATATTTGTAATCCTGTTTTCCACATTCTTCGATTTTTCATGACCCTGTACTTCATTCAAATTTCAATTCAAAGGTATATTTTAATTGGAAATGAGACGCTTAATCTGACGCAGTTAATTGTTAGTTAACAGAATTATTATTTTTTGAGTTATAAGGATGTTTCTTTTACGCAGTTCGGTACTACTTGAGTAGTTTGGCGTTTTATATAATTTGTCGAAATCGGTACATCAGCAGTTCTTTAATATAGCATTACTATGTATATTAACAATATTTAAATTTTGTTTATGAATTGCAATGCATTGTATAAAGAGTTTCACATGTTTTATTTTCATATACATATCCATGATGGGTAAGTATTACGGTGGCCCCCAATGACTAGTTTTTAATTTCTAAAGAAAAAATAACTGTTAACGTTAGATGCTGTAATTTATTGTGAATTCTCTCTTTTAGTAACTCAATTAAATTTTTCTGGTTTTTAAACCCAGATTTTTTTATAAATACTGTTACACCTACTGCTTAAAAAAGGAAAAAAATCATATATTTAGTTATAGAAAATAATATAACTTCTTAATAGTAGAAATTTTTCCATCTGATCAAAATGCGTTGGGACTCGAAACTAAAATCTTTCGCTTCAATTGTCGATGTTTTTCCAAATGAGCTGGCTGTATAGACAACTTTCTAATCAACAAAATATTCGTTAAGAAATAGATTGTCGTCCAGATGGCTCATATTGAGAGCTTTGGCAATTAAAGCTAAAAGTTCTTAGTTCGAGTTCCAACCTGGGCAAATTTCCAGTCAAATTTTAAAATTACTACACATATTTACCAATCAGTGTGTGATGCTAAAACTATTTAACCTCTTCAGACCTGAGCATAAAATAACTCTAAAAATATATATTTATTGCTTTTGCATAATCAAAATGACAACATAGATGACAGAAACAGTCATTGTTATGAAATCAGTACTTTAGGTGACTGGTAATTTAAGTTTACAAATATGGATATAAAGGAGTTACCCCCTTAAAACTAATCCCCTTAAAACATCAGTTTAACTATCGGTAATATAAATTTACGCAATAACAAAATAATGGTCTTTAAATAAATAAATGATCAGCAGATCCTCAAAATTTTTTATTGTAAAACATTTAAGTTAAATAATCATGAATATTTCTTACTTTCTTGGCCACAATGTCTTGAAGGTATTTTCGAAACTCGGATGAAAATAATATTTATTTTATGAGGTAATATTCACCAGTGCTGTCATTTATTGGTTTTGTTTTAAAACAAAAGACATTCAGCTGTATAAAAGTGAAGTAAAAATCCAAAAAAATTGAACAGCTTAGTTTTTATGAGGAAAAGTATGGAAATACACATTTGTGTTCCTCAGGTCTGTGAAGAGATTAAAGAATAATATATTTTATCAAGCATTTTGCTTTGTATTTGTACCAAATTAATGTTAACGATCGCTCATTAAAAAATAGTTTACAGCTTTTCATGTATGATTAAAATACATTAATTTTATTGATAATCGTCATATATTAAGTACTGATAACATAATGCCTAGGGCAATTATTATAAAGCTTGTATAGCATAATTAAACCTAATTAATTAAGGGAATTTGCATATAAAGTAATAAACAAAATTACAGAATGTCTATTAATAAAATTAAATGGATAGTTATTTAAATGAGATTGTCGATTTTAATTTTCTATTAAGATTGGAGAATCATTATTTCAAATTTCATTTCTCATTCATTTTGTTCTATAATTATTTTAATATCATTTATCTTTATCTAATTTGTTGAACAGGGAAACTTTCTTACCATTTTAATGCTGCTTAAAAAAAAAACAAATACAGATTTTAAAAAGAGGAAGTTAATGCAAATTAGTCCTGCTTACTAAAATAAATAAAGTACATAAATTAAGATCTTCATTTATATAATTAAAAAATATGTACATACTTAATTTTATATTATTTTCCTTTCTTTTTGTATCTTTAATATGAAACCTATCTTACAGTTCTGAAATGAACTAATTATACTCACTCATAGCTTTTAATTAACACATTTATTTATATTCACTACCAAGAATTATTGCATTTTTAGCTCACAGGCTATCATAGCCTGAGAGCTTATGTGCCCGTCCGTTCTGTATGTACGTGCGTTCGTGCGTAACGCGATAACTCATGATAAAAATATCGGATCCACTTGAAATTTTGTATGTAGGTATATCCTGACAAGGCGCTTCCCTGATTAGTTTTTGGAGTTCATTCGATATGTATAAGAGGGGGAACGGGGAGCTCATGCCCCTCCCCTTAATTGATATGAATGGGTTTTTCATGCAGAATTAACAGTTTTCGTTCAAAATTTAGATTAGGATCGTTCTGATGAAACGATTCCGTGACTGTTATTAGGTGTTCATTGAATAAGTATAAACAGGGGGAACGGAGGTTCTAATGCCCCCCCTTAATTTATATAAATGGGTTTTTCAAGCAGAATTTTCAGATTTCGTTCAAATCTCTGAATATTTTTGGAAGTTTAATGGTTAAGTATAAAAGAGGGGGATAACTCCTTTTAAATTATATAAATGCTAAATGGATTTTTATTAAGAATTATCCGATTAGCTCTGAATTTTGGATATAGATTTTTTATATGATAAAGCATGTCTTTGATAGTATAGGAGGTTCAATGATTAAGTATAAAAAAAGAGGAAAGGGGAGAGCTGTTTCCAATTCTTAATTTTTTTTCGAACGGAATTAACCCTTGAAAATATAAGGCTTTAATGTACAATTATTATTTGTAGCCTGTGAGCTCAATGCCATCAGTTTAACTGGGCAGTATTCTTTTTTAATGAATATTCAAAGACGAATGTGTGAAGGAAACAGATTTGTTTTAAGTGGTGTACGATTTTTATTTTTTGCAGATATTATCTAGAATTCTATAAACTGAATGTTGTTCTTAAATCAAAAAGGGCAATTTTATAAGATAAGTTATAGTTTATTTCTGATCAGAAATGCATGAATCTAGTAAGTGTTGTTGTTTAGAAACTAACTAATCGCACTCATATTTCCATTTTTTTTTCAAACACAATAGACCTTTCAGAAGATCAAGAAGAAGTAGTATTAAAGTAGGTGTTTTGAAACGAATTCTCGCGTGAAAGAATAATCACTCAAACTGGGGTTATAAAGGTGTATGTCACGTGATCGAAAATGCTAATAAACCAATAGGTAATTTATTGATTAAAAAATTGAAAATTCAGTTCGATTTCAAATTGTTTTCATAGTCAGGATTTCCAATTTTATATACTTTCGTTAAAAAATGAATTTATAAATGTGTGAAAACTTTTTCTGCTTGCAGAGCAGAGCAGAGCAGCTGAGAATAGCGTTTAGGGGTCAGTTTATCTTTTCTTTTTTTATATCTAATAATACATTTAATTTGATTTTTTACTGATACATACAGGGTGTCCAGTAAATGACTGAAACATTTTGAATGTAAATAGCAAACAAATGATTTGAGATAAAAATGCGCGGTTTGCTGTATTATTAGTAGAAAATTAATAAATTTTTAATCATGTACTTTGTTAATATAATTCGAATTTCGGGCAAGATATCAGGGTGGCGGCAACAGGCTGTTTGAATACAGACATGACTCTAATTTTCATAGTTATGAATTTTTCGGCTGAATCTGAATCTATATGTTGTCGAATCTGAATCTATATGTTGAAGCGACTCTCGACTCAGCTTCAGAAATAGGGAACGCTGGTTGGAAAGAGATTTAAAATAATATTTATGATTGTACAATCAGTATTATATTTAACCTCCGCAGTCCTGAGACTGAGGTATTATTTTAGATGCTATTATATTACTTTAACAAAGTCCATGTTTTAAAATTTATTGATATTCTAATAACAATGCAGCAAGTCGCGCATTTTTATCTCAAATCTTTTTTTTTTGTGTGTGTGTGTGTGTGTTATTTATATTGAAAATGGGTCAGGTAAAATTCTTAGACTCTTTCATTATTCCATTCAGTTATTTTTTATTGTAAAGTTTACCTTATTTAATTGGAGTATTTTCGTGTTCAAGTAGGGGGAACTGGGAGACATTGTTACAGCTTTTTTCAAAAAAAAAAAAAAAAAAAAAAAAAAAAAAAAAAAATTGCTGTCTAGAAAGCAGAAATTTCAAGTTATTTTTCTGTGTGATGTCAGCAAAACCTGTGTAGTGTGTTATAAAAATGTACAATCGTTGTTTTATATATTATTTTTGCATGTAATTAAAAAAAAAAAAGTAATTTGTATCAATGTGCCCCATCCCCGGGGCAGATTGATACACGTTGACACGTCTGGGAAAAATGGAGACAAAATAAAACCAATGCATATTTTTCATAGAAAAATAGTTAGCAAACCATTTTATATATATTTATAGACATTAAAATCGCACACAATTAATTTGTATGCGATATTAAAGCAATCAAAATGAAATGCATAATGACCTGATGTTCTGGATGTTCCTTGTCTGTTTGTTGGCTGTGGTAACTTAGTCATATCTGGCACTTTAATTCCAGAATTATTTTCTTTCTTAGGAAAGGTGAAAGAATTATCTGGTTTTCTGTTTATAAATCGGTTTACAAACAGAAAATAGAGGACAATTATACTAAAAATTATATTTATAATATAATTATCCTGTACTATTTTGCAGCTTGTTTCTCTTACTTAACATTTCTCATGTCGATAATACTTTTTTCTCTAGAGAATTGATATAAATTTGAGATTTGCCAGGCTGCCGTCCATTTCTTTTGTTAATTCTACTAGCACTAGATATTGTGTAAGTTTGGACGTCTTCTGTTTGCAAAAATACTATAAAATGTTCTTATATAAAGAAATTAGATCTATTTCACTTCAATAAAAACTAATAATAGAAATTTTTGACGAAATATGATTGAATTAAGGAGTGTATCGTAAAAAAAATAAAAGGTAACGAAAAAATGAACTAGAAAAGGATTTAGGTTGTACCAATGTGCCCCGACAAAGACTGTATCAATGTGCCCCATACAGCCATTTTGAATAAAATAGTCGCAAATTCAACACTTCATAATTTATCTAACAATAAAGAATGAGGAACTGATAAAGAGTAGCTTTACTTGCCAGGGATGGTATTCTTTTCGGTTGAAAATACTGGAACAGTTGTATAATACCATTTTGATTGTACAACTCAAATTTACTTTTGACCTACAAAAACAATTAATCACCCATCCCATTTCATCAAACTATTGAATCATTCAAAAACTTTCTGCATGTAGGTAATTTTACTAGTATCACCTTTTGGAGTTGTTGTGAAACTTCCTGTAATGACCCTGTGTGCTGTACAGGGGGTGTATCAATGTGCCCCAAGTATCAATGTGCCCCAGTTCCCCCTACAGAATATTTTCTGTTTTGATAAACCACTAGTTAAAGATTAGGAATTAAGCAAAATGCTCTCATCGCGAAGGCGTTAACTGTATTATTAAAAGAAAATCGTTGCTTAAAGAATAATAAGACTTTGTAAAAAACTATACAAAATAGGACTGGTTATAGCTATATATGCTAGAAAAGTATCAATGGATATATCTTAAAAGATCAAAGAGATATGAAGCCTAAATAATATCAAATACTGCTATTTGGTATAACTCTTTTTTTCTTATCTTATCTTTATCTATTTATATGGAACTTAATTGAGTACTATGATTAAAAGGTAGTGCATATTTCATTTGGCATATTCTGTCAAGTAAAACACTAAAAATACTATTTCTTACAATTAAAACGTACCAATGATATGCTGAACATTAAGAAATTTTAGAGTTTCGAAATTTCATGGAATTTAAAGTATCATAACTTGGTGCGTTTCAGTTCCAGAAGAGTGGCATTTTTATTATTTTTCTTATCAAAAGATGAAGAAAATATTTTTAAATATGAATTACACACTTTGATCTGTAAAAAAAGTGTATCGAAGTGATCTTTCCTAATTTCACTATACATGAAGAATTATCATTAAAGCGCATCTCCAAAAATTTTCTATATAGAGCATAATGTAATGGAATTATTTGTGTGTCTTTGTAAACGAGCTATAAATTATACACACTTCCATTTTAAATACAGAACATTCTGTAGTAAATATCAATAACACATAGAAAATTCACGACTCCGATTATATTTACATAAATTAGATATCATGGACAAAGGGAAGACAGACAGACAAATCGAATTAATAAAGAATTTTTAGTATGTTGAAAAGCGTTTAAAAATGCACGTTTCAATCCGTTTAAAGACCTCCTGTTTTGCCGAATTTGCTTTGAATTGCAATGTTCTGTTTCTTAAAAGCAATTTTTATTTTAAATTTCAAATGACATTTCAATAAAATTTTAAGTAAATACCGCATTTTAATAATTATATAAGGTACCCTGGGGTAATAACGCCACGTTAAGGTTCTACCAATTTTCACGGCTTAGTTTTAGATTGCATTTTTCAAACAAATATAGGATCTGATACAGCAACTCATTGACTATCTATATAAAATTAAATAATTTAACAGATATGTATTCATAAAATGTAATGGCGTTTTTTCTTGACCAATGCTATTTGGCGTTATTACCCACCTATATGGGTAATAACGCCATGCAAACAAAACTATGAAATAAGATGGAATAATTGCATGTAGATAGCCCAATTCTAAAAATACAAACTCTACAAACTTAGAAATTGACAAATTGCATTCTAAGCTATTGGAAATGTTCAATTATTTGTGAAAGTTTAAGAAAAATAAAGGTGTGGTGTGGGAGGAGGGGACGAGGCAAAATAATATCAGACCGTGAGCTTCTTTTTGCTTAAAAAGGACCGCTTAAATAGAAATATGAGAAACATTGGACAGTTTTAACTGTATTTATTTGAATCAGTATTTAGGATGTAGCTCGGCCACTGTAGGGAATCAACCGGGGTACTAAAATCAAAGATTGGCGTTATTACCCCGGTATAGTTATTGCGCAGTACATTTTAAATTACAAATTATCTCGAGAAGATATCCAAAATCTTCAACAACATTTTAAAAGTACATGAAATGCACTACAAATTTATGTAATTAACAAAGTATTTCCGTATAAAAAGATAGCCTTCACATCACAAAACGTATCTCGCAAATTTTAGATAAAGCGTTAATTTTAGTTGTTTGTAAAAACAATAAGACCTAAAAATGAAACAAATTAACTTGAAGCTGTTTTTTGCGATTTATATGACTCAAAACCCTTCTGCGCAGAGCACATGGGTGTCATTTACCTGATTATTTCATAATTATGCAAAATATAAGCACTTGGCGTTATTACCCCGCCTGGCGTTATTACCCCAGGGTACCTTATATATATATATATATATATATATATTGTAACTTAATATTTCAATTTTTTTTAATAATTCATTATGGTTAATAAATTATGCCTCATGCTTTTATTTGTATTTAAAATTTTTGGTAATATTTTTTGGTAAAAACACTATATTTTTTAAATTAAAAAATTTCATCAGTTGAATCAAAAAAATTGAGTTAAAATCTTTAAGAAATTAATTTATATCACAAATTAAAAACACCAGTTTTCAGAAAAGGAATTAAATTTTGCTTTCCTAATAATCTCAGAAAATCTTTTCGCAATCTTTACTAAGAAAAATCAATTTCTAAATATATTTAGAAAAGTCTGAGTATTAATAGAAAATTCTATTTCTGAGAAGAAAATTAAAATCACAAAAATCAATAGGAATTATTAAATTAATGCGCATTTTCCTTTTATTATTTAAATGAAGTATTTTTGTAAAACAAAAATAATCCTTAAAAACGTCAATAGGGAAATAGATTTTTATGTTTTATATATTGAAAACTAAATGACTTTGATTTTCTCTAAAATACATACACTGTAAAAAAAAAAAAAAAAAAAAAAAAAAAAAAAAAAAAAAAAACAGACAATTTTATGGGAATTGCATTGGTAATAGAAACGCCCCTACAATTTTCTGTTTTTTTAACGGAAAAATTCCCTTAAATTGCGGAAAAAACAGGAAATTTTCGGAATTTACGGGAATTTTTTCGTTAAAAAAAATGATTTGTACTGGCGCCCGATTACTAGTACAATCTCCGTAAAATCGTCCGCTTTTTTATAGTATAGCTTTTGCTTAACCCTTTATGTCCCAACGATACTTTAAAGCACCATCAAAATAACTTGTTATAAGATTAATTTAATACATCGATTAATAGTGATACAGTTTAGAATGAGTTATAGATACATTACTCCATTTTGTTCCAATAGCATTATTGGTTCCACAAAACAAATATATTTTTAAGAGGACGTTTTTTTTTTTCTTTAGGATTTCGTTCATCTGACGAAACCCTGTGCTTTGTCTGTCCGTCTGTCACAAAGTCCGTACACAAAAACTGTATAAGTGAGAGATTTCAAAATTTGTTTACTTATATCTGAATACCTCGTTTCAGACGACAAATCATCAAATTTTGAAAAAGTCTATCATTTCAATTTTATCAATTTTATCAATGTCGTCCGTTCATTTCTGCGATTTAAATTTTAAGAGAGTACCTTAATTTCAAAATTTTTCGTGTAGACATCATAGTTTGGAAGAAAAGCGTCTCGCTAGTAAACAGAAGGTTTTTAGCTCGATTCGCGATGCTGGAATTAGATATTTTCATACTAAGATATATTTAATTAAAAGTAATTTCGTATGTTTTACCAATTTAAGGGTTTATATTAATTTTTTTTTATCACTGATATCCATAATATTTTTTGGAATTAAAATTTACTTTTTATTTCGAAAACTATTGCGATTTATAAATGATTCAGCATTTTAAGTTTTTTTTAAACAATTTTTTTCTTTTTTTGAAATTAAAAATGTTATTTACAACCCCACATTTTTTTTTTTTTTTAATTTCGGAATTTAACAAAAATTGGTATTTTTTATTTTATTTAAGTAATTTAATCTGAATACTTTTAATTTGATTAAAATATATGTAAAAGATCGCATATCAGTTTCTTTCTAGAATATTTTCGCGACAGTAAGCACTACGAGCCTTGAGCCGCATCAGTTAAATCTACAATCAGACGATAGACTGAATCTACTTTTATCTGAGGACAGCGCGGTAGACAAGCCGTTATCAGTCCAATTGCGATGCATACATCAGCACTGTAATCAGGCGCTATGTTGGCGTCTCGAGAGTGAGACACACACAACAGGTCTTCAGGTATACAGCCCATCCTTTTCCAAACGTGCAACAGTTTTCTTCGATATTTTAGTTCCTGTGGCAGCACAGAGTTGATTTGCTTATTAACCAGCTGTGCTGCATGTGTTTCTTTTTGCCAAAATTACAATATTGCGGATTTCTTGGACACCGTACTGCTAGAACGACCTCTTCCTGTGCGCCTAGTACATATTCAACTCATTTGCAATACCACCCATAACTTAGAAACAATACTGTGCGGGATGTTACATGCACGGATTTTCCTTCCAATTTTCCGATTATTCTACCATGAGTAATATTATCTAAATGATGCTTCGAAGACACATCCAAAACTTCAATGTTCAAACTTCTCCCCATCTCCTTCAATTTTTACATGTATGACAACTCATAACACCGGCCGATAGCCTAAAATTCATTATCTTGGCTGTCACGTGATCGACAAAAGTGTAAGTAAAAAAATTGCGTACATTTCCCAAAACACACTGTTAAAACTAATGGTGACACATTGCACCTTTTAAGGGTGAAAGGCTTGTCTCACTGGTGACACCCGTAAAGGAGCCAAAATGGCACCTTTAATTAGGGTGAAAAGATGGTACCCTTCATCCAGAATGCCCAATAATAAAAAATTAAAAAAATACACGAACCGACTTTTCGCCCTTGCCGGATTCGAACTCACAACGCCTGATTACGAGCTCAGCGTTCTAACCACTCGACCATCTAGTTCACATTCAGTCTCCCTGAAATGTTCAAACGTTTTGAAATTCAAAGGTTGCTTTATATAATAAAGCTCACCAAAAGTTAGCCAAGCGAACATTTTTCTGGAATATTATCATCCTATACAGCGCAAATTTGAAAGAAGGAAGCATATGCTTTCAACAAACAGAAAAGTTACTTTTATTTATTTTGATATGCATAGTTTCTTTTTCATCATGTAGCAAATATATAAATCGACACAATTCATATAAAATAGAAAAAAATACCTCACTGATTGACGATTATTGTCTCAAGGCAGCAGCCTTTTCTCTTTCAGCGTCACCGTATTCGGAAAATCTGCCCAAAATACCAAATTTGAACACATTTTCTAAAAATAATTCTTTCTACCTCTAATAAAAAAGGAAAGGGGGGGGGGACTACTCGATTTGACTTATTAATAAATGAATATGCAATTTAGTGTGTTTGCGAATAAAAAAGGAATTAAAAAATGTGTCACAATGTAGACAATTGTAATGTGAGAACAGGATTAAGGTAACGCAATCGCGTAATACCTTTATTGCACAAAGTGTAACAGCGTTTCCATTCTTTGAATTTTAGCTAAAAAATATGATACTGAAATACCGATGATACTGAATTGAAGCCTTATGTATAAATACAATTACAAATTTTTGAATGTGAACAAATTTACAAATTATACCGTCCTTTTTGTTGTAGTAAAAAATAGTTTAAACGTTACTAAATAACTAAACTAGGATTAAGATAAAAGTTTTTAGAAAAAAAAAAAAAAAAAAAAAAATACGCGCGGCACTCGGGGACTGCCGCGGTAAAGCTATGGCATAGCATTTTTTATCAACATATGCAATTATAATTATTTATTTATTTTTTATTTATGCAGTTTTTTTTTTTTTTTTTTTTTTTTTTTGATATTAATTCAAGTTAAACATTTTGAGCGTGATGACCGATAACAATTTTTTTTCTTGTATTGAACAAATGAGAAGTTAAAATCGTTTAAAATATTTTTACTATCTTACAATACATGTAGGTTAATCAGGAATTTTTATCATTGAAACTATACGTTTATGGTAGCTGAAATAAAAAACATAAGTTTAAGACTTGATATTCTCAAAATATCTGAAAAATACCACGTCAATGTCTGCCGAAGTCTACCGAAGGATACCGTGCCGAAATCTGCCAAACTGAAGCGACGTTAGCCGGAGTGTTAGGTTTTTTTTTTGTCGTTACGGAATTTCTAGACTCTTTCGCCGCGCTCAAAGCCATGCAATACCTTAATAAATTACAAACAAAATTTGGCCGCGCTACGAAAATTAGATCGCGAGTTATAAGTATTTTAAATTTTCCGAACTTCACCGTGGGGGTCTCCTGTCACCAAAAATTAACACTGTCTCATAATAAATTACCAAACAAAATGTGGCCGCACTACGAAAATTAGATCGCGAGTTATAAACATTTTAAATTTTTCGACCCTCACCATGGGGAATCTCCTGTCACCAAAAGTAACACTGTCTCATAATAATTTACCAAACAAAATTTGGCCGCGCTACGAAAATTAGATCGCGAGTTATAAGCATTTTAAAATTTTCGACCCTCACCGTGGGGGGGGGTCTCCTGTCTCCAAAAGTAACACTGTCTCATAATAAATTACCAAACAAAATTTGGCCGCTCTACGAAAATTAGATCGCGAGTTATAAGCATTTTAAATTTTTAACCCTCACCGTGGGGTTCTCCTGTCACCAAAAGTAACACTCTCTCATAATAAATTACCAAACAAAATTTGGCAGCGTTGCGAAAATTAGATCGCGAGTTATAAGCATTTAAAATTTTTTGACCCTCACCATGGGGGATCTCCTGTCACCCAAAATAACATTGTCTGATAATAAATTACCAAACAAAATTGGGCCGCGCTACGAAAATAAGATCGCGAGTTATAAGCATTTTAAATTTTTGACCCTCACCGTGGGGGGGTCTCCTGTCACCAAAAGTAACACTGTCTCATAATAAATTACCAAACAAAATTAGGCCGCACTACGAAAATTAGATCGCGAGTTATAAGCATTTTAAATTTTTGACCCTCACCGTGGGGGTCTCCTGTCACCAAAAGTAACACTATCTCATACTAAATTACCAAACAAAATTTGGCCGCACTACGAAAATTAGATCGCAAGTTATAAACATTTTAAATTTTTCGACCCTCACCGTGGGGGGGTCTCCTGTCACCAAAAATTAACACTCTCTCATAATAAAATACCAAACAAAATTTGACCGCGCTACGGAAATTAGATCGCAAGTTATAAGCATTTTAAAATTTTCGACCCTCACCATGGGGGGGGGTCCCCTTTCACCAAAAATTAACACTGTCTCATAATAAATTACCAAACAAAATTTGGCCGCGCTACGAAAATTAGATCGCGAGTTATAAGCATTATAAATTTTTCGATCCTCACCATTGGGCGGGTCTCCACTCACCAAAAGCTACATTATCCTACCTTGTTTTAATCTAAAACGATTCTTTTCTATACACATTCTATCAGGAATTTTTATTATTGAAACTATAGATTTATAGTAACTGAAATAAGATATATAAGTTTGAGACTTGATATCCTCTAAATATCTGAAAAATACCGCGTCAATGTCTGTCGAAGTCTACCGAAGGATACCATGCCGAAGTGAAACGACGTTAGCCGAGTGTTACGTTTTTTCGTTACGGATGTGTTAGGATTTTTCGCGTTACGGAATTTTTGGATTCGGTCGCCGCGCTCAAAGCCCGTGATAAAAGCTATGCAATAGCTTAAAAAATCTATTCGGAACCGTTAAAAACATTCTTTTACTTTTAGATTGTAAATTGTAACTCCTGAGTGGAACAGGTAAAATAAAGCAAACAAAAATGGAAAAATTGATCTACATGATTAAAAGGCGAATAAAATTGTGAAGTACATCTAAAATATGAAGTGTTAAAAACAAACACATTTTATCAAAACAGTTATCTCTCCAAAAAATAGCGAAATCATACATTGCATTCCAACGGCAACTCTTTGAAATACGTAAGAACAATGCTCAAAGAAACATTATTATACGATACAAACTTCTTCTGTTTCTTTAAAAACTTAATGTTTTGGAAGGCCAAAATTTTTCTGGAATATTATGATTCACACCTGAAATTTAAAAGAAAAAACCATTGACATTCAACAAACAGAAAAGTTACTTTTATTTATTTTTATATACATAAAAGTTTCTTTTTCATCATGTTACAAATATATAAATCGGCTCATTTTATTTAAATTAGGAAAAATACATTTTAGAGAGCAAAAACCACAGCTGTATTTCAAACAAAGAATTAAAGAAAGAATTTCAAAAATATTCGTTTGACGAAAAGAAAAAGAATGAAAAAAAAAAAAACTAAAACTAAAACGTGAAAGTTCTATTTGTAATCAACTCATCCATCATGAGCATTTTTTTATCTTCTTCAAAAAATGAATTGTGCTCTTTTCATTGTTATTCTGCCTTTATAACAAAGAAAATTTCAAGCTGGTTAACCATAAAAATTTTCTTTTCTTTTTTTCTTTTTTTTTTTTTCTTTTTTTTTTTTTGGAAGAAAAAAATAAGTTTTTACTTATCTGTATTGTTGAAACTTATTTTCTTGTATGTGCTTTTTAGAGTAGTGGTATTTTTACATTCATGTGGTGATAATTTTTTGTGTGTTTGTTTGTTTCATCGGTTTAACTTTGTTAATTTATTTTATTTTTATTCATTTTTTACTTACCCATCATACGTAGTATAGGGTAAGTCTTGCAATCGTTTTGAAAATCGAAAATTTTTTTTGACGGATTTACACGTTTTAGATAGTGGAGATTCCGAAAAACATATTTTTAGAAAAAAAATTTTGCCGTCCGTCTGTCTGTCTGTATGTTTGTCTGTCTATCTGTCTGTCTGTCTGTCTGTCAGTCTGTCTGTCTGTAAACGCTCTATCTCCCGAACAAATTGAGATAGAGACTTGAAATTTTGTATGTAGTTAATATGTAAGAATGGGACGAACCCTAATTAATACCAGCAACCTCGATTATCCGGAACTATTTTTTTCGGACTCTCGAAAAATTCGTTCTGATGAAAGGTATATAAAATTTTTCGAATTTTTTTGTTCTAAGGAATGGACGTAAAAGGTAATAAAATAACACACATTTTGCATATAGAACAAAGTCGATCGGATTATTAGTTGCCGAGATATTTGTAATCCTGTTTTCCACATTCTTCGATTTTTCATGACCCTGTATTTCATTCAAATTTCAATTCAGAGTTATATTTTAATTAGAAATGAGACGCTTAATGCGACGCAGTTAATTGTTAGTTAATAAAATTATTATTTTTGGAGTTATAAGGATGTTTCTTTTACGCAGTTCGGTACTACTTGAGTAGTTTGGCGTTTTATATAATTTGTCGAAATTGGTACATCAGCAGTTCTTTAATATAGCATTACTATGTATATTAACAATATTTAAATTTTGTTTATGAATTGCAATGCATTGTATAAATAGTTTTCACATGTTTTATTTTCATATACATATCCATGATGGGTAAGTATTACGGTGGCCTCCAACGACTAGTTTTCGTTTGGAGCTAATTTTTCAGCATGACTAAAGAAAAGTCTGGTTTTATGGTTTTAGTCCAAAATGTAATAAATTTTGCTCACCTTTGAATAAAATCTTTTTCAGAATTTTGAAATTTTGGACAAATTTTTTCCTGCCACTTGCAGGGATTTTTCGCGTTCCGCCGAGATTATTTCATATTTGTTAAAAGAATCATGTTTTAACTTTTGAGTCATATTTAGTAAATTTCGACGTCTGCAGTTTTTGATACATATAGATTTATTGGTCAATGTGAAACAGCTTTGTAATTTGTATAAACTTTAGCTAAAGAATACGATACTGCAATGAACTATATTCGAAGCCTTAAGTATAATTAAAATTATGTATTTTAAAATATGAACAAACTTGTAAATTATACCGTGATTTTTGTTTTGGTTAAAAAAACGTTTTAAAGTTACTGAATATTTAAACTGGAATTAACGTAAAAATATTTTAGAAAATAAATGTATTCAGAAACTTTAAAAACATTCTTTTACGAGTAGGTCAAGTAAACTAAATAAAACTTGGAAAAAGTAATCTACATGATTAAAAGACGTATAAGATTGTGAATTACATCTAAAATATGGAGTTTGAAAAATAAACACATGTTTTCAGAACAGCTATCTCACCCAAAAATAGCGAAATTATACATTGTATTTTAACCACAATGCTTCTAAATACCTCAGAACAATGTTCAAAGAACCAAAATTATACGATACAAATTTATTCTATTTCTTTAAAAACTTAATGTTTTGGAAGAGACCAACATTTTTCTGGAATATTATCATCTTTTACACCTCAAATTTAAAAGAAGAAATAATACACTTTCAACAAAACAGAAAAGTTCCTTTTATTCATTTTGATATGCATAAAGTTTCTTTTTCATCATGTTACAAATATATAAATCGGCTCATTTCATTTAAACTGGGAAAAATGCATTTTAGAGAGTGAGAAACACAGCTGTATTTTAAACAAAACAGTCTTTTAAAGAATTGGAGAAAGAATTTTGAAAATATTCTTTTGACGAAAAAAAAAAAAAAAAAAAATAACCCTCAAACGTCAAAGTTTTGTTTGTAATCATGCCATCCATCATAAGCATTTTTTTCCCCATCTTCAAAAAATGAATTGTATTCTTTTCATTGTTATTTTGCCTTTATAACAAAGGAAATTTCAAGCTGGTTAACCGTAATTTTTTGTTTTTGAAGGGAAAAAAACTTTTACTTATCTGTGTTTTTGAAACTTATTTTCTTGAGTATCCTGTTTGGAGTATTGGTATTTTTTACATTCATGTGGTGATAATTTTTTGTGTGTGTGTTTGCTTCATGGATTAAACATTGTTATCTATTTTTTTTCCTTTGGAGACAATTATTCCACATTACTAAAAAAGCAAATTTTTAAGCTTTTAGCTCAAAATGTAATAAACTTTGCTCACCTTTGGATAAAGTCTTATTCAGAATTTTGAAATTTTTGACGAATTTTTTTTTTGCTAGTTGCAGGGACTTTTCATATGCGGCAGTACCAAAATTAATGTTAACGATCGCTCATTAAAAAATAGTTTATAGCTTTTCATGTATAATTAAAATACATTAATTTTATTGATAGTCGTCATATATTAAGTGCTGATTACATAATGCCGAGGGCAATAATTATAAAGTTTGTATAGCATAATTAAACCTAATTAATTAAGGAATTTGCATATAAAGTAAAAAAAAACTAACAGAATGTCTATTAATAAAATTAAATGGATAGTTATTCAAATGAGATTGTCGATTTTAATTTTCTATTAAGATTGGAGAATCATTATTTCAAATTTAATTTTTCATTCATTTTGTTCTATAATTATATCAATATCATTTATTTTTATCTAATTTGTTGAACAGTGAAACTTTCTTATCATTTTAATGCTGCTTAAAAAACAAATACATATTTTAAAAAGAGGAAGTTAATGCAAATTGTTCCTGCTTGTTAAAGTAAATAAAGTACATAAATTCAGACCTTCATTTATATAATTAAAAAATATGAACATACTTAAGTTTTTATTAATTTCCATTTCTCTTTATATTTTTCTTGCGAAACCTATCTTATATTTCTGAAATGAACTAATTATGCTCACTCATAGCTTTTAATTAACACATTTGTTTGTATTCAATACCAAGAATTATTGCATTTTTAATGAATATTCAAAGATGAATGTGTGAAGCAAACAGATTTTTAAGTGGTATAAGATTTTTATTTGTTGCCAAATTATCTAGAATTCTGTAAATCGAAGGCTGTTTTTTGATAAAATAATACATTTTTATAAATTTAAACTTAAGACTTGTTTTAAATCAAAAAGGACAACTTTATGACATAAGCTATAATTTATTTTTGTTCGGAAATACATGAAAGCAGGTGTTTTTTTTTTCACTGACTACCAAATCAAATTCATTTTCCAGTTTTTTTTTTTTTTTTTTTTTTTTTTAGAAACGCAATAGTTTTTTCAAAAAGTAGTGTCGAAGTGAGAATTTTCAACCGAATTTCCTCGCGAAAGAAGAAAAACAACTCAAACAGTTGTGAAAAACTTGTTTTTCGTATGATCGAAAACTTTTATAATTCAATAGGCCATTCAATTCCAAATCGCTTCCATAGTCAAGCTTTTCCAATTTTATATCATTCCGTTAGAAAATAAATTTGTAAATGTGTCAAAAACGTTTTACACTTGTTGGGCTCAGCAACTAAGAACAGCCTTAAGGGAATAGTTTAGCTTTTTAACATTTTCTTTTTAAATATGGTTCAAATAGTGAACTTGCTGCATTTCAAAGCTCAATTTAAAATACATTAAAAAAAGTTTTTAAACTATATATTTAGTTAAAAATCAAAAAAAGTTTTTAAGAAATTGCATTTAAAAAAAATCCTTACTCTTTTTTTATATTGATATTTTTGCCCAGTTACTTTTTTTTTTCAAGTTTTTCAAATATGTATTACACAAGATTGCATTTGAATTTCTAAATACATCTAATAATGCGTTTAGTATATTTTTTACTGGTATATATAGTGAAAAACGATAAAATCTAACTTATATTAATATATTTTTATATTTAAAAACAATAACAAAAAACTTGAAGGCTAATTCCATGATCAGATTTATTACAATAAGCATAAAGAACACACACAAAAATGTTTAAATCTCTATCTTGAGTGCAAACAAAGCTTTAAGATTTTTAAAACAGGAAAGTAGCGAAACTTTGAATATGGAGAAAAATGCTTTGAAAATTTTACTTTCTATGGGTGATTACGCTGAATGTATTGACAAAATTTACAGTATCTGGCGATATAATCGCCGTATAGGTAAAAATGAGGCTTCAAATATTTACAATTAACCCTCAAATGCATTACTGTTTGTTTTTCTTTTAAAAAATATGTTTGATTCCTTAATGAGCGTAGAATAAAGAAAAAATACTGAAAAAATTATCACTCTAATATTTTACAATATTCTGGATTTTTTTTTTTTAAATGGTTGCCAAATCACCATGCAATAATGGCATGCATACAACATTTGCTGCAAAAAACCTCGCTGAAAATTAATGAAAATAAGGTTTAAAACTATATACTTTTAAATAAGATTTTATTTTATTTTATTTTTTAGAAATCTATCTATGGCTGTTTCAAAAGTTCCTTTTATTTGTAACTGATAAACAACCTATGATATTTTTAATGAACTAAACCTAAACATATAGAGAATTTAATTTGTTGCCAAATGGCAACACAGTGCTCTAGAAAAGGACTAAACAAAACTTTCGTTTAATGTTAAAAAAAAAAAAAAAAAAAAAAAAAAAAAAAAAAAAAATACATTTGTGAGGTAAATTGTCCTTTTAACTGAGATCGCACTTTTATTAAATATATTTAATTATATGGATGCCCCTAAAAGATTGAACTAATATTTAACATTTTAACCCTTGGTGATTAATAGATAATGTAAACTGCAAAAATGCGAGAAAAAACGAATATATGTTATAAAAAGATGATTGCGCTGCATCCCCCAGTATTATTATTTTAAATTAGGATTAATTTGGATATCAATTTTGTAAATTTAATATAATTTTTGTAAATATGTATATAGAGATCGAAATAATGTAAACACAGCAGTTTCTTTTAAAAGATTATAAAGAAAATTATGCCATGGCAATCTCGAATTTTTATTTAAATTATTTTTATTATTTTTATTTCTTTCTTTATTATTTTTTGTGTCAATATGTTTTTGATTCTCTAAATTCTTTTTCTAATAAATGATCGAAATAAGATAAGACTTTTAATGAATGATCGGATGAAATAATCTTCGAATTACTTTTCAAAAAGCGACACTTTTTTAATTTCATGTGATCCCTGAGTTCTATAATTATCCATAATCTGTCAACTAAAACACTAAAAATACGATTTCTTACGATTAAAACGACCAATGATATGCTAAATATTATGAAATTTTGGAGTTTCGAAATTTCATGGAATTTAAAGTATCATAACTTGGTGAGTTTGGGTTCTAGAAGAGTGGAATTTTTATTATTTTACTTATCAAAAAATGAAGAAAATACTTTTAAATATGATTTACCATTTTGATCTATAAAAAAAAGTGTATCTAAGTGATCCTTCCTAATTCACTACACTGTAAAAAAAAAAGAGAGAGAGAGAGAGAGAGAGAAGACGACTTTACGGAAATACTACTGGTAATATAGATGCCAGTAAAATGTACTGTTTTTTAACGAAAAAATTCCCGTAAATTCCAGGAGAATTCGCAAAATTTTCTGGAATTTACAGAAATTTTTCTGTTAAAAAACAGTAAATTCTACTGGCGTCTAGACTACCAGTAATACTTCCGTAAAATCGTCCGGTTTTTTTACAGCATATACTTCAAGTATCATCATTAAAATGCATCCCAAAAAATTGTTTTCTATAGAGCATAATGTAATGGAATTATTTGTGTGTCTTTGTAAACGATGTACACTTTCCTTCTAAATACCGAACATTCTATAGTAAATATCAGTAACACATACAAAATTCACGACTCCGATTATATAAACATGAATTAAAAATCACGGACAAATGGCAAACAGGCAGACAGACAAGTTAAATTTATAAAGAATTTTCAATTATGTTGGAAAGCGTTTAAAAAAAGCACGTTTGCAGTCTGTTTAAAGACATCCTGTTTTGCAGAATTTGTTTGAATTGCAATATTCTGTTTCATAAAAATGTTTGTTATTTTAAATTTCAAATATTTCAATAAAACTTTAAGTAAATACTGCATTTTGATAATCATATACATGTATTTTTTAATTTAATATTTCAAGTTTTTAAAATAATTCATTATGGTTAGTAAAATTTTAAATTATGTCCTACGTTTTTATTTGTATTAAAAAAAAAAAAAAAAAAAAAAAAAAATGTAATAAGTTTTGGTAAAAAGACTACATTTTTCAAATTATAAAATTTCATCAATTGAATTTCAAATTTATCTAAATTCTTTAAGAAATTAATTTATATCACAAATGAAAAACAGTGCTTTCTAGAAAAGGAATTAAATTTTGCTTTCCTAATAATCTCAGAAAATCTTTCCGTAATCTTTACTAAGAAAAATCAATTTCTAAATATATTTAGAAAAGTCTGAGTATTAAGAGAAAATTCTATTTCAGAGAAGAAAATTAAAATTACGACATATATCTATTAAACTCAGGATTTTATTTCGATTTTAAAAATCGATAGGAATTATAAAATTAATGCGCATTTCCCTTTTTTTTATTTAAATGAAGTAGTTTCATAAAATAAAAATAATCCATAAAAACGTCAATAGGAAAATAGATTTTCATGTTTTGTAAATTGAAAACTAAATTATTTTGATTTTCTTTGAAATACATACACTGTAAACAAACGACTATTTTATGAAGATTGCATCAGTAATCGGAACGCCCGTACAATTTTCTGTTTTTTAACTGAAAAATTCCCTTAAATTGCGGGGAAAAAATAGAAATTTTTCAGGAATTTACGGGAAATTTTTCGTTAAAATACAGTGAATTGTACTGGCGTTCCGATTAGTAGTACAATCTCCGTAAAATCGTCCGCTTTTTGACAGTATAGTTTTTACTCAACCCTTTATGTCCCGACAATACTTTAAAGAACTTTCAAAATAACTTGTTATAAAATTAATTTAATACATCGATTGATAGTAATGCAGTTTAGAATGAATTATAGATATATTACTCCATCTTGTTTTAAAAGTATTATTGGTTCAACGTGACAAATATATTTTTAAAAGGACGGTTTTTTTTTTTTTTTTAGAGTTTCATTCATATGCCGAAACCCTGTCCTTTGTCTGCCCGTCTGTCACAAATTCCGTATACAAAAACTGTATAAGTGAGATATTTCAAAAATTATTTATTTAAGCTGAATACCTCCTGTCAGACGACAAAACATCAAAATTTTAAAAAGTCTATAATTTCAATTAAATCAATTTTATCAATGTCGTCCGTTCATTTCTGCGATTTAAATATTAAAAGAGTACCTTAATTTCAGCATTTTTCGAGCAGGCATCATAGCTTGGAAGAAAAGGGTCTCTCTAGTAAACAGAAGGTTTTTAAGTTCGATCTGAGATGCTGGAGTTATAAATTTTCATACTAAGATAGATTTAACTAAAAGTAAATTCGTATTTTTTGCCAATTTAGGGTTTATATTATTTTTTTTTATCACTGATAATCATAATATTATTGGGAATTACAATTTTCTATTTATTTCGAAAACTGTTGCGATTTATTAATGATTCAGCATTTTAAATTTCTTTTAAACATTTTTTTTTCGTTTTTAGAAATTTAAAATTTTATTTATATCGTCATAATTTTTGTTTAAATTTCGAAATTTAAAAAAAAATGGTATTTTTAATTTTATTTAAATAATTTAATGTAAACACTTTTTATTTGATTAAAATATATATAATAGATCGCATATTAGTCTCTTTCTAGAATATTTTTGCGCAGTAAGCACTACCAATCTCGAGCCACATCAGTTTACGTCTACAGTCAGACACTAGACTGAATCTACTATTATCTGAGAACAGCGCAGTAGACAAGCCGTTATCAATCCAATTGCGATGCATACATCAGCACTGTAAAAGGGCGCTATGTTGGCATCTTGAGAGTGAGATACACACAACACGTCTTCGGGCGTATTATTCCACCCTTTTAAAAACGTCTTTCAACAGTTTTTCTCGATACTTTACTTTCTGTGGCAGCATAAAGTTGATTTGCTAATTGACCATCTGTGCTGCGTCTGTTTTATTAATTAATTAATTATTATTTTCTTTGTCAGAATAACAATATAGCGATCTTCTTTGGACGTCGTTCTGCTAGGACGACCTCTTCCCCTACGCCTAGTACATATTTAACTGTTTTGGAATATCGTCCATAAATTAGAAACATGCCGATTTCATATCGCCGCATATCGATTTCTTTCTAGAATATTTTCGCGACAGTATGCACTACCAACTTCACGCCATATCTGTTTACGTCTACCGTCAGTCGATAGACTGAATCTACTTTTGTATAAGAAGAGCACGGTAGACCAGTCGTCATTAGTCCAATTGCGATGCATACGTCGCCACTGTAAACAGGCACTACATTGGCGTCTTGAAAGTGGGACACACAGAATAGGTTATCGGGCGTATAGTCTACCTTTTTCCAAACGTCTCGCAAAAGTTTTCTGCGATATTTTAGTTCCTGTGGTAGCATAAAGTTGATTTGCTAATTGCCTAGCTGTCCTGCTTCGGTTTCTTTTTGTTCAAATATCAATATAGCTATCTTCTTGGAAGTCGTACTACTAGGACGACCTCTTCCTGTGCGCCTAGCACATATTCAACTCTTTTGGAATACAGCCCATGAATTTGAAACAATACGGTGCGAGATGTTAAATTCATGGGCAATATCTGTCTTTTTATGTTCTTCTTCCAATTTTCCGATTATTCTATCATGAGTAATATAATCTAAATGATGCTCCGACGGCAGGTTGAAGCTTTCCTCCATCACCTTCAATTTTTACATCTATGATTACTTATACCACCCGTCGATTGTTTAAAATTTCTTATCGTTGCTGTCTCGCCCATAACAATGCTGTGCGCGATGTTAAATTGACAGGCAATATCTGTCATTTTGCATTCTTCTTCCAATTTCCTGATTATTCGACCATGAGTGATATCATCTAAATGATGCATCGAAGACGTGTTCAAAATTTCAATGTTCAAGCTTCACTCCATCCCCTTCAAATTTTACATGTATGACAACTCATAGCACCGTCCGATTGCCTAAAATTCATTATCTTTGCTGTCATGTGATCGACAAATGTGCAAGTAAAAAAATTGCGTAAATTTCACAAAACAGGGTACATCCCTCATTCATGCAAATTTATACGTGATGTTGTGTATCTATTTCTAACTGTAATCGCTGAAAATAACAGTGGTCCTTAAGTTTTATCCGCCAGTGTATAAATATAATTATATATTTTTAAATATGAACAAACTTATAAATTATACCGTTCTTTTTGCTGTTGTAAAAAAAAAGGTTTTAAACTTTACTGAATAAATAAACTAGAATTAACATAAAAGTTCTTAGAAAAATAAACGTATTCGGAAACTTAAATAACATTCTTTTACGTTTAGATTGTAAATTATATCTCCTCAGTGGGGAAGGTTAAGTAAAATAAACAAAATTTAGAAGAAGTAATCTACATGATTAAAAGGCGAATAAAATTATGAAGTATATCTGAAAAATGGAGTTTTAAAAATAAACACATGTTTTCAGAACAGTTATCTCACCAAAAAATAGCGAAATTATACATTGTATTTCAACGACAACTCTTCGAAATACGTCGGAACAATGTTCAAAGAACCATAATTATACGATACAAACTTGTTCTGTTTCTTTAAAATCTTAATGTTTTGGAAGAGACCAACATTTTTCTGTAATATTATCATCCTTTACACCGCAAATTTAAAAGAAGAAAGCATATGCTGTCAACAAACAGAAAAGTTACTTTTATTTATTTTGATATGCATAAAGTTTCTTTTTCATCATGTAGCAAATATATAAATCGACACAATTCATATAAAATGGAAAAAAAATAGCTCGATGATTGGCGATTTTTGTCTCAAGGCTGCAGCCTTTTCCCTTCCAGCGTCACCGTATTCGAAAATTCCGCCCAAAACACCAAATTTGAACACATTTTCTAAAAAAAATTCTTTCTTCCTCACTGTAAAAAAAATTTCCGTTAAAAAACGGAAATAGTACTGGTAATCTAGACGCCAGTACTACTTCCGTTTTTTAACGGAAAAAAATTTCCGTAAATTCCAAAAATAGTTCCGTTTTTTTTTTTTTTTTTTTTTTTTTTTTTTTTTTTTTTATGTAAAAATTTTTGTTTGAAAAGTTAAAAGAATTTTTCAAGGACTAACTAACATCTTTGTGATTTTTATTCTTTACTTTTCAAGACACGTTAATATCAGGGACACATTATATACAATTAATTTAAACAACAGTGAAGAAATGTTACATACCTTCCACGGGGTGAGAACCCGGGGCCTCTTGTGTCGTAGCTTGCAGTGTAACACCATTACACCAGAATTATTCAAACGACCCTTTCAAATATCTTTAGTTATTTCGGATACATTTCGTAAAATAAAGATAAAATTTTTAACGCAGATTTTTTTTTTTTTTTTTTTTTTTTTTTGTAGAAATAATATTTTTTTATTGAATGGATAATTATAAATGTTTTACAGATTTTCTCTGCATAATTTCGAATATTTAGCTTATTAATTTTGGCTTTATATATATAAAAATTAGTTTTTAAAATATTACATGCATGAAAGAATTTATTAAGAGTTTTGTTTCCTTCTTTTTTGGAGATGTTTTAAAATTCTATTGTAATATTATTGATATTTATTTATTTATTTTAAAAAATACTACTAAAAGAAAGAAAAAAAACGTGCATTTTAACAAATTATTTTATGACTATCAAAGGTAAACTCAATAAAGATAATTACAATGGGTTATAAAATAAATTTCAGTTATTGATTTTTTATAACTTACGTAATCGCCAAAATTATAAGAATTTCGGTAATATATTTCTATATATTTTTAATTTTATGTGCGAACTTCTTAATTTGAATAAATTAAAAAATATATATATTAAAATTAAAAGAAGAATTTTTTTCCACTTTTTTCAAAATATCCAACGCACTTAATATATATATATATATATCTGATAAAAATACATTAAAAATTATTTTAAAATCACAATCAACTTTCCGTTTCAGCTATTTCAAACTTAAAAAGAATTAATATTTTTTTTTCTTATTTTTTTATTATTTTTTTCTTAATATTTAAAAAATACGTTAGCTTTTTATTATTAAAACAGAATGAAATTTAGAAATAGTCTAGCAAATTGTTTAAAAAACATCAACTCAGTATAAGGTTTTTAATTTTGCTGGTAGATGGCACCACTAAACTTTACTGTTTTCGGAAAATTGACAAAAATAACAGAACACTTCCGTTATTTAACGGGATTAGTGACTCCAAAATGTCAAAAACGGAAATTCTTCTGTTTTTTTTTTTTTTTTTTTTTTTCGGAAAAATGAAACTATTCCGTAATTTTGAGGGAAAAGTTTGTGTATGTTAACGGATATTTTTTACAGTGCTCTAATAAAAAAGGAAAGGGGTTGAACTACTCGATTTGATTTATTAATAAATGAATATGCAATTTAGTGTGTTTGAGAATAAAAAAGGAATTAAAAAATGTGTCACAATGTAGGCAATTTTAATGTGAGAACATGCTTAAGGTAACGCAATCGCGTAATACATTTATTGCACAAAGTGCAACAGCGTTTCCATTCTTTGAATTTTAGCTAAAAAATATGATACTGAAATACCGATGATACTGACTTCAAGCCTTACGTATAAATACAATTACAAATTTTTGAATGTGAACAAATTTACAAATTATACCGTCCTTTTTGTTGTGGTTAAAAATAGTTTTAAACGTTACTAAATAACTAAACTATGATTAACATAAAAGTTTTTAGAAAAAAAAAGTATATTCGGAACCATTAAAAACATTCTTTTACGTTTAGATTAAATTGTAACTCCTGAGTGGAACAAGTAAAATAAAGCAAACAAAAATGGAAAAATTGATCTACATGATTAAAAGGCGAATAAAACTGTGAAGTACATCTAAAATATGAAGTTTTAAAAATAAACACATGTTATCAAAACAATGATCTCTCCAAAAAACTAGCGAAATCATACATTCCATTTCAACGGTAACTCTTCGAAATACGGAAGAACAATGCTCAAAGAAACATTATTATACGATACAAACTTCTGATTCTTTGACCCTCTCACTGACAAGCCCGTCTATAGACGTTCCCTAAGCTCCAGGTTTCACTACAATGCAAGCAATAATTAAAACAATATAACTCAGTTGATTTAATGGATTTTTAATACATTGTGCAATGATTAACACACTCAACGATAACATTCATATTCGTTTCATATTCGTAAAAATGATTTTTCTATAAATTTGAAAGAATCATATTTTTTTAGCAATTAAAACGAAATGCTGAGAAAGCAATATTACAATTTTGCCCTTTTGCAAGACTGTCAGAGGGTTTTAAAAACTTAATGTTTTGGAAGGCCAAATTTTTTTCTGGAATATTATGATTCTTTACACCTGAAATTTAAAAGAAAAAACCATTGACATTCAACAAAAAGAAAAGTTACTTTTATTTATTTTTATATACATAAAAGCTTCTTTTTCATCATGTTACAAAGATATAAATCGGCTCATTTCATTTAAACTAGGAAAAATACATTTTAGAGAGCGAAAAACACATGTGTATTTCAAACAAAACCTAATCTCGTAAAGAATTAAAGAAAGAATTTCAAAAACATTCGTTTGACGAAAAGAAAAAGAATGAAAAAAAAAACTAAAACGTCAAAGTTCTATTTGTAGTCAACTCATCCATCATAAGTATTTTTTTCTCTTCTTCAAAAAATGAATTTTGCTCTTTTCATTGTTATTCTGTCTTTACAACAAAGAAAATTTCAAGCTGGTTAACCGTAAAAATTTTCTTCTTCTTCTTCTTCTTCTTCTTTTTTTTTTTTTTTTTTTTTTTTTTAAGAAAAAAAAAAGCTTTTACTTATCTGTATTGTTGAAACTTATTTTCTTTGAATGTACTTTTTGGAGTATTGGTATTTTTTACATTCATGTGGTGATAATATTTTGTGTGTTTGTTTGTTTCATCGGTTTAACTTTGTTAATTTATTTTATTTTTATTCATTTTTTTCGTTTGGAGTCAATTTTTCCACATGATTAAAAAAAAGTCTGGTTTCATGCTTTTAGCCCAAAATGTAATAAATTTTGCTCACCTTTGAATAAAATCTTTTTCAGAATTTTGAAATTTTGGACGAATTTTTTCCTGCCACTTGCAGGGATTTTTCGCGTTCCGCCGAGATTATTTCATATTTGTTAAAAGAATCATGTTTTAACCTTTGAGTCATATTTAGAAAATTTCGACGTCTGCAGTTTTTGATGCATATAGATTTATTGGTCAATGTGAAACACCTTTGTAATTTGTATGAACTTTAGCTAAAGAATATGATACTGCAATGAACTATATTCGAAGCCTTAAGTATAAATAAAATTATGTATTTTAAAATATGAACAAACTTGTAAATTATATCGTAATTTTTGTTTTGGTTAAAAAAAGTTTTAAACTGTAGTGAATATTTAAACTGGAAGAAACGTAAAAATATTTTAGAAAATAAATGTATTCAGAAACTTTAAAAACATTCTTCAACGTTTAGATTTTAAATTGTAACTTTTGAGTGGAGTAGGACAAGTAAACTAAACAAAACTTGGAAAAAGTAATCTACATGATTAAAAGACGTATAAGATTGTGAATTACATCTAAAATATGGAGTTTTAAAAATAAACACATGTTTTCAGAACAGCTATCTCACCCAAAAATAGCGAAATTATACATTGTATTTCAACCACAATTCTTCTAAATACCTCAGAACAATGTTCAAAGAACCAAAATTATACGATACAAATTTATTCTGTTTCTTTAAAAACTTAATGTTTTGGAAGAGACCAACATTTTTCTGGAATATTATCATCTTTTACACCTCAAATTTAAAAGAAGAAATAGTACACTTTCAACAAAACAGAAAAGTTACTTTTATTTATTTTGATATGCATAAAGTTTCTTTTTCATCATGTTACAAATATATAAATCGACTCTTTTCATTTTTAAACTGGGAAAAATGCATTTTAGAGAGCGAAAAACACAGCTGTATCTCAAACAAAACACAGTCTTTTAAAGAATTAGAGAAAGAATTTTGAAAATATTCGTTTGACGAAAAAAAAAAAAAAAAAAAAAAAAAAAAAAAAAAAAAAAACTCAAATGGCAAAGTTCTGTTTGTAGTCATGCCATCCATCATAAGCATTTTTTTTTTCTCATCTTCAAAAAATGAATTGTGTTCTTTTCATTGTTATTCTGCCTTTATAACAAAGAAAATTTCAAGCTGGTTAACCGTAATTTTTTGTTTTTGAAGGGAATTTTTTTTTTTTTAACTTATCTGTGTTTTTGAAACTTATTTTCTTGAGTATTCTGTTTAGAGTATTGGTATTTTTTACATTCATGTGGTGATAATTTTTTGTGTGTGTGTTTGCTTCATCGGTTTAACTTTGTTAATTTATTTTTTTTCCTTTTCAGACAATTATTCCACATTATTAAAAAAAATCGAATTTTTAAGCTTTTAGCTCAAAATGTAATAAACTTTGCTCACCTTTGGATAAAGTCTTATTCAGAATTTTGAAATTTTTGACGAATTTTTTCTTGCTAGTTGCAGGGGAATTTTCACGTGCCGCAGAGATTATTTGCTATTCGTTAAAAGAATCCTGTTTTAACCTTTGAGTCATATATAGTAAATTTCGTCAATGTTGTTTAACGCTGAAAGTGCATTCATTTTAAGTATTTTGTATAACAATTTCCAGTTAAGCAAGTTATTAAAATAAGAATGTTATAATGAAGTCGGTTAAAGTTTAAATTAACTATTTCATGCGTTTCTCCATATTATGGTCGTTACGAAATTATGGCACATAAAATGTTTGATAAATTTAAAAAAATTCTTTATTTAACGTAAAAAGAAAGATTTCTTATCTTCTACTGCATTTGAAACAACTTCTCGATTCTTTTAAATGTAGATGTGAACAATCAAAAGACTTCTGCATGAAAAATTTCTTTTTAAAAATTCAGATTCATTTAAATATCTTTCTCATTTTCATGAGCTGCTGGCGTAAAATCGAAAAATGTGATAAATTCAGAAAACTATTTGGAGATAAAGAGAAATGCCATTAACATTCTAATTGGTGGTCTCAGAAATTGATCTTATTAATTTGTTCAACACATTCAGAAAAAGATTTCAAATATATTGCTTCAAATGAAATGAAATTAGAAACTATATAAACGGATTATGATCTTTAATGGTCATTCGAAAAATTTGCTTGTGTATTATTTTTCATTATGATGTTATATCTTGGGACATATTTCTTTTTACTTAAAAAAGGAAAATAACATTTTATTTGCATTTATATAAGAAATTTGGGAGTATTTTTTGTACCAAACCGATGTTTGTATTAAAATTAATCATATTGAGCTCCAATAATGTGCCAATATCTTGGGTCATATATAAATATTTTTGCTTCAGAAAGGCATAGAATATTTTAATTGAGATGGTATCTTGTGTTGTAACTCATTTTACTTAAGAAAGGCATCGTATCTCTTAACTGTTAAGATATCTTGGGTCGTAATTCTTTTTATTTAAGAAAGGCAAAAAGGCCTTAACAATTATATGAGATATTTAGAAGTATTTTCTTGTAGCAAAGTGATGTTGACTATATGAATTATACTTAGACCCAATATAGTGCCAATCTTGCACTCATCAAAATATTCTCGATGAAATATCAACATTAAATTAATATTAGCTTTACATTTCAAATATTTTCAGTCGAACATAAATCGTCACTGAACAAAATTTTTTTTTCAATTAAAGAAAAAAGGAATCTGCGGTGCTACAATCAAGTTACGGATCCTAGCCTACAGTGCTCAGCTTTGTTTTCTTGTCCCTAATATACTATGAAACAAAATGTTTTAGTCATAAGAGTTTGATAATATGTCATCATTCATTTTGTGTTAGTTTAAATTTGTATCTCTTTTGACGGTATATGAAAATCATTGCTTTGGACTTGAATCGAGCCTAACATAATGTAAAAAAGAAAGAGAAACAAAATATTTAATTATTCTTTTCAGACCCGATGTATCCTATAATATGCACATCTTTTGAATTTTTATATAATTATAATTAAAAGTGAAGAAATTAGTGTCAATGGAGCCTAATAGATGGCAGTATAAACAAAGTAGCTATTGTTTCGTATCGTGCTTGTTTACTGAGATACGTTTCATACATAATAAGGGCTTTAAGTAGAAATGTATGAAATATACAAAAATGAATGCGTAAATGTTTTTTCTGCATGTTAATATATCATTTGTAGAGTCCATTAGTAATAAAATTATTAAATATAAATATTTAACTTTTTCATTGTTTTTGCAATGTAAAAAAAATAAGAAAATAAGAAAAATTCTAATAAATTGTTAAAAAAATGTACTTATTGAGTTCCCATGCGTTATAAAATTTTATGTGCAAAAGATAAATTTAAATTTTTTTCTGTACAGTCTTTATAGCTACCAGTTTCTTAGTATAAAGTTACAATTGAAGTTATGAAAAATCTATATATTAAAACGAAAGCCTTATTTATTCAGCACACTCAAAGTGCTCTCTGCGAATTCGTGCTTGCGCAGATCCGACAACAGAACCAATGAGAGAAAAGATAGTTACTGTCTCTAAATGTTAGCGTGGTATGCCCGCGTTCGTTCGTAGCAGAGCCAATGGATCTACTGTTTGCTGAGTGACATATGTTTAAAATGTGCAATTAAATATATGTATGGATTTTTTTTATCGCAACGTAATTAGTATATTTTTAACATAGGATCAGAGTAATCTATTACAGCTTAAATTAGTCTTTTCAACAATATAACCTGGTAAGTGAGAACTTTTTTTTGAATGCAATGTAACATCGGATCGATCGAGTTTATTTATTTTGATTTTGCCCGTTTTTATTGAAGGACATAATTTAACCGTTTTTTCTATTGCATAACACTTCTTATTTTATTTTCAATCTTTTTTTTTTTAAGTAATTCCTTATTGTGATCTTCATTTCTGTCATATGAAAAATACATTTCTATTCTGCCATGGGTACACTGAAGTAAAATATCCCTCTTACGATGTTCGCGAAAACTTTTCTCGGATAGTATTTTTTCGATCGATGCTTAATTTTATATTTCATAATATTATTTATTTTGATTTTGCCCGTTTTTATTGAAGGACATAATTTAACCGTTTTTTCTATTGCGTAACACTTCTTATTTTGTTTTCAATCTTTTTCTTTTTTCTAAAGTAATTCCTTATTGTGATCTTCATTTCTGTCATATGAAAAATTCATTTCTATTTTGCCTATAGCATTTACATTTGTTGCATTATCATTTTAAAAATTGATAAAAAATAACAAAAGACAAAACATTGCAAATTCTAAATTCGTATTACTCAACTAAATAAACATAGGTCTTGCAAAAAATAAACAAAATAATAAGAGGTCAAAATAGATGCCTTATAAATAACTTACTTTTTTAAATCTGCAGCTACAATATATATTTATATATATTTAATTTGGACATGCAAAAAACATTCTGAAATGTCTCAATCAATCACAAGATTTTTGTGGGGACTTCTACTGAATGATAATTTTTGTGGGGTTTTTACATAACTGAATGACTTTTTTTCCATGATTGATTAATGAATTTTATAATTTTTACCCCACATGACCAACTGTCGAACTGATTGACAAATTTTCTATTTTTCATGTGATAGATCGAGAAATTTTGTGTTTTTTTTTTTTTTTTTTTTTTTTTCTGATGAACAAAGAAATGTTGCATCTTTTCTCCCTGCAATTAATGGAAGTTGTTTTTTGAAATTTGTTGTTTTTTTCTTGCAATCTTTTGATGTAATTTGCCGTTTTATTAAATTTATCCTTCTTTCGTGATTTTTTTTTTTTTTTTTTTTTTTTTGAGAAAATGTCGTTTTTTGTTATCTTTTTGAGAAATTTGTCTTTTTTTTGCTATTTTTTGCGAAATTTACATTTTTTTGCGATTACCTAGACAAAATTTCTGTGCTTTTGAGATCTTTGAACGAAATTTGTGTCTTTTATGATACCTGGACAGTTTTGAAGAAGTTTATCGTTTTCTCGAGTTCTTTCGATGAAATTGTCGTTTTGTCATGATCTTTCGATGTAATTTCCCGTTTTATTGAAGATCTTTTTGCAAAATTTGTTGTTTTTTTCTGCGAAATTACCTTTTTTGTGATTATTTGATGAAATTTGCTTTTTTTTTTCAATCCTTTGATGAAATTTGCTGTTTATTCACAAATTTATTATTCACAATATTATTTATGTCAAAATTTCTTGTTTTCTCACAATATTTTGAATTTTTTTTCACAATATGTATAATTTGCCATTTTTTAGAGATTTTTTTTGTCAAAATTTGCTTTTTTTTCGAAATTTTTTTAAACGTTTTGGCAAAATTTTGATTTTTTGCAATATTTTTACGAAATTTGTTTTATTTGAGATACCTGCACAATTTTTTTTCTGCAGTTTTTTGACAAATTTTTAGAGATCTTTATAAGAAATTTGTTGTTTTTTGCAATCTGTTGACGAAATTTGCTGTTTTTTTTTTTCACATCTATTTACAAAATTTCCAGGTGTTCTTTTTTTTTTGGGGAGGGGGGGGGGGTATTTTGACGAAATTTGTTATTTTTTGTGATTATTTGCCAAAATTCATGTTTTTTTTTATACTTGGATAAAATTATTTGTTTTCTTAGGGATTTTCGGTGAAATTTGTCATTTTCTCACGATCTTTCGATGTAATTTGCTGTTTTATAGAAATTATCTTTTTTTATTGTGAAAATTTTCATTTTTTTGTTATTTTCAGAAATTTGTCTTTTTTTTTCACCTTTTTTTTGCAAAATTTACCTTTTTGTGATCTTTTAATGAAATATACCTCTTTTTTTCATCTTTTGACAAAATGTGTTGTTTTCTCACAATCTGTTTACCAATATTTGCATTTTTTGAAGTACTTAGACAAATTTAAAGTATTTTTACGATCTTTTGACGAAATTCAAGCCTTTTATTATACCAGGAAATAATTATTTGTTTTCTCAGGGATTTTCGGTGAAATTTGTCATTTTTTCTTGCCATCTTTCAATGTAATTTGCCGTTTTATCAAATTATTCCTTTTTTCGTGATTTTTTTTGTGAAATTTGTTGGTTTTTTTTGTTATTTTCAGAAATTTGTCATTTTTTTTCTTTTTCTTTTTCTTTTTTTCTTTTTTTTTCTTTTTTTTTTTTTTTTTTTTTTTTTTTGCAAAATTTACTTTTTTGTGATCTTTTGATGAAATGTGCCTCTTTTCTTCATCTTTTGACAAAATATGTTGTTTTCTCACAATCTGTTTACCAATATTTGCCTTTTTTGAAGTACCTAGACAAATTTAAAGTATTTTCACGATCTTTTGACGAAATTCACGTCTTTTATGATACCAGGAAATAATTATTTGTTTTCTCAGGGATTTTCAGTGAAATTTGTCGTATTTTCTTGCCATCTTTCGATGTAATTTGCCGTTTTATCGAATTTATCCTTTTTTTTTTTTTTTGGAACTTTGTTTTTTTTTTCGTTTTTTTTTTTTTTTTCAGAAATTTGTTAACATTATGTAAATGCTATAGGCAAAATAGAAATGAACTTTTCATATGACAGAAATGAGGATCACAATAAGAAATTACTAAAAAAAAAGATTGAAAACAAAATAAGAAGTGTTATGCAATAGAAAAAACGGTTAAATTATGTCCTTCAAAAACACGGGCAAAATCAAAATAAACTCGATCGACCCGATGTTACATTGCCTATCAATAAAAAAGTTAGTTCTCACTTACCAGGTTTGTTGAAAAGACTAATTTACTCTGATCCTATGTTAAAAATATACTTATTACGTTGCGATAAAAAATTCCATACATATATTTAATTGCCTACAGAATGAGTGAATAAACATATGTCACTCAGCACACAGTTCAATGGTACACTGAACTGCAGTATTCCCATCGTAAGACACCCAGAAAAAACATTCTGAAATGTCTCGATCAATCACAAGATTTTTGTGAGCTGTTTTACATACTAAAGGACTTTTTATCCATGATTCATTAATGAATTTTATAATTTTTACCCCACATGACCAACTGTCGATTTTTGTATTTTTTCTTCAACTGATTGACAAATTTTTCTTTTTTTCATGTGATGGATCGAGAAATTTTGTGATTTTTTTTTCTGATTAACAAAGAAATGTTGCATCTTTTCCCCCTGCAATTAATGAAAATTGTTTTTTGAAATTTGTTGTTTTTTTCTCACAATCTTTTGATGTAATTTGCCGTTTTATCGAATTTATCCTTTTTTCATGATTTTTTTGAGAAATTGTCGTTTTTTGTTATCTTTTTGAGATTTTTTTTTTTTTTTTTTTTTTTTTTTTTTTGCTATTTTTTGCGAAATTTACCTTTTTTTTGCGATTACCTAGACAAAATTTATGTGCTTTTGAGACCTTTGGACGAAATTCGTGTCTTTTATGATACCTGGACAGTTTCGGAGAAGTTTATCGTTTTTCTCGAGTTCTTTCGATGAAATTGTCGTTTTGTCACGATCTTTCGATGTAATTTGCCGTTTTATTGAAGATCTTTTTGCAAAATTTTTTGGGGTTTTTTTTTGCGAAATTTACTTTTTTTGTGATTATTTAATGAAATTTGCTTTTTTTTTTTTTTTTTTTTTTTTTTTTTTTCAATCTGACGAAATTTGTTGTTTACTCACAATGATTTGTCAAAATTTTTTGTTTTCTTACAATATTTTGAATTTTATTTTCACAATATGTTTACAAATTTGCCATTTTTTAGGTTTTTTTTTTTTTGTGGAATTTGGCTTTATTTTTCGAAATTTTTTCTTGAAAATTGCCAATTTTTTTTAGACGTTTTGGCAAAATTTTGATTTTTTGCAATACTTTCAGGAAATTTGTTTTATTTGGAATACCTAGACAATTTTTTTTTTTTTTTTTTTTTTTTTTTGCATTTTTTTGACAAATTTTTTAGAGATCTTTTCATAAAATTTGTTGTTTTTTGCAATCTGTTGACGAAATTTGCTGTTTTTTTTTCACATCCATTTACAAAATTTCCGGGTGATGCTTTTTTTTTGGGGGGGGGGTATTTTGACGATAATAACTATTTTTTGTGATTATTTGCCAAAATTTGCATTTTTTATGGTACCTAGACAAATTTTTGTACATAGTAAATGATTTCTAGCATTTTTTAAAAGAAACTTTAACAGTAGAAAAATAATCTTCAAACATTTTCAAGAGTTTGTGATGTGTGTCGGAGCGTTGCACCGATTCTGCGCCCGGGATCATGTCATGTTGGTGTTACGTTGGTAAATGGAAAAGCATATTGAATTTTTTAAGAAATATTAATTTTTTTATAGCGGCAAAATACTTTTTTTTTTGGTTCTTTCATATTGTTGCCGTCAAGTTTTGACGGGTTTCACCTAGCCAGAATAAACATTATTAATTTTTTTAATCTGTGAAATCGACATGTATTTTTGATTTATGAAAATGTAATAGAAAAGTTAGTTCAAAATGCAAATGTTTATTTGTTGAATGGGGTGGGTAATGTAAAAACAAATTAACCACTGAGAGGATCATTGTTACAGTTGTTGCTAAATGGCAAACTATAAATTCAGTCTTATTTTGCTGCGAAGTAAGTGAAGTATGTATATTTTGTATGAAATGAGAAGTGACGGTAATTTATGATTTATTCATGTCATGTACAATTTATTGGTGTTGTATTTGTAAATGGAAAATTATCAAATGAGAGAGATTCTAATTCTATAGCAGCATGTTTGAATGTAACTCTGCCAATTGCGGGTCATTTGCCTAGATGTAAAATGCAGGTTTTTCTTTTATTTATTGAAATTTTTGCTGAAGATTAGTCATTAAAAAATCCTTTAATAGCTGGAAAATACCTTTTATTTCTGTGGTGCCGTCAAGTTTTGACGGGTTCCATCTAGTATATATAAATATAAATAGTGGGGTCTGAAGAGATTATACTTAACCGGAAAATAACATGGTTTAAAACCCTGATATTTAGGCTGACTGATCTTCGACTGCGGTTTGTTTTTTATCTTAGGAACTAAATGGAATTTTTTTAATTTTAATTTTGTTAAATGTGTGCTATAAACTTATCCTAGATTTTATTGCTAGTTTTTCATTTATTTATTGTCCTCATCTTTTATATTTTAAAATGAAGGATTTTTTCCATTTTTATGTAGTTTTTATAATATATTTAACAGGTTCGCTTACGTCTATACACCTAGAGCTAAAGTTGCTCCACAATCAGAAATCCATTAAAAAACCCTACATTCTTCCATTACTCATATATTCAGAGATAATTCTAATGTATAAAATACACATTTTGCGAAAAACATAATTAATCGCAAAGATCTTTTATCACACTTAATTTCCAAATACTATATTTGCCAAATCACTTAAAGCTCTCATTAAAATTCTAAATGTATTTCAACGTTTATTATCAATTCACGAAGTTTCTAAGCGTTTTAACATTCTTTGAAAAACACTTGTTTTACAATAATTTGAGTTTACGACCGGTCGTAGACAGGGAGGTATACCTCAATAACAAGAACAGTTCTCACATTTATTACCGAATTTTTGCTTTTATGATATCGTTGCTAATGCTCGATTCAACATTAATTATTTTTATTCTTGATGTTTCAGCAGTAATTTAAGGAATTCGGGAAAATGTTAAACTTGGTTCCATGATTATGTCTTACGTATTTATAATGTTAACATTTTAAAAGTACAAAGACTAATTAAAATTAATTTAATTAGAATAATTTAAAAAAGTTTTCATGGTTAGTTTCAAGTAAGATTATAAAAGTATAAGGGTTAAGGATTAAAATAAGTGTGTTCGATAAATTTTGTGAACCATGTTTTGTAAGAAAAAAAAAATCTATCATTTCCTTCCTTTCCCCTTCTTTTCGTTGGACTAAAATTTCAACAAGCTTTTCAGCTAAAAGAAAAGTAAAGAAAAGAAAGAAAGAAAAAAAATTACAGCTTTACGATCCATGAAGCATTAGGGCCAATAGCGCCCAACTCTATTTACTACACCCTGGGCCCGAGGTACATGCAGCATGCGTCCTGACCAGAAGGTCAGCCCAACACAAAACTCTCGGTGTTTAATTGATATGCCTTTCTGAGTTGCACTAAAATTTATGTATATTATGCAATTCAAAGCCTTTATCATTCATTTACAAGGTCACACAAAGTAATTCAATTACACAATTTTCTACTTTGTAAAATCGTTTGTAAATATATGAAAATGGCATACTATTTCAAAATTATTATACATTACTAAAGTGCATTGTGTATAACATTTATCATTCATTTACAGAGATACATAAAAGTCTGTTACAATATTACTGATGAGAGATAATTGCTGAAAGTGAGTCTTCATTTGTAGTACACGTTTTAAAATTTAATTGAATTTTTGCATTTTATGCGGTGTATATTATTTCTATTGGTCATATACAGCGCTAAATAATAATAAAAAAATACATAAATAAATAAAAAATCGCAAATGTTATTACTATTAGCGTGTATTCTATAAATTAAAATTTAAAACTTTCTAACATAGTTAAAAATGTGTTTATGAATCGGATTTGCATGGTAAATCACATTATTGTGATTTACCATGAAAATGTAGAGTATGCCATTCATATTTTATTTACAGGGACACTCGAAAGTGTCCCTGTAATGTTCCGTTGTATTATAGTCCAACTGGAAAAACTATTTGCAGTGTATTTTAGCGCTCTTAAGTATTTTAAGTACTATGAAATTTATATACTTTATCAAAGTGCATTAGAAGATGATTACTATTGAATATTTTATGTGTAGCACTTACAGTATGAATAGAAAGGAATTCAGAACTATTTCATTTCAATATGGTCTATGAAGAAAAATCGTTTGCAGTGTATTTTAATAATATTACTTCATCATAAACATAATGAAATCTATATGAATTTCTGAGATGCACTAAATTATGCTTTTTGTAGAATATGTGTGCAAAGTATGCATCGTTCATTCATAAGAACACATAAAGTATTCGGATACAACACTGTATCCGAAATGGGGACAATTTATGAAAGTATGTTTTCAATTATGATAAGAAATTTTAAGTTTAACTAAATATTTCTACACAGCATGGTGTGTATAAATTCTATCAATCATATACAGAAATACACAAAAGAATTTGAAAGCATTACTGAGAATAAGCATGTATTGCTTAATGGTATTTTGATTTGATTTGAGTTATGAATTTTCAAGCTCAAATGCATTTAGTATACTAAGATATCTTTAAAGCGTATAATAAAAACATATACAAAACTATTCAAAGAACTGGATGCATGGATATGAATAATAATTCCAAGAATGTGAGGGAGTATCGGATTGTAGGATGCTATCAATTTTCAAGCAAACATTCTCCATTTGATGCAATAGTAACAAAATATTGTTTATTGTAATGTTAAAACCAATTCTGCTGATTTATCGTATTTGACTGTGAAATATGTTTGTTAAACATAAAACTGTTTACGTTAAAATTATTTCCATCCGAAAACCTGTATTCTAAGTTAAGAAAACTGATTAAGGTTGTTATTAATCTAAAAGGGTAAATTTATGACATAAGTTTTAAATTCCTTTTGTTCGAAAATGCATGAAACTAGCAGGTGTAGTTGATCAGAAACTATCCAGTCATACTCATTTCCCAATTTATTTTTCAATCACAATAGATCTTTCAGAAACTATTGTCAAAACTAGTGTTTTGAATCGAATTCTTGCGCGAAAGACGAATAAACACTCAAACTGGATCATAAACTTGTTCTTCAGGTGATAAAATGCGCTTATAACTCAACCGGTTATTAATTAAATACAAAATAGACAACACAATTCGATTCCAAATCACTTCCATAGTCAGGCCTTCCGATTTCTAAACTTTCCGTTAAAAATTAATTTGTAAATGCGTAAAAATGTTTTGCACTTGTTAAGCAGAGCAGTTGAGAACAGCCTTAATCGACTATGAAAACTACTCAGAAATGTTTTCGAATACCAGGGCAGTAATTAAAATTATGTTTTTTAAAGAGTTTCTTTAAATCTTGAAATTGTGTTGGTTTCTGAAGTTTCTATTGAAAAACCGCGCTTTTCGAAATCATGATTGCCTCGGAACTTTTCATTAGTGGTATTATTATATATATTTTTTTGGATTAAACAATTCGGAAATTGCACGTCAAGTGTAGCAAATGAAGTGCGCTCATACTATAACGAAGTTTTAAGAATATTCAGATCTTCGTGTTATAGTATGCAGTACTTCGGATACAGTATTGTGGCCGAAATCATTTGTTTCTTCTAGTAAATACTATCTGTTTTCTATTATACAAGAAGTAACTAATCCAAATCCAATACATCTCAGCAACTTACATTAATTTAAACAAGTAAGAAAAATCATGCGTTAAGCATAGATTATGAAGCACTTTCCAACACTTAATGAAATCTTTAACAAAACTTTGTGATTTAGAGAAATAATAGTGTTTAGCCAAATGTACCCAAATATGTATTCCAGTACTTTTGAACAGCCCTGTATTTCATATGTCAGTTGATATAATCGGAAAATTTAGTTTAGCAAGAAAATACCCAGTAGCTTGAAATTTCTTTTTCAGCAATTCATACTATTTGATGGAAACATACTTGAATACTTTTGTTCCGCCCTGTAGTTTACATTGTACCTTTATTACACGTCAGCATTAGGCTAAAATTTATTGTAAACTAAAACACTTTTAAAACAACTGAAATCACATTCTCATAAATCATCGTTCATAAGCGTCCATGTACCGAATTCTTTGCGTGGCCCTGTATATCGTTTTATCTATATTCTGCAAACATTTCTCAGTAAATTGAGTGAAGCTCAGCGTAAAAATGCATAGCTTATTTAAGAACCACGCTTAAATAATTTACGCTCATATTCAGTAACGTTGGTGATCTCTTTTGGTTAGCCCTGTATATCAACTATAATATTTATACACACCATATAATGTGCATATATTTAGCGAAATATAAACGCGCATATCATAATTAAAATGCATTTCATCCCTCCATCAGCCATCATCGGACACATACACGGTATTTCGGTAAGAATATACTATTTGAAATCTTTTGTATGGCCCTGTAAATGCTATGTACTTCATATTACGCAAGACAGTGGCGTATAATTTATATTAAGCTTCAGTGACATATATCAATTTTATTATACATGAAAAAGCTTAATATATTTAAAATATGTCACTCACAATCCCCCTTTTACTATTATCTAATGGAATTCTTTTGTTTGGCCCTGTAAATGAATAATAGCTACATTTTCACCTTATATTTTATAGAATGCATATTTTAATATGTTTGACATTATATAACATCTTTAAAATTCCTTTGAAATGATTTTTCCCCATAGGCCGTAATGTAATGGGAAACTTTTGATTCGCCTTGTAGATAAACTAATCATGGTATAAACTTCATTTTCGATAGGACTTGTGCTAGGTTAAACGTCAATAACGTCCTAAAATTTCATGGCAATCCGAGTATATTAACGATTTTTCCCCATAGGCCGTAATGTAATGGGAAACTTTTGATTCTCTCTGTAGATAAACTAATCATGATAGATACTTCATTTACAATAGGGACATAATCATAGCTTTATGATAAGCCTACAATTTCCACAAACATTACCTAAAACGAATATCTTTCAATATCGTCGGTCATTTAATGTAAGTAGAAAACAATGTAAAGCCTGTAAACATCGTGGTATGGGTCATAATGCTCGATTATGAGTCATAAAATTGAACGGTTTTATACATCCCCTATGAAGGAAACACAGTCAAGCTTCTCTTTTAAATGATATGAATCTTTAGAACAAAAACAGAAAATGCAGAGTAATTCCATTACATTCTTTATTTTTTTATCCTTTTTAATTTCAAATTCATCCTTTTTTGCATTAATGTAATTTACTTCCTCCAAAAGTAAAAATTCTGAATTTCAGTTATTTGTAATATTTTGTTGCATTTGCATTCTATAATAATCATTGGAGCTATCCAGAAATGAAGTTGAAATTATTCTACATTTTATTACTTTAAAATTTTCTGGATTTTTTTCTTATTTCCTAAATAAATACAAGAAATCTTTCGTATGAGCTGCAGTTTTAGCAAGCATATGTTGATCAAACTGAAACAGTATCGCTACGATATTTATCCATATTCTGTTGACATTTATCCTTAATCACAGATTTATCATGAGCCTACAATATCTATGAACATTATCTAGAACGAAGATCTTTCAATATCGTCGGTCATTTAATGTAAGTAGAAAAGCAATGTAAAGCCTGCAAACACCGTGGTATGGGTCATAATGCTCCATTAAGAGTCATAAAAATGAACGATTTTATATCCCCTATGAGGAAAACTCATTCAAGCTTCTGTTTTTAATGGTATGAATCATAAGAACAAAAAGAGAAAACTCAGAGAAATTCCATTGCATTCCTTAGTATTTTTATCCTTTTTCATTTCATACTCTTTTTTGTTTGAATTAATATAATTTACTTCCTCTTAAAGTCAAGTTTTGCATTTCAGTTATCGTAGTTACCTCAGTTATCGAACCGTAGGTACCTCGAAAATGGCTGTAGTATCTTTTCGTTAGCGGTGACATTATATTTTCCTAGATTAAAAAAATTGTTTTTTACAGTATATTAAATGCATTTGTATTCTATAATTACACTGATCAGCATGCATTTTGATGATCATATAAATATATATTTTTCTGAAAGTGTTTTTTATGCTGATTTCAAAAATGTAAAGCATTTTTGCACACCACGTACACTTTTTTTACAAATATTATTTTTAATTAATTTTATTCTTAAATCATAAATTACTTTATAATAGTAATACTAGATGGCGCCACCAAATTTTTTAGGAATTGATTCCATATGTATATACATTACATTAATTTAAATAAATGAGAAACTGTATTTAGGAAGCAGAAATTATTTATTAATATGATTTAATAATAATAAAAAAAATTATTTATGTAAAATTAAAAAGAAAAAGCGAAATCCATAAATTTAATTTTGTAAAAAATATCTAAATTAATACACGCTAGGTGGCAGCACCAAACAATGTTTGATCTAATGCATAGGTTTTAACAACAATAAATTTCTTTGTTTATTCACGTCTGTTTCTTTCGATTTGAAATATGTGATATATTTCACATCTTCTTTAATTGAATAATGGCTTCACGTAAATGTGTAAATGATACAGATATATTTTGTTACATTTGTGGAAATTATACTGTAGTAAAACAAAGGCAGGATATTACAGATTTTGTTAAAAATGCTTATTATGCTTATTTTGGTGTGAGACTGGGTGACCAAGATAAGACATGGGCCCCTCATAAAGTGTGTAGAACATGTGTTGAAGGATTACGACTTTGGTTGAAAGGCAAAAAGAAATGTATGCCTTTTGCTATTCCCATGGTATGGAGAGAACCTAGAAATCATGATGACGATTGTTATTTTTGCTTAGCTGATGTTCATGGGTATATTTCGAAAAATAAAAAAGGAATTATATATCCTAACTTGCCTTCTGCAATAAGACCTATATTGCATAATGAAAGTCTTCCTGTTCCTTCTCCTCCAACCAATTTGGAAAGCATAAATGAACCAAATAATTCAGAAGATGATGAAAATCAAGAACAAGATGTCTATAAACCAGAAGTAAATGATAAAGCTCCAATTTTATTTAATCAGCATGAACTCAATGATTTGGTGCGCGATTTAAATTTGCCAAAAATAAAAGCTGAACTTCTTGGTTCTCTGCTTAAATCTAAGAACATATTATTACCAGAGACACAATTCTCTTGGTACAGGCATCGTGAAAAAGAACTTGTTCCATACTTTTCTGAAAAGGATAATTTAGTATATTGCAATAACATAAAGGAAATAATGAATTTTTACGGTATCCTTTATAATGCATCAGAATGGAGATTTTTTATTGATTCCTCCAAGACAAGTTTAAAAGGGGTTTTGTTGCATAATGGAAACCAATATGCATCAATACCTATAGCCTACTCAGTTCATTTAAAGGAAACATATGAAAATCTTGAACTTTTGCTAGACCAGGTCAAATATAAAGATCATGAATGGTTGTTATGTGGTGATTTAAAAGTGATTGGAATGCTACTTGGACAACAATCAGGATACACAAAATTCCCATGTTTTCTGTGTGAGTGCGACAGCCGGGATAAAAAAAATCATTGGGAAAAGAAAGATTGGCCATCAAGAATATCATTATCCCCTGGAACAAAAAATTTAAATAAAGATCCCTTAGTCAATCCTAAAAATGTTTTGCTTCCACCTCTGCATATCAAATTAGAGATAATGAAACAATTTGTGAAAGCCCTAAATAAAGAAAATGAATGTTTTAAATATATTTGCAGCAAATTCCCTTCTATTACTGATGCTAAGCTTAAAGAAGGTATTTTTGTTGGGCCTCAGATACGAAAATTACTGACAGATAGTGAATTTGAAAAAACAATGAATGATTGTGAAAAGGAAGCATGACTGAGCTTTAAATGTGTAGTGGAGAACTTTTTAGGAAATAAGAAAGACCCAAATTACAAAATTATAGTTGCAGATATGTTAGAAAAATTGAGATTACTTGGTTGCAACATGAGTATAAAATTACACTTTTTACATGCACATATCGAATTCTTTCCCGAAAATCTCGGAGCAGTGAGTGAGGAACACGGTGAAAGGTTTCACCAAGACATCAAAGATATGGAAAAACGGTACCAAGGCAAGTGGAATAAAAATATGATGGCAGATTACTGCTGGATGTTAAAGAGAGATCTTTGTGCTAGTGGACGAAAAGCAACTAAAAGGAATTTTTCTCAAACTAATTGATTTTTTTTAATATTAATCAAATTTGTCCATATTTAAATATATTGTAAGTATAATTATTATGTCTATACTTTAATTTTTCATACATTAATTTTTTAATACATATCCTAGTCTGTATTAATTATTTAGCTTTGAATAATAATTTTTTTTTATAAATTTATATAAGTGAAAGTTAAAAAATCATATGTTTTTATAAATTTACAAATTGTTAATTTGTAAAAAATCCTGACGTGATACGCAAATTTCGACTTTACTTTTGAAATCAGCTTAAAAAATTGATCTAAAATCACCTATTCATTTTTAATCATCAAAAAAAAGTTTCAATATGCAGATCAGTGTTATCATTGGAATTTTTAGGAAATGAAACTGAAATTATTATACATTTTATTACTTTGAAATTATCTGGATCTATTTCTAATTTATTAAATAAATACAAGAATTTTTTTATATGAGCTTCAGTTTTAGCAAGCGTATGTTTTTTCAAATTGAATCAATATCGCTACATAATTTAACCCTGTATTGTTGATATTTATTCGTAATAATAGATTTATCATGAGCCTACAATATCCATGAAGATTATCTAGAACGAAGATGTTTCAATATGGTCGGTCATTTAATGTAAGTAGAAAAGCAATGTAAAGCCCGCAAACATCGTGGTATGGGTCATAAGGCCCCATTAAGAGTACTAAAAATGAGCGATTTTACATCCCCTATGAGTAAAACCCAGTCAAGCTTCTCTTTTTAATAGTATGAATCTTTAGAACAAAAAGAAAAAACGTAGAGAAATTCCATTACATTCTTTATTATTTTTATCCTTTTTAACTTCAAATTCATCCTTGTTTGCCTTAATATAATTTATCTCTTCTAAAAGTAAAAATTTCGCAATTCAATTAGCTTATTTTTTGTTATTAACTTCCCATTTTGAGGAATAACTATAGCATTGTGAAATTATTGGAATAAATTTATGAATATTTGGCATTACGACTTTGTTCATTGTTTTTTAGTTATATTAGTGTTAATACACAAATTAAAAACCATAACTAGCGTTGTAACGCACAAATACGTATTTGTTCGGTTTATTACAGTTAATTTTGTGCTTTTAAACTGCACCTCCAGCTGTAAATATTTTATTGTAAAATCAGAAATTTCTTTTGCAGTATATAAGCTAGAGTCCTTAACGTCCATTTCAATATTATACGTATCTATAGCTTCAATAGAGAAACAGAGGGTATACGTGGTATCTTAATAAAATCCGGTAGGTATATTATAAATATTCACCCATGTGTTCTCGTCTAAGCCACTGCTTACTTATCTATACATTCTTTATGATTCGGCGACCCCATGTAAAAATAATTTTCCGAAAAAACAAAATTTATTGCAAATTTAGAATATTATTTTACTGAGGAGAATACTATCTAGAAAAATTTTGTATTGGTAGATATATATATATATATGGTACTACTCTGTTATCCCGTCGACCAAAATACTATCGCCGGATTATAAGATTAAATGCCAATAATGGATGATCGTGAATGTCAATTCAATGACATTAAATACGATACACGTGTTTAAAACGTCATTAAGTGATTCTTATTTCGACTTTTTATTTGTATTCTTATTAATATTCTACTAATTATTTGTTTTTTTATTATTTAAAATAAAAATTACGTCAATATTTATAATTTGGCTATTAGTTTGGCGATTTGTATAATTTGGCGAAATCGGTCGACGGGATAACAGAGTAGTACCATATATATTTACGCAAATATTTTTGAGTTTAAAGTCTCATTTAAAATAGATTTTTATCTTTTTAAAAAGCTAGCAAATGGAAACCTTCGAAAATTCGCCAAGATCACCTTCAATGTCCACCATGGCATCAGCGGGCGGCGCCACACTGAACAGAGGATTTAGAAGATAATAAGCTTTAAATGGTTTGTGTCTTTTGTGCATCATACGTCTAGGCTTCCTGTGCTGCTATGCAAAATAGAAACCTTGCTACAGGGTTAAAATCTTCTCCTTGTTTGAACCAAACTTTAGTGCTCAACCGTTGTCACCATGAGGGAGTGAAATTTCGTTCCAACATTGGAAGCTCCTGTTGAAGCATAGTTCCAATAGGTGGAACGAGATTCCAGTAGGAACTATAGTTCAACCGAAGTTCCAAATGTTGGTGCGAAATTGGGTGCAGCTACTGCTCACCAAAATTTGGTTTAAACTGGGAGAAATTTTTTAATAGTGTGTAACTACTGTATTGAATTTTAGAGATTCTACTTTAGAAAAAATTTAATGTTTGTGTAGCAAATCGCTGATAAAATATTATTTTTCTATTGTTTATAAATATTCTTTTTTATAACCAGAGATCACTTTCGGAACTAATTTTTTGTTACTTCAGCAAAAATAGAGCGTTTTAAATTGTATTTTCAACAAACTTGTTTCATTACTTGCACAAGGCCTTTAGTAATTAAAAGACCTTCTCTTTCATTATAACCACTTTATACATACAGGGTTATTCTAAATTCATGGTACAAACATTAAAGGTTTGTATAGGACACTGTAACAATAATTTATTATATAGGAATGTATGGGTTCAAGTAGCGCGTTGAAGTACATCAAAAGGAGCAACTTGGACCTTTTTTTAATTTCAAAATTTCTCCTTTACATCAGAAAATTCTTATACAGTAAAACACCGATAATTCAGATTAATTGGGACCAGATCCAATCTGGATTATCGAAAATCCGTATTATCCAGAGAATGAGAAAAAAAAATAAATAAAAAATACTTACAGAAAAACACCTTTATATTAAACATATTGAATATTTACAGACAGTAAAAATGTTTCTTTTGTAATTATAAAATCTTCTGCACTGCCAGTTTTGTATAACTTTTGCGGGCAGCACGGTCACGCATCTGCTTGAGCATAGTTAGTTTGTTTCGAGTAGTCTCCACCTGATGTTCAAAATAAACCATTAATTGTTATAAATGATTTGTTACTTCAATATGGCTAATAACTTTTGATTGATCATCATTGATAATAGAATTTTCGTCTGGATCATCTTCATTTTGAACTTCTTCAGTTGTACATAAAGTGATTATTTCGTCATCTGTAAGTGAGGCTTAAATTTCATTATTTTTTGCTTCATTCAATTGCTAATGTCGGTAATATCAACATCTCAGCAACCATCAGTTTTTTTTTCTTTTAAAGGTGTAATTTCTCTTTTATTCTCGCCTACTTTTCCTTCTGTTTCAAGCTTGCTTATTATTCAAGAAATCACAATTTGTAGACCATAAATTCTTCCAGGATTTTCGGAGAGTACTCTCAGCAACCTGCTTGCAGACTTTCAGTACATTGTTTTTTCATTGAAAGACAACAGCATAGAGTTTTTAAGTTAAAAAGATTAAGATACTCTTCCAAAAAATATTTCAGAAAAGACCTTCTTTATACAGAATACGAAAATGAAATGAATTAATGTTATCGAAATTTTGGCGATCACTTATCAAACTTTGAAAAAAAGCTGACCAGACTGATCCGGATTAAGCGGAGATCCGGATTAACGGGGTTCTATTGTACTATTATTTCCTTTATTATAGACAGACGTTTAATCATTAAACAAAGACAAAATTCCTCTTTGAAAATTTCAGGTATGAAATCGATTTTTTGAGTTAAAAAAATATTTCATTTCTATATCTTTTCATGTATATCCTGCGTTTGACAGATTTGATTGTTTTGTGTGTGTTTTTTTTTTTTTTTTTTTTTTTTTAAATTAAAAGATTTCGATTATACACTGGAAATTTTCAACAAAAATTCTTTCTTTGTGTAATCATGATACGTCTGTCAACAATAACGAATAAAATAGTATTAGAATATTCTGGTGTGTGGAAATCTTTTAATAAAAAAACGATCAAATTGCCTCCCTGGTTGTACCTCAACGGGCCACTTGAGCCCATACATTCCTATACAATAAATGACTATTATAGTTTCCTGTACCAACCTACAAAATTTGTGCTTTTAATTTAGAATCACCCTGTATATGTACCCAACAGAATAAAACCGTATTCTATTTATCAATCACCTTAAAAATACCTGTAAAAACGACTCCATTACACAATTTTCATTAAAAAAATGGCACACACATGCACTTTGAAACAGAGAAGATAAAAAATCCCTCCTCTTTCCTACTAAATTATTTTTATTTCATCATTCTTAGAAATATGTGCAAAAAAGAAGTCATAAAATGTCATATATTCCATAATTTCCAAATTGGATTTCGTAGAGTGTGAGTTTTTATCAGACATAAAAGTCATTTACAGCTGTGTTCTGAACACTTATCATTGTGTGGCAAAAATAAAATTAGGAAAAAGGTAAGGAAAAACGATATCCTTAATTTCTTTTTTATGATACCTAGAAAAATATAAAAAAGATACTGATTTCATAATTTGTTTGATTTTAGAGTTTATTCTAGTATTTATCACAATAAATTAATTTATGTTATTTTTATGCTACTATATTAAAAACTGCTGAGTAAAATATTTCGATTATTTCCCCTTATATCTGAATGTTTGCTTTTCTTTACAAATGACTTCATTTCTTACTAGCTAAATGTTTTTGCTTTAAAGATAAACAACTATCTCTATACTGATTTCCTCATAAAACAGATACAATTTTCATCTGAATTGGCAAAATGCCTTCAAGACAGTGTGACCAAAAAACTGAGAAATTTTCATAATTATTTAAATTAAAACCTTTACAGTACAATGTTTTGTTACAGTACAATATGTTGAAAACATTTAAACCATGTGTATATCACACATTTGTTTAAATATTTAAATTGTGACTTTTTAAATTTAGATTAATGACAATTAAATTGATATTTTAAGGAGATTTGTAATTTTATATCCCCATTTGTGAACCCAAATTAGTAGTCCCTTAGAATAAACATTTCCAAAAACTTATTTTCTCTGTAATTTTGTTTGTTTGAAACCAATGAATGAGTGTTTGTAGTATTATTAGTTGCATTCGTAATTAAGTAAATCCGTTGCAACTATAGTCGTCGTTCAGTTCGTCCATCTGTCTGTCCGTCCGCATGTAACAAGGCAAAAACTACCCAATCGAATCGTTCGAAATTTAAAATGTATAATTGTCGCATAGTTTACTCGAGTCATTTCAAATTTATGGAAATCGGATGCATAATTCAATTACAGGAATAATCAAAACTATTCCGTTACATTACAGCCAATGGGAGAAAATAGTTTCAAGTGCATTTTAATAATGTTACACCCTTTCGAATATAATAAAATTGATATGCATCTATAAAGTATATACTAAAATATACATTCTGTACAATCTGCTGTGCAAAGAATATATTTTATTAATGTATAAGGCAAATAAATAAATAAATAAATAAATAAATAAAAATAAAAAACTATTCTATTACACAATGGTATAGAAGGAAACATTGTGTGGGGCGCGTTTTATTTGTATTAAACTATTACCCATTTATGAAACTAATATACGTTGCTGAAGTTTACTAAAAATTTCAGACAGTATTTACAGGGACATACAAATGATTTCGAATACTTATACAGTATCAGAAGTACTGTATACTAATACATCAAGATCTAAATATTTTTAACACTTCGTTATCGTACAAACGTACTTCATTTGCTATGTTTGACGTGCAATTTCTGACTTGTTTTTGTTTCAGAAACGAAGAATTTATGTCCTGTCAGTATTTCCCTTTTTTATACCAGTGAAAGAAGATATCAAATACATGAAATACATTTTGTAACACAAATTTATGCGTAGGATATTTAAAGGAAAAATTTTAAATGATATTTAAAGTAAAGATAATCTGAAAAATTAAAAATTATTATTTGTATTTATTATATTCTAAATTATTATTTGTATTATTTATCCCCTCTAGGGCTTATATCTAATCTGTTGAAAACATCTTTTAGTTTTCCGATGTTATGCTTTGTGATGTTATTATACAAAAGAAATCAAAAAGTTTTTTTTCTGTAGTGGATACTTATAAAAATAATGCATTTTAATTTTTTTTTTTTTTTTTTTTTTTTTTACCTGTCAAAATATAAAACAAAATAAAATGACGTGCTGTAATAATTTTCAGCAAAAAATAATGCGATAAATTCCAAAGAAAATAAATTTATTTCTGATAAATATTTTTTTTTCCTTTATTGAAAACTTTTTTTAATATTTTCTTTTTTAAATAACCGTAAATATTAAATTATAAAATACCAACTATTCTAAAATTTCGAGCTCAATTTCCAATAATGTATGTTTTTATCAGACATAAAATGCCATTTACAGATGTCGGAACATTTATCTTTGTAAAAAGCATGAGAAATAAAATAATAACATAAAAAAAGAGCGGGCAAAAGTAATGTCTTTTTTTACGGTTCATGAAAAAAAGGATATTTATTTCATAAATTGCTTTCTAAATTCATTTTTAATATTTATTGAATTTCGATCAAATTACTTCTTGATTATTTGATTATATGTTAGCGAAAATTTTTTATTTGATATTTTACAGAAATTAAAACGAAAAATAACCATCGGTTCAGAATAACATCGTCGAAATTAACTCGTATTTCATAAGAAGTCAGTGAATATAGGGTGCTTCAAAATTATGTGTCCGAAATGTAAAGATAGGAAGAGGGGAACTAAATAAGCAGATTTCCTATAGAAATGTGAGTTCAGAAATAAATCGTTGAGGCAGCAGAAGTTCCTGTTAGGTTGAGGGGGCTCAGGGGTTGATCAATACGGAAAAACATGTAAACAGAGCTCTCACTTTGAGTTCATATAAAAACAGAAGTATTCAATATAATTAACTTAAACTTTCTGATATTTTAAAGGTATGTTTGTAGTCTTATAAAATTATAAAGTGAAGTACTTCAATGTTATATAATAAAAAATATAGCAAAATTTATGTAACACAATTTTTGAAAAAAAAAATTGTGTTATATCACCAAAACCAAGATATCTTAACGTTGAATTGACATAAGAACCTAATTTTTGCTTTAAAATGATCCGCAAACTTTACTCTATAGAATGAATTAAGGATATAACTATCACTCAAAAACAACATTATTAAAAAAACTCTCAAATTTGAAAATTGGAAAAACTCCTAAAAAATACGACTTTTTTTCATTAAAAATACTCAAAATATTAAACTATTTAAAATATATGAATTCATTCTATAGATAATGATGTTATATGCATGCAAAAAAAAATTTAAGCCATTCCATCAAATAGTTTTTTTTTTTTTTTTAATCTTGGTGTTAGTCGTCCAAAATCAAGTTTTGAGAAAACGCGACTTAAAGTTGAAATTATATGGGTGCGGCTATGAAAGTGTTTGATATATAAATGATTATAACTCCGTCAAAAATACAAATATTTTTATGCGGTTTTTTGCATTGAGTTCAGAATAGTCGGTATAATAGATCATAAAAAAGTCGATTTTTTTCAAAAGTTTTCAACCCCTGAGCCCCCTTAAAGCACTTCACTGGCTTAAGGGTGTTCTTAAATAAAAAAAGGGCAACTTTGAGAGATAAGTTTTAATTCATTTTTGTTCGGAAATGCATGAAACTAGCAGGTGTTGTTATTCAGAAACTATTTAATCACACTCATTTTTCTGTTTTTGTGCAAATGCAATAGATATTTCAGAATAAGCCGTCAAAAATGATGTTGTGAACCGCATTTTCTGATGAAAGCAGAAAAAACAATCAACGAAAGGTAGAAGATCGCGTGATCACGTGATCAAAATAGCTTATAATTTGGTAGGTAGTTTAATTATCATAAAATGGAAAACCAAGTGCTGTTAGAAAGTTCTAATTATACTCCTTTTTTTCAAATGCAATAGATATTTCAGAGGAAGCCGTCGAAGTTGACGTTTTGAACTGCATTTTACGATGAAAGCAGAAAAAAAGTCAACGGAAAAGGGGGATAGTGCTTGATCACGTCATCAAAATAGCTTATAACTCGGTGGGTAATTTAATTATCACAAAATGGATAACTCAGTTCGATTTGAAAGCGTTTCCATTGTCAAGCCTTCCAATCTTATATCTTTCCGTTAAAAAATGAATTTTTAAATGTGTCAAAACATTTTGTGCTTGTTGAGAATAGTCTTAAAACGTCATTCCTTCACGGACTTCATGCGACATGCATCGTTACATTTATGTGGAGCTTGCCGGCATGCAATTTATTGTATGGGGCTAAATAAGGAAATGGCTTAACTCCCAACGCACGTCTAACAACTCACAAGTTTGTCGAAGGACTATCCTCTACTGTGGATAACACTGGTTTTTTCTATGGTAAGAATCCCACGATATCTTACTGTGTTTCACGCCTGAAAATATAATAGACTGGGAGACATTTTTGCCGATCCCACCGAAGCTAGCACAGGTAAGAAAATACAGGCTTCTGATTGGTAGAATAATTAATTTAAAGAGCATTTTGCTTCGATTCATTTTTGAGTTTACGTTTACTTAATCATCAATTTCTGTTTTAAAACTTTTTGAAAGATGGATTTTGATAATGTTTTTTCTGATTTTACATATTTATTAATCGACAAATGTAAATCCTGGAATTTACAATTAAATACGTTAATCATGATGTTTCTAAATTGTTCTGTATTACTTTTAGAAAAATAAAAATAAAATTGCCATTTCTTATTTTAACATATGTACTTGTGCATACATGCCACATTCAGAACAATTTATTTACAGACAATAATTACATTTTCTTTTTACGGTATCAATTACACGATAATTACAAATCTAATTGTTCTGTATTACTTTAAAAAAAAATTGCCATTTTTTCTTATTTTAACATGATATACTCATATACGCTATAGGCAAAATACAACTGCTTTTTAAATTAGTCAATCAATCAGAACCTCGTATTTTCTTTTTTATACTAGCTTCGGTGGGATCGGCAAAAGTGCGACCGGGAGGTAGCAGAAGTCAACTAGGTGGGGAGGCCTACCGTAAGGCATTAGCTCAACAAGCCCCACCTAATCGGGAGGTGGCAGCATAAGACAATCACCTCATCGAGTTCACGGATGAAAATCTGTAATTAGTTAACTATTGATTCGCATATTAAAACTCAATTGGTCTGCCAAGTTAAATCTCGGTGAAAACACACCTAAAAACCCAATTTTAGAGGTTGACTCGTTGGTTTACCATTATGTTTTCCTACTCCGAATTCTCTATGTTTTATACTTTAGGGTGCCGGAATGCACGATTATAAATCTACGAGTCAATCGCTAAAATCGGGTTTTTAAATGTTTTCCACCAAGATATGACTTGGCAGACCGATTGCGTTTTATTAAGCGAATCGAGATTCAACCAATCCTAGATTTTCATCCGTGAACTCAATGAGGTGATTGTCTTATGCTGCCACCTCCCGATTTACTAATACTGATTCTTCTATCAAATTATTTATATACGTGTTATAAGAGATCAATTGAAATAAAATAAAATAGCCAAAAAAAAAAAAAAAAAAAATACTTTTAATTTTACATGTTTTGTGTGCTCTGACGGCAACTTTTTCAAAAACAAAAAAATGATAAAAATTTTTTTTCACTAAAATAACTTCAAATTAAAAATATACAGAAAAACATAAATCACGTGAACATAAGCATAGTGAAATAAACTTAAAAAAAAAATGAATAAAAGTTTTTTGAACGTGAAAACTTTACATAGTACTGTTTTAAAATCCTTTAAAACAGTAGTTGTTTTGTTTTCTGTCAGAGCACACGAAACATGTCAAATTAAAAAGTACTTTTTGCCACTTTATTTTATTTTAATGGATCACTTATAGCATATATCAATAATTTGACTTTTTAAAATGATGTCTTATATTATATTATATCTGCTTCTTCTATTGCAGGAATCTCTCGATATCTTGTTCCTGTCTTTGATACTGTGTTCGAATGACGTCGGGAAGCCTACAATGATTAACTCGCATACAACTCCCAATGAAGACGCTCAAATGTTCGGAGATCCGACATAATCTACCCGAAAATTGTTCCATGTAAATCCGTTGAGCAACCAATCCATTTTCCAGCGTAACCTTATGCATGAAATGCTTGTCGGCAAACTGCGCATTGGTATAACGATGAATCTCGCTCAAAATCCGTGCGGAAATGACGGTTCGAACTAACTGAGAGCATTCATCTACCGCACTCAACAGTGTACTCTTCTGCCTCAACGCTGCATTTTCGTGCCCACGTTCCCATATGAAATATACTTATTTAGGTACCCTCTACCTGCCTTCACATTTCTGACACATAATTTTGAAACACCGTGTGTATTTAAATAACTTCAAATAAATGAGTTAAAAAAAAAAATAAATAAAACTACGTACAGTTTGTGCAATTAAAAGTATTAATATGTGAAACATTCATATATTTTACAGATAACGAATTTGAAAATAATTGCTTTAAGATTTTAAAATTTCTTTAGAGGAATTTTTTTAATTGTTTAAAATAAGAGCGACATTTTCAACCCCAAATGTGATTGAAAAGGTGAAAATGAAATCGAATTCTAATAAAATTTTGGTATTTTACATCGCATATATACAGATGTAGTAATCAGAAATGATTCAATTTTTAGTTGCTTATAGTCCAAGAGGGACAGCACAAAAATGTAAGATAAGAAAAATAAAAACCTTTATTTTATGGAAGAGTAGAAATAAGGGAATGCAATGATCCATGTTTGCCGGAAGTGAAATGGTGCATAAATTAATAATTAATATAACTAGTGGTTCACTCGCAGGTTTATCGATGTGTTTGTCCTACAATCAAAGGTTGAAATGATTGTAAGACAAACACGATGATGCATTTTCATCTTCATACGCTTACTCATCTGTATTGCATCAGATGGTATAAGAAATCTCGTTCAAATTAAAAGCATTTTTTGCAAATTTATCGTTGATTATGTTTGGAAAACTTTAATGCCACCTTTCGATCGACTGTGCAAGAATGTCTTGTACTTCAGCATTTACAACTTGAAATATAATTTCACGACAAATTTTAAATTCATGAAACTATCTCGCTCAGAAGTCAAATTCACTGAGTCTCATTTGGTGCTAGTTCTTTTATTGTTGCTTTCTCAATGAACATTGCTTCAATTAGTGGAATATTAATTGTACGACACACGGGACGAAATACTAGAGTAAAACGATTTCCACTTCCAAAAAATTACCTTCTTCAACGCGCAGTTTCTTTAATGTAAGAGATAGAAAAAAATTACCTTCTTCAACGCGCAGTTTCTTTAATGTAAGAGATAGAAAAAATTTAGCCTAATCCTCAATTTTTTCTTTATCTTACCCCGTATTTTTAAGGTAGAGACTTATGAATGCACATCCCTTTAGCCAATTCCCTTTTTGTGAAGCTTGCACATATATAAAATTATTTCAAAAAGTTTGCTTTTTCCTTTAAAGTGAAAGCTTTGAGTTTTAGAGACATGTTAGCGAGATTTTTTGAAATATATATATATATATACGTGTAAGGCAAAGAGAAGTGGAGTTGGCCAAAATTGGAAGTACTGGATTTCAAGAACTAAAAAAAATTGATATGTTGTGCTGTGTTCTGCTAAGAGTAAAGCAAGTTAGATATAACACATGCTCAGGTAGATTGTTTCAGTAATTGACAAATTATTTGCCCCATCCTTCTCTGTTAGATTTTAACATCTGTTTTTCTGCCTTCCCGGGATTGCACTCATAACCCCGTTTCTATGCAGTAAGTCCATGATATAAATTGGTGCTGATTGCCTCTTCATGTAAATCTGAGTTTTTGGAGGCGATTCCACTTCCTGTCCTTTTTATATGAGAAAAGAGCTCTATTCCCAGATTTCACATTTAAACAGCAAGAAAAGGGGTAGAAAGAATATTTGTAGTATGCCTGAGTAAAGTATGTAAGCTTAAACATTTTGTTATGTTTTTCTTATAAAAATGACATATAACCGAAAGTGTCCATCGTATAAACGAATAATTTCTGCATTAAAATGAATAAGAATGAATTGAGACATCACTAATGTGACGCATGAATGGAAAAGACTTATAAATGAAAAACGTATAAACTATGCCTTACTTTAGTTTCTATAAAAATGTAAAAATAAAATATATTTGTACCACTAATGATTTTTATTTTATTTTTATGCCCTTATTTTACCAAAAGTAAACTTAATCGATATTTCCATAGCAGGAGAAAATTCGAGTTGAAATTTGCATAAGCGATAAACAATTCAAAGCTTCTTAACTTTGAACTGGTTTCCTTTGAAGTGTATATAAAAGAAATTTATGAGCTAGTTTCAGATTTCATAGAAAAGGAAATTAGAAATATATCATCTTACTTTGATTAAAAAGAAGTTTTAGATTTTGTCTCAACTTTTAGATAAAATAATAAATTTTAGAGGAAGGAAGCATTTTTCATCATTTATTAACAAATATAATCAGTATGTCTTATAAGAAATTTTTATATAAATGATTTCTATTTTACTTGTATGCCCTTATTATATATAAAAAAAACCCATAATCTATATTTCCATAGCACGAGAAAATTTCAAGTTGAAATCTGCGTAAGCGATAAACAATTCAAGCTTCTTAACTTTAAACTCGTTTCCTTTGAAGTGTTCATAAAAAAATTTATGAGCTAGTTTTAGATTTTCTAGAAAAGGAAATTAGAAATACATCATTGAGTAAACTTTGATTAAAAAGAAGTTTTAAATTTTGTATTAACTTTTAGATAAAATAATACTTTTCAGATAAAGGAAGCATTTTTCATTACTTATTTGCAAGCATAATCGATATATTTTATAAGAAATTTATATTTGTTTTTCTTATATATAATGTGTCTTTGCCAGTAATTTGAAATTTTTAGCCATTCATAAACTGAAAAAAATATTTAGAAATTATTATATTTTATTAAATGAGTGTTTTTGAACTTAAGTTAATAAATTTGATGTTACATATAATAAACCAATGTTTTTTTCATGTGGCATTAAAAAAAATTTCTTTTTATCTTATTTTATATTTACTAGAAGGAAGTACTGTATTCATCAAAATTGTCGAATTCCAGTTTTCAACGAATACACATTTTAGGGAACAGAAACTCCGAAAAAAAAATGTTTTCACAAAATGTCTGTATTTCTGTATGTGACATAAAGCTTGTAAAGTAAATAAACGCAAACATTTTTGTGTTTTTTTGATAAAAAACCACGTATAATTGAAAGTGAGCTTCGTATATACGAATAATTTTTATATTGAAATGGATAAGAATAAATTGAGACATCAGTAATATGACGCTTAAATGTAAAAGACGTATACTTAAAATCGTATAAACAATGTTTTACTGTAGTTTATATAAAAATATAAAAAAAAAATAGTCTTGTACTACTAATGATTTTTCCTTTACTTTCATTCCCCTATTATATTAAAAATAAGTTTAGTTGATATTTCCATAGCAAAAGAAAATTTGTATTGAAATCTGCATAAGCGATAAACAATTCAAGCTTTTTAACTTTGAACTCGTTTCCTTTGAAGTGTTCATAAAAGAAATTTATGAGCTAGTTTCAGATTTCCTAGAAAAGGATATTAGAAATATATCATCGAGTAAACTTTTATTAAAAAGAATTTTTAAATTTTGTCTTAACTTTTAAATAAAATAATGGTTTTGTGAGAAAGGAAACATCTTTCATTATTTATTTGCAAGCATAATCGATCTATCTTATAAGAAATGTATATGTGTTTGCCTTATATATAATGTGACTATGACGATAACCTGGAATTTTGAGCCATTCATATTCTGAAAATAAGATTTAAAAATTTTTATATTGCCTTTACAAAATGAGTATTTTTAAACTTAAGTTAATAAGTTTGATGTTAGATATACTTAACCAATCTTTTTCATCTAATGCAAAAATTTTCTTACATTTATTTTATTCTATCGTTACAAGGCGAAATTATTGGATTCATAAAAATTGTCGAATTCCAGTTTTACACTCACTTACACGTTTTAACCCTTTTGCGTGTAATCTTTTTTCCATTTTGACAACATAATTATTATTACTTTGATAATGTTAATCGTAGCCATCCAAATAGATTTACTGATGTTCAAAGATTATCTCGTAGTTTGAAATACAACGAATGTACTTATTTTGTGTACTATTCAATTAATACTTATATAATAATAGACTGAGGAAGAGTTTTTGGGGACGTTTGGAAAATATTATATTACAGCAGGATTTAACTTATATTTCAACTGTCTCATGTTTTTTTGCGTTTTATCATGCAGGATTTGTTCGGAAAAGTAACCTATATTGTAAATTTAAAGTGTGAAATATATGTTTAAAACAAAGGAATCGCAAATGGTGCAAAGAGAATTAAGTAAACTTTTATTATTATTGTTATTACTAACAAGGAAGGTCTCCATACGGGCATACTCCGAAAAATCTGAAAAAACTACAGAATGTTCTTCTCATATGGGTATATACGTTTATAAAAAATTTTGGGCGTAACTTCCATACCCTGTCCATAAAAAAATATTGAAAATTTCGTTATTTGGCGATTTATCATCGGTTGGCGATGAAAAGCATTTTCAAAAAATATTTTTTTCGGTGAAATAAATTTTAAAGGAAAGAAGTTTCATGTTGAACTTGTTTAGATAAATTAAATATCTTTGGTCTTGTCAGTTTTAGTTTGTTTTAAGTATAATTTCGTTACATCGATATTTATATGCATTTATATTCAAATTTAACCATCAAAATTTGAGATTTAAAACGATTCAAATTTAATTAATTAAAATTGTTTCAAGTTCAAAGTCCAGTTGAGCATTGTCAATTCGATTTTGTTGCTATGGAAACACGTGGCTTTTATTTTTGAATACGCTTAAATGTATGAAAGTAATCTTTCTGAATAAGAATTTCTTATATATGAAAATATTTTTTCCAGAGATAAATTAAATACTGTTACAAATAATATATATATGCAATACAATCTATATACATATGTATATATATTAATGTCTCTCATTGTCTATATTTAAATTCATTAAATGCCATTTACTCTCATTCTAAATATCCATAAGTTTTCAATTGTATTAAAATCGTTTGCTTTTGGTGGGGAAAAGCGTTGTTCGCCAAATCGCGTGACACTTTCGTCTTTTCACGCCAAATATTCAAAAGTATTTTATTTTTTTACATACTTTTTTCTGTAATTCCGCCGTTAATTTTGACTGATTCTTTATTACATACATGAGTAGTTTAATTAATATTTTTTTCCAAAAAATTCTGTGTATGCCCAGTATGGAGACCTTCCTTGCAAGTGTCAAACCATAAATAAGGTCATAATAAGAAAGGCATAGATATATGCTATCATTTCTACATGTGGGAAGTAACAAAATAATTGCTAACACAAATAATGTTCGATGAAAAGACATGTACTCTTAATAGTACACCAGACCTGAAAGAGTTAAAGAGCAGAAGTCCCAAAAAGCGAAAAGTATGCTTTTATAAAATACCTGTATATTTCTGTATGTGACACAAATTTTGTAAAGTAAATAAGCGTAAACTTTTTTATGTTTGTCTTATAAAAAAAGACGTACAATAGAAAGTGTGCGTCGTATATGCGAATCTTAGAATAAATGGAGCCCTCAGTTATATGACGCTTAAATATAGAAAACGTATCCATGAAAAACTTATAAACAATATTTTACTGTAGCGTAAATGAAAATATAAAAATAAAATATGCTTGTAATGATTTTTTTTTTTTTTTACTTTCATGCCCCTATTATATTAAAAATAAATTTAGTCGATATTTCCAAAGCATAAGAAAATTTGAATTGAAATTTGCATAAGCGATAAACAATTCAAGCTTTTTAACTTTGAACTCGTTTCCTTTAAAGTGTTCTTAAAAGAAATTTATGAGTTAGTTTCAGATTTCCTGGAAAAAGAAATTCGAAATATATCGTTGAGTAAATTTTGATTAAAAAGAAGTTTTAAATTTTATCTTAACTTTTAGATAAAATAATAACTTTTCGAGGAAGGAAGCATTTTTCATTATTTATTTGCAAGCATAATCGATATATCTTAAAAGAAATTTGCGTTTGTTTCCCTCAGTAATATGAATTCGCCGATAATTTAAAATTTATAGCCATTTTAAATAAAATCCCTTATTATATTAAAAGTAAATTTAATCAATATTTCCATAACAAAAGAAAATTCGAGTTGAAATCTGCATAAGCGGTGAACAATTTAAAGCTTCTTAACTGTCAAGTCATTTCCTTTGAAGTGTTCATAAAAGAAATTTATGATCTAGTCTCAGATTTCCCGGAAGAGGAAATTTGAAATATATCTTTGAGTAAACTTTGATTAAAAAGAAGTTTTAAATTCTGTGTTAACTTTTAGATAAAATAGTAACTATTCGAAGAAGGAAGCATTTTTCATTATTTCTTTACAAGCAAAATCGATATATCTTATAATAAATTTATTTTTGTTTCCCTTTGCATATAATGTGACTTTGCCAATAATCTGGAATTTAGAGCCATTCATTTTCTAAAAATGAATTTTGGGAAATTCTTATTGTCTTTACCATACGAGTGTTTTTGGACTTAAAAATTAATAAACATGATGTTACACGTACTAAACCAATGTTTCTTCTTGTAATATATATATACACTTTATTATTATATTTATTTTTTTATCTTTACCTGAAGAAAGTATTGGATTCATCAAAATTTTCGAATTACAGCTTTCGATGGATTTACACATTTTAATGCTGTTCTGAACAGCTCCACTCAACAACCGCAAAACATTTTGGCATATTTACAAATTTATTTTTCAATGGAAAGATATAAAATTGGAAAACCTGACTATGGAAGCGATTTGGAATCGAACTCTTTTTTTCATTTTTGATCAATTAACTACCGCTTGATATAAGTGATATTGATCACGTGACGATCACTCCCTCCCCCAAGTTTGACAGTTTTTTTTATTTCTTCTTTTTATTTATTTATTTATTTATTTGCTTTCGTCAGAAAACTCGGCTCAAAATGCCAAACTTGATAGTATTTTCTGAAGCATCTATTGCGTTTGCAAAAAACTTGGAAGCTGAGCGCGAATGGATAATTACTGAACAACAACAAATGCTACTTTCATGCATTCCCTCCCCCCCCCTCCCCCCCCCCCCCAAAAAAAAAAAAAAAAAACATATGTCTTAAATTTGCCTTTTTTCATTTAAGAAGATACTTAAAAAAAAAAAAAAAAAAAAAAAAATCCGAAAGAAATGCTTTTAAAAGATGTCTATTTGTCTGTATGTGACCAAAAGTTTATTAGTGCTTTAAATCGAGAACTAATAGACGGAATTTAATAAAACTTTAATTCATTTAGTCCTTGATATAAATTAATGCTGATTACTTTTAGGTAGCTTTCATTACAAAAAGTAAAAAGCTACCTACTGCAGCCATCCGGAGGAAAGCATTTCCGAAAAATTTTGGTACACATTCCCCCATTTTGGTACATTAGTATTTCATGACCCCCAGACACCAAAACCACCCTCCATTCAAATATTGACGTATATATATGTAACATTTTAAAGTTAGGAGCCAGAAACATCATCGCCGGTTTCCCCTTTCACGGCACAGAAGTCATGGCAAGCGAGGAAAAAAACAAAATAAATAAATGTAGAAGATCCAATAAATTACTCATTGGCTGCTGCAAGTTAATTTATTAAACTATAGTCATGAGAGAGGGGAAGGTCCCTTTGCACGCCGTCTTTAACCGAAACATGAAAAATAATATTCCATCATTTACTTCAGCAAGCCGTACTCATCGAAGAAAAAATCAAGAATCGTCCTCCTCACCTCCAGACTTCTTTTCTTAAATCTAAAAGTAAAGTTCTAAAAATACATTATTTTTCCATGTAAACATAACTCATGTTCAGAGTCGAGATTATTATTCCACAGACGATAATTTTATTTAAAAAAATATATTATTTAACTAATTTATAATCGACTCAAAATTCCGAATATATTAGACAGACGATATTTTTGCAAATGATTAATTTTAAGAGAAAAAGAAAAGAAATGAATTTATTGATGGAAAAAATATAAAATATTTGAAGGTGAAAAAATAAATAGATAAATAAATTTAATGATATTTTTTGAAAGGTATGGTTTTGGAATAAATTTAATAAGACTTTCTTAAAAAGGGTTGATAAAAACATAGAAAAAATGAGTTTTATTTGGAATATTAAGAAATAAAGTTTAAATAAGAATATTTTTAATTTAGAGCCATCTTTTTATATTTACGCATATTGGAATAACTGTTTTTTAAGGCGAATTAAGAATTTATATCGTTTCCATAAAGATTAATAGATTAAATCTGGAAACAAGATGTTAATTTAATAAGTTGAACTAAGTACGGAATATTGTTATAAGGAAATTAATATAGTATAAAAGTTAATTTTTGGGAAAAAAATTTAAAATTTGTAATATTATCCCCCCTTCCCAAAACTGTGTATGAAATTGATAGTTAAATAAAACTACAAGTTCAGACAACAGAAATATAATAACTTAGAAAAGTTAAATTTTGGAATAAAACTGTCAAACCCAGGAAGCTAAGAGATGGAAGAAAAAGAAAATTAACTCAATATAAAAAATAATAGCGATTAAAAAAAATAGTTATGAGCAAATTAAATAGAATTAAAATTAGGTAGGAGCATTTCCCTGAAAGAAAATACAATAACATTACAATATTACTTACCATTTGTAAGTGCATAGGAGATAATACATACAATAACAGTAAATAAGTTATAAATATTAATAAGCAAGAGATAAAAATATAATAAAAACAATAAAAACTATTTTTCATGGACGTTTAAATAATTACAATAACTTAATGCACAGTTTATTTTAAATAAAGTCCTTCAAATGAAAAAAAGTCTTTCAATAGTGTATAAAAGAGTCTTTTCCAATGTTCACTGAATACAGTCTCTTTAATTAAAGATCTTCAAATCTAGTTTAATCTTTGGTTTTAATGTTATGTTGGATCCAACATCTTTTAATAATATATAAATTTTTTCTTTCAATAATATATCAATTTTTAATAATAAAAAGCATCACTCTCGATATCAATAATAAATAATATAGAAAAATTTAAATAATAGTAATAACAACAATAATAATAAGTAGTATAATAAGACTCAAAATTTATAGCAATAACAATAATAATTCTCCATATCCTAATATTTCTCAATAAGAGTATAATTAATACTAAACTTCATTATAGAAATCATAATGATAAAAACAAGAGTATAATCAAAAGAAAATATCACAGATTGTTTATTACTGATAGGGAAAATATTGGTTGAGGATAAAAATAATTACATAGCAATTAAATAATTTTCTTATCTTCTAATAACATAAGAAAGTATTTTTTGCCCGCCAAAAGTATACATAAAAATAATATTAAAACTTATTAATAATAATAATTCCAAAATCCAAATAACATTAAATCTAACTATTTAGAAAATGGACTCTCAACCAGTATTTCCTTACAATAATTCCTCTCTGATACTGTTGTGTTTGAGCTGACACTTTGGTCAGGGCATCAAAGGAAATATAATGTTATGTTTACTTGAAAGTGGAAAAAGCACTTTTTATTTGCCTCTACCCACAATTAGGCCAAATAAATGATCGTGATAATGACAGCACATCGCGGAGAATGGGGGCCTGCAAACGACCCAAGTGACCATCCTTACTTCTTTAGAACAATAGAAATATCTTTATCCATGATGACATAAAATGTCAAACATAAAGTTAAAAAGAATATAAAATTGAAAAGGTAAAAAAGGTTACCTGTCAAGTCCTTGGCTGTTGATGACAAATAAATCCAGACAATAGGCACAAGAAATTATTATGCACACCAATTTTGAAGAAAACTATTTTTATTTCATGAAGAACTTGTTTACTTTTTTCATGAATAAATATTTCTTCACATAATTATATTATTTTTGACTCGTACATATTAATCTCTCTCTTCATAAAAAACCATATCATAATATATGCTAATCACAACAATTGCTATCTCCAAGCAATAAAAATTCTTTGTCAATAATATATTTTAGATATCTCAACAGGATGTAAATTATAAATTTTCTCATGACATAAAAGGAGAATATAATATTATTTCTTCTTGAAAAAGAGCAACTTTCATAATATGAACTTTAAAAAAAAACAAAATATATTATACTTCATATTGCATAGATACAAACCAATATTTTCTTCATAACGCCCCTTGGGTATTCAAAAATTATATATATAAAATTGGGCAAAATAATGAAGTAAAAACTTTATGAAAATCAAATATCTTCATTTGATGAAAGAAAAAAATGTTCACCTCTTAAAGCACACGTTCTTCATCTCTGCTTGTTTTTTCAGAGGATTGAGAACATATAAAAGCACAATTGAAGAATTGATCACATAAATATTTGACGAAAATTTTGGACGAAAAGATGAAGAATAAAACTATTTAGAATAAACATGTCGACAACCTTCTTTAGTTAAAAGTGGCATCAATAGAGCAACACATAAAAGGCTTCACGACGTCACCTCATTTAATACGCATATCCAAACAGAGTACACAACAAAAATACTTTCAGGATCCTTTGAAACAAAAGGTTTGCTCCTCGCTGCTTAACAGAAATCACCATCACTTTCCTAGATGCATTTTGAGGGCAGCACTTTTTCTTTGCCGCACTTAAAAATCAGCATCGTACTAATATCAACATAACAAAAAAAAAACCGTTCCATCCTTCGTTAACGGGGGAGCACCTCTGCCCCGAAATTACACTAAAAACTTTCAATCATACGACTGCATCCATCACAGCAGGTGTCTATCGGCGCAACTCACGCAGGTGGCCGCGAGCCCAGGGGAAAAAGAGAAAGGGTTATTGTAAATGCAAAATACGCCAATTTGGCAGAGAGCAAAAGAGGGGGTAAGGAAAAAATAAGCCAAATTACAATATACAGTATGAAAAGATATGTAACTAATAAGAATAAAATTGATAACCATCTTAAGAGGGGAGGCCAAAGCCGGTGGCCATGTACTTAACGGCTTGAAATACGTCACCTGTGAAATTTAATTTGATAGGCTAGGGGTGTGTCCGAATAAACGGAAGTTCCACCCAAAAGAACTAGCGAGAATGTTCTCGAACAAATTTTAAACCGGAAGGAATGATTTCAAACAGGACTTTTCCGGCCTGGAACATTCGAAAGCTAAGTAAGAAAGAAAACATTACAGGCGACGAAATGAAAATAAGCGAAACCGAAATTAAATTTAAATTGAGAACATTAATAAAAAGGAAGGTGATATGAAATAAAATGGCTAATAAAATTGAATTAAATTAAATATATGGGGGGGGGGTATGGAGTAACCACCACATATTACCCAGGGTCCCCCAAAAGAAAATATTGGTGAGATGACAAAATGAACAATTTTTCATCGAGACAATATTTTCTAACACATGGACAAATATACTAAGTAATTACACAAAATAAATATCAGAAATAGTTATAAAAATATACATAATTGTTGTACATGATATTTAAATAATAAAAAAATAATTACTGTTATGATAGTAATCCTTATGAAAATATACCAACTGTAGTAAATGTTAACATGAAAGATATACAAAATTTCTTCCAGAGGTATCTATCTTATAAAAAAAAATTAAAGTCTATGTGCAGAAAAACAGTCCATAACTTTGAAGAGTCTCTTGTTAGGCTGTGCACAATGTACCACAATAGTAGAATGCTTTAGCATATGTCACAATATTTGATTACACAATAATATGTATATTTATATTCTCAGTTGTGAACAAAAATGAAATATACTATAACTATATATGAATCATGTTATAACTATATATAACATATATGGTTTCAAATAACACATAATAAATTAAATGAATTTGTAAGTTGAAAATTGAACAACCATAAAAATATATATATAAATAGTGCAGAGAGATTAGTTATGCTCTCATAAAAAAAAAATTACTTATATCACCACATAACCTTTTACGCTTTCAATAAATCTTAAATGAATAACTTTAGTATTATTCAATAACACATTTTTGCAGAAAATAAAATTAATAAGTTGCAAAAAGAATGTCAACAAAAGCATGATATTATTTTTCAATAAAAATATCTTCAAAATGAATATAATAATTTTCAAAGAGAGAATTTTTACGCTCTCATAAAGGCATATTCTTGAACATTTTCAAAATAAATTGACAATAATTGCATAAATATCTTCAATACTATACTTCATTCAAAATAAACATAAAACATAAGATGTTTAATATTTTGAAAAAAAGGGAAGGAATTTATATGAATATGTCGACTTACAAACAAAAATCAATTATGTCAAAATTTCTATATAGAAGATATTTAGAACATATTTACTTGTAATCTTCAAACCTTTTTAAAAAAAAAATTAAGTAAGTGATCACTTTTGCATTTGTCATAAATCAAGAATTTGCTTTATATAAATATATATAATGACTCATTAAACATCTTTGGATCCAAAGTATAAACACTCAAAAGTATACAAAAAAAAATATTATATACTACTTATGGTGAGTCATTCACTTTCTATATTTCACCAAGAAGAGAAGAAATATTAGTATATATAAGTTTATCATGCACTTTCTCTCTTTTTTTTTTATCAAAAGAGGTTAAATGTTAAAGCATACATGCATTGTAAAGAGCAGACACAATAGAGAAAATAATTTGATGAGTACTCATCTTTATGTTTACCCTATATGAATTACAATTTCACTTTTCTTATTATAATGCACATTTGTCAAAAATCACCTTAAATACTGACATCATATTCTAACAAAGACAAATTCTTTCTCAATTTTTTTTATCAACTATTGTAATTAAAGACCTTATAAAATTTAAAAGTATGGCATACATGAGATTATATGTATATATTGTAAGAATTATGACTTATAGATAAATGCAGTAACTAATAAAACTATTAAAATTCATACATACATCCCGAGGATGACCGTTGAGTTGTACCAGGGAGAAGAAGACTTACATAATGAAAAAAAAATAATAATAACAGCTGCCTGCAGCCTGGAGAAAAGAAAAAAAAAATTACATAGCGATTCTTCTTGCTGGACTATCAGTGCGGCTAGCTTCGACTGAATATATTACAAAGCAAAAGTCATCCTGTAAAAGGAAAAAGAGAGTTAGTCTATTTTTTATGTAGTTTATGATTGCGAGGGCGAAGATCATAATTTTTATATTGAGTGGATTTGTTTTTAGCACCAGTATGAGTGCTATCAGGAGGAGCTTGTGACAGTACCGATTTACTGGAACATGAAGATGTTTGCTGGCATTTAGAAGAAGAAAGAATTTGAGGAGAAGTATTACAAGCTGCATCATGATTTGAAACTTGAATAGAAGAGTGTTGTCTCACAGGAGTGGAGGATGCATTATCAACAGCTGGTTGATCATGTGATGCACCTTTTGAAGAAACTGAAGGATGTTGCAGTGCTTCATTTCTCTTTTGAAGCTTCAAGATTCGATTAGTGTGAATCAACATTGGTGAAGCATGACTATTATTGGGATCTTGAATTTGAATGAGCACAGGAGAAATTATTTTCTTGACCACGTATGGGCCTTGTATCTTTTTGTTAAACACAGTAGGAAATTTTGCATAAACAATGTCATTAACATTGATGTTGGAAAACTTTAATTTTTCTCTGGATTTTTGGTACACCTTTTGTCTGGATGATTCGTTATTCTTGTAAGCTTGATAGTATATTTTTTCAATAACATCCATCAATTTATGAATTTCATATGCAGTGTTGAGAATTTTCCATGAAACTTGAGATTTATAATTGGAATAAATATCATTTATTTCTCTTCCAAAATGAAGAAGATTTGGAGTGAATTTTGTGGCTGGATGAGGTGTAGCATTATATATGGATTGGTGAATTTTTAGAGCAGTTGGTACATCACATCCTTGTGAAGCCATTGTGTTCACAGATGATTTTATTTGAGAATTGACACGTTCACTTAAACCGTTAGCTTGGGGATGGGCTACAGAACTATGTTCCAACTTAATGCCAAGCTTTTTGTTAAAATATGCAAACATATCACTAGTAAATTGAGAACCATGATCAGTAAGAGTTAATTCAGGTTTTCCATGAGTGGAAATATAATGCAATAAGGCTTTTGTAACTGACTCAGCACTGATATTATTCAAGGCATATAATTCTAAATGACGAGAGAAATGGTCTATCATGGTCAACACATATTGACGATTTCTCAATGGGCCGAGTAAATCCATAGAGACCTTTTGATTGGGAGCTGTTGGGAGTGGTGCAGGTAGGTATGGAGCAGTGTTTTTTTTATGATTCTTATTTATTAAACAAATTTCACAGGAGTTGACATAATTAATGGTATCAGAAACAAGGGTTTTCCAGGTAAATCTTTTCTTTAGATTAACAATGGTTTTATGAATTCCAGTATGAGTAATATGAGCAATTCTTAAGGCCTTTGCTCGAAGTGACATAGGTAAAACAGCTTTGTGTAGCTCGATAGTATCTTCTGAAGAGAAATGCCCATTATAGCAAAGTAACTCATTACTTGGATTAATATAGTAGCCATTTAAACTTTTAGATTTTTTGTTATTTTTAAGATCTTCATAAATTTGTTTGATTTTTGGGTCCTTTTGTTGTTCAGAGAAGATGGTGTGATCAAGAATTTCTAATAAAGGATCTTGGTTATTATCCTTAGTTAGAAGTGAAGAGTCACTTTGAAGATGACATGTATGGTGGATTTTGTCGACTAAACCACATGGAAAGTGAGGAATGTCATTATGTAAATCGTTTTGATTATCAACAACAGGTAGAGGTTCTTGTGAAGAAATAAGATCTGGATTATTATTGAGATCTTCAGTAGGAATGTGAGGAGTTCTACTTAGAAAATCTGCCAAGACATTTTCTTTGCCTGGAACATGTTGGAATGTGTACGAGTATTCTGACAGTTCTAACATCCAACGAGTAGTAATATCAGCAGGTGATGTAGCTTTTTTATAATTATTGAGAGGTTTTGCATCAGACAATAGAATAAAGGGTCGACCAAAGATATAGTATTTAAAAGCAGTTATGCCTTTGTAAATGGCATAAAGTTCCAATTTGATGGCAGGGTAGTGTCTTTCTGATTGAGATAGAGTTTTAGAATAATAGGAGATAGGTTTTAGTTCACCATCAAATTTCTGCATAAGAACAGCTGATATTGCTGTTTTTGAGGCATCTGTATTAACATAAAATGTTTCATTCCAGATAGGAAGATTGAGCATAGGTTTATGAAAGAAAATGTCCTGTAATTCTTTAAATGCATTTTCTTGTTCAGTTTTCCAAGAAAATTTATTTTTAGGTTTGGTGACTTCGATGAGAGGAGCAATCAATTTAGAAAAATTAGGTATAATTGATCTATAAAAGGAACACAAACCGATAAAACTCTTCGTTTGCCTCTTGGTTTTAGGCGTTGGAAAGGAAGTAATTTTTAAAATGTTACTTGTAATAGGAAGAATTTTATGGTCTGTGAGTTGGAAGCCCAAAAAGTTAATACAAGTTTGCATAAAGGTACACTTTTCAGGAGACAAAGTAATGTTATTAGCAATAAGGGTGTCTAATAACTTTGTGAGTTTCATGGTCATTTCTTCAAATGAATTAGCGCCCACTACTATATCATCTTGATATGCATAACAGGAGTCAATCTGAGATAATTGAATAACAGAGTCGATTAATTGTTGGAAAGTGCTGGCGGCCGTCTTCAAGCCAAATACTAAACGTAAATATGTAAAAATTCCCCATGGAGTAGTAAAACTAAGTTTATCTTGCATATCTTTAGGTACAGCAATCTGCCAATATGCAGAGGGTAAGTCAAGAGTTGTATAATATTTAAATTTTGACAACTGCACCAATAGATTTTGAATTCTAGGAAGAGGATATGAAGATGGAATTATTATGGAATTTAACAATCTTAAATCAAGAGCCAAACGATACTTTTGAGGCTTAGACATATCAGTTCTCTTTTTTTTAACAAGAAGCATGGGACACGCCCAAGATGAATTTGACCTCTCAATAATACCAGCGTTCAACATTTGATTAATTTGGTCAAGAGCTTCTTGCTCGAGTGCTTGAGGTACAGGAAAAGGTAATGTTTTTACTGGATGAGAATTTAACATGGTAAACTGAGGATTGACCAGGTCAGTATGACCTAAAGTGTCAAGAGATTTCGAAAAGGCAAGCGCTTTACTACATAATAATTTTGTTAAAGCTTCCCTTTCATGAGGAGGTAAATGTTTAAGATCAAAGTCATTTGGAGATAATTCTTGAATACGTTTTCTCTTAATCTCTTCAGATGGCAAAATTAAAGTACAATATTCGTTTTCAAATTCTAAATCAAAAGAGTATTCCTCAATATCTTTCTCATCTACATTGATACATTCGCCAATAATTGAATTTTTATTTAAATGAATATCGAGCTTTGAAATATTCTGACATACAACCAAAAATAAATCATTTTGAATGGAAGATTTTGAGTGCAATGATTCATGTAATATAAGACCTTTATTTTTTAAATTTGGTTTGAAAACAAAATATTCAGATGGAGGAGTGAGATACTTAACATGTAAATAAACAAATGAATTAGGAGGTATTACTTCTCTATTGAGTAATTGTACCATGTTGGAACTCACCAAAACTTTGTCACCAATACTTAAATGAGTTTGCTTTTCACCAAAATAGTTACCATCATTAGTATTCTCAGCTGAGAAATTCTTGCTAGGAATATTATTATCATTAGTAGACACATAATTCACCACATTAGCATAATCAGTTGGAAAATAATTAGAAAAATAAGTAGAATGACCATCAATATAAGGATTATGAAAATTCATAGCAGAATGAGCCATATCATTTGTAAACAAACCATTATTTTGAACATTATAGTTATAAGGATAGGTTGTATAATTGTTGAACAACTGTAAACTTGAATTATCATAATTTGCACATGTATTATCAATATAAGTATCATTCATTAGATTATTTGATATAGACTTTTCATAATAAGGCATTCTGTGTGCATCAAGAGAATATGGTACATTTGAATTAACATAATTATATTCAGCATTCATAAAATAGCAAGTAGGAGATTCATTATAACTTTGAAAAGGAATATGCTTGTCTTTAAGTAATATAGACTTAAAGCTTGGTGAAATAGTAATAAAATGTTTGTTAATAAACTCAAAGCCAAGTATGGCTTGAAAGTGAACATTTTGAATTTTTGTAAGGTAAAATACATGATGAAAAAAATATTTATCAATCTTAAAAGCTATCTCTATGCATCCTTTGAAGAAGACCTTAGAATTTATGGTCGATACAGATACATTTCTGGATAAAAATTTGTAATGAAGCCTGGATTTAATGCTATTAAAGCATTCTTCATCCAAGAGAGATAAACTTGATCAAGTATCTATTAATGTGGAGATTTCATTATGTTGAACATTTATTAGGATGCATGGAAGAACATAAGAGTTGTTAAAAGAACTGCATATGACATGATTTTCTTGTATGTCATCGTTGATTTGAAAATTTTGTTTGGAAGGCAAAGAATTATATGAACAAGAAGATTTGTTAAATTTAGATGTCATAGGAGAAGTTTGGACAGCTGTGGATGACACTAAAGTGACTGACGAGCGTTTGTCCAATTGTTGATGTTTGTTGTTGTTGTCAAAGTGTACTGACCCTGAATGAGAATTACGGGAGAGAAGGCGGTCAGTAGAACCAGTCTCCCTTATTTGTTTAAATGATAAACATTGTTATTTTCAGAAGAAGAAGAGGTGTGGCTTTTCTTTCTGTAAGGGTGAGACGAAACCTGAGTTGAAGAGTTTTGATTAGAATTACCAATAATGTTTTTGAATTTGTAGCATGAGTCCATACGATGATTAAATTTCCCACAGAACGCACACTGCACAACATCTCGTCTGTGATAAAAGGATGTAGAATTTTTTTTGTGAGAATATTTGTCAAAGGTTGGTTGATAAGGACGTTTCCGGTGAAAGTTTTGATGACGAAAATTATTGTTACGTTTATTTGTAGCCTCTTGTCTCGGTGGAGAAGGCGAAAATGTCCTAGGTCTTCTTTGAAAATTACGAGAAGTATGAGAACTGTCCTTTTGAGTTTGTAAAGGAGAGTAGTTGGTTTGAGAATTGTGATAAATTTTATCCTTCGTATGCTTTATAGGAGTTTTATGAAGAGTATTACTAGAATTATCGTGGACATTTTCAGAATCGATACAATAGGCTTGATTAAAATTTTCATAAGATTTTTTAGGGGGAGAGTCATAAATATTTTGAAGAAAAGTTGCTCGTTCAAGAGCTAATTCGAAGGACGTAATATTTTCTTCTAAGATTTTACGTTTGATTTGTTTAGGTAAAGCCTCAAGAAAATGAGTAAACTTTAATGAATTAAGAGCAGAAAGATCCAATTTTCGATAAGCAAGTCGAAGTTGTTTATCCAACCGAAAAGCAAAATTTTTAACTGATTCATTTGAATCTAAGGTCAAGTTCTGTAAAGATTTTAGAGAAACAGATTTTTTCGTGGGTAAGAAATAGTCTATAAATGCCTTTCGAATTTCACTAAAATTAGAGTTCTTGAGCTGTGACTGAGTTTCCAGAAAGAAGAGTAAGGCGGTGCCCTCAAGTTTTGATTTAAAGAGAACAAAAAGTTCCTTGTCTGTAAAGTTATTTAGTTCCTGTAAGTCAGATAATTGATCGAAGAAAAATTCTACAGTCTGAGGGTTACCGTCGAAAGGTTGGATTGCAATATTTAGTTTGGCTTTTGGAGGCATGATGAAAAAATTTAATCTAAGAGCTCAATATATGACATGATAAATTTGGTTATTGACTGGTCTTGTGATGAATAATATATATATAAATTGACTCGTTATTTAAAATATTGATGACTTTCATATACGTCATAAACCATTTTTATATATTAAAAAAAAGAAGAAAACGTATACTAACATATTAGTATCATATGAAGAATATAAGACCCAAATATTTTATGTAAATATTTATATATAATATGGCTCAAAACATAAATTATTATATGTATGACAAGAAGAATAATTTATCTTAGCATGAACAATAATTTTTACCAGTACCTCCGTTAAATAATGCATATATATATTAGTTGCAAAATATAGCAAGACAAGAAAAAATATATATGGAAAAATTATGTTATATATATATCATGCACTGCTCCAGAAAAATATTACTTCAGTATAGAATCAATATGTTGCAATTAATTACTGCACCACTCTTAATAATAATATAATTAATAATATTAATGTATGAAGAAAATAATTTGAAAAATAATGAAGAATTAACTGAAGATAATGACGACAATATGTATAAATATAACAAAAATATGATGGTGGCAAAGGAAAAATGGATGGTCATGGAATGTTGGACACGCTTTGGTGACGGCACCACAGGAAATTAAGTGTTGTGTTTGAGCTGACACTTTGGTCAGGGCATCAAAGGAAATATAATGTTATGTTTACTTGAAAGTGGAAAAAGCACTTTTTATTTGCCTCTACCCACAATTAGGCCAAATAAATGATCGTGATAATGACAGCACATCGCGGAGAATGGGGGCCTGCAAACGACCCAAGTGACCATCCTTACTTCTTTAGAACAATAGAAATATCTTTATCCATGATGACATAAAATGTCAAACATAAAGTTAAAAAGAATATAAAATTGAAAAGGTAAAAAAGGTTACCTGTCAAGTCCTTGGCTGTTGATGACAAATAAATCCAGACAATAGGCACAAGAAATTATTATGCACACCAATTTTGAAGAAAACTATTTTTATTTCATGAAGAACTTGTTTACTTTTTTCATGAATAAATATTTCTTCACATAATTATATTATTTTTGACTCGTACATATTAATCTCTCTCTTCATAAAAAACCATATCATAATATATGCTAATCACAACAATTGCTATCTCCAAGCAATAAAAATTCTTTGTCAATAATATATTTTAGATATCTCAACAGGATGTAAATTATAAATTTTCTCATGACATAAAAGGAGAATATAATATTATTTCTTCTTGAAAAAGAGCAACTTTCATAATATGAACTTTCAAAAAAAACAAAATATATTATACTTCATATTGCATAGATACAAACCAATATTTTCTTCATAACGCCCCTTGGGTATTCAAAAATTATATATATAAAATAGGGCAAAATAATGAAGTAAAAACTTTATGAAAATCAAATATCTTCATTTGATGAAAGAAAAAAATGTTCACCTCTTAAAGCACACGTTCTTCATCTCTGCTTGTTTTTTCAGAGGATTGAGAACATATAAAAGCACAATTGAAGAATTGATCACATAAATATTTGACGAAAATTTTGGACGAAAAGATGAAGAATAAAACTATTTAGAATAAACATGTCGACAACCTTCTTTAGTTAAAAGTGGCATCAATAGAGCAACACATAAAAGGCTTCACGACGTCACCTCATTTAATACGCATATCCAAACAGAGTACACAACAAAAATACTTTCAGGATCCTTTGAAACAAAAGGTTTGCTCCTCGCTGCTTAACAGAAATCACCATCACTTTCCTAGATGCATTTTGAGGGCAGCACTTTTTCTTTGCCGCACTTAAAAATCAGCATCGTACTAATATCAACATAACAAAAAAAAAACCGTTCCATCCTTCGTTAACGGGGGAGCACCTCTGCCCCGAAATTACACTAAAAACTTTCAATCATACGACTGCATCCATCACAGCAGGTGTCTATCGGCGCAACTCACGCAGGTGGCCGCGAGCCCAGGGGAAAAAGAGAAAGGGTTATTGTAAATGCAAAATACGCCAATTTGGCAGAGAGCAAAAGAGGGGGTAAGGAAAAAATAAGCCAAATTACAATATACAGTATGAAAAGATATGTAACTAATAAGAATAAAATTGATAACCATCTTAAGAGGGGAGGCCAAAGCCGGTGGCCATGTACTTAACGGCTTGAAATACGTCACCTGTGAAATTTAATTTGATAGGCTAGGGGTGTGTCCGAATAAACGGAAGTTCCACCCAAAAGAACTAGCGAGAATGTTCTCGAACAAATTTTAAACCGGAAGGAATGATTTCAAACAGGACTTTTCCGGCCTGGAACATTCGAAAGCTAAGTAAGAAAGAAAACATTACAGGCGACGAAATGAAAATAAGCGAAACCGAAATTAAATTTAAATTGAGAACATTAATAAAAAGGAAGGTGATATGAAATAAAATGGCTAATAAAATTGAATTAAATTAAATATATGGGGGGGGTATGGAGTAACCACCACAGATACTCTTTTACAAAATTTTCAAATTTTGTTATAAGTTTTCAAATGCCAAATGTAGAGTAGTGTTTTATATACACATGGTTTATAAACTTTAATAATAAAACAAATAGAAATAAAAGATGTCATTCGTAATTGAGATAATGATAAAAATAATTTGCTTAAAAAAAAAAAAAAAATTAATATCTGTAATTTTCACAATCACTGAAAATCACATATTAAGTTATAGGTTTGAGTAAAATCATCAAATTTTATAATTGTTATCACATAAATATCTGTTGAATAAATGGTATAATACTAATGTAAAATAAATGAATAAATATAGTTAGAATTAAATACACTTAAAATTAATTTATCAACATCAATTTGGAAGCTTTTACAATCAAAGTGTACACCTTATGCCTGCATAAGAAACCCAATTTAACCCCAAAAACTCCCAAAAATAAATAATATTCTTGTTGGCCACCAAGAACATACCTGCTGATGTTGAAAATTATGGTGATAAAATATTTAAAAAATAAGAATTAAAATTTAATCTACTGTCTTGACTTTAGTTTGATCTAGTGATTGTGATTGTATTTGAGATTTTGTTTGTTTGTTGGGTTGCTCATGAAACAATTTAAAATCCTCCGGTGAAAAATATGGTCTTAATTTAGAAACATGCACAATAACTGAATTCTGTCCTGTCTCATAATTAAATTTATCTATTTCATAAGTTACATCAAAAAGTTTATTTACAATTTTGTATGGTCCAGAGAAAGTAGGTTCTAATTTTCGAGTGTTAGGGTATTTAAATTCTTCATAAATTACAGAGTCCTGTTCCTGTATCTTTAATGGGGATTCGACAAAATTTCGATCATAAAGTCTTTTACTTTCAAGGTGAAATTCACGAGTTTGCGCTTTCGCAATTTTGAGGGCTTTGTCTACTGGTTATGTTTATATTTTGATTGCCTCACACAGAATTATTACCCACCCTTTTAAAAAATCTGAATCAGAATTATTGTGAAAATTGTAACTATATTTTTCTATTAACTTTAACCAGAAATTGTATCTAATAAAAATAAAATAAAAATTGTAAATATCATAGTTATACCTTAAATTGGAATTAATTTTTTAATTCTATTATTTCATAAATCATAAACGGATACAAAAATTTTAATGATAGGTAATTTATTACTTAAAATCAGAAAAATTACTGAAAAATTTAATTATATTTATCAGTCAAAACTCTAGCAGCAGCTTTGTACAGTTCCATCTTTCTTACTGAATTTAAATAAATTATAAGAACCAGGGAACTAAAGTTCACTGCCACCAGGAATTCTAAGAAATAATAATGATAATAATAATACTCATAAATAGATTAATAAATAAGATTCAAAGAAAAACAAAGAAATAAATAAATAAACCTCAAAAAGAGAGAATAAATAATCTACACAAATACATAAAAAGGATACAAGTAATATTCAATTAATTTTGAAAATAACTCACTCTTAAGAAAAATTTCTCAAGATGATCCTAGGGGAGACAAGAACAACGAAAATTATCAAAGTAATCAGCAATCGGCGTCCAGTTGTCCCTGAAAGTTTTTTTTTCTTGTCATCACTACTAGTAATACCTAAAGTCATTGATCTATATTTGGGCGGCAACAATATGAATCTCAGTCATCGTGGCATTTTTATTTCCTTATTAAATCAAATTCGAAATCACCAAGTCTCAAAAATTTATCATTATGACCAAAAATATCTTGAGTCATCAGTTACACATAAACAGCAAAAAGGTGGAATATTAGGCCTCAGGAAATCACGAAATATTTCGAAGAAATCTTTCAAACCACTCGCACAGAAAGCTATTTAATATTTAAATCTCCTCTGTTATAGTCACTCGAGGAATTAAGAGATAAAGGCAATTCTTTCAGATTAGAATCTTTCCAAGCATAGATGTGAAATTCTTTAAGAGGAACACACACTTTTATTTTCACCCCATTCATTCCACAGATTCAGTTTGCAATCCGAACATGTCATATAGAGTACCATTCTTCGCCCCTGTCAATAATTAATCCTGTCGACTAAATAAAAGACTCTGACCTTTTAAAGTTAGGAGCCAGAAACATCATCGCCGGTTTCCCCTTTCACAGCACAGAAGTCATGACAAGCGAGGAAAAAAAAACCAAATAAATAAATGTAGAAGATCCAATAAATTACTCATTGGCTGCTGCAAGTTAATCTATTAAACTGTAGTCATGAGAGAGGGAAAGTCTCCCTTTGCACGCCGTCTTTAACCAAAACATCAAAAAGAATATTCCATCATTTACTTCAGCAAACCGTACTCATCGAAGAAAAAACCAAAAATCTTCCTTCTCACCTCCAGGCTTCCTTTCTTAAATCTAAAAGTAAAGTTCTAGAGAATTCTCTACTCTCTAACCATCATTTTTCCATGTAAACATAACTCATGTTCAGAGTCGAGATTATTATTCCACAGACGATAATTCTTTTTTTTTTTTAAATATAGTACCTGTACCCTATATGGACACCTTAAGGAAAATGTATTTTTTTCACCCCCATGTACAAGTCAGAGGACTCGAAAAATGTGTGTCCACTATCCTTGGACTATTGACTATCATTATTAAAATTAGCGACCTTGTAATTATTCTGGTTTAATTTATATAATAAAAACAAAAACAAAATTTACAAGTGTCCATATAAGGAACTACCTGTCCCTATTATGGACAGGTGTTTCCTTATTGACTTTCTACGCAGTGTGTATGGAAGAACCACTTTTCCAAGGGATTTTAGAGGAGAGGGAATAAAATAAATGTATCTTAAAGGAGGAGGAGGGGGGACAGTAAATATCTTTAGAACATGCATTTTCGAAAGGGGAGGATCATTTTCGACTTTTACCCTTCGAAGACCCATGCAAAGCCCCTTAGTTACTAATATTATGAAATAATATTGTTGGTTTTACTTAGCTTTATAGCATCTGTCTGCGAATTTACATCTGTTATTACCCAGTCCTCACAGCATGGACAAATAGAAACTTTTTTACCATGGGCAGTAAGTCCCATATAGTCCTCATGAACATATCTGCCACATGTGATGCATGGCAGCATGTTTGAAAAAGCATCAATATTGCAAAAGAAGCAGTACCAGCTCTCTTTTGTTGAGGAAGTCATACCATTGGTGCCTTCGCCAACAGATATCCTACTGGCGAGGGGGGGGGGGGCTTCTTTTTATTTTTCTGCAAGGGTTTTTTGGAGAAGGTTTTGGGGGGGTTGTTCAAATGGCATCTTGTTGAACAAAGATTTTACCACTTTGATCCCTTTTCAATTTATTGCTTGGCAACGTTGAATTTTCTTCTTTCTTACAGTTGTAGTCGATTTGGACATAAGCTGTCCATATTGGGAACCGGGCGTAGTTTTATTAATCTAGTAACAAATGAATAAGGAAAAAGTTTATATTGTAAAAATCTACTGCATCATACTAACAACATAATAAAATTTGAACGACACGTACATAACAGCAGAAATATAAAATATTCATAAGCAATGAATAGTAGATTAAGGAAGTTGAATTATCGACTTATTTAGCACAGTGATTTAATTTTCTATCATTAACAACCGCATAGAAAAACTAGTCGGATGTGAAAATCCCAAAACTTTCTTCTATCTCATGCATGTTAATAATTCAAAATTGCTACCACAATGCCAAAAATAAATTAAATATATGCTCATCGTGAGGATTCTAAAGGCATGCAATTCCGTTCATTAGTTTTTAAAATAGGTCTATTGCGGATAAGCGTTTTCGGTCACATGACAAAACGTCCTTCTTTTTTCGTTGGCCGTTTTTTCTGTTTTCATGGGGAAGTCCGATTCAAAACGCCCACTTTGACACTATTTTCTCAAGCGCTATTGATAATCAATTGATGAGAGCCGATTTCGTACCGCTTGTGATCTTGGACCTGCGATGTAGGATATTTATGCCTGGCCTAATTATTCAAAAATTGAAGATTTTTAAGCTTCGCTCTAAAATATCATTGCGAAAAAATTTTCGTAATCATAAGTGACAGTGTTTCAAATATTACCGTAGATTTTACGTTAGCTTAAGCAAAATAAACAAATGTTACCCCATTTGGTTATCTTGTCCATCTTTTACATTTATTATGTTCTCAATTCTATCGATACAAGTCGGTTCAGCATTTTTTTCTGTACGAATATAATTAAGAGTGTTCTCAACTGCACCGCTCAACAAGCGCAAAATGTTTTCACACATTTGTAAATTCATTTTTTAATAGAACGATATAAAATTGGAATGCCTGACTATGGAAGAGATTTCGAATCGAACTTAGTTTTCCATTTTATGATAATTAAATTACCTATCCAGTTCTAAGCTATTTCGATCACGTGATCACCCGTTTTTCTCCTTTCGTAGGGAAATGTGCTCAAAAACGTCAACTTTGAACGCTTGTTATAAAAGATCTATTATATTTATAATAAAACAGAAAATTTTGTGCAATTAGACTTTTTCTGAATAACAACACTTGTTATTTTCATGCATATCCGAACAAAAATAAATTAAAGCACATGTTACAAAGTTGCCCATTTTGATTTAAGAACATCCTTAAGTATTTTTTTTCTTTACAAATATAATTAGTATATTAAAGATTATCAAGCGAAGTAACAGTTTGCATCCAATGCCTTATCGAATTCAAGATAAAGATAAGAGAAAATATTTTTCTTTCAACTATTAGAAAAGTTATTTGGATTGCTTTAAAAGCTCAAAACAATAATATTTATAATATAGCTATGGCTTCCTCTCTAACTGCGATAACAATTAGGGAAAAACGTCGGTTACTTCTTAGTATAAGAAAAAACTTTCAGTTCATGGCATGTTGTAAATTCACACCGAAAAAATGGTCTGTATTTCTAAACAAGTCTTAGAACTTATTAAGTTCTTTCAGCCAGATTAGCTTCAAATTCATTTAGTTTGTATATAATAAACTTGAAAAAACTTAGTTAAAAGTTGTTTTTTCTGAAAATATGATTGCGATAGATAAAAATAGTTCTTAATATTTTCTGCCATTATCTAAAACCTATATTCTGTAAGTTATTTTATCCACATCACCTGGATTTTTCTCTTACAATCTTATTTCAAACACAATTTTTTTTACTACATTAAAAAAATTACTTTAAAAAAATAAGAAAAGAAAAAGAAATTTTTTAACGTATTTTATTTGGTAACATATATAATTTGTTTTTCTGTGTTAATTTCAAGTTATATTATACGCTTTTCAACTTTTTGTTTTCTTTTTGTACAAGAAGTAACTTTTTTTGCATGACACTTTGTTTTTTTTTTTTTTTTTAACATACATATAATAATAAAACTTTATGCTATTTGAAGAAACTCTTTTTTTTTTCCTCCAAATACTTAAAAAAAATCTTTTTGTTTAAATATTCTTTTCTTGATTTTGAAACAAAGAAACTGAGATAAATAATAATCTGCGTATGTAGTTTATTTATTTGCATATAAAATTAATGAGCCTTCTGTTTTTCGACGCTATATATATTTTTTTAAATGTATATGTTTTTATTAAAATTTTATTTTAAAATGTAATGGTCTCAGCAGGGAATTTTTTTAATTAAAACTCTACTCAAAATACAATGTCTTCAAGCAATAAATATTATTTTAGATTCAATTATGACACCAATAAAATTTTCATCTTTTTTAGGTATTATAGGTATATTCACTTCTTAAATTTGAAAAATAATATTTCAAAAGTTCCTATTACTACATAAAATTTTTAATTTAAAATGCAATTGTTGCTATCTAAATTTTTCAATTAAGAAGTTACTTCACTGATACATTCGATTAATGTTAAATTTACGAGAGAATTTTTTTTAATTATCTATTTAGCATTTCAATATTCTTAAATGATTTCTTTTGCATTGGATAGCTGAGATCAATTTCTACACAGCCTGTTTTTTAATTTTTCAATTTTGTTGCATTTTTTTCTTCTGTAAGGAGAATACTTTCACTTTCGAAACTTTATCCGAAAATAAAAGTATGCTAATTAAAAAAAAAAAAAAATTCCAAAATTTAAAATTAAGAAAGTATTTTTGTGGAATTCGATCCCAATTATCAATGCAATAAAAATCATGTTTCTACTCCCGAACGTACCGAAATAGAAAATGTTTACTATTATTAAATTTCCTTACTTCGAATGATCTTGCATATGTAATCTATTGATTACCAATAGTTAAATATATTAAAAAAAAGATAGTTAGTTGGTTGAATAATTTTCAATTGGGCAAAATCCGTACAAGAACATACTGCGCCAAACAAATTCTACATAAACGAGAAACTTGGCTTCTTTACCGATGCCTCTTTTGATAGGTAAAAAATTCCTCGGCGCTTTTCTTTTACGAAAATGATAAACTGAAACACTCAAAAGTTTTCCCTGAAGGGTCATAACTGCCAATGTAATTCCGAAATTTCGTACACATAAAAAAAAAAATCTAATATTAAATCATAAATAATAATTTTAATAATAGTAAGCTTTTTTTAATTATGAATTGGACAATTGCACCATAAATTATACTAAAAATATGTACTAAAATAAATACAGATTACTAAATGGTACACTTATAAAAAGAATATACAGTGGACTCTCTCTATTCCGAACACTCATGGGACCGACAAAAAATGTTCAGATTATGGGGGTGTTCAATATAGAGGGAGAATCGAAAGTGCATTACTACTACTACTATGTATTGAATCTGCAGTCGGTATAAAATACTTAGCATGGTTAGTCATAACATTGTGCTAGGCTAAACTAAATTTAGTCAGTTTTGTACTGTTCCATCTCATTTTTTTTATTAATTTTTTTTACAAAACATACGTTTACATTACAGTACACTTCTTGAAAACATAATCAGTACCTTACTTAATCGAATAACTTTAGTCTGTTTTTGTATTGTATGTGCTCATGCAATGTACATGTTATCTGGATGTTCAGACGCATAGTTCAACAGGTCTTAAATGAGTCTCTTAGTCGTATTGCTTGAATATAATCATCTTATTTCGCCAGTCTCTTCTGGTTCCTCTTCCTCTTCAACAATGTTGTTCTTGCAAACTATGAGGATTTCATTGGTTTCGAGATAAGCTCCAGTTCTGTTTCAGTATGAAGCTTCTGAAGAATTGATCCCAAGTCACTCACAGCTGTTCCTTCTTGGTCCTCTATTCTTGTTTGCCCATTCTCACATAGGAATCCAACTTTATAGAAGCATCATTGGATGGTGAAGGAGATTGTTTCATTGTATGCCGTTGATATCCAATAGACAGCATCCATGAGATTGACATTCTTCTGCCAAATTCGCCGCCTCCATCACCAGGGACAATATCTTCAGAAAATGGATTTGGTAGTAAGTTTTAATGGTCTTATTACTCTTTGATCCAGTGGTTGGATTATTGAAATGTAGTTTGGTAACAGGAATTTCAAAGTTATGTTGCTCAGCTGCATGTTTGTAAGTGATCTGGTATTAACAACAACATTTTTTTCCTCCTTTCTCTCTTCATTATCTTGTCAATTCTCTCGAACCATTATGAAAAAATTGTGAATATCATCTACACTTTCTGATTTGGTTTATAGTGTATAGGCAATGATGCGATCTTCACATTTTTAAAACTTTTTCGGATCAGAAGTGATTTGAGCTTCTCATCCATAAAACTGGTACAGAGCATAATGGCAAATCTTTCTTTTGTCATTTTCCCAACTATGCAATTTTCACTTCTTTTTGCATGAGTTTTGTTTGGAAGAGCTGTGAAAATCAGGTCGTTTCATCATCATTGAAATTGTTTGCTGTATCGGAATCCTTCATTATGTTCAGAGTTTTATTTTCTATTCTTCCACAGTATCGATATTTACATCTGCAGCTTCACCATTGATTATTTTGAATTCGATGTTATGTTAAATTTTGAAATTAGTCAACAATCCTTCCGATGCCTTTAATTCTGCAATTTTCTGCTTTTCTGAAAAATCCGAAGTAGGAGTCAAGTGACAGGATGATTCTTTGTTCTCATTTGACAAAAAATCTTCAGAACATTAATGTTTATGTTCATTTTCCGTTTTCTATTTCAAAATTCTATACTTATTTGAGTTCATTAAACCTTTTTATTCTTCTGCAACAAGTTTCGCTGAATTTCCAAGATGCGGGAATTTCCTGAATTCAGATTCCAAACACATGTTCAGTTTACAAAGAGGTGAGGTAAAAATGGGGATTGAAAGTAGCGTTCATAATAGCGGGGTGTTCAGATTAGAGAGTGTTCAGAATACAGAGAGTTTATCTTATGTTAAGTCTATGGAGTTTCGCCGGGACTATCAAAATGCGTTCATAATATCGGGGTGTTCAGATTAGAGAGTGTTCAGATAGAGAGAGTCCACTGTATTTAAAATACATTTAAAAATTATCAACGTTTCAATCCTACAAAAAAATAAAATAAAAATAAAAATAAAAAAAATAAAAATAAAAATAAAAAAATAAAATAAAAAATAAAATAAAAATAAAATCTATATCTCAAAAAGTTCATTACGATTATTAAGCTCGTGTCACGAGCTTGTAACGATCATTTATCATATTCCATTAATAAAATCTGGCATAATATGCTATAATTAAGTAAAAAGCAGATTTACGCACTCTCAACTGAACTATGCTCGTGGACACTTGGACGTATATGTTTATATTTTGAAACTTTAAATTACATTTAACATCTTTCTATTCCATCCTGACGACGTACGTAGAAGCGAATGAAATAAATGTACCATTTAGTTATCTGTATAATTTTAATACATATTTTTAGTAACTTTTTTTTTATTTAAATATCTTAGATTTTAACAATTGGTAAAAGTTGGTATACATTACTTATTATTTAAAAAACTTTTAATTCAGTTATTCATCCTTTAGCTCATTAATTAATGAAAGAAAAAAAATGCATGCAAAAAAAGATAAACTTCTGGCATTTTATTTTCAATTAAAGTTAAAATTGACATTTTGTCCCTTCCATACTGATACTTCTACTTTCCTTTATATAATTGGAAAATCAATGTTTAAAATTTTATTTATCGCTCAATTTCATTAAATATTTTAGTAAATAAAAAAATATTTTAGTAAATAGTATTAATAAACTTTGACTAATATGTTTTTGAACCATAAAATATCTCTTATTTATCCAATATGACAATGCTAAAAAAATAAAAACTCTTTTGGAAAGACATTTAGAAGGCTATTAAATAATATAAAGTAACGAAATAAATTAGTTTCAGTACTTCGTGTAATTTTCAGTAAAGAAAATATTTTTGTGATGATTAATTTGTATTGATTTCGCTTATTAACAAAAAACGTAGCATTTTTCAAAAATTAACTGTTTACCATAGTTTTGCTTGTAACTTTTAATTAACTTGATTAATTAAATTAAAAAAGCGGAATTGTTAAAAGCTCTCGTTTGTGTATCTTTAAAAAGTTACATTTGAAGGAAAATGTATCTTTTAGGAAATTGTATAAGTTTTTACTTATTACGTTTATTATCTAAAACTCCAGATCACGAAGATAATTTTTCAGACAAAAATTAATTAAATGATATTATTATTATTATTTTTATTATTATTGCATTTTAATTAATAACGAGTTAATATATTTTTAAATTAAATCTTGGTACTGATATTAATTTATTTAAATTCTCCTTTGTTAAATTTTGCGCTGCATGAAAAAAAATAATTAAAAGAATATCAATAAATTACTACAGTAAAACCTCCATAACGGACACTCCCGAATAGCGGACACCTCTATTTAACGGACAGTTTTCCAATCACCACTCCCAAAACCTAAATTTTTGTATCTTTAACCTCTGAATAACGGACATTCTGAATAGCGGACACTATTTTCGGCGATAAAGGATGAAAAAGTATTTTTTAAGAAGTAAAAATGAAAACAAACAAAAAGTAAAAAGGTCTTTAAATTTATCAGGCAATGTGTCACAAATCACAGATAAGTGTGGAGAATGGGCTGAGGAAATTTCTCCTTTACAGTCATTCTTGAATTCAGGGAGTTGCTTGAGAAAGACAGCTTTCAGAGCATTCAAATGTCTATGTCCCCCCCCCCGGAAGATTTTATGATTTTATGTTTTTAATGATCAAAAAGTGTAATCCCTCGGAACTCTAAAATGACCAATAATATCACATCGAAAAACAAATTACTCGTTATCGCAAGCAAAAATAAACTTTTGTAACAATTTTTTTTCTTTTTTTAATAAGAATGTAATAAACAGCAGTTAAAGTTGTGTGCAATTTTATTTAAGTATTATTGCTTAAAATAATTTTAATTTCTCATTAATCATATAATAGATTTTTTAGAACATAAATGTCAATTAATGAAATATTAAGCATTTCTTAGCGGTTTTTGAATCTTTGAGGTTTTCCCAAAAGCGGACACCTCCGAATAGCGGACAATTTCTGCGTTCCCAAGGTGTCCGTTATTTAGAGGTTTTACGGTATTGAAAAATTATGCTTGAAATAAAGTTTCAGTAAATGCTACATTTTAAATTAAACAAAAACATTTGTAAAATTGACTTGTAAAATAAAAATTGGATCATTCATTATGAGAACTGAAGCTGAAAATTGTCACATTTCTAATTTTTTTATTATACATTTTAACCCTTTGAGCTCTTATGGTTGAATTTTCTACCATTTAATTTTAATTCCGAAATGTCACAATGGCACCGGAATATACCACAAAAATTATTTGAAAAAAGTTTAATGCATTTTTCGTGTATATCATAAACCGAATTTTTTCTTTGCAAAATGTTGATGGCAATGTGACATTTGAAATTTTGAGGAAATTTACCCATCAGAGCTCAAAGGGTTAAAAGAAAGCAGCCTAATAATTATAAATAAGTTTTTAAAATTAAAATAATCAGTTTTACTATAACTTTAGAACGTGCTGTTGACAGTGAGAAATACATAAGTAACATTTAACCTTATAAAACCAAAATTATGTTTGTTTTTTGTTATTGCTTAAAAGGTGCAAAAAATTTACATAAATATAGGTTTTAAAATATAAAAACTATCATTGATATTAAAATGATATTGCGAAGTCGACATCCGAGGGCTTTCAACTGATTCAAACAATCATCTTCAGCGAAAAAATTCTTTAATACTCAATGTTCAAGAATGATCGTTTGTTTTATAACAGAAGACGAGTCTATTTATAAGGAGGAGGGAGGGTACTCAATGGATTTGTTCCAATTTCCACAGTAATATTTAGTATGATATACCATATTCGGTGTACATTGTTGGAAAGCATATCATTACATTTTAACTAAAGAAAGAAAACTTACTATGACATGCTCTCCTACAATACATACTGGATGTGGTATAGTAATAACATACTAAATATTTCTGGTCAATTTAGAATAACAATGGAGCATTCCACCACAGCTCCTAATAAATGGACTCGTCCGCAGCTATAAAACCAACAATCATTCATGAAAATTGGTGTTTTAAAGATTTTTTTCCTGAAGATGACTGTGTGAATCAGTTGAAAGCGCTATGATGTCGATTTCATAACATTATTTTAACATCTACGATGATTTTTTATTTTTTAAAACCTATATTTATGCACATTTTTAGCATCATTTTAGTAATAAATAATCATAATTTTGATTTTATATATTTCAATATTATGTAAGTCACTTAAAACCAAAATTGAATTATTTTATTAAAGCAATTGAATTTTATATATTTACAAAACGAGATTATTTTTTATTATATCTATACTGTCTGATATTATTTTTTATTTTATAGCTTTCCCCAAAATTAATCAACACTTTAATTTATCAAATAATCTTTTTGAAAAAAATTGTTTTAATATCTATTAAGAAAATCTAGAATAGTAAATGGTATGGAATGTTGACAGTGGCAGTTTTTCGCTATTCATACCATGCAAGGGATCTTAAATTTGGTTGAGAATTTAACTACAATAAACCTTGTTTAAGGTGGGCTTTGTGTAAAATGTAAATTTTTATTTCACGCGAGAAGGTGTGAAATTCACCTCAGATCGATTCTCAATGCAGTAAAATTCATCTATAACAGAATACTGACTACAGCGAAATATTTTCTTGATCTTGAAATATTATTGATTTCGCTTTAGACAGAGTAATATATTTTTATATGTTTCTATGCAAGTTCACTAGCACCCAATTAAAAAAATGTTATACTTAGATATAAAGCTTTCATTTTATTAATTAATTTTTAGTGCAGCTAAAGTACGATTTTTACAGCAATAAATAATATGTTTCCTGTTCACCATATGGTGATGATGGCTATATGATGGTTATTCACCAAAATTTGGGACGAGCTTCATTTTGGCATTAGAAACGGCGATCGAAAAAATCTTCAAAAAGGAAAGTTCTTTTACATATTTTGGAAATAAAATGAGACAGGGCATTTTAACTCAGGGAGAGGAGACTCGATTTTTTTTTATGTAGGTCAAATGGACAATCGTTTAATATGCATGATTTAAATCAAAATCGAATGACATCATCCAAAAATCGATGAGATTATTTATTACAAAGTTACGGCAAGTTTTATGTGTACAAAGTCAAAAATCATATTTGCGTGCATATGAAATAGGTTTTTGCAGCAACAATTGAATGCTATTTACCAAAATTTGCGAGGAACTTCATTTTGACTCTAAAAAGGAAAATCCGATTTATCCTCCTCCTCCCCCCCCCTCCCCCCCCAAAAAAGTTGTTTTACCATGTTTTTTGGCGAGATATATTTTTCTATGTAAGTCAAGTGGAGCATCGTTTATTATGTATATTTAAATTCTTAATCGAAAGCCACCATCTGAAAGTCGATAAGATTATTTGTTAGAAAATTACGGCAGGCTTTATATATACAAAGTCAAAATTATACTTTAGTGCATGTAAAATAGGTTTTTTCAGGAACAACTGAATGCTATTCACCAAAATTTGAACTTCATTTTGGCACTAGAAATGAAGGTCGACGAATTTCCAAAAAATAAAATTGTTTTACCATGTTTTTAAGAGGAAAATAAAGGTGACGTTTTAACTCAGGAAGGGGAGACTTGATTTTTTGATGTAGGTCAAGTTAAGTACTGTTTATTACGTATGTGGGATTTTAGGTGAATGCCTTATTATTTAAGCAAAATAATATTATTCAAAGGGTAAAAAGGATTAATACATATAAAATATATACTTAAGATTCAACTATCACTTTAGAACTAAATAAAGTTATCGTAAACAAGCTTCCCTGAGCTTTCCATTAAAAATCGACAAACACCGCCATGACTGGAATCTATAGAACATCTCGCTCTTTGCACGCATCATCACACGAATCTCGCTTGAGATATCCCGCTCATTGAATCATTGAGTTTATTATCTTTTACTGTTGAACACTTCATCCTTTATTCCCAAATTTTCGGTCATCCTGATGTTTCTGGCGACCCCGTCAGCTATTTGTAAAAAATTAGATACAAATACAAACAAGTAAAACAGATAAACATAAAACAAAAACATCTCACGTTATGCAGATGCGTTACTCCACGGCTTCATGTATTCTGCAGCAGTTGATGTCTTGTTGGGACCATCATGGTCTCCAATCTTTTCTACATCATAACGATTGTGTGACTTTACTTTAGTGACACGGTCTATGGTCCATGGAATTTTTCCTTTAATTTCAGATCTGCGCTGTACTGCGTTCTGTGGATTGCCACGAGATCATTTAATTCATATCTGTTAGGCTCTTTCCTCTTCTTATTAAATTGTTTTCTATTTTCTTCTTGATATTTTCAAAGTATTTTTTCTCGGTTCTACTCTTACATTTAACCTTTCTGTCAAACATGTGGTTTAAGTCTTCTACCTCTAGATTTTCTTTAATAATTAAATCATTTTCATTTTTCATTTTCACGCCAATCATCAATTCAAACCGGCTGTATTTTGTACTTCTTGTAACTGTAGTATTGAGGATTCTCTTCACATCTACCACATATTTATATCAATTCGTGGTCTCGTTTCCTAACAGCATTACTAGCACAGGAATCAGGATGCTAAGGATTCTGGTGTTTCCCCTGAGCATCCCCACCGTAATTTTGCTGTGTTCAATTCGTTGTTCTTTTGCAGTATTCTATAAACTCGTCTGATCTGAACGCTGGTCCCCGATCCGTTATTAATTTGCTGGGATTCCCGAACACAGTTTGTCGCAAGGATAACTTTTCAATGCCTTCTTGAGTTGTCATGGATTTCACCGGATAAAATCCTACAAACTTAGTAAAGGCATCTACAACTGTGAAGATATACTGATATTTCTTGTTTGTTAATGGTAGTGGTCAAATATGATCAATGTGGTAAGTGCTTAATGATATATTCTCCTTTGGAAAGGGCATTAGAAAACCTTCGGTTTTGCCCCGTTTCTTGTTAAACAGAATACATTCGATGCAAATTACTACTACTGTTTCAACATGTTTTCTCAGGTTAGGGATGAAGAACTCCTTTTTTACTAATTCTTCTATTTTGACTGTAGCAAAATGTCCTCCATCGTCTTGTTTTACAAATAATCTTTTTATGTATTTCTTCAGGTGTTACTAGTAACTCTCTTTCATTATCAAACTTATACAAGACGTTATTCTTGATAAGATATTCATTTTCTTCACCTTTTTCAACTAAAGATTTTATTGATTTTATGAGCTCATCTTCCTCCTGTGCTGTAGCTAGGAGGAATCACGTCATATCACTTTGTGATCTTGTAATTACTAAAACAGCATTCCTTTTCAAAGCATCGACATTTTTCATTTTATTCCCTGCTCTGTGTGTAATTTCATAATCAAATTCCTCTATGAATAAAGCCCATCTTGCGACTTTTGAAGCCAATTCTTTTTTGTTTAATGTTTACTGAAATGCTTCCCAATCAGCTGCTATCTTGAATTTTGTACCTAGTAAGTAGTTCCTGATTTTTTTTAAGAGCTTCAACTATTGCCAGTACCTCTAATTCATAACTATAGTATTTTTTTTTGTTGCTGTTGCGGGGTTGTCATTTAATCATATATTATATAAGTGGAGTTTTCTATCATCTGTCTTTTGTAGTGTAGTACTGCATATAAACCATGGTTACTGACGTCGGTATGCAATTCTTTTGTTGATCCTTGTTTAAATAAATGCAATATTTGTTTTTGCGATAATATTTCTTTTATTAGGTGTAGTAAGAAGTTTTAAAGCGTTTTTCAAAGAAATGAATATGCAATTAAGAACTGAGAATAATATCTTTATTCATCAATATAATCTCCATCATTATCTAACATTTTTTGCCATTGGTCGGGCAGTTGACGGATGCCAGCAGTGTAGAATAATTAGTCTTTTGACGCGATGAAGTCATGAACCCAATTTCGCACTTCGTCCACTGTCCGGAAGTGTACAGAAGACAAGACATTCTGCATCGACCGAAATAAATGATAGTCCGAAGAGGCTATGTCGGGACTATACGCCAGGTGTTCCAAAACTTCCCAGCCAAGAGTTACTAACGTGTCTTTAACTTGTTTTGTAACATGAGGCCTAGAATTGTGATGGAGCAATTTCACGGGACGCAAACCTTTTCCAGTAAATGGACGTTTTTGGCCGATTACCTGGTTCATTTGAAGCAATTGTTGCTTGTGCCATTCAACTGTTACACTTATACCAGGCTCCAACAGTTCGTAATAGAGCACACCCTTCTTATCCCACCAGATGCAGAGGAGAACTTTTTTGCAGTGAACGGATCGTTTAGGCGTTGATGTTGCTGCTTCGCTAGAATTCAGCCAATATTTTTTGTGTTTCTGATTTCATAACATATCCATTTTTCATCTCCCGTCACGATTTTCCACAAGAAAGATTTTTCTCTGTTGCCTGTTTAGATGATTCATGCACTTGAAGACAAACTCATCCTTGTTTTTCTGGCTCAAAGCATGTGGCATCCATCTCCCGGCCTTCTGAATCTTTCCCACAGCCTGTAAACGATTACAAGTTGTTTTTTGGGATACCCCTAATTGTTCGGCAAGTTCTTTTGCGTCTGAAATGCATCTTCATTAAGTAGAGATTGCAAATCCTCATGACTAGCCTTCAGTGGAGTGCCGCTACGTTCTCGATCGCTAACATCAAAATCACCGTCTTTAAAACGCCGAAACCAAAATTCGCATGTGCTTTTCAATACGATTTCCTCTCCAAGAACAGAACAGATTGATTGATATGCTTTTGAAGCACTTTTTCCTTAGTGAAATTCATAACGAATGCAGTGATGAATAAATGACTTATCATATGACATCTTTGCCCTTCAAAATTTCAACTTTACCTTCACTTTTCTCTCAGCTTTTGCGTCGATTTGAAAATGCTGAAAAAGTTCTTATCACATGACACAAATGCAGTCTGCTGATTGATGCATTATTTCGCGTTAAACGCAAGACAAAATTCGCTTTAAAAATTCTTACTACACCTAATAATTTTTTAATCTATTCCAAACTCGATTGCGACATTTTTATGCAACAGATCAGTCAATGATTTTGCTATTTGAGCATTATTCGGAATAAATTTGCGAAAATAACCTGTTAATCCTAAATATGATTTCACTCGTTTTATCGTTCTTGGTTGAGGAAAACTCCCGACAGCTGATTTCTTCGATTCAGAAGGCTATATTGTCCCATTTCCAATGATATAAACAAGAAATTTCATTTTTTCCCTTAAAATTTTCCATTTTATAAAGTTAAACTCTAGCCCATAATCTGCTGCAACTTCAAGCACGTGTTTCAATTTCTCTAAACCTTCCTCTTCAGTCTGTGATGGAATGATAAAGTCATCCATATAAACAACTACGGTGCTGTCACGTAATAACTTTCTAAACACCGTGTTTACATATCTTTGAAACTGGTTTCCTGATGTACATAAACCAAATGGACACTTCAAAAACTCTTATTCCCCTTCGTTTGTCATAAATGCGGAATATTTTCTGATTTTCTCCTCAATTTCAACGTGAAAGAAACCCATTCTTTTGATCGAGAGTTCTAAATACTTTTGATCTCTCAAATTTAATTAAAGCATCTTCAATTAAAGGTAATAGATACCGATCTTTGATTATTTTCTTATTCGGTTTACGATAATAAATGCATAAAATATGCAAGTTGTCTTTCTTCTTAATAAAACTACTGGTGCAGCGTAATCGGGAAAACTGCGCCTTATTATGCCTTCTTTTAATCATTGCTGAACCTGATTTTCGATTATTTCTTGCTCATTAAAAATAAATTTTCGTGGACGTTCACAAACAGGAGTTTCATCCGATAAAATTATATTCATCTGTAATCTTGTACCTTTTGATTTATTTGGATTGTATCCTTTTGCTAATTCACTTATTTGTTTTCTTACATTGAAATTTTTCACATGTATCAAATCAATTTTATCATCCCCTATGACGATCACTAAATTAATCAAGAAATTATCTTCTGCATTATTATCATTTGTAACTATAATATTTTTATTACGTGAATTATCTAATGTTGGCGTTTTCATTTCATTATTATTTCTGGGATATTGTTCTTCTTATTATTATACGATCACTATTATTAAATTCCTTAAACTAAACAATAACCAAAAGAAATTAGCCACCCAAATCTTCATCAAAATCACCAATTTTTCAAAATCCATGTATTCATGATTCTGTATTCATAAAATCATTCATAATTTTATTTTCATAAAATCACTTAAAATGAAACCTATATGAAACCTATCGTAACTTTATAACGAATGAACATTAGAATTTAGAATTCAGAAATACATAACAGGCGATTTCTCACTTGGCTTATTCAAAAACTGTTGAGTTTCCCCTCCTTCCCTAAGTTAAAATACCTCAATTTGCAGACCAACTCGCATCTTCTCTACCCCGCCACAGAGAAAAGAAAAAAAAATACAGTAGAGCAACTTTTTTTGGCGACTCTTTGGACTTTTCGAAATTTTCGAAAATGATTATAAATTGTTGTAAAAAACATTTTTACAGCATAATGAAACTAAAAATGTTTGTCTTTATACTATTAAAATCTGCCGTAACTTTGTAACACATAATCATACCGACTTACGAATGGTGTCATTCAATTCAGAATTTAAAATACATCCCCCCTCTCCCACACATGGTAAATTAACTTTTTTTTTTGGGGGGGGGGGATCGGATATTTATTTCTAGAGTAATAACTAAACATTCGCGAACGGTCATCTGTTGCAGCATATTACTCATTCCTTATTCCATTTTACCTATGCTATTTATTAAAGAAACAAATTGCATTTAGATTACAAGTAAATATCTTTCATATCACTTTTAATTAAAGCTAAATTGACGTTTATTCAATTCAGACTGTCTATTGTACTTTTCTTCAAATACTAGAAAACTACTCCCTTCCCCTTGAAAATTCATTCTTGATTCATCTTTATAAATACTTTAATATAAAAATTTTTTAATTAATTTGTTTGAACCAGATACTACCTTGTGTTTCTATAATACAGCAATGATAAAAAAATAAAATTTGGCTTGGGAACAAATAGTTAATTAATTTAGTTTCAAATTTATATGCTTGTAAAGTAAATAAAATGCATAAAGAAAATTTAAAACTTTTATAATATATATATATTTCTTTTAATTAATGTTGGTTCATTTTTCTTTGTAAAGAAAATAATATTTTCTATAATTAAGCTAACTATTATAAGTGATATTGGATTCAGCTTTTAATTAATACGTTTCATTCAATTAACTATTCAGAATTATTATAAACTCCCAGGTATAAAAAATTTTCCCAAAGTAAATTTGCAAAAAAATGCAACTTAGTTGCACATGTATAAAGTTTTTACTTGAGTCTCTAATTATCTAGAGTTCCAAATAATGAAAGTAAGTATTTAGAGGCTAATTTCATGTTATTATTTATTAATATTTATATTGTAGAATATAATTTATTTGCATTTTTATAAATTTTATTTAATAGATTCAATCTCCTTATTACTTATATACGCTTTAGATTGCAAAGAAAAACAAATAAATCGTGTTGCTTTTAATAAAAGTAACCTGATGATGGAAAAAAAAAGTACTTTGATCTAATGGATTGCTGCGTTTTAGATTGCGATTCTGAAACTGATTGGGCTAGTTTTTGGGAATATGATTAACCTTCCTACCCTGTTCAAATTTTACTCAATCTTGATAAAAACATTTCACACCAGATTTGTTAGTTAAAATATTTTAATATGTTTAATTGACTTAGTTCTCTGAATCTGTTATTTAACTTTCTTTATGAAAAAAGTTCTGGTTCGAATCATAGAAAACGAATTATAGTTATGGGTCGATTAGACCCATTCAGGGTAGGAAAGGTTAAGCTTATTAGTTAATTTTACTTTGATTTTTTGAAAACATATTTTTTTTTTCTGTTTCTAAAGCTTGTTATTAGGACTAGTTTTTAATTTTTTTTCGGTTTTTTTATTCTTGAAATTTTCCTACTTTTCTACCACAATTTTTAAACAATAATCTTTGTTTTATTCTATTACAGATGTTAAAAGAATCTACCACGTGGAATTTTTAGTTAAAATACTGGTATCGCGAATTTTAGGAATGCTGCGAGTCCTGTGTCTTACATATTGAACCACAATTTTGAAAAATTAAACTCCCATATAAAAACTATACTTACTGTATAATTTAATTTCTGTTAAATGAAATTTCAAAGTTTCATGTACTATTAGATGTATTTTTTCGTTAAATTGAAAAACAACAAAAAACTCATTTGTTTTTTTCTTGCATAATTTTTAGAAGTGGGCAAAGTATTTTTAGAGATAACTTATAACACTCAAGAACTATATCAAAACTATACAAGGGTGAATCGAATTTTTTTTTCTCAGTGTTAAAACCTACCTATGCGTAAAAGATGTTCTCGTGGATGGATATTAAATAAAAAATATAAAAAAAAAATATTTTAATTATTTTAAATTTTACTATTCCCACAATGAGGTTGAATTTCGAAAAGAAAAAGTGAAAAAAGACCTAATTTTGGCTAGATGATTTTTTATTCAAAATAATAGTCAAAAAAATTATCCAAAACCTTCCTATGCGTAAAAGATGCTATATTATATGCTGAGTATGAGAAAAATAATAATTTTTTTTTTCAAAGTTATAATCTGCTGCAATGTGGCTCAAATTTATGTATTTGAACGTTTTTACGGTAAAAAATCAATATTTTTTGTTAAAATAAAATATGAATTTTAGAGCTTTTAACATTTATTGCAATGAGGGAATATTTATTTAATTACAAGATTAAAACTTAAACTTTAAGCTTTAATGAAACTTTAGTTTCTTATTTAACAGCTTCTTTATTATTAAATCAAGAAAAATAGACAACATTACAATTGGCGATAATGACGTTTGGTATTGAAAACAGGCATGAGATTTTGTAATTCAATTCGATTTTTATAAAACCGTCTCTTATATATGGTCCATACACAACAGAAAATGCTTCCGCGACTATTTTGATTATTAGTTTTGTAGAATGAGCGTTGCATGAATAGATATTATTGATAGTAGATGTTATTGCCACTGGAATGATTGCTGGATTTATATTGCTTCTGAAATCATGTCTTTACTAAATCCCTCAGTTATGGAGGTTCGACACATTTTCCTATTTAATTAAATCTATGTAATCCGTCACAAAAGGTCAAAAGCTGATAAATGGAAAGTATAGATATTATTTAATGTAATGATTAGGATTACAGCAGACCGTTTAATTTCAATCGCGCGCTTTTAGAATTCATCTACTGAATAAATAAAAATATAAAAAGCTTTTCACATGCAGCGAATAATTTTTTTATTTCACCGGTAAAACATTTGTGGCCAGCCGCGGTTCCATCCACGCTGCGAAAAGATGACGTAGTGGAACCTCATTGAAGTATAACTAGCACAAAAACCGTTGTAGTGGACGCTTGAAGATCAGTTCCATATTTCGAAAAACACATTCTTTAACATCTATATTAAAGGAGTTCAAAACACTATGTTACATGTATATTATTGTTAACACATGAAGAAAAAAAAATGTGCGGCGTGTTTTCAAATTGTTTGGCACTCTCCCAGTATTTACATATATGTGGCAAATGTATTCATAACCAAGTTCTTTTTTCAAGCTCAAGTCTGCTTCTATCATGATTTTTCTTCGGTTGTCCTCTAGTGATGTAGTCTTGTCTTTACATCGATCAAAGTTTAAAGAAAATTGTCATGATCATAATCTTTTACAAATGACTTAAGCGAATGACTAAAACGATAGAGTGGTCTTTGGTTTGGTTTGTCATGCCGAAATTTTTTCTGTCAATAACATTCATTTCATAGTTTTGTGAGATATGCCCACATCTTGAAGTGCACCTGACACGATGACAGCACCTGCTTGGTCGGAAATGCCCAAACTGTCCAATATTCCGGCTGATGCCAATTATCGTCATTACAGTTGGTGTGACACTTAGCTCGCCAGCATTTTGGCATTTCAATGATAGCTGATGACGCAGAAAAGTGAGTTAGGTTTGCTCGCACTTCGTCGGTTTAGTTTACACTCAATATTCATATTCATATTCAAATCTATTGAACTGGAAAAAAAATAAGCAGTGTTTTCGAAAATGGTCCACAAGACTTTCAATATCTTATTTTGTTTTATAAGAATTAAGAAGAGAGGAATATTTGTCGTGAGACAATTTAATTTTTCTTAAAATGCTGCGGTGGTAAATTATTGAGATTGAATCTCATTTACAGGTCACTTCTAACATATTAGCAACACCTTCTCACTGGCAAGAAATAAATAAATGTAGACCGATTCCTTGCTTCGGTTATTTTTTAAATACCAATATATAAATTTTTATAACTTTTTGTAATAGACAGCATATTTACTGGCATATCAAAGTCAGACCCAAATAGGGAGTAATTCATTTCTTTTTTTTCTTTTTCTTTTTCTTTTTTTTTTTTTTTTTTTTTTTTTTTTTTTAACAACGCCATGGTACAGTAATATTCAAAGTACACTAAGCTACACAATACACAAGCAGACAAGTCCTTCACTGAAAAAACTTGAACTGCCAGTTTTTCGAAACTTTAAACCACTTGCAGCAACATTAAATTTCGAAATTAGTTTTTTTTTTTTTCACTTAATCTCCATGCTATATAATATCTCTTATGCAAAGGTAGGTTTTGATTGATATTATAACGATTATTTTGCGTCAAAAAAAAAAAAAAAAAAAAAAAAAAAAAAAAAAATCTAACCAAAATTAGATCTTTTTCTATTTTTTCCAAATTTTATCGAATTTTCAACTTTTTTGTGTCAGTATTAAATTTCAAATTTATTATTTATTATTATTTTTTACTTAACCTCCATACGCTATAACATTAATATAGTAAATAAAGCCTTTGTGCAAGAATGTTAAAAGATAGAAAACCAACGATTAAAAATGCACAAATAAGGTATGAAAAGGGAGCAAACAACTGTTTCGAATCTACTATCGTGATTCTTCTTCAGTGTAAAAACTCAGCGAGCTAGACAAAGCTCAGTTTTGCTTTGTCTAGCTCGATGAGTTTTTGCACTGAAAAAGAATCTCGATAGTAGTTTCGAAACAGCTGTTTTCCCCCTTTTCATACCTTATTTGTGCATTTTTAATCGCTGGTTTTCTATCTTTTAATACGCTATAACATCTTTTCCGCATTGTTGGATTTTAAAAATTATTAAATTAATTACTTTTTGACAAAAATCATCTAACCAAATATCTTTTTTTTTTCAAATTTTTTCGAAAATTCAATCTTTTTGTGACAACATTAAATTTTAAAAATAATTTTTTTATTATTTTTCCCTTAATCTCCATACAATAGAACATCTTTTCCGCTTAAGTAGGTTTTGATGAATGGTAATTTATTTAGTTATTTATTTTTGCCATAAACAATCGATCCATCCAACTATACACACTTTATAATTTAATTTCTGTCTGCATCTGCATCTGCAACAAGCTACATAAATGCATTAGAACACACACACACAAAAAAATAAAGCACTCAAGCAGCTTTGTTGCCAGATGTTACCTGTAATTTTACGGAAATGCATCTTAGATCGCAGAAATTTGAGTAATATTTAATTTAGACATTATATTTTTCTATAATGTGAAGGAAAATGAACAAATCAAAACAAAAAATGCTCGATTATAATAACCAAAAAAAAAAAAAAAAAAAAAAAAAAAGAATTACTTGTATTTCGGTGTTTTTAAAAGCGTATAAAATTCGGTGAATATTGGAATGAGAATAAGAAAAAGAAGTACTTGTAAATTACTTATTTTCTGAATAAATGTAGTTGTTGTAAATATAATCTTTTGTAGAAAACAAGCTAAAATTCTAAAGTGATTTTTAACTATAATAGCTAAAAGTATGTAAATAAAACATAAAATATAAACTTTTTATTAATATATAATAACAAAACACAAAAGTTACACTAGTCTTTAATAAACTTATTTATAAATATTAATATTTTATATTAATATTTACATTTTGAGAAAATAAAATTTACATGAATAAAAGTTTACAAAAATACAAAATACTTTTGCTTATTTTAATATGCATGAAATTTTTTGTTATCATTTTACAAAAAAAAAAAGAATTTAGCATCATTTATATACTGACGGGAAAAAATAGCTTTTGTAAAATGAAAAACATAAAGCAGCTAGATTTTAGCGAAATGAAAAAGAAAGATAAAATTATAAAAGGAATTTTTTATTTGAAAATGTTAACAACATTATTTTATCTTTATATTTACATTCAAAACGGTAAAAAAAAGAAAGAGATTCAAAACAAGTAAAAAAAAAAAATAATAATCATAATTCTAAAATGAATTTATATAATTAAAATGTAAGCTATACAGAGTTTTTTAGTGTTTTAACGACTTTTAACTTTCTTCTGTCTTTACAAGAAGAAAATATTGGATTTTTTGAATTCCAATTGTCGATGGATTTACACTTTTTAGATTCCAAAAAACATGTTTTTACAAAATGTCTCTCTGTGAAGCTGTCAGTCAGTCTCTATGTCTGTATGTGACATAAATTTTGTGAGCGCTCTATCTCAAGAACTAATTTCACAAAACTTTATATTCAATTAGACCTTGATATAAGCTGGATATGATTAGCTATTGGTGCATATAGCCCGACAGGTAACGCTGTTATGCTGCTATGGATGGATTTTTATAAAACTTCAGATTCCGTTCGTCCTTGATATAATAAGGCTCTGATTACGCTGTGGTGTAAATCACACAAAAGGTGGCTCTGCTATGCGGTATTATTCATAATTATCGCAATAGCTCTATGTCAAGAAATATTGTACGAATTTTTTATCATATTTCACATTCAGTTAGTACCTGATATAAATTAATATTCTGTAGTTTTTGGAGTAAACCTCTCAATAGGTAGCGCTGCTTTGCGGCATTATTCATGATTATCTCAATAGCTGTATCTCAGGAACTAAAGCACGGATTTTAATCAAACTTCAGATTCAGTTACTTCTTGACATAAATGAGTATTCTTTAAGTCTAGGAGTAAATCGCTCAACATGTGCGCTTCAGTTTTTTTTTTTTTTTTTTTTTTTTTTTTTTTTTTTTTTTTTTTTACGATTTCTGCGATAATACTATCTCAAATACAAATACAGGGATTTTCATCAAATTTTAGATTTGTTGGAAGTTGGAATATGCTGTTGCAGATTAGATTTTGGTGTAAATTACGTAACCAGTGACGCTCTTGCATTTCATTTTTTCTGTTAGTATATAAACGTGAATGAGACAAAAAAAAGTTTTAAAAATGCCGCATCCAACAAGTTTTTTTTTTTTTTTTTTTTTTTTTTAAGTAGGAAGATCTTAATCCGACGCTCAGGGTGAAACCCATTTTTGTTCATATCACTATTAAAAAACTGGAAATACATTTTATATTAATTTTTCTTTTTAAATAGAATGTAGAGATACATTTAAAAACCATTTTTGGCCGAATTCTCATCGGTTATACATTTTATTATTGATTTGTATTAAAAAATATGGCCAATAATTTTAATACCAAACATAACCCCATTTTGAAGAAAAAAAAAAAAAAAAAAAAAAAACTAGCTGAAGTAATTTTCTGGAAATTAATATTACGCAGCAAATTTTAATACAAAAAATATTTTAACAATTACAACAACCATTTGGAAAAGGATTTTTTCAAAGGCTAAAATTTAAGACTCATTAATAAAATTTCATTAAATGTGTTTCAGTACTTTTTTATAAACTGCATTTTCGTGACGTAAATTACATTTAGTGAAAAAACAAAGCATCTGCGCTACACTCATTTTATTTGAAAAACTATATGGCAGATAATTTTTGTAAGCTAATACGGGATAAATGCCCATGGCAAGTAAGGAAAGTCGATTTTTCTCTTTTTTTGGCTAAATAGTTTATATTTAACAACAGATTTTAAAGAAAGAATACCATCATTCAAAAATTTTATCTGTATAATTTCAAATTAGAGCAATTACAGGCGAATTTAAGTTAGAATTGTCAAAAATACATCATGAATGGTTTTAAGAAGACATAATTACAGTATGCAAAATTTTAATATTTTGGCAAACAAAAACCTTTCTCAAATATATTTGTCCTTTTACATTTTACACACACACACACGAAAAAAAAAGTTAAAAGCATAAACAGGAAATTTCATTTTTATTTTAATAAATACAAAGTCTTTCTTTTTTAAATTATTCAACAGAAATTAAGGTTACTTTCTTAAGGCTGTTCTCAACTACTCTGCTCAAAAAGTGCAAAATGTTTTTAAACAATTAGAATTTCATTTTTTAACGGAAAGACATAAAATTAGCAGACCTGAATATGGCAAACGATTTGGAATCACATTGCATTTTTGATTTTTTTTATCCATAAATTACCTATCGAGTTATAAGAATTTTTGATAGCGTGGCAAGGCGTTTTTCTCCCTTCGCTGTCTGGTTTTTCTTATTTCGCTCTCAAATTTAGTTCAAAACGTCCACTTTGATACTATTTCTAAAAATGCGTTTATGAAATTGTAAAATCTGAAAATGTGAAAACATGTTTTGAAAATGTCTATTGTGTTTGAAAAAAAAAAAAATAAATAAACGAGAAATGGAGTAAGATTAGATAGTTTCTGAACAACAACACTTGATAGCTTCATACATTTCCGACTAAAAATAAATTAAAACTTACGTCATAAAGTTTCTCCTTTGAATTCAGGAACACTCTTATTTTATTAAAATGAAACGCAGCTAAAGAATAAAACACACAATTGCATTTCAAATAAAATTCAGTCCTCTAAAAAAATACTAAAAGTTACTTAAAATATTCTATCCAAAACGAGAATAAACCTACAATGTCAAATTTCTATATGTAGTTAACCTATCCATCATAAACAGTTAAAAAACAAATAAAAAATATATCAGCGATTTACATTGTTATTCTGTCTAGCGAAAAACATCCAAGGTGGTTAACCATAACAGATTTATTTTCAGAAGTAAAAAATATTTCTACAATTTTGTATTGTTGAAGTTTATTTCCTTGAATATGTCTTTCAGTCTAGCGATGTCTTTCTTTGTGATGATGGTTTTATTTCTTTCGTATTTTGAAACTTTCTGTTACTTTTTGTAAGCATTCAAGAAACTTTTGGCAAATTGATGCACATATTTTTAGCAAAAATTCCTTTTCAATAACTGAAAAATACAAATAGCACATTTATTGATATTCTCTCTTAATTAATGCATTAACACTGCTTACAACAAAAATAATAATTATATTAATATATATATATAAATGTGAGTTATAGTGTATGTTTAATTTTTAAAGTGGGACGTTTTTCATTCTTTTAGAAAAATATAATGTTAAAATAAATAAACAACTCAATTCTACGACTAATGCAGGCTAAAGAACAGTGTAAAAATATATATAACCAAACAGCAATATGGCATATACAAATAATTAAATAATTGAAATGCGTTGAAATAGTAAATTTTCACAACAAAGACTTTTTAAAATTTTAAATACTCTCTCTCTCTCCCTCTCTCTTTTTTTTTATTTTTTAAATGAACTACGAATATGAATACGCGATGTTATTCCTTGTAATATTTATAAATTATAACTTTTTTAAACAGAAAATAGAAATATAGTGTCTTTTTCACCAGGAAAATTCAGGGATCACAAGATTTTAGGGATCATTCAAGACTTCAGGCTTTGCTAAAGGAGAAGCAGGCTGTTATCGTCGTAGTGTAGAGGAGACCGGGGCACGTTGGCCATAGGGGTAGGTTGGCCAATTCGCTTTAATTTTCGAACTAGTCACCAGATGTCGCCACAAGTCCAGAAACATGTTAGAAAACCTGTTCCCCTACCCTTCAACGAGTTTAAGTTCTCTTAACAAAAGCAAACTAAAAACAGCGTTGATTTTCACTTTCGTCAATCTCGAAGCAAATTTTCGTTAGTGTGCAGAAAGGGTTAATGCTCTCAAGAGATACTTCACAAGAACAAAAGTGAGTAATATTTTGAAAGTTCAATTTATAAATGATTCTTTTGATGTAACAATAAATATTAAATGTTGTTAAGATGTGTGTAGAATAGCAAAAGTATTTCAAACATGGCGAGGGGGCAAGTTGGCCCACTTACGTTGGGGCACGTTGGCCCGGTTTTTCCCGGCCCATTGTAGCCAAAGCTAAAGCCATTGGACCTCACAGTTTAGGCCCATTCAAAAAATATGTTAAATTAGCCTGTGATGGTTGAGGGACAACTAATAGACGCCATATGACCATCTACGATACTCCGGGAATTGTGAAAACTGCCCTTATCAATGCAATAAATCCAGTTAATATAACATCAAGTTTTGAGATAACTTTAATATGACCTTTCAATAGGAATGTTTTTACTCACTCTGATTTCATGCCCTCGTATGTCAGTGATAGACCAGAGCCTTCAAGCACGCACGAAAAAGCAATTGGTGAAGCTTCTAATGAAACCCAGGTAATTATGGGTAGATGTGCCTACCGCATCTTCTCCTGCTCCATGCAAGACAACTCCAACACCTGAGGCCATTAGACCATTCAAAAAGGCAGAGCCAAGGAAGACAAATACTTCGAATAGAATGAAGATAACTTCTGCAGTCATCACAGACACCTTGAGCAACATCTTGAACAACAACAAAAGGCAACAGAAGAAAGAAATAGTGCCAAAATTAAAAATGATATTAAAAGAAGAAATCAGGCCAAAAAACGCAAAGGAAAGCAATCTGTGAAAAAGATTTTGTTTCCTTGGATCCTTTACAGCCTGGAAGTAGTGGTCTGAACCGTCAAAAAAGGAAGAAGAAATCTATTAAAGAAAGTGACGATGAGGAAGACGAAGACAATATCTGCCTACGTTGTCTGAAGGAGTTTAATCAAAGTATGCCTGGGGAAGAATGGATCCAGTGCATGAGTTGCAAACGTTGGGCATGCATTAAAGCTCCTATTCACTATTATGAATTTTATTTAACTTCTAAATAAACATAAAAAGATCATTGCATGCCGACGTGCCCCCCTCAATGGGCCAACCTACCCCGTGCACGGGTAGGTTGGCTCACATGACATCACACCATAATTAAATTCATAATATTTTTTAAATTTCATGTTAATTAAAAGTAAGCGTTTTCCTCACTAGTTAAATGTACTAGGTATTGTAAAACAATACTACATCTGAAAATAAACAAAATTTAGGTATTGAAAAAAATGACACAAAAAAACTGTGCCAACGTGCCCTGTTCTCCTCTATAGTATCTTTTTCCCAAACGTGTGTGATTTCTGTGCAAACTTGATTTTCTTTACTAATAAAGCATAATTATTAAATATATATGCTAGGATTTTAATTTAGTTTTCGTTCCTTATATTTATATAAAATTATCCATACAAACTAATAAAATATGACTTATAGATTACTACGTTAAAACATAACAAGTAAGAAAATTCATCCGTCCAACACTTCTTGAAATCTTTAACAAAATTTCGTTATCCAGGGAAATAACGTATTATTGTTCCTATCCAAATATGTATTCCCATACTTTTAAAAAGCCCTGTATTTGACCTGTCGGTTATTATATATACTATATAATGGTAAAATTTAGTTTAGCAAAAAAACGCCTAACTGGTTGAAATTTTCCTTTCAGCAATTTGTACTATTAGATGGAAACATACTTGAATACTTTTGTTTAGCCCTGTAAAATATATAGTACCTTTAATGCATTAAAGTATTTCGCTAAAGTTTAGTTTAAAAATAAATTATCTTTAAACTACTTAAATCCAATTTTAATCAGAAATTATCATCCAAAGGTGACCCTTATCCAGTTCTTTGCGTGACCTTGTATATCATTTTATCTATATTCTACAAACATTTCTTAGTAAACTAAATGCAATTCATCGTAAAAAGGCATAACATATTTAAAAACTTCAAGCTCCTTTAAGTAAATTACGCTCATAATCAGATCAGCAACCTTTCCGAGATCTTTTGTGTAACCCTACATATCTAAATTGTATGACAACTAGCATTTATATAAACCATATAATATGCATACATCTAGTGAAATTTAAAAGCGTATATCTTAATTAAAAGTGCATTTTATCCATCTAACAGCTGTCTACGATAATATACAGGACTTCCGATAGAATATAATATTTGAAATATTTTGTGTGTCCCTACGTAAATGCTATGCACTACGTATATGCATACATCTAGTGAAATTTAAAAGCGTATATCATAATTAAAAATGCATTTTATCCATCTAACAGCTGTCTTCGATAATATACAGGACTTCCGATAGTATATAATTTTTGAAATATTTTGTGTGTTCATACGTAAATGCTATGCACTACGTATTATGCATGAAATAACTCATATTAATCATCAGAAATGTATATCAATTTGATTATATATGAAATCGTTTACCTTAATTAAAATATGTCGCAAAAAATTCCCCCCTTTATTATTATGTATTGGAATTCTTTTGTGTGGCCCTGTAAATAAATAATAACTATTCTTTCACTGCATACTTTACAAAATGCATGTTTTAATGCACTTTGTAGATGCATATAAATTTGAAGATGTTCGACAGGGTGTAACATTCTTAAAATTCGTTTTAAACGAATTTCCCCATAGGCCGTAAGGTAACGGAAAACTTTTGACTGTTCCTGTAAATAAAATAATCATAGCAGAAACTTCATTTTCAGTAGGGTTCGTGATCAGGTAAACGTCATTAACGTCCCAAAATTTCTTAACAATCGGAGCATATTTACGAGAGTTAGAACGCGGCCAGACGGACAAACGGCCAGACAAACCGAATGCATAAGCACTTTTAAACTTTGTTGGAAAGTGCTAATAATAAATTTACTAGTTTTGAAAATTAGGGTTATGTGAATAGAGAGAGATAATCTAGAGATATGCAAGTAAAACTACTGTAATGATACAAAGGCCAATATATGTGATAAATCCTCAAATTGGCTATAAAATTAAATTGGGATTAATACTAACGCATCCATAAATGCCTTGTTTCAGGACATTTAAGTTATTGTGATTTACTCCACTATAGCTTTAAATACCTCAATTATGTCCACAGTTAATTTCTAGAATCTTAAAAAAATCTACGATTAAAAATGATTTTATGAACATCGTTTTTTCTACAGATATTTCTAAAATAATTGCTAACTTGGAAAATTTACTATTCAGTCTCATATTACTTACTGTACGCCTTTTTTATTCACAAAATTTCTCGGTTTTTAGATTCTACAAATTACAATTGTTAATGATTAAAGCATTCTACATCTTCATCAAAAATACACAAAAAATTGATATATTACTAGCTCAATGCATTAGATTTTTCCATCTCGCTTCTTAATTCATTAAAATTTATTACTAAGCCATGTTTGATCATTTCTGTTCAATCTCTTTTTATTTTATTCTTTACTATATGTTATTCTCATTATAAACTTATGAGATTAAAAATGCATTATTATTATTTTTTTTAATATTTTTCATTTAAATTTTTTTAACCATCGAATCTTCTGAAGCATCTCAAACCGTTTTTTCGTTATTTTTAGATCTTAATTAGAAACTACCAAAGGACTTATCAAAGAAACTATCAAAGGAAAATCTTTTAGTGTTCAATTTTTAGAAATTTAGATTCCCCATTTTTTTCTAAATTCCTTGAATTGTTAATTCTTTAACGAACCAAGACTGAGAAAATGTAGAAAATGTTTTCGAAATGAAATATCGAATCTTCTGAAGCATCTCAAACCGTTTTTTCGTTATTTTTAGATCTTAATTAGAAACTACCAAAGGACTTATCAAAGGAAAATCTTTGAGTTTTCAATTGTTAGAAATTTAGATTCCCCATTTTTTTTCTAAATTCTATGAATTGTTAATTCTTTAACGAACCAAGATTGAGAAAATGTAGAAAATGTTTTCGAAATGAAATATCGAATCTTCAGAAGCATCTCAAACCGTTTTTTCGTTATTTTTAGATCGTAATTAGAAACTACCAAAGGACTTATCAAAGAAACTATCAAAGGAAAATCTTTGAGTTTTCAATTGTTAGAAATTTAGATTCCCCATTTTTTTTCTAAATTCTATGAATTGTTAATTCTTTAACGAACCAAGATTGAGAAAATGTAGAAAATGTTTTCGAAATGAAATATCGAATCTTCTGAAGCATCTCAAACCGTTTTTTCGTTATTTTTAGATCTTAATTAGAAACTACCAAAGGACTTATTAAAGGAAAATCTTTGAGTTTTCAATTGTTAGAAATTTAGATTCCCCATTTTTTTTCTAAATTCTATGAATTGTTAATTCTTTAACGAACCAAGATTGAGAAAATGTAGAAAATGTTTTCGAAATGAAATATCGAATCTTCAGAAGCATCTCAAACCGTTTTTTCGTTATTTTTAGATCGTAATTAGAAACTACCAAAGGACTTATCAAAGAAACTATCAAAGGAAAATCTTTGAGTTTTCAATTGTTAGAAATTTAGATTCCCCATTTTTTTTCTAAATTCTATGAATTGTTAATTCTTTAACGAACCAAGATTGAGAAAATGTAGAAAATGTTTTCGAAATGAAATATCGAATCTTCTGAAGCATCTCAAACCGTTTTTTCGTTATTTTTAGATCGTAATTAGAAACTACCAAAGGACTTATCAAAGAAACTATCAAAGGAAAATCTTTGAGTTTTCCATTTTTAGAAATTTAGATTCCCATTTTTTTTCTAAATTCCATGAATTGTTAATTCTTTAACGAACCAAGATTGAGAAAAATGTAGAAAATGTTTTCGAAATGAAACAGAAATTGCTTAACTATTGCCTAATTTCTTTCCTAACTGTTTAATATTATCACTTGTTCAAAATGAATTACTGAAAGAAGTTGGGATTAAAAACCATGTATGATCTTCCGTGATGATCTACTAGTGACTTTTTAAGTAAAATTATCAGTTAGAAATAATAATTATTAAGTATTATAAAATTGTATTTTGAGGTTTGATTCTTGAATAAAATATAAACACGTTTAGCAGTTATTTTATACAAGTTGCATTAACAATTTTTCTAATATACAAGGGTCGCAACGTCCCTAAACTTTTCTCTTTTTTCTACCAGTATTTTAAATAAAAAGTCTTCGTGTCAGATTCCTTTAACATCTACAATGAAATTATGCAATAAATATCATCGTTTAAAAATTGGGGTAGAAAAGAGTGAAAATTTTAGGGACGCTGCGACCTCTGAATATAATGAACAATAATTTTTTGGAATCTAGTTTCGTAAATAAATAATATAATTAGTAATTGATAATTTCATTCATTCATTTTCAAGCGTTTTTATATATAAATCGTAATATAAATTTGTATATGATCTCTTCTTGGTCTTTGCGGTAATTATATATATATATATATATATATATATATATATATATATAGTGTCAATTCATCATGAAAAATTGCAGCACCATTGGCGCTTTAAGCAGCTCATGTATAATGCCACAAGTTATAATTCACATTATGCAATGAAATTTCATAATTTTCAAGGAAAGAGTGTATGTTAAAAATGGTAACAATGAACTGTGAAGAATTAATAAATTAAAACAATTAAAAAACCAAACAAATACAGGCAAGAAAAAACAGTCTGTTCTTCTTCAGAGGGAGGACAGACGAAACCTAGCCCCACCCCCCTACTTTAAAAAAATGAAATGTTTTAGGTTTCTGAACGCCTACCAAACCTGCATTCATTCAAAAATAACGACAGAAAAATATATACCAAATTTTAAAAACAAAACTAATGATATGAAATATTTGAAAATAACTTTGAAAAAATCTTTATTATGCAAAAAATCTGTGCAGTAGCTTATAAAGTAATTTAAAATGAATGGAGAGTTTGGCAAGCCTCCCCCCTGACCTAAAACAAAACATTGAAATTATGAACAGTCATACCTGCTTCAAGCTCTTGCCTGTAAAAACAACAAAACAATTAGAATGCTCACTCCATATCCAATTTGCATAAAACTTCAAAAGCCAGGTCTGCATACCTCCCTAAGACTCGAAACATCCAGTCATATTCGTTCTAAAATATAGACTTTAGAATAGAACTTTCAAAAAGAATGTCAGGGAAGCATGCTATCAAATTACAAGCTACGCCAACAGCCCACAGTGTTGCCAATTATTTTTTACAATTGTTTTTACATAATATCTTAAAAAATTAATTGGAAAATTGTTATTATAAAAAAGATTTGCTGTAAATTTATAAACCTGCTTATAAAAATGTTTTTCATTATTACAAATTTTATAAAATCGAATTATTTGATTAATTATTATATTTATGTAAATTTTTTTATGTAAGTTAGAGTACCAGTGTGGCATACTTCTTGTGAAAAAATTAAAACTATTTCTTTTATCATATAAATCTATATTTACTGTATTATTCAAAATAGCGAAAGAAATATCCAAAAAATCAACATGATAATCGTCATCGTTTGCCTTATTTAATTTTAAACAATCTGGATAAACATTTTTAAATTCATGAGTAAAATCAAAATTGAAAATTAAAATGTCGTCTATATACCTAAAGATTTTTAAAGATTTATTGTAATTTATTGTGTAATTAAATTCAAAGTAAAATAAAAACAAATTGGCTGCAGTAGATGAATAATTAGTTCCCATACCTATACCACAAATCTGTTTATATACGTTATTGTTAAAATTCACATAATTATTGTATAAACAAAAATGACATAAACTTAAAAACAAATCCCTATTTATTTTCAATTCAACTTCTAAATTAAATAAATCAAATATATTAATTAAAACATTAAATAACTGATCTATAGGTATATTAGTAAAAAGGTTTTCGAAATCGAAAACCTGCATTAAGTGAGTAGTGAAATTAAGGTTTTGTAATACTTCAAAACTGTTATCAATTGACCAAAAATAACTTGAATTTTTGAATTTAACTTTAAGAAAACCATATATTCTTTTTAAAAGCTTTTGTAAACCTAAATTAAAATTTTTATTAACACTATTGGTAGTACTGCAAATATATCTGAATTTAATAGGAGACTTATGAAACTTAGGAGTCAAAAATATAAATGGCAAACAGTGATGACTAGAAACATCAAAAACATACGAAAACAAACTTTTACACTTTTTCTTGTATGAAAAGAATTTTTTGACAATAGGATCCCTTCTAATATCAATTTTTTCGTAAAATTCTGTATTTTTTAATTCATCATTTATTTTATCTATATAAAATTTCTTACAAACAATAGCAAAATTATTGGCAGCTTTGTCCACAGGAACTATTACAAAATTTTTATGCAAATCATTAATGAAAATTATGTCTTCTTTACTGAAAGTCTGATACTCATATGCACTAGAATTTAAAAAGTCCTTCAAAAAATCCTTAAAATGCTTCAATAGTTGAAACTTCCACTCAAAAAATGCCTCCAAGGGCATGCTAAATTTATAACTTTGTTTTTTAATAAAATTATTCACATCATTAATAAAATATTTCAAGGCTTTACCATAACTAATTTTACTATTAATTCGAAATTTTGTGCCAAAATTCATTAAATATCTAACATTTTTGTTTTTAATTATTTCTAAATTACCAGTAATTACATGACCATAATGATCATCGATAAAATCTGCAAAATTTGATCTATTACAAAAACACTCCACAGACCCATCAACCTCCAAAGAGGCAGTGTGCCTGTAATTAAAAATTGTACTACTAATTGGCTTCTGATAATTAAAAGCTATTGAAATTTTAGAATTCTTAAGAGGAAAGAGGTCATAGACACTCCCCAAAATCTTATTCATATTTAAACAGTCATATGCCTTCTGCAAGAATGTAATATTAAAATAAACAATATCTTTCTGTGAATCATCTCTACCAATTAGCCTGAAATTAATTAAATCCCAAACTAAATTTTTAAATTGCATGATCTTGAATTTATATGTACTTAAACATTTCTTAATTTTTATAATAGTGTTAATTTTCAATTTAAACAAATTATTTTTTATATTTTTGACATTATATGTAATCTTAAAATTATCTTCCAAATCCTTCAACCACTTAACAGGAATAATTATATTGACATTTTTAGAAAATCTCCTGGAACCCCTTTTTCCTCTCAATATTTTAGTTTTATCATTAAAATTGTAAAATAAATTATAAACATTTGCAACTTTTGCTAAATTAATATTGTTAATTAAGGTATTTAAACCATAAGGATAAACTGTTTTCAATTTAAACATAAAATCATTTTCTCTGTTAAGTCTTTCATTTTTATCTTCTACATGGTCCAAAATATAAATACGAATATTGCTAAATGAATGAATTCTAAAGTGTGAAATTTCAAAAGTAGAGCATTCTTTATTTTCATTATACACAGCAGAACGATGCCCATTAATCCTAACATGCAATTCACCTTCTGTTTGACCAATGTAACTTTGGTCACATGTTAAACATTCAATTCTGTAAATTACATTGTTATATTTACAAAAGGGTGTATAGTTTACTGAACCGTTGGGACTGTCGGCACAACCCACAACACATGTTTTTTATCTCTTATTTGTACATTTATAATATCTCATATTCATTTTATTTAAAAATTCTCGAAACATATTTATAATAAATATTTGTAAGTTCTTAGACTTAATTGCAACATAAACAAGAACAAAAAGACACACACCCCCCAAGAAATTAAATGAAAATGAACAGTATACACAATAAAAGCGCAATATGCAGCTTAAATTTATTATATATAGTAATAGTGTCAATTCATCATGAAAAATTGCAGCACCATTGGCGCTTTAAGCAGCTCATGTATAATGCCACAAGTTATAATTCACATTATGCAATGAAATTTCATAATTTTCAAGGAAAGAGTGTATGTTAAAAATGGTAACAATGAACTGTGAAGAATTAATAAATTAAAACAATTAAAAAACCAAACAAATACAGGCAAGAAAAAACAGTCTGTTCTTCTTCAGAGGGAGGACAGACGAAACCTAGCCCCACCCCCCTACTTTAAAAAAATGAAATGTTTTAGGTTTCTGAACGCCTACCAAACCTGCATTCATTCAATATACCTATAGATCAGTTATTTAATGTTTTAATTAATATATTTGATTTATTTAATTTAGAAGTTGAATTGAAAATAAATAGGGATTTGTTTTTAAGTTTATGTCATTTTTGTTTATACAATAATTATGTGAATTTTAACAATAACGTATATAAACAGATTTGTGGTATAGGTATGGGAACTAATTATTCATCTACTGCAGCCAATTTGTTTTTATTTTACTTTGAATTTAATTACACAATAAATTACAATAAATCTTTAAAAATCTTTAGGTATATAGACGACATTTTAATTTTCAATTTTGATTTTACTCATGAATTTAAAAATGTTTATCCAGATTGTTTAAAATTAAATAAGGCAAACGATGACGATTATCATGTTGATTTTTTGGATATTTCTTTCGCTATTTTGAATAATACAGTAAATATAGATTTATATGATAAAAGAAATAGTTTTAATTTTTTCACAAGAAGTATGCCACACTGGTACTCTAACTTACATAAAAAAATTTACATAAATATAATAATTAATCAAATAATTCGATTTTATAAAATTTGTAATAATGAAAAACATTTTTATAAGCAGGTTTATAAATTTACAGCAAATCTTTTTTATAATAACAATTTTCCAATTAATTTTTTAAGATATTATGTAAAAACAATTGTAAAAAATAATTGGCAACACTGTGGGCTGTTGGCGTAGCTTGTAATTTGATAGCATGCTTCCCTGACATTCTTTTTGAAAGTTCTATTCTAAAGTCTATATTTTAGAACGAATATGACTGGATGTTTCGAGTCTTAGGGAGGTATGCAGACCTGGCTTTTGAAGTTTTATGCAAATTGGATATGGAGTGAGCATTCTAATTCTTTTGTTGTTTTTACAGGCAAGAGCTTGAAGCAGGTATGACTGTTCATAATTTCAATGTTTTGTTTTAGGTCAGGGGGGAGGCTTGCCAAACTCTCCATTCATTTTAAATTACTTTATAAGCTACTGCACAGATTTTTTGCATAATAAAGATTTTTTCAAAGTTATTTTCAAATATTTCATATCATTAGTTTTGTTTTTAAAATTTGGTATATATTTTTCTGTCGTTATTTTTGAATGAATGCAGGTTTGGTAGGCGTTCAGAAACCTAAAACATTTCATTTTTTTAAAGTAGGGGGGTGGGGCTAGGTTTCGTCTGTCCTCCCTCTGAAGAAGAACAGACTGTTTTTTCTTGCCTGTATTTGTTTGGTTTTTTAATTGTTTTAATTTATTAATTCTTCACAGTTCATTGTTACCATTTTTAACATACACTCTTTCCTTGAAAATTATGAAATTTCATTGCATAATGTGAATTATAACTTGTGGCATTATACATGAGCTGCTTAAAGCGCCAATGGTGCTGCAATTTTTCATGATGAATTGACAGTATTACTATATATAATAAATTTAAGCTGCATATTGCGCTTTTATTGTGTATACTGTTCATTTTCATTTAATTTCTTGGGGTGTGTGTGTCTTTTTGTTCTTGTTTATGTTGCAATTAAGTCTAAGAACTTACAAAAATTTATTATAAATATGTTTCGAGAATTTTTAAATAAAATGAATATGAGATATTATAAATGTACAAATAAGAGATGAAAAACATGTGTTGTGGGTTGTGCCGACAGTCCCAACGGTTCAGTAAACTATACACCCTTTTGTAAATATAACAATGTAATTTACAGAATTGAATGTTTAACATGTGACCAAAGTTACATTGGTCAAACAGAAGGTGAATTGCATGTTAGGATTAATGGGCATCGTTCTGCTGTGTATAATGAAAATAAAGAATGCTCTACTTTTGAAATTTCACACTTTAGAATTCATTCATTTAGCAATATTCGTATTTATATTTTGGACCATGTAGAAGATAAAAATGAAAGACTTAACAGAGAAAATGATTTTATGTTTAAATTGAAAACAGTTTATCCTTATGGTTTAAATACCTTAATTAACAATATTAATTTAGCAAAAGTTGCAAATGTTTATAATTTATTTTACAATTTTAATGATAAAACTAAAATATTGAGAGGAAAAAGGGGTTCCAGGAGATTTTCTAAAAATGTCAATATAATTATTCCTGTTAAGTGGTTGAAGGATTTGGAAGATAATTTTAAGATTACATATAATGTCAAAAATATAAAAAATAATTTGTTTAAATTGAAAATTAACACTATTATAAAAATTAAGAAATGTTTAAGTACATATAAATTCAAGATCATGCAATTTAAAAATTTAGTTTGGGATTTAATTAATTTCAGGCTAATTGGTAGAGATGATTCACAGAAAGATATTGTTTATTTTAATATTACATTCTTGCAGAAGGCATATGACTGTTTAAATATGAATAAGATTTTGGGGAGTGTCTATGACCTCTTTCCTCTTAAGAATTCTAAAATTTCAATAGCTTTTAATTATCAGAAGCCAATTAGTAGTACAATTTTTAATTACAGGCACACTGCCTCTTTGGAGGTTGATGGGTCTGTGGAGTGTTTTTGTAATAGATCAAATTTTGCAGATTTTATCGATGATCATTATGGTCATGTAATTACTGGTAATTTAGAAATAATTAAAAACAAAAATGTTAGATATTTAATGAATTTTGGCACAAAATTTCGAATTAATAGTAAAATTAGTTATGGTAAAGCCTTGAAATATTTTATTAATGATGTGAATAATTTTATTAAAAAACAAAGTTATAAATTTAGCATGCCCTTGGAGGCATTTTTTGAGTGGAAGTTTCAACTATTGAAGCATTTTAAGGATTTTTTGAAGGACTTTTTAAATTCTAGTGCATATGAGTATCAGACTTTCAGTAAAGAAGACATAATTTTCATTAATGATTTGCATAAAAATTTTGTAATAGTTCCTGTGGACAAAGCTGCCAATAATTTTGCTATTGTTTGTAAGAAATTTTATATAGATAAAATAAATGATGAATTAAAAAATACAGAATTTTACGAAAAAATTGATATTAGAAGGGATCCTATTGTCAAAAAATTCTTTTCATACAAGAAAAAGTGTAAAAGTTTGTTTTCGTATGTTTTTGATGTTTCTAGTCATCACTGTTTGCCATTTATATTTTTGACTCCTAAGTTTCATAAGTCTCCTATTAAATTCAGATATATTTGCAGTACTACCAATAGTGTTAATAAAAATTTTAATTTAGGTTTACAAAAGCTTTTAAAAAGAATATATGGTTTTCTTAAAGTTAAATTCAAAAATTCAAGTTATTTTTGGTCAATTGATAACAGTTTTGAAGTATTACAAAACCTTAATTTCACTACTCACTTAATGCAGGTTTTCGATTTCGAAAACCTTTTTACTAATATACCTATAGATCAGTTATTTAATGTTTTAATTAATATATTTGATTTATTTAATTTAGAAGTTGAATTGAAAATAAATAGGGATTTGTTTTTAAGTTTATGTCATTTTTGTTTATACAATAATTATGTGAATTTTAACAATAACGTATATAAACAGATTTGTGGTATAGGTATGGGAACTAATTATTCATCTACTGCAGCCAATTTGTTTTTATTTTACTTTGAATTTAATTACACAATAAATTACAATAAATCTTTAAAAATCTTTAGGTATATAGACGACATTTTAATTTTCAATTTTGATTTTACTCATGAATTTAAAAATGTTTATCCAGATTGTTTAAAATTAAATAAGGCAAACGATGACGATTATCATGTTGATTTTTTGGATATTTCTTTCGCTATTTTGAATAATACAGTAAATATAGATTTATATGATAAAAGAAATAGTTTTAATTTTTTCACAAGAAGTATGCCACACTGGTACTCTAACTTACATAAAAAAATTTACATAAATATAATAATTAATCAAATAATTCGATTTTATAAAATTTGTAATAATGAAAAACATTTTTATAAGCAGGTTTATAAATTTACAGCAAATCTTTTTTATAATAACAATTTTCCAATTAATTTTTTAAGATATTATGTAAAAACAATTGTAAAAAATAATTGGCAACACTGTGGGCTGTTGGCGTAGCTTGTAATTTGATAGCATGCTTCCCTGACATTCTTTTTGAAAGTTCTATTCTAAAGTCTATATTTTAGAACGAATATGACTGGATGTTTCGAGTCTTAGGGAGGTATGCAGACCTGGCTTTTGAAGTTTTATGCAAATTGGATATGGAGTGAGCATTCTAATTGTTTTGTTGTTTTTACAGGCAAGAGCTTGAAGCAGGTATGACTGTTCATAATTTCAATGTTTTGTTTTAGGTCAGGGGGGAGGCTTGCCAAACTCTCCATTCATTTTAAATTACTTTATAAGCTACTGCACAGATTTTTTGCATAATAAAGATTTTTTCAAAGTTATTTTCAAATATTTCATATCATTAGTTTTGTTTTTAAAATTTGGTATATATTTTTCTGTCGTTATTTTTGAATGAATGCAGGTTTGGTAGGCGTTCAGAAACCTAAAACATTTCATTTTTTTAAAGTAGGGGGGTGGGGCTAGGTTTCGTCTGTCCTCCCTCTGAAGAAGAACAGACTGTTTTTTCTTGCCTGTATTTGTTTGGTTTTTTAATTGTTTTAATTTATTAATTCTTCACAGTTCATTGTTACCATTTTTAACATACACTCTTTCCTTGAAAATTATGAAATTTCATTGCATAATGTGAATTATATATATATATATATATATATATATAATTTATGTATTTTTCTGCGTCTCTATCAGTTCACTCGAATCTTTTAAATCAAATTAAAATGATTAAAAAAAAATTTTCTTTTTAAAAAAACACTAGATTCGTCAAATTTCTTTCTTTTCTTAAGTAACTTCGTAATTCACTGAAATATCTATTTTTAAATCAATTTTGTACATTTCAGTTCTGCTTTTCTATCTTTTAACAATTTTTGTACATTATTAGCTTGAGATCTTAATATTTTGTTATATTTAAAATGATTTTCATGTAAGTTTTAAATAAATATTAAGTCTTTTCTAGTATCTGAAACGATTCCCCCACGCCTTTTAAAACTAAATGATAATGATCAGCTACCTCTTGGAGTTTTTTCGATTTAGAAATACAGATTTTTATTATATTAATTATTTTTAATTTATAAAAGAAATTGTGGAGATAGATTTGAATCAAAAAAGGCTGAGAAATACAGCAAAATATTTTGAAGATAAAGAGAAAGTCCATTACCGATTTAATTTATATTTAAATCTTTTTATCTTATCATTCATGAACACGGGTTTAGAAAAAAAAAAGTGTGAAACAAATTATTTTTTAAAAATGATCAAAAACCGTAGAGGTCTTTTTAAATCAGCATCGTTCCAGAAACTTTGATAAAACTCCTTTGATAAATCTTTTTGTATTATGAAATTATGTTTTATTTATGAAAAGGCTGAATTTCAGCCAGACTCTATATTATTAGATTCTATATTGTTTGCTTTATTTTTATTAGAATCTGATCGATGTTGATTTATGCGTTTATGTAGTGGACCAGTATGTATGTCACCTATGTATTTCAAATTGCATATGTTACATTTTATACAATAAATTACATTAAATGCCTTACACAAGTAGAAATATGAGAATCTGAAATAATTTGTGACTGAGAAGCAACTGTACAAGTCTTACATCCAACATCTAAACATTTATGAAAATATAATGGAGGAGCATGAGCATATATATGGTAACTGGATGAGGGTCCAGGAACAACCCTATTATTGTTCCTGTACAGGGCACCTCAAATATGCATTATGTATCTTGCCAGGATCGAGATTTTTACTAAGTACTGCATTTACTTATATATTGTTTTAATTTATAAAGAAGTTATGGAGAATCAAAAAAGACTGAGAAAATCAAGAAAATATTTTGCAGTTAAAGAGAAAGACCGTTACCAATTTAATTTATGTTTTAATCTTTTCGTTCTTATTAATCTTTTCTCATCATTCGTAAATATGAATTTCGAAAAAAAAAAATATGAAACAAATTATTTTTTTAAAAAGTGATCAAAAACTGTAGAGGTCTTTTTAAATCAGCATCTCTCCTGAATCTTTGATTAAACTCCTATGATAAATCATTTTTTATTATGAAATTATCTTTTGAATAACGATTCTTTTAATTAGTCGTAAACCCTATAGACGTTAAAAAAAATTGTGTACATTTTATTATATAATTTATTAATATACTAGCAGTAGCTATTAATATGCAGCTTATTTTTAATCTAGTTTCATAGTTCATTAAAATAAGTTTTTATAAAACTATCTTTGATCTTTACTTTTATATCCTTATTTCAAATGTGTTATTCTTATCAAAGGCTTCAAAAATTTCAACATTCTATGAAGTTTTAAAAATTATTATATTTTATTTATTTTTTAAATCTCGAATCTTGTGAGCATCTTAATGTCTTTCTTCGATGCTTTTAAAAATTAATGAAGAGTTTCGAATGAATATTTCTTTGATTTTTTTTTTAAATTCAGATTCCCCAGATTCTTTCTAATTTCCATGCTATGTTTGAGCTTTATTATTATTTTTTTATTAATTTAGAATAATCTTTCCCGCATACCGTTACTATTGAAATTTCTAATCTCTGAGTCAATAAAATACAACGTTTAAACACATAATCATTAAAAATTTGAAACATACATATACGTTTCGCAAGTTTTACGACTCGCTTCCTCAGAGTTATATTCGAAAAGTGTATAAAATCAAAACAGCCCCAACTGAAAGCAAGGCAGAAAACCAAATAATAGTAAACACAGCATCAAAAATACCATCAAGTTTCAGCAACCAATAAAATCAAACCGGAAAGGAAGCTTTGTGATATAACAAATTTAACCAGAAAGTTTAGATGTACGATACTTCTCTAGAGAAAGGAGGGATTCCTAGAGGAGGAATTTGATCTTTTAATTGTGAAAATAATTATGAAGTGTGTCCTCTAGACTATTGGCGTATTTATAATATTCAATGTCAATGTGGTTTGTCCTACATTGAACAAACCAAACGTAAACTCCGAAAAAGAGTGAAAGAACACATAGGCTATGTAAAGAGAAAAGAATTTAAAAAATCCTCCATTGCTTCTCATTTTTGCGAGAAGGGTCATAATTTCAATCATAATTTCAATTTTACTTCGGCCATGATTATCTAAAAATGCACTACTACTCCGCTTGATTTAGACATTTTTGAAGCACTCCATATCAATAAATTAAAAAACTCCTTGGTTAATTATTGATTTATCTAGCTTGCCGTACATCTCAACTCTTTATTATTGTCATATTTGTAGCTAAACAAAACGCTCATGTTTTTTTTTTCTGTGTGTGTGTGTGAAGGATTGTGTTTAAATTTCTCTGAAAAATTTATTTATTTGATCCTACTTTGATCCTAAAAATTTATTTATTTGATCCTATTTGATTTATTTATTTTACGCACTATTCACGAACTAGTTACGCACTATTACGAACTATTTGTCAGCATATAAAATACTGGTTCTTATTATATCTAATGCTTTGCTTTCTTATTGGTATTTAAGAGCTTTACTTTTCTTTTAGTATAGGATTGAGAGTTGAGTCGTCATATTTTTAAATTTGTATGACGTTGGCGTAAAACTGGGTACTTTCGAGTGGGTCAATTCCGTGTACATACGGTTTTGCCCTATATTCATTAAATGATTTTTTAGGATAGATCATAATGTAGTATGGAGTTTTAAATTGAAATTTAATACTGTTAACCCCTTAAAATGTCATTTATGTAACCTTTGGACTCATACTACAAATAACAGTTGTGGAAGTGATTATTTTCCAATCCTGTGATCGATATCAAAAATGTAGAAAATTTGCTGCTGATTTATTATTGGCAGATCATTTTGTTCATGTAAAAAGAATGATTTTTAATAAGTTTTCCAAGAGTTTTAAATGGATACCCGGTTTTACTTAATCAGTGAGGCAAAACAGGATTTTTGCATATTTCTGAAAAAAAAAAACTTTTTTTTTTTATATAATGAATTATATTTTTTATCGAAAAATGTATGTTTTATCATAGACAAAGATTCATTTAATATTAAAAACGGTTTTGAGAGTGTGTGTTTCCGTTTGATTGCACTTGAAAACAAAATACATTTATGGTACTCAATTTGGCCCCACTTTGTCCTGCTTCCCATTGCGCAACGTTTTGGATAAGTAATCTCTGCCATACTCTTTTACTAGGATATATGTTTCAAAAATTTACCATAAGGACTTTTTTCTTTGTTAATTGTGGTACGAATGGCCATAAAAATAGTCACCGGTTTCGGTTCATATTTAAAAGTAAAAATATTACCATTATTTAATCTTTGATTACTTCAGTTATATTTTTATTTCTTTCAAGTGTTCCTGTATATATATATATTTTTTTTTATAATTGTTTGTGATCCTAAAATTTCATCAAAATTTTAACCGATAACTTTTTAAACAGCCTTGAATTTTCTACAATATCTCAAACACTTCCCTCTATGCTAATGAATGAGTATTATCAAAGAACTATTTTTTTTCTGATTGAGAAAAAAAAAAAGTCAGATTCCCTGAATTAGATTAATATTTTCTCGAATTGCTGGAGCTATATTAAAAATAAGTTTAAAAGTCAGGAAAATATTTCCGAGATAAAGAGAAATACTATTATCATTCTAATTTCTGTTCTGGGAATTCGATTTTATCATTTGTTCAACATGGTTTCTGAAAAGAGATAGGGATTATTCTGAAATAAAATGGTATTAAAATCCGCATAACTATGATTATGATCATTAAATGGAAGTCCACAAGCTCAGAAGTCTGTTTCTTTTTGTAAAACTAAACATATTTTATTTTATTTATTCATTTGTTTATTTATTTTTTTATCTTAGACTAAAATACTTTTTAATAAATTAAAAAATATGAGCACATGAATCAAATACAGTATACAAGTTATATTACTGATTTTCTGAGGTAAGCGTTAATACTAAAAACTGTTTAATACCACGAATTCATTAATACTGTTCTCAACTATTCTGCTCACAAGGAAGGTATCCATACGGGCATACTCAGAAAATTCTGAAAAAAAAAAATACAGAAGTTTCTTCTCATGTGAATATATATGTTTGTAAAAAAAATTTTGGCGGAACCCCGATAGAACGTTCGTAAAAAAATAATGAATATTTCTTTTATTTGGCGATCTATCATCGGTTGGCGACAAAATAAAATTTCAAAAAGTACTTTTTTATGTCAAATTCTTTTTAAGGTAAAAATGTTTCATCTTGAATTTGTTTAAAGAAATTTTATTTATCTAACGTTAGTTTTGTCAACTTTAGATTATTTTAACTATATTCTTGTCATAATGTATATAGAATGAAAATTAACTGTGAAATTTTATGAATTAAAACAAATATTAATTAATTAAAATTGTTTCAATTGCAAAATTAACTCCAATCTAATTGAGCTCTGTCGATTCAATTTTGTTGCTATGGAAACAAAAACTTCTCCAATTTTGAAATGCATTACTGCAGCATTCTTCATCTGGCCTTTAATTTGTCATACGCTTAAATATTTGAAAAAATACTTTTCAATATGACAGTATTTTTTATATAAGAAATTATTTTTAAAGTAATAAAATTAAATAACTGCAGCAAAAGAAAAAGCAACAGAAATATGTAATATAAAATACATTTATATGTCAAACTCTCTCATTTTTCAAATTTAAATTCCTTAAATACTATTTACACGCATTCTAAAATTTAATTGACAAGAAATTTTCAGGTGCATTAAAATCGTTTGCTTTTGGCGAGGGAAAATGCTGCTCGCCAAATCGCGTGATGCTTTCGTCTTTTCACGCCAAACACTAGAAAGTATTTTATTTTTTTACCGAGTTTCTTCTGTAATTTCGCCGCTAAATTTGACTGTTCCTTATTACATACATGAGTAGTTTAATCAGTATATTTTTTTAAATTCTGAGTATGCCCAGTGTGGAGACCTTCATTGTCAGTAAGCACAAGACGTTTTGACACATTTACAAATTCACTTTTTAACGGAAAGATAAAAAACTGGGAGACCTGTCTATGGAAACGATTTGAAATAGAATTGACTTTCCGATTTCTTAATCAAACAATTACTGTTGAGTTATAATCTAATTCCATCACGTAGCAAACAAGATTTACACCTCAGTTTGACTGGCTTTTCTACTTTTGCGCGAAAAGTCGGTTCAAAACATTCACTTTGACACTAGTTTCTGGAAAAGCTATTGTTCTTTCAAAAAAAGGGGGGGGGGGAATGAGTGCGATTAGATAGCTCTGAACAACAGAACTACTAGTTATATGCATTTACGAAAATAAATAAATTAACACTTGTGTCATAAAGTTGCCCTTTTTAACTTAAGAGCAGCTTTAATTGTTTGATTGGACCACACATCATACAAAAAATTTCCCTTCTCTCTCACTTTTTTAAAGACACGTTTTTGTCATTTACAGGTTTTCAAACTGGTAAGGGGAGTTTCTTCCTTTTCTTGACATCATTTCAAATACTTGTAATTCCGATGCATATTGTTTTAGAATCTTATTTTCTGCATCACATTTAATGTATATAAACGTGGAATTTTATATTCATGCATGATTGCCTCTCAGGGTTTTCTCTGTTTGTTTACTTCGATACATTTTTTTGTAATGTGTAGGAAAATTTATGCAGTTAAACACGATATTTCATACGCGTACCATTTAATTTTCTCATTTTCATTATTTGAATTTTTAATTAAAAATGACCAATTAATTCCATTACTTGTCAGAAGTTATTGTTAAATATATGTCCTCAGCAACATCTTTCAGATTAATCTCTGTAAAGAAGTCCTATAATTAATATATGAAAAATTATCTGTTTAACTTTAAAAATGTGCAGGTTTTTCCAATGTTTAATAATGCGTTAAGAGTGAAAGTGTACAAACATTTACTGAAAAATATTTCAGCTTATCCTAAGTTTCTCGTAAGTTTCTAAGTCTGAGAATCTTTATTACATAAAAATTCGCATCAATAATTACATTTAGATTTTTTCTTGTCATGTATTCGATGTTGCAATTTGACATTTCTTCATTCCTATTTGAGAATTAGCCTTACACCGAAATTTAGAAACTGGTACATGAACATAAATAATTACTTTTCTTTACAAAAAAATATTGTCCCTATACGTTAAAAAACGTTTTACTTACGGTAATACAAAATATAGTTTCTCTATAAAATGATCAACAAGCATCTTTATAATACATAAGTTATTGCTTGGCACCAAAATATTTTTATGTGCCATAGTTTCAACACAAATGTTCGATAGAAAATCATAAAATATTTCAAGGTACTTTATGAAATATATTTATAGAAAAGAAACTGATTTATTATAAAATAATAAATAAATAAATAAATAAAAATAAAACAAACACATCAAATGTGAAAATGTTGACTGCAACTTTTAATTGCAATACAAAATGCTAAGTGCAAGTTCACAGTGCTGGCGCGTAAAATAGAAACATCAACAGCTTTTTTAAGTTATCAAATTTACATGAAAATGCCTGTTAAAAGATTTATTACAATACATTTCAGTTTTGTGAAAGTTTTTACCGTTAACCCTTTGAGCTCTGATGGTAGAATTTTCTACCACATAATTTTAATTCCGAAATGTCACAACGGCATCAGAAAATTTGACCAAATTTATTTCAAAAAGGGTTTAATGCATTTTTTCGTGTATATCGTTAAGCGGTTTTTTTCTTAAATATATGTAGGACAATTGCACCATAAAATTTAACTAATAAGAATGTATTTATTAAAATACAACACATTGCTCAGTGGTGCACAAAACAAGAATTTTAATATACACTTGTACAATTAAAACAAAATAATTTATATTTTGTATATAATATGATATTTTTATTTTGTTTTAATTGTACAAGTGTATATTAAAATTCTTTTTTTGTGCACCACTGAGCAATGTGTTGTATTTTAATAAATACATTCTTATTGCTTTTCTTTTTTTTTTTTGCAAAATACTGGTGCCAACATAACATTTGGAATTTTGGAAAAATTTACCTACCAAAGCTCAAACGGTTAACCCAGCCTGAGTTATAGTATTATACCCTGTATTTTTAATAAAATACGAAGTTTGTTACCCCGTGTTCTACGACGCAAAACGTACTCAAAATGTTATGTAAAGAATTTTTTTTTAATTATTTGGAAAAATGGTTGTTGTTATTAGTCAAGAATAGCTAATGCTCCAGGAATATTGATGTTTAACCCATGACGTACATAATATAAGACTCTATTTTTGCATAAGCCACATTTTGATCATCACAGAAATGATGCTTTTGCTGATTTCTATTAACTCAATGGGAAACATTCAAATATTTTGCTTTGGGCAGTGAATGCCCCCATTTTATTTATTTATTTATTTATTTTACAAAATTCCTTACATTTAGAAGAGTTTTTATTTGAATAGGAAATCAAAATGCCGTTGTTAATAAAGAAGAAAGTCAAAAAGTAAAATTCCACACATTCAAATAAGTTTCTTTAATCTGAATTGCTATTCTATTTGTCAATCTATACATATTAATAATCAATAATCAATTTGTAAAGTTTATGAAGTTTACGAATTTGTTATTAAAATTACATAATTTTATTACAACGAAATCTTTTATGTATTTATACTGAATAGCTAGTACCTGTTATTTTAGATTGCAACATTTTATTTTCAGGGTTTTAGAATATTCTGCAATAAAATACGACGTAGTTGAATATTGTGGCAATAAAGTGGCTGCAAAACATGAAATTCCAGAGAATTCTTATGAAAATAACCTGTAGGATTATTTTTTAGAAAAAAGCAATCAAAAGCCGCAAATGACAATTAGTGCACTGTAAAAAAAAAATCTGTAAAGGTACTAAACATTTTCTAGGAAACTGGGATTCCAAGAACTTTTCCTGTAACTGTAACAGCAGAAATTCAAATTTCAGAATCGATTACATGAATTTTTCCTTTTATCGATACATGAAAAGTTCTTGGAATCCCAGTTTCCTAGAAAATGTTTAGTACCTTTACAGATTTTTTTTTTTTTTTTTTTTTTTTTTTTTACAGTGTGGATAAATGGGTTTTACTCGTTGTTTAGTAAAAGTATATGGAGGAAAAGTGCTGTTTTCCTGCATTATCCATGCTTTAACATTAGAAGTCATTTAAAACCAGTACACTTCACTGGAATTTGTTAGTTGAAGCAATGTAAAGTTTATATAATAGATGTTAATGTACCTTAAAAAATGTTAAAAATGAATCCAGATCTGTAGACTTGTTTTCAAAATCTTAATATTAGTAAAAAAAAAAATTCTCTCAAAAATAGTTCATGAGTTCTTTCAGTTATTTTCTACAATTTTCTACTAAAGGAAATGCTAAAATCCTGAATTTTAATACTAATTTTTAAATAAAACATTAAATTATGTTATTTAAAGAAATGTTTGTTTTGAAATTGTACACTACATACACAATCACTTTATGCAACATTAGGAACACTCGTATCAGAAAAAAGTTCCTCTTAAACTAAGTTAACTATTCAATTTTAAAATCAGTGTGTTAAGTAGATTCACTCTAAAAATAATTTCATAAAAATTAATAATTTATAAAGTATTGTACTTTATTCTAAAATAAAAGATTTAAAATACATTGTGAAAATCCCTTATGCATAGCAGATGAAGCGTAAGTATCCAAGGAAATGATTTAAGATAATATCATCACAAATATGTGTAATTTCGCATAAATTAATTCAATTAATTAGTGCCAACTCTGAAAAGACATAATGGCATTATAGAGAAAATTCATGAAGAGATCCATTAAAAAATGTACGTTGTCCCAACTAAGGATTTTAAAAGGTCCAGGATAACAATAGTTCTACGAAAGGTTAGTATTATACAGAAAATTTTATACTTAGATGACTTCCCAAGATATGTGAAGAATTTATTGAATTCAATCGGGTCATTCGCATCAATAATTTCTCTCAATCACTTTCCAATTTGCATTAAAAAAATTTATTTCGTTTTTCTTTACATTTCGCCAAGCTTCAAAGAATTAGCACATTTGTTATTTTATCAGTTAAATTATTTAACTGTTTTTTTTCTCTTTTAATGATCTACTGAAGCACTCATACAGAAATTTAGAAATATTTAACTTAACATAAATAAACTTTTTTTAAAACAAAAATTACAGTATTTAAGAGTTAAGTATTCCTTTACCCATTGTTAAGTATTGTTAAAATTCATTAAAATTAAGTTTTTACTCCCAAAAATGGCACGTGAGATCTTTCAATTATTTTCTTCAATTTCCAGCAAAATAAAATACGCAAATCCAGAATTACCACTCTATTTTTTTATTTAAAATTTTAGATTGTAACATTTAAATTAATATATTTTTCGAAATTATATACTGCTTACACAATCACATGCAACATTGGGAACATTCATTCGGGAAAAAAAGCGCACCTTAAATTAGATCAACTTTTCAGTTTCAAAATCACAACATTAAATTTATTCTAAATAAAAATTCCTTAAAATTACTAATTTATAAAGTGGTGTACTTTATTCTAAAGATGTAAAATTTATTCTGAAAGTCACTTAGGGAGCAGCTGAAGCGTATGTATCCAAGGAAATGATTTAAGATAGTATCACCGCAAATATGTGTAATTTCGCATGAGTCAATTCGATTAATTAGTGTCATTGTTTTAAAAATATAATGACATTAGAGAGATCTCATGAAGAGATTCATTCAAAAATAATGTTGTCACAACTAAGGATTTAAAAAAAAATCCAGGATAACAATAGTTATACGAAAGATTAGGATTATAAGGAAAAATCGATACTTAGATGACTTTCTAAATAATGAAAAGCATTTATTGAATTCAATTAGGTGCATTCCATATAGTTTTTTCTAATGACTCTCGAATTCATATCAAAAAAATTTATTTAGATTTTTCTTTATATTTTGTCACGCTTCAAAGAATTAACCCATTTTTATTTAATAAATTAAATTGTTTAACAAAAACCGTCTTTTATTTAATGACCTATTGACTTATGTACGTAGAAATTTAGAAATTCTTAAAAAAACATAAATAATCACTTTATTTTATACAAAAATACAATATGTATAAGTTAAGCATTGTTTTATGTATTGTTAAGTATTGTTTTACGTATTGTTAAGTATTGTTAAAATTCATTAAAACTAAATTTTTACTCTCAAAAGTCGCACGTGAGATCTTTCAATAACTTTCTTTACATTTCTAGCAAAATAAAACGCGAAAATCCAGATTTATTACGTTAATTTTTATTTAAAATATTATACGAAAATATATTATTTAAATTAATTAATTTTCTGAAATTATACACCGCTTACACAATCATACGCAACATTGGGAACATCCATTCAGAAAAAGTGCATCTTAAATCAAATTACCTTTTCAATTTTAAATTAGTGTTAAATTTATTCTAAATAAAATTTCATTAAATTGATAATTTATAAAGTATTGTATTTTATTTTAAAATAAAAGATGTAAAATATATTGTGAAATTCACTCGGGAGCAGCTGAAGCGTAAGTATCCAGGAAAATTATTTAAGATAATCTCACCGAAAAAATGTTCTATTTTGCTTGAGTTAGTTTATTCAATTAATTAGTGTCTCAGCTTTAAAAACATAATGAACTCGGAGAATATTCATGAAGAGATCCATTCAAAATTAATGTTGTCACAACAAAGGATTTAAAAAAATTCAGTATAACAATAGTTATACGAAAGGTTAGGATAATAGTGAAAGATATACATTTATAGTATTTTCGAAATAATGTAAAGCATTTATAAAATTAAATCGGTTGCATTCGCATCTATAATTTATCTCAATGGCTTTCGAACTTGCATCGAAAATTTTTATTTAGATTTTTCAGTATATTTCGTCACGCTTCAAAAAATTAACCTATTTTTATTGAATCAGGTAAATCGTTTTACAAAAATCAACATAAATAAACACTTTTTTCCCTCCAAAAATAAAGTATGTATGAATTAAGTATTGCTTTACGTATTGTTAAGTATTGTTAAAATTCATTAAAATTAATTTTTTACTCCCGAAAGTGGCACGTGATATCTTTCAATTATTTTGTTTAATTTCCAGAAAAATAAAATACGAAAATCCAGAATTATTCCGCTAATTTTTATTTAAAATGTCAAATTGTATTATTTAAATTATTATATTTTTCGAAATTATACACTGCTTACACAATCACGTGCAACACTCGGAATATTCTTATCAGAAAAAATACATCTTAAATTAGGTCAACTTTTCAATTTTAAATTCAGTGATAAATTTATCTAAGTAAAATTTCATTAAAATTACTAATTTATGAAATGTTGTACTTTATTCTAAAATAGATGATGTAAAATTTATTGAGAAAGTCCCTTAGGGAGCAGCTGAAGCGTATGTATCCAAGAAAATGATTTAAGATAATCTCACCACAAATACGTGAAATTTCGCATGAGTTAATTCAATTAATTAGCGCCAACGCTTAAAAGACATAATGATATTAGAGAGTATTCATGAAGAGATCCATTCAAATTTAATATTGTCACAACTAAGAATTTTAAAAAATCCAGGATAACAATAGTTATACGAAAGATTAGGATAATAGGGGAAATTTGATATTCAGATGACTTCCGAAATAATGTGAAGCATTTATTGATTTCAAGCGGGTGCATTTGCATCAGTGTTTTTCCTCAGTGGCTTTCGGATTCGCTTCAAAAAGTTTTATTTAGATTTTTCTTTACATTTCGTCCTGCTTCAAAGAATTAACGTATTTGTTATTTAATCTCTTAAATTTTTAACAAAAATCGTCTTTTTTGATGACCTATTCACGCACAATAAAATGTAGAATTTTTTTAATTAACATAAATAAATATTTTATTCGAAAAATACAGTATGTATGAGTTAAATATTTCTTAACGTATTGTTAAATATTGTTAAAATTTATTAAAATTAAGTTTTTACTCCCAAAAAGGGAACGTGAGATCTTTCAATTATTTTCATTAGTTTCCAGCAAATACGAAACCCAGAATTGTCACATTAATTATAAATAGAACTTTTCCTATACGTCCATTAAAAATATTTCAAAAATATGCATTAAAATATTTAATTGCTATAAAGGACGTCAAATACTAATAAAAACATTAAAAGATCTTAATAATTTTTACATTTTTCGATTGAATTTACTCAATCATCATCAGAAAAACAAAATACAAATACAAATAAAAACAATATACAAATCATTTTCCATCTTTGTGTTTATTTGTATTTCGTTTTTCTGATGATGACTGAGTAAATTCAATCGAAACATGTAAAAATTATTAAGATCTTTTAATGTTTTTATTAATATTTGACGTCCTTTATAGAAATTAAATATTTTAATGCATATTTTTGAAACAGAATTATCACGCTAATTTTTAGTTAAAATATTAGATTATACTGTTTAAATTAATATATTTTCCGAAATTGTACACTGCTTACACAATCACACGTAACAATGGAAACATTCATTCGGGAAAAAAGTAGATCTTAAATTAGATTAAAAATTAGATTAACTTTTCAATTTTAAATTCCTTGTGATAAATTTATACTAAATAAAATTTCATTCAAATTACTCATTTATAAAGTGTTGTGCTTTATTCCAAAATAAAAGATGTAAAATACTTAGTAAAAGTTCCTTAGGAAGCAGCTGAAGCGTAAGTATCTAAGGAAATGATTTAAGATAATGTCACTCCAAATATGTGTTATTTCGCGTAAGTTGATTTAATTAATTAGTGCCTTCTTTGAAAAGCATAATGATATTAGGGAGTATTCATGAACAGATCCATTCAAAATTAATGTTGTCTCAACTAAAGATTTTAAAAGATTCAGGATAACAATAGCTAAATGAAAAGTCAGGATTATAGGGAAAAAATTGATATTTAGTTGACTTCCGAAATAATGTAAAGCATTTATTGAATTCAAGCTTGTGCATTCACATCAATAATTTTTCTCAATGGCTCTCAAATTCTCATCAAAATCTTTTATTTAGATTTTTCTTTACATTTTGTCAGGCTTCAAAGAATTATTCCATTTGTTATTTAATCAGTTAAATTGTTTTAACAAAAGTCGTCTTTTTTAATGACCTATTGACGAACTGACACAAAAATTTTAAAAATCTTAAATTAACACACACACATATATATAAATATTTAAAACAAAAATATAGCATGTAAAATGTTACGTATCATTTTACGTATGCTGATACAAAGGAAAATCTTGTCCATATAGAAGCTAACTTCTTGCAAATATCCCTAATAATTATAAACTGTTTTCTGACACCAAAATATTTGTATGTTCCTTTGGCATAGATGACAACATCTCTAATTTATCCCGAAGTCTGATCCAATACAAACATGTTTAAAACTGGAAGATAAATATATGAAAGAAAATGTACCTCAATTCTAAAAAGTACATTTTAGATTTCTTTTTGAAATTTTTGATTAAATAAAATTCCCGGTTGAAAACATTTTCGTCTTGGATCACATTCTGAAATAATTAAGAGTTGCTACCATCTTTGTATAGATTCACCACAAATGTTCCATAGAAAAATACAAAATATTTGAAGATAACTTTATGAAATATGTTATACTTGTAGAAAAGAAAGTGTGATTTTTTTTAATATAAAAACATATCAAGTAGGAAAATATAGGCTTCAATATGTTCTGTTTGGATTGCAGCAGTGAACATCTATATGCAGTCACAAATCTCGACTGTCATCTAACATTAGATTTTTCATAAACAACTCATGGACAGAATTTTCAAAACAAAGAATGGACAGCCTATAGTGAGCTTCGCGCGGAACATTTTTGAAATTGAAATTCTAGAAAAATACAGGAAACTGTTTCAACTTAAAAGAAAGGGGGAAGGGATTCTATTACAAATTTATATTACTCTTGTGTATACAATAATTTATTATGCTTCAATTACCTTAAAACTTTCAATAGATCAAAAACATGAGCAATATGTTCTGTCAAGCATTTTTTTCGCTTACAGTGAATTTGACGTAAAAATATAATGCATTAATCTATGTAAAATTTCATACTTTCAATTAATCCTTCTTAAGATGAATAGCTACAGTATTTGTGAATCTATACATATTAATTATTAATTAATAACTTATATAACTTCATTAAATTTATAGGTTTTTATTGCTACAAAATGTTTCATGCCTACATACATAATAAACAGCTGGTAGCTGAATTTTATTTTTCAGAGACTTACAACATTCTGCTATGAAATATGATGTAGGTTAGGATTATAAAAGCGGTCACAAAAGAAAAGCCTTGAAAATACTTATGAAAATAATCCGTAATCCCTCCTCACCCCCCCCCCCCAAAAAAAAGGAAAAGGAAAGGCAATAACAAGCTACTACTGGTAAGCAGTGGCATTTATGGATTTTATTCATAGCTCAGAAAAGAGATAAAAAAGATATGCTGCATATTATAAAAAAGTCATTTAAAACCAGTATTTTCCATTAGAATTTATTAGCTTAAGTAATGTAAAGTTTATATAATGAATGTCGATGTGCGTCTAAAAACTATGTCAGATATGAAATTCGATCGAATGGAGTCTCAACCAAAATCTTAAAATTTATTTGAATTAAGTTTTTACTCTCAAAAGTGGTGTTTGATCTCTCAATTATTTTCTTTAATTTTCAGCAAAATAAAATGGAAAAACCAAGAATTGTCGAATTAATTTTTTTTAAATGTTAGATTTTACTATTTAAATTAAAATATTATCTGAAATTATACACTGGTTTACACAATCACACGCAACATTGGGAACATTCATTCGGGAAAAAGTATATCTTAAATTAGATTAAATTTTCCATTTTAAATTGAGTGTTAAATTTATTTTAAGTAAAATTTCATTCAAATTACTAATTTATAAAGTTTTTTTCTTTATTCTGAAATAGATTATATAAAATACATTGGGAAAGTCCCTTAGGGAGCAGCTGAAGCGTAAGTATCTAAGGAAATGATTTAAGATAATATCACCACAAATATGTGCTATTTCGCTTGAGTCAATTAACTCAATTAATTAGCGTCATCTCTTTAAATATATAATGACATTAAAGAGTATTCATGAAAAGCTCCATTCAAAATTAATGTTGTCACATCTAAGGATTTTACAAGATCCAGTATAACAATAGCTATACTAAAGGTTTGAATTACTAAGAAAAATTGACTTTCGATGGCTTGCGAAATGCTGTAAAACATTTATTAAATTTAATTCGCATCAATATTTTTTTTTCTGATGGCTTTCGAATAAGCATAAATAATTTTTATTTAGATTTGTCATTATTGTACAATCGTTATACTGAACAATTAGTAGCTGCCTATTTTTGTGAGCTGCATTTTATTTTCAGGATTTTAGAACATTCTGCTATAAAATATGGTGTCGATTAGTATACCATAATGATGGATATAAAACAATTACTAAAGAAAAGCCTTGAGAATTCTTATGAAAAAAAACGTGCAGCATTTCCAAAAAAGGCAATCAAGCTGCTACTTGTAACCAGTGGATAGATCGATTTTATTAATTTCGCTAAAAATATAAAAAAGACCCAGTAAAAAAGGTGGTGCAAATTATAATTAAAAATAATTTAAATTCATCATTTTCCACTTGAATTTATTAACGTAAAGTTTATACAACGAATATCGATGTACATCTAAAAACAATACCAATAAATTTAACTTTTTCAAAAAAATGTATAACCGACTCCAAAAAAAAGCGCTAAAAAGAATTAAATAATTCTATAAAATTCTCTAATGACAAATCGTTATCCAATAACCACACATTGACTATCATGTACCGGTATAAAACGGTTAAATTTAATATATAGAATTTAATATCCACCAAACATAGGTTTTCCAGAGAATATTTTTTACAAAAGATTAATTTACATATTTTTGATTTAATTTTTGAATATATACATATAAAAAGTAAGGAATTACTTTTTGAAGTTGGTGCCAAACAATCATAATCGATAATGATTTCCCCATTTTATTTATGGTACTAGACATAATATATCCACAATTCTTACTATACTTAAGATAGTTTGGCACCAACTTCAAAAAGTAATTCCTTACTTTTTATATGTATATATTCAAAAATTAAATCAAAAATATGTAAATTAATCTCTTGTAAAAAATATTCTCTGGAAAACCTATGTTTGGTGGATATTAAATTCTATACATTAAATTTAACCGTTTTATACCGGTACATGATAGTCAATGTGTGGTTATTGGATAACGATTTGTCATTAGAGAATTTTATAGAATTATTTAATTCTTTTTAGCGCTTTTTTTTGGAGTCGGTTATACATTTTTTTGAAAAAGTTAAATTTATTTCCTACTTTTTAGTTATTTATACCGTAATACATAATTATGTGTACTGACATATGATGTCTCTTTGCAGCGCATTACTAATGAACGCACTTTGCTGAGTTCTGATGTATTCGCTTTACTTCTCACTGTTTGATTGTCAACTTTTCAAAAGACACTTACAATATCGGTTTGTATTGTTGTGAATCTTTAGGTTTTCTGGATGTGGTAACTTCTTCATATCTGGCACGACGAAAAGCTACCGGATTCATGAAATCTTAAACTCAACATCTAATCGTACGGACATCGGAAGTGGTTATCGAAAGGTGACAATGCCTCAAGTAAAGTGTCCTTACACATATGAGCGCGGCAAAGCGCTTCCATATATGAGTAAACAGCAAAATGACCCCATGTATCAAGGAATAGTAAAGTGCTTTTCTAGTGTAGTCAAAAGTTCTCCCCCTTCAGTCAGAAAAAGCAAAAAGAAAGATTTTAACAAAAATCGCTCTGTGATTCTATAGATAAACAAGAACAATCTAATTCCTATAAATGCAGTAAAGGCATCTGAAATAATTGGACAACGAATCCGAAAATCATAACCTCTACTTGGCTGCATCTATAAGAGAGTGGCAGCATTCGATGCCCAAATACTTTTTTCACGGACGCTTTTGTCCCAACTAAAATTTGAAACTCACTCCACCGCTTTTATGGAAAACGATTATTCCAGCCTATCATGGAGCATTCTCATGGGTCAAAAGACAAATATTTTATAAAAGCGGGGGAGTGACGATGCAGCAAAAGGGTCAAATATTTTACAGTGTATGTATGAGATATTCCATAAAAGGGATGGAGTGACGATGCAGCAAAAGTTAATTTTTAACAATGTATCGCAATGCTAGGCATTTTCTATTATAAAATTTGATGATGATTTCCTGGTAGAATTCGATTGTACGCCGAATGATCCTTTATTTCTACACAGACATAAATACTTAATCCATATTATTTAACAAATTCGTGGACATACAAGGATAAGATAGCACAAGGAAATATTACGACACAAGAAAAGTACAACCGGAAGCTACACATAAAGAGTGTGTGCAACGGAGCCAGTGGGATTCGAACCCACAATCTCTTTCGCTCTCAAGAGATTAGCAGCGTGGTGTCTTAACCACTCGGCCACAAGGACCCCCTTGATGACTCATTTTTGTCCAGAATCTTTTCAATCAATCGTATACTGTGCTCCATGTGTCGTCATATTCACATTGAGGAATCCTACATGAACAAAATCTGAAATCATTCTGGAGTCAAATCCGGTAACCAAATCTGAATCTAAAGATAATTTTGCTACACATATTTATGCACTTTATTTTGAATTGATATGTAGAGATAATTTTTTCCTCCGTAGCAAAATAATTGAAGGATAAAGCTAAAGGATTTTCATCATTTCAACAACTTAAGGATGTCGATTGGTATCGATGTCTATTTCCGCTTTAGTGGATGCGAGAACTTGTCCATTTAAGTTTTAACATTTCGGAAATTTATCGCATCCAGCAAACTTTAAGGCCACACACTAGGTACAGAAAAAGACCCGGATGATAATGTGAAGTCTATGGGGGCGTTCTTTTCAAATATCTCGCTCAAATTTTAAAATTTTTGCGTGATTTGTTTTTGCATAGAATAGCTGAGGATATTCCACAACCAACCTAGTTTTTACTTTTTCAATTTTGGTTTCAGATTTTTTTTTTTTAATTATTTTAAATTTCAAAACCGGTTTAAACGGTTCTGAAATTGAAACTATCATTATATAAATCATACATAAGCAAAATCGAAGAAGTAAAAACTAGGCCGGTTGTAGATCATCCTCGGCTATCCTATGCAAAAAAAATCATGTAAATATATTAAAATTTGAGCGAGATATTTGAAAAGAATACACCCATAGTCTTTACACTAACATCCGGGTCTTTTTCTGAGACTAGTGTAGTGCCTTAAGGTCCACATTGAAATCTACAGACTTCGTAAATGGGCATTGAAAAGCTGACAATCCATCAGTTGACGTTAAAATTGTGAAAAATTAACCTTTGTTTTTAAAGACTATCTATTTTCTGACTGAGAGCGATCTAAAAAAGTCTATGGAACGTTTTCATTGGTCAGAAAATAGGTAGCCTTTAAAAACAGAGGTAATTTTTCAAGATATTTTAAACAGGGTACACTGTTAAAAATTTGACCCTTTTGATGCATCGTCCCTCCACCGCTAATATAGAAAACGATTACTTCAGCCTATTATGGAGCATTCTCATGGATCAAAAGTGAAATATTCTATAAAAGCGGGGTAGTAACGATGCAGCAAAAGGGTAAGATTTTTTACAGTTTTAAAATACGCGTACACAATCAGAGCGCGTCAAGTTGCTTCGATGATTTAATGCATAGCAAAGTAATTCTAAATGTGCGTATGTATTAAAATACCCTTTTCAGTCATAAAAACTAAAAAGAAAGATATTATCAAAATCACACCATGATTCAACATGCGTTTATATGAAAGTAGCAATATTTGAAGTTAAGAATGTTCTTTGATAAACGCGGTTTTCCAAAGTACAGAAAATTTAAGAATTTGTATTCCAGAACTTGGCGGTAGTCGACTGAACGAGTTTGTTTTATGGGTGAAAGAAGTTAACTAGCTTAACTTTAATGGTAAGCTAATCAAAATTTTTCGTCATTTATATTTGTCCAAATGTAAATCTAGCACATAGTAATGTACTTTAATCACTTTGTGAATCCGACATAACAAGCACCCTGATACACGGACACTCTTGCTTTAACGTGTAAGGCTCTTTAAAGATGAATTTTCAGCTTTTCGATATCGAATTCTCATGTCTGGATCGATGTGGATCTTTCACTTTGGTGGATACGAGAATTGTTCCAGCTAAGATTTCGTACTTTGAACAAAAACTAGCATATCTGCAACAGTGGTTAGGATCCAGAAGGATTATTCGCTGTTAAGCAAAACAAGATTGACCAATCATAAGCCTTCATTTTTGAGAACTTTTCATTGTTCGAAGGAGAGAGTCTGGAATACATGGAGTGAAAATCTGCTATCGATTTTGACCCTTTTGCTGGATCGTTACTCCATCGCTTTTATAGAATTTCTTTGTTTTGACCAATGAGAATGCTGCATAATAGAGCGAAGTAATCGTTTCCTATAAAAGCGATGGAGTGACGATGCAGCAAAAGGGTTCAATTTTTTACAATGCAAGCAGTGCTAAAAATTTTTATTCTTTAAATGTGCAACGATGCTACTGAATTCAAAAGTGTCGATCACAGCGACATCCGCGGCATTTTCGTGATACATTATCTAGACTGCGTAATTTTTTTTCCAACCACCTTCGTCGTTCCAAGGCAAAGCTCGCACTCTGATTGGTTGTTGCTCTCGGCACTGTTTTCACGTAACTTGGCGATAATCATACTTGGCGTAGCGATAGACGCTTCCGTCGAGTTTGATTTCCTTCCGAACCGAGTACAAAGTAAAAAGTTGTGTGTAAAAACTTTTAAGAAGTACAGCTTTCAGTAAGGTACGTTCCATCCAATCCAATTCTTCAAGAGAAAATTTACTTTGTACTCGGTTCAGAAGGAAATCAAACTCCTCGACGGAAGCATCTATCGCTACGCCAAGTATGATTACATGAAAACAGTGCCGAGAGCAACAACCAATCAGAGTGCGAGCTTGGGCTTGGAACGACGAAGGTGGTTGGAAAAAAAATTACGCATCTAGACTAGCAAAAATTCTTGCACTTTTAGAAAATGTCCTGCAGATGTCGCTTCTAGCTTTAAATTTCATTAGCATTGTTGCACATTTAAAGAATAGAACATTTTAGCGCTTTTTTTTAAGTGTTACAGAGGGCGTGTTCAGCACGACTTACCGGTTACTTACCGACCACTTACCGATTGTAGACAAGTACGAAATAAAAATCAAAGCGAAGTGTGACGTCAGCTACAATTCAACAGAATAGTTTTCATTGATGCCACAATTTGCTTTCGTACTGCCCTACAATCGGTTGGTAACATTGGTTACTTTTGCAAGTTGCTCTGAAGACGGCCTGAGATAGCCTATTTCCACATTATATTACTCTAGATGTTATATTTCCGGTTTCTTGCATAAGAGAACTTGTCCGGAATCCAGGTAGAATTTGTTAGCGAAACCAGATTAACGAATCAGAAGCCTGAATTTTAGCAAATTTTTCAATGTTTTTAATAAATTTTCTTGTTGATAAATCTTGTTTCACAAACAGCGCAAAATTTATGTGAATCCTGGCCCTCGTCCAGTTAGGATTTTGCACTTTGAACACTGTTAAAAATTTGAAACTTTTACTTTATCGTCTATCCATCGCTTTTATAGAAAATGATTACTTCATTGTATTATGGTGAATTCTCACTGATCAAAATAGAGATATTCCATAAAAGCGGTGGAGTGACGATGCAGCAAAAACTTCAAACTTTTAACAGTGAAAAGATCGTCTGTCTATGTAAGTGTAACATAAAAACATGCAAAAGGAACACTTCTAATTGGTCGATTGCTTCAAAATGAATTTGAAATTTGAAGTTTTTATTTTTAAAAAAGTTCTAATTATCAGATTTTTATGAAATTCGAATGGGACCACATGGGACTCATATGCTTTCAAACAAAAAAAGAATTATCAAAATCGGTTCATATTTGCAAAAGTTATGCGTGAACAACAAATACATACAGGTCGAAATCATAACCTCCTCTTTGAAGTCGGTTAAAAATGTAATTCGATCGGTAGAATCTCAATCAAAATCTTAAAATTAAGTTTTTTTTTTTTCCCTTAAAAGTGGCACATAACGACTTTCGATAATTTTCTTTAATTCCCATCAAAATAAAAAAACAAAAAACAAAAATTATTATACTAATTTTTATTTAAAATTTTAAACTATAATATTTAAATTAATATATTTTCTGAAATTAAACAGTGTTTACACAATCACAAATAATATTCGGAACATTCATTCGGAAAAAAGTACATATTAAATTAGATTAACTTTTCAATTTTAAATTCAGTGTTAAATCTATTCAAAATAAAATTTCATTCAAATGACTAATTTATAAAGTGTTATACTTTATTCTTAAATAGATGATGAAACATACATTGTGAAAGTCCCTTAGGAAGCAGCTGAAGCGTAAGTATCTAAGGAAAATTATTTAAGATAATCTCACCGCAAATATGTGCTATTTCGCTTGAGTTAGCTAGCATAATTAATTAGTGTCATCAGTTTAAAAACTTAATGACATTAGAGAGCATTCATGAAGAGTTCCATTCAAAATTAATGTTATCACATCTAAGGATTTTTAAAATCTTGTATAACAATAGCTTTATGAAAGGTTAGGATTATTGAGAAAAATTGACATTCAGTTGCCTTTCAAAATGCTGTAAAGCATTTATTCGATTTAATTCACATGAATAATTTTTTCTGATGGCTTTCGAATTCGTATCAGTAATTTTTATTTAGATTTGTTATTATAGTACAATCGTTCTGGAGGATATTATTTCTCTTTTTGTTATAATTCCAAAAATTAGTCCATGAGTTATTTTATCCCTTAAATAAAAAAAATTATTATTTATTTATTTATTTATTTTAATGATCTACAAATTCACTTGCACAAAAATTAAGAAATTGTTAAATGAACATAAATACACATAATCACTTTTTACAAAAATATAGTGTGTAAAAATTAAGCAACGTTTTACACATAGTAATATGAAAGAAAATCTCTATATTCGTATTAAAGTGTAGGATTAATCCTTATAACATGAGTTGGCATTAATCGATTACTTTTTAAATTAACTGATTAGTCGATTAAATATTTAATCATACGAAATCAAATCCTGATTTAATTTATCGTGCTTGAAATGGGAAAAGTGTTTGCTCTTTTCTATGATTAACTAATCTGCATTAATTGAATCTGGATTAATTATTTAATCATTAATTACATAAACGAAAATTAAGTACTACCACTCTGTTTACTTTCTGAAATTCGTTTTCATTGCTACCAAATTCTTATTAAGATTCAGTTTATGATATAAGTTTTAATTCGTTTTTGTTTGGAAATGCACTAAAGTAGTAAGTGTGGCTCTTCAGAAACTATCGAATCGCATTCATTTTTTTCCTTTTAGAAAATAGTGTGAAAGTGGGCGTATTGAATCGAATTTCTGCACGAAAAAAGAATAACCACTCAAACAGGGATGAAAAACGTATTTGCCACGTGGTGAAAATTGCTTTTAATTTGATAGATAATTCATTGATCAAAAAATGAAAACACAGCTCGATTCCAAATGTCTTCATAATCAGGCCTTCCGAATTTATATCTTTCCGTTAAAAAAAAATGAATTTGTAACTGTGTCAAAAAGTTTTGCGCTTTTCGAGCAGAGAAGTTAAGAACAGCCTTAAGATTGGATGTTGAACATGAATTATAACTGCACCTCATAAAATAAACACGGAAAATTCTACAAAATTAATAGGTAAAGAAATGAAACCTTTAAATATTAAATAAAAAACTTTCTACCTATAAAAATTATATTTAATGTAAATAAAAATATGTTTTTTTGCAAACACTCGCATTTATTTTTATGCTTATTTCTCTATTCATGACCCCCACAAGTAAACAATCGAGTGCGAACTACGGCAGGTACATGTAATTCTTTAATGGGAGTTCGAGTCATAAAAGTTTGACAAATACTGATCTAGCCTCTTCAGACCCCAAGGTTTATATATGTACTTTTTTTAATTTTCTACTGGGGATTTTATATTATCAAACTGATAAATAAGAAAGATTGAAGGAAAAATTAAAGTTTATTTTTGCCCATAAAATTTGATGATACATGGGGATTCAATAAGTACATTTTTTGACAATTTTTTAGAATTTGTTTTATTTTATTTTATTTTTTTGCATTGCAAAGGCATTTCAAAACATTAAATAAATACATATTTAATTATTTTTTTATTACTAATGGACTCTACAAATGGTATCTTGACGCACAGAAATATTAATCATGTTTTCATTTTTGTACATTTCGTGCATTTTTGCTACAGGCCATTGTTATACAACACGCAAATAATTAAAAATGAGCTATAAGAAACACATTTCTATTTTGTTTAGTTCTGTTGTCTGTTACGCTCCATTCACATCATTTTTTTTACATTATTTATGTACATGAAAAAAAAATTATAAAGATGTGTATCTTCTAGGATACATTGTCTAATGAAGTTAAGGCTGTATGTTAAAGATGAATTATGACTACATTATGTTATCATAAAATAAACACCGAAAATTCTGCAAACATTAATAGGTAAAGAAATGCACCCTTAAAAAAAAAAAAGAAAAAAAAATTAGCTATAAAATTTTCAATTAATTTCAACACAAGTATATTTATTTGCTAAACATTCGTATTTATTTTTATCCATACTTTTCCATTCATGACTTTTCAAGGAAATAAAGGGGGGAGAAGGTATGGCAGGCACACGTAATTCTTTAAGGCTGTTCTTAAATAGAAAAGGGCAACTTTAAGAAATAAGTTTCAATTTACTTTTTTCGTAAATGCAGGAAACTAGCAGGTGGTGTTTTCCAGAAACTGTCAAATCCCACTCTTTTTCCGTTTTTTTTTTTTTTTTTTTTTTTTTTTTGCGAACGCAATAGATTTTTCAGAAAATAGGGTCAAAGTTGGGGTTTTAATCAGAATTTCTACATGAAAGAAGAATAACCACTCAAACAAAGGTAAGAAACGTGTTTGTCACGTGATCAAAATCGCTTATAACTTGATAGATAATTCATTGATGACAAAATGGAAGAAATGGCTCCATTTCAAATCTCTTCCAAGAAATCAGATCTTCCAATTTTATATCTTCCCGTTAAAAGATGGGCTTGATGAAAGTATGTCAAATGTTTTGAGCTTGTTGAACAAAGCAGTTACTATTAATGATAAGATTAAATATTAAGCATGAATTATAACTGCACTTTATAAAATAAATACTGAAAATTCTACAAATATTAATAGGTAAAGAAACTCAACCTTTAAATAAAAAACTTTCTACCCATAAAATTTAAATTTAATGTAAATATAAATATGCTTATTCACTAACATTTGTATTTATTTTTATCTCTATTTCTCTATTCATGACCCCCACAAGTAAACAATGGAGGGGGAGCTACGGTAGATACATGTAATTCTTTAATGGGAGCTTGAACCATAAAATTTTGGCAAATATTGACCTACATTAACATAGCGTAATGTTTTGCTTTGCTTTAGTAAACTCATCACTCATTCCAAAAATATTCTGAAAAATAACTAAATCGTTGAATCTCTTAATTTTCTTTTAATTACGAAGAATGATTCATGAGGCACTGAAAAATAATTACGATTTAATTATTTTATGCATTTTGAGTTCTCAATTTCTTGTTAATTTGAATGGAATAATTATTGATCGATTGAAAAAAAAAAACGTTATAAACTTTTGATTAATGAGGAAAAGGTTATTCAGGTCATTTCGTTAAATATTGATTAAATATTTTATAATGATGTTAGTAAAAATAATTATTTATACGCGCCTGAAAAAGAAAAATATTCCACATACAAAAACAGTTAAAACCTTATTGGAATCGCCATTTTGCCAAGAAAATTTCTCTTATTTCTCTATGAGAAAAGTTGTGTTAATTGAGATCATAATTTTTTAATAGTAATTAAAATTATTAACAGATAAAAATTTATAAACTATTAAATTTGGTTCATATCTTAAATCTTTTAATTGTTACACGTAAAAGTTCTTCAACACTTTAAAATTACAACATTTTTTTTAACTACAAAAAAAAAAAAAAAAAAAAAAAAAAAAAACTACGACTCAAATGCTCTGCTCAACTAGTCCAAAACATTTTGACACGTTTAAAATTTAATTTTTTAGTGGAAAGATATAAAATTGGAAGGCTTGACTGTGGAAGTAATTTGGAATCAATCTGTATTTTAGATTTTTTGATAACTAAATTACCTATTTAGTTATAAGTTATTTTGATCACATGACAAACACGTTTCTTACCCCTGCTTCATTGGTTATTCTTCTTTCGTGGGAAAATTCGCTTTAAAACGCCAACTATAACACTATTTTTAAAAAGATCTATTACGTTAGGAGGAAAAAATTGAAAAGAATAATTTTAATACATAGTTTCTGAACAACAATACCTACCAGTTTCATGCATTTTCGAATAAAAATAAATTAAAACTTATAATAGAAAGTTGCCCTTTTGGATTTGAGGAGAGCCTTCAATGGAAATTTAGTTTATTTTAAAATATTGTGCTTCAAATTTGATGATGTTTCATTCAGTTCCGTATTACCTTACCCTATTGTTACACTAGAATCATTTCATCAGCAGGTATGGAAAATGGCCTCGACTCATCAGATAGCAACACTTTAGAGCCAGTCCACTTTTCTTTTCAAGCATAAGGTGAATGCACCAGTAGTGGATAGGACACAATCGATTATTGGAGAAAGCTTAAAATCTTTTCAGGTTTGCTGGTACTTTCAAGATTTGGTGTGCTAGGAGTTGGCCTGTAAAAGAAGTAGAATGATATAAAATCAGAATCTGTAAATACATATTTCAGGATTCAGTGGGGAAATTCTTGAATGTTCAAAACCCGCCATAAAATTGACTGGTGTAACGCAAGTGGTACAACTCTAAGCAGTGTTTATTTGTTTTATTAATAGTCCATATACACTGCGATCTCAGCGTTGTAGCTCATGACTTCAAAAGCATAATTAACATAGAATGGATGAATTGAAAGGACTATTAAAAAAATAATTCACATTTTAATACATTTTGGAGTTTATCTAGTTTTTTATATTAATAGTTTTACTGAAATGACGAAATGATCAAACAGATTCGTAGTATATAATGATTATTTGGCCGATTTTACTATGCAATACATACATTTATATATATATATATATATATATATATATATATATATATATAAACAATAAGACTGGTTGTTTTAGGAGGGGAACATTTTCCAACGAGAAATAATACCCCGTATTATTGGAAAACCTGCTCCGTCGCTGTATTTAAATTTTAACACTATGTGGATTAATAGTGATGTAAGTTATTTGCGAAACAAACGCATTGTTACATGAAGGAAGAAACCCTATTTTAGTGCATGCAATGTGATAAAAGTAAGTTTCACGCTACGTTTGAACGTTGTTTTTTTATGTTTTAATAAACACTTGAAATTTTACTCCCCATTAAAAAAAAGAAAAAAAAACAGCTCTCTTGATTAAATCACAACAGCTACTAAACTAGAATTTGTGTAGAAGATGTATACAATGTTACATATTGATTTAAATTAGAAAAACGCAAGATTTTTAGAGGTTTTTTTTTTTAATATTCTCTTACTTAATACAATTTTTAAAATGCATAAACATAAAAAAAAAATCTACTCTAAATAGCCTTTTGCAAAATTCCTTTATGAAAAATTCTCATTCATAAAAGTTAATTGCCGTTCTTCTAAACTTATATTATAATTCTGAATAATTTACATTCTGAGGAAAATTATACTAGATTCTAAATTAGGTCTTACACCACGAAGTATACAAATGGATTTAGCTTTTCGATGGTGAAATTTCAAGATGCTGAAGGGTTGTTTACATAAAGCAGAGTCTGATGAAAGGAAGTTGCTTTAAGACAAGATTCCAGAGAATGTTTAAATAGAGATTAGTGCTGTTAATACTACTCTTCTAAATTTGATACTTGTCTAGATAAAGCTAATTATATGAATTTTGTAAGCAGTCTTTAGTAATTTGCCTTAAGATTTTGTAGTCTATATCAGTAAAGAATGGTTAGCATTCAATATCGTACAAAAATCGATGTGTTTTATTAAATGTGGAAATACTTAAACTATCAAAGGCTGAAAGAGACCATAATTATAAAAAATTCTCACGGTTTGTACTATAGAAAAGATAACTGACCTATTTAGTATACAAAGAATTTTCTTTCTTTTTATTTAGTTTAACTAAATAACATTTGATCTATTATTATCAAAAATTATAACTATAAATATAGTTTTTAAAAGCTTGCAAATCTAATGCACTTGAATGTATGTACAGTCATAGGGGAAAAATGATAAATACTCCCTAAAAACTCTGCAAAATTTATCCTAATAAAACTTACTGGTGCCAAACGATTGGAAAGTCTACTTTTAAATGATGTATATAAAATTTGCTTAGGGGGCGTCTACATATTAAAACGAACCCTAACTTTGTTTTCTTCAGCCAATAATTTTCTTCTACGGTAATTTGTTGACGAGTATGTAAGGGTTATTTACTTTTTTTTCCCACGACTGTGTATTATTCAAAGCAACAGCTCATGCTTAGGCGCCAATCTTGGCTGATATATCTTATGTTCAGATTAAATGATTTATGTAAATATTCTGTCAGATAATTTATAAATAAGTGCCATTAAATTAAACGGCTAACTGTCCGTAATCAGATTTATAGCCGAGACATGTGTGATGTTGTTTAAGAGATTTAAGAGCATGAAAATTATAAAAATGGCTGTAATAATTAAATCAACGTTGAGAGAAATAGCATTTATTAAATTATTATTTTTAAAATTAAGTTGTCTGTTATAACCAGCAAGCCTCCATTCACATTTATATTCACTGCAATAGGTTATTTTGGTACTGTTTAGGAAGAGTGGGGTAATTTTAGAGCATACAATTGAGAAACAGAAAATACCAAGCCAAACGTTTAACTACTTGGGTTTCACAGCTAAAAAATGAGCACTAGGAAGATACAATTAAGGATCTGGATATTACTAAATTTACTAGAAATCATTACACATTGAACATGTATTTTCTGCTAATAATAGTTTATTTCAAATGAATTACATCACAAAATAATTCTTAAGTCAGTTGTTTCTCATAGGAATGACAAAGATGCTCTGACTTAAATGACAGATTTTTGTTACATTTTAGTGATATGTAATTCAGCTTTCTAATATAAAACTTTTCAAAGACAAGTTAATCTTTTATAATTAGTTTCTTAGCGGTTCGTGTACCAACGTTTTAAACTGTCAAGTTCTCAGAAAACTTCCATCAATACAAATCTCTCCATTTCTTCCCATAATTCCATTAATCGAAATAGAGTGAGTAAAAAGTACCATTAAGATACCCTAATAGCATGCATGGTCACAGTGACGTCACAGTGACGTCGCTGTAAGTCACTTTGGTCACATCACATCTGTGACCAAAATGCCACCACTCAGTGACGTCACATTGTGACTGAGATGTGACTTTCTTAAAAATCTTTAGAAATTTATAAATATCCTCCAAAACATGTTATTTACTTTAAAAAACATGTTTCTGGCAATTTAAATATCGTCGCTTTTGTCACAGTTTCGTCACAATGTTAATGTCAAATTAGTCACAAATGACACATTTTTCACAAATTTGTCACATTGTGACCACTTTGTGAAACGTCACAAAAGAGCTCTAAAACGGCCATAACAACTTCACATTTTAGTCACTGTGACTTCACATCGACGTCACGTGACGTCACATCGACAATCGATGGTCAAAGTCACAATGTGACTTCACAACGACGTTGCAGTGACGTCACCATGCTTTACGGGTAGTTAATATAAACTTACTGAATTTGTTTCTTACCTCATATATTCTAAAAATGTATTATGCAAATTACCAAAGACATTTGTCGTAGGGGCTGATTGCTACATGCGTTTACAATCATAAAATTAATTCCAACCCTCATATAATCAGTACCAATTCATAAATTCATCAGCACTCACACTTCATCATGAGTTTCATATACTTATACTACCATTATTTGCTTATTTTGACTTCTGTTTTCTATAAATATTTAAATAAGATTTACTTATATATATATATATATATATATATATATATATATATATATATATATATATATTTGTTATAAAACATTTTTCAAATGCGTAAAAGTAAATTTTCATAGATTATTGTCACATTTATATTATGCAAAATTACTAGATTCGTTAAATTTTTGTAAATTTTATTCTTTGATAAATATGATTAATTTTTAAAGATAACTAATTTTTTCTAAAGTGAAACAAATTCGAAATCGAAAAAGTTTTTGTACAGATACATACTTGTTACCATTATATGATGTCAAAAAAGTACACATTTATTTTATATCTTTTATATAAAATTGAGATTTTACATTAAAACTTATCAGCAGAAACTTTGCAAATATTCTATTTCCATTAACCTACCCCAAACGCTGTAATAATCCATCCATTATTGCTGCAAACTGTCACAAATATCTTAAAATTGTAATAATTACAAATAAGCAAATTTTTTATAACATTAATCGCAATCTACTAAACTGCAAAACTAAATATAAAAGTTTGAAAATTTTAAGTAATAAATTCTCAATAAGAGGCTACTGAATATTTTGAATATTAAGAAGTGTGATTATTGTGACAACCAACATTCATCTAACTGAATTATTTACTCAAAAATTCAAAGAAGAAATGAAGAAATTATATTATTTTGATGAAAAAAATTGCTATACATTCCGTAAATATACAAATTTATTGATAAAAAAATCTAATTATCGCTTATTTATAGCGTGGCGTAAACAAATTTTCTTATGAAAATTGTTTATCACTAACTGTATATTGAAGGAAAACACCAGCACATAAAGCTTTCGAATAAATTTCAAAATATTTTATGTAGTTTGTGATATAACATATTTGAAATTACTGGCAACATTGTGTACCAGTGTGCAAGAGGATTTGTCTTGAAAGCATATATTAAAGTATTGTTTGCTTAAAGCGATGTGATGAAAGGCCACTGTTCTGAAACTGAGTGTACAGTCTATTCAAACAGAGATTAACATTACTAATAATATTCCTTTGAATTTGCTCCTCGTCTTGTGTTCCGTAAAGCTAACTATATGAAACTCCAAAGTAATTCGTGACATGCTGAGTACATAATTTAATTAAGGCTTATGCAATGACTATCACTAATGAAAGATTAGGAATTGTAACATTCACTTACCAATTGAAAAGGACAGCTTTTCAATCAAATTTCAAAGATCATTTTTATATGTCAAATCTAAGGAAAGTTTATTTATGATTACGAAATATTAATTATTATCTTTATAATATTAAATATTTTATTTGCTTTCATTAAGTACGTCTATTATTTTATACAGTAAAGTGACAAATCTTTTAATCATTGTTAGGTCTCTAATGTTACTGAGATGTAGGCTTAAAGAAAATTTCTGTTAATTAATTTTATTTTCTTTATTTATTGTATTTGCTTTATATCATTATCTACGAAATGGTTTTGCAACCACATGTTTCATGCAACCATACATTTATCTATGGAATTAGATAAAGCACATATACTATGTTAAAAGCATTTTGTAACATTCATCATCTACTGAAAAGCCTTTTTTATATCTAATGTCAAAGAATTTTTTAGAAGAAATAGCTGAGAATGGTATATTTATGATTACTGAAGACGTAAAGAACATACTTATACTTTGCTTTGTTAGCAATATTTTGTAAAATTCGTTACCAACTAAAAAGTTTAAACTGACATCAAAGAAGTTTTTTGACATAATAATTGAAAACAACTTTTTTAGGGATCCGTTCGTCTGACAAAATCCTATTCATCTCTGTCCTTTGTCTGTCCGTCTATCCGTACTCAAAAATTGTATAAGCCAGCGACTTCAAATTTTTTGTATTTACAGATGAATAGCTCGTATCACACGACAAAATTTTTAAAAAGTCTATTATTTTAATTAAATTAATTTTATCAAAGTCATCCATTCATTTTTGTGATTTACATTTTAAAAGACTACCTTAATTTGGACATTTTGCATTGAGTTATCACAACTTGGCGGTAAAGCGCTAGCAAACTGGAGATTGTTAGTTTGAACTCCGCTGCGGCAAGTTGAAATTTTCATATTAAGATGAATTTAATTAAAAGAAATTTCGTATTTTTTGCCAATTTAAGGGTTTATATTACCAGTGTTTCATTCATCTGACATTCATGATATGTGTTTGGAATTCAATTTTTTTTTTCTATTTCAAAAACTATTGCGATTTATTAATGATTTTAAATTTCATTTAAACATTTTTTTAATTTTTAGGAATTTAAAATTTTATTTATGGCTCCACTTAATTTTATTTTTATTTTGAATTTTCAAAAAATCTGGAATTTCAGATATTATTTTAATAATTTGATTTTAACATTTTTTATTTGATAAAAATAAATAACTTCCTTTAATAATTATTTAAAAATTAGATTTCTTAATATGACCATCTATGTAAGAATTTAATGATTATAAATTAAAAATTTGGATTTATTTGCTAAATGATAAGTTGTTTAGAAAGAAATATTAAACGAAACCCTCTGTGTGATCCGTGATCATATTTCATACCTGCTTAAGATTACAAAAAAATTAAAGAAAATACACATGCTTTGTAAACAGTATTTTGTATCATTCATTATCAATTAAAAAAAATTAATTTTTAATTTAATGTCAAGGAAATTTTAGACATATTAGCTATCTGAATCAGAAAATCAACTGACCGCCGAGCAAAAGGGCAAAAATATAATGATGTTTTCTCCTTAATTTATTTTAAATGTTAATAAAAGAGGGATTTTCTAACATGGTATAATTTTTTCGTAACGTATATGCTTATAAGCCTTGAAAGTATCAATCCTAACTTAACATTTTAAAACTGGATTATATTTGTAGAATTATATTAATTTAAATGAAGCTTCAATTGCAGTGAAACCTGCAGCCTAGTGAACCGATATATCCGATCGCGGCAGTGGGAAGGTTAAATAAAATACATACGTTTTATTAACAGTATTTTGTATCATTCATTATCAACTAAACCTTTTTAACTTTTTATTTAATGTCAGGTAATTATTTAAACGCATTAACTTTATGAATTAGAAAAATTAAAAAGAATAATAGGCTTTATTATCAGAATTTTGTACCATTTATTGTCAACTAAAAATATTTAATTTTTTAGACGTAATAGCTTTATCGTTACGAGAAAATTAAAGAAAATACATATATACTTTTTTAGCAACTTTTTTAAAGATTCGTTCTCAATTAAAAAGTTTTATTTTTTTTATCTAGTGTCAAAATCTTTTTTAGACGTAATAGCTTTATGATTACGAAAAAATTTAGAAAAATAATAATAGACTTTGTTAGCAGCATTTTGGATCATTCATTGACAACTAAAAATATTTATTTTTTATCTATTGTCAGGAAAATTTATAGACGTAATAGCTTTATCGTTACGAGAAAATTAAAGAAAATACATATATACTTTTTTAGCAACTTTTTTAAAGATTCGTTCTCAATTAAAAAGTTTTATTTTTTTTTATCTAGTGTCAAAATCTTTTTTAGACGTAATAGCTTTATGATTACGAAAAAATTTAGAAAAATAATAATAGACTTTGTTAGCAGCATTTTGGATCATTCATTGACAACTAAAAATATTTATTTTTTATCTATTGTCAGGAAAATTTATAGACGTAACAGCTTTATCGTTACGAGAAAATTAAAGAAAATACATATATACTTTTTAGCAACTTTTTTAAAGATTCGTTCTCAATTAAAAAGTTTTATTTTTTTTATCTAGTGTCAAAATCTTTTTTAGACGTAATAGCTTTATGATTACGAAAAAATTTAGAAAAATAATAATAGACTTTGTTAGCAGCATTTTGGATCATTCATTGACAACTAAAAATATTTATTTTTTATCTATTGTCAGGAAAATTTATAGACGTAATAGCTTTATGATTATGAGAGAATTAAAGTAAATACATATATACTTTTTTAGCAAAATTCGTTCTCAACTAAAAAGTTTTAATTTTTTATCTAGTGTCAAAAACTTTTTTAGACATAATAACTTTATGATTACGAAAAAATTTATAAAAATAATAATAGGTCTTGTTAGCAGCATTTTGGATCATTCATTAACAACTAAAAATATTTAATTTTTTATCTATTGTCAGGGAAATTTTTAGATGAATAGCTTTATTGATTACCAAATAATTAAAATGCATATGTTTTGTTATAAGTATTTTGTATCATTCAATGTCGACTAAAAAATTTTAATTTTTTATGTAATGTCAAGGAATTTTTTAGACATAATAATTTTATGATTACGAATGAATTAAAGAAAATACTATTGCTTTGTTAGCAGAATTTCCTATCTTTCATTATCATCTAAAAATATTTAATTTTTTAATCTAATATCAAGGAATTTTTTAGACGTAATAGCTTTTTTATTACGAAAGAATTAAAAAAAAATACATATGCTTTGTTAGTAGCTTCTTGTCGACAAAAGCAAACATTTAACACATGTTATGATTATTTTATCAAAACATAAATTTCTCTGAAATATTGCATTAGACACATATATGGTATAAATTTCTCATTCACAAAGAATGGTGTGAATAAATAAACTTTTTTAAAACACTAATGGTATTATACTATTTCTTAAAAAAGATTACCTTTACATTAACCCTTAGAAATTAATGCAAAATTATGTTCAAGACGGTATTCTAACATATTACAAATTAGTTGTAACATGAAGTGTACAAGAGGCTTTATCTTGAAAGCAGGAATTTAAGCATTGTTTGCTTAAAACATGTATGTGTAGTAGGAAGTTGCTTTGAAACTTATAGCAGCGCATATTCAAAGAGAGATTAGCACAACTAACACTGTCTCACTGAATTATATCCTTGTCTTTTATCCTGGTAAAGCCAGTAATAGAAGCATCCGAAGCAACATGTAATATGTTAGATACATTGTTTACATTAACATTGAGGTGATTCGCTTCCATAAGAAAAGTTTGGAATTATAGAATCGCTACTAACTTAAAATGGGTTGATTCTCTTCCAAATTTTAATGAAGTTAAAATTTTCCGAATAGAGAGATGCTTAATAATGATTAGACATTGGAAAATAATAAATGTGATTGTAAAGGAACTGATATAGTTATAGTTCTCTTTTAATTATGGTTAATTATATATCTACACTGCTAATGAAATTTCGATAAGAAGAATTTAAATGACTCCTTGTAAAGAGCATTTGTCCAATATATCGGCTGCTGCTCGATCTTCTCTTATATAATCCGCTCTTTGTTGGCTGTTCAAAGAGAAAGAAATCTAAAAATAATTTAACCCTTTATTTACCGCATTGTAAATTCATGAAAATTTTATATTTTAAAGCATTTTACGTAAATTGTTTAAACTAAATTAAAAGTTTTACATAATCATTTAATAAATTTTTGAAGGATTTTAGAAGGATTAATTAAATTTGAATTTACAGAGATTTTGTGCAATATATATAACTCCACTCAAATCTTTTATTTTTAATTGTTTTCTTAGTATTTCGTAGAATTATAAAATGTACAAATATGATGTTCTTACAATATAAATATAGAAATATTTCTCAATTGAAAAATCCCCATTCCCCTCCCTCAGCGCCAAGAATGCTGAAAAGATACAAAGGCAAAAGAAATCACCCTTTTAAAAATATTTTTGTTTTGTTCAACCAATGATGCTTTTGGGACAAAGTAAAGTAATTCATCTGTAACTCATTCTAAACAGTATTACAACTAATGGACGTATTAAACGAATCTTATAATAAGTAATTTTAATGGTACTTATAAGTACCGTCGGTAGATAAAGAGTTAATAATATTTTATAATAAAATTCTCAAATGTATAATATTTATAGAAGTAATTGCATATATCTTCCTCGGTTCTGAAATAGCACACGTGATACTTCAGAACCGTGATGGATATAAATTAAACTAATGACTTTTTTTAACATATTTTCTTTACCTCTATGTAATTAAATGTTTCTGGCTTTGGTATCAAAACCAAAAAATGATAGCACTTGTACTTATTTCCGCATGAAATAAATGTTGTTATCATCTGAGTTTGTAAAATGCATTCCAGACAGTGTGTCCAAGAAAATAAGAAATGTTCATGAATAATTAACTTAAACGTTTTCTATGAAATAAAATGTGGAGATTTGTAGATCATTCGATTAAATAAAGCTTTAAATTCATTACAGCATAATTTAGGTTCTCAATAAAGAAATTGATAGTTTAAGGGTGCTTGGAATTTTAGAATCAGTGTTTGTCAACCTAAATTATCTGCCCCCTAAAATATCAACTCCAGAGAAAAAGCTTTTTCTGTCATTTATGGTGTCTGTTTGTTTGTAGAAAATCAATGAATGTGCATTCGCAATATTATTTTACCTCCGTGTCTGAAAAGGAATTAACATGGTACTTTTAATAATAAACTTAGCTCATAAATATTAATTATAATACTAATTATTTTTAGTTATAAAAGACAAAGTTCTAAAAATGTTTTTAAAGTATATAATCCCTTAAATATTCTGAAATTTTTTATTTCCCCCCCCCCCCCACTGAGTCTTATTTTTAAATAAAAATGTGTAAAAACTTGAAACTACCACACAAAAATTAATTATTTTTTTTTAATATTAAATAAATAAAGTCTTTATATATTTATTTTTATTATTTAAATAGCTATTTCATTGTTTTTTTAAATAAAGCATCCATTTATTTAATCTCGATACTATGCCATTAACTAGCGTAAATACTAAAAAAATATCATAAGTAAAAACTTAAGACTAATCCACTGTCAGCAAAACGTCATCGTTGACATTTAAAAATAGAAAGGATAAAAAAGATCAAATTACCCCAGGTTATTCATGTTTTACCTATCAGGATAATACGGAAACTTACAACTTGAATTATGTGACAAATGTGACATATCCTATATCGAAAAAAAGGGGGAGAGGGAGTAAAAATATCTACACGGCTAATGAAATTTCAATAAGGAGAATTTAAATGACACCTTGTAAAGGATATTAATCCAATAGATCAGGGTTTTTTTTCTATCTTCATTTTTACGGGAACTTCTCTATATGTTGATCAGGGGGACTTCTATAAAAAATTTAAAAGAACATTAATAGGAATAATCGCATATAATCACAAGAATGAGACTTTGTAAATGAAAGTTAAATTAGCCAACAAAACAATAAGAAATTTCTTTATTGTTTTTAATGATAAACTTAACATATAAATGTTTTTACGAATTTTGTAAATAGTTAATATTTGTACTCTAAAATAATGTAAATAATCTTATTAGGCTCTATTCCCTTTGTTAATATTAGTTTTTGTTACATTGTCTCTATTTGTTAACTTGTTAACAGACAAACCTGTATATTGATTTTCGGTTTGGTTTGGTTTGGTTTTGTTTATGTCGGCTAATTATCTACGCTTGGGATATAAGCTCTAATGGGTGGGATGCCCTCCGTGGGGGTCTTTCTAAGGGAACCTAACCCGTATTTATCTATTGATTTTCAATGAATGTCTATGGTAATTTGGCGAAATATTACAGTTACCGCCAAGTTGGCGTCATTTTTGACGACTAATTTTGCTCGCCAAATTTGGAGATATATCGCCAAGTTGGCGACAAATTTGGCGATTTTGGCGATGGTACCCCCTCTATATTGTAACCCCCTTATATGTATACAAATACATTAAATGCTGGTCCAGTGTTTTCAGAATTAATTGTTCTAGAAACATGTAGAAATTTCGAGTGCATGCCCCCCGCCTATATATTAGGAGAGCGTTGCAGAGTGAGATGTTGTTATTATTAGTTATTCAGTCATTAAGTGAGCTAGTAGATGATTTTTTAAGCAGGTTTGCTTGACTATTGTGATATATCTACGCTGTTTTGCATTTGATAAAGTGTTAAGGCGTTGTGTAAAGAGTATCTGTGACACATAGCTTTGTACGTTAAATTTGCTCAGTTATGTTGGAAAATCTGGCAATATTTGTGAGTTAAAAGACTCTGTAGCTGTGAAGATTTGCTAATAAATTATTTTCCATTTTTTAAAGAGACTGAAGGTTTTGGAACTTGACACACCATAAGATCAGAACCCTTATATATGTTACAATATTAATCTTTCGGGGTCTGATGTACTATTAATAGCCTATGTCTTTTAATTGAGTATTATTTTACTTTAACAAATACTTTTGTTACTGTTTACATGTAGTAATTTTAGTATGTGTCTATGTATTTATTATATGACTTCATTAATGTTTAGGAATTTAGTAATGATAATAATAAGTATTTTATGATAAAAAGTTAACTAAATCCAATTGATTTTTTAAATCATCAGATTTTAAAACATTCACCTTTTATATAAACATTTAAATAAAAATTTTAATTTTACTTAAGAAAGGTGTTATGATAAAAATAAAATACATTGACATGTTTCGGAACCGTCAAATAAGTTTCATAGTCATAACATAAATAAAACAAAATTTCAAAATATTTCTCGGTCAATACAAATGACACGCGACAATGAGATATAAATAACAAAAAACACGAGCTCTATTGCAAAAAAATTAAATTAAAATATAGACCATGATCTAAAATATAAATAAAAATAAAATTTCAAAATATTTCACGGTCAATATAAATGACACGCGACAATGAGATATAAAAACACCAAAAAACACGCGCGCTATTGTAAAAAATTAAATTAAAAATAGACCATGATCTAAAAATCCCTGTCGGCTGGGCCTATAGGCGGAGGTAGATTTCGAAAAGTGCTCATTTCAACAACAATATATATATATATATATATATATATATATATATATATATATATATATATATATATATATATATATATATATATGACTAGAGATAAACCCAGTTTAATAACTTCATTTGGCCGTTTATGAAAAATTTTTAATTTCATTTTTCTGCAAAAACTGGTTTTATCAGAATCATCTTAAGAAAAATTCAGCTCAAATGCCCATTTTGACAACATATTTTGAAATAAATTCTGAATTTATTAAAAAATCGACCAAAACAGTACATTATATAGATCCTAAATAACAAAAAACTGTCAGTTGAATGCATTTGAGAAAAAAATTGAACTTAAAAATGAGTCGTAAAATAACCGATTTGTTGTTTAAATACATCCTTAATTCTTTAGTCATGATTGCTTCGGAAAATTTTATCCGAAATGCTCACTTTGACAGCATTTTTAAAAATATATTCTATCTTTATCAAAAAACTGACCAATGCGTCACAGTATATAGTTCCTAAATAAGAGGATCTGTAAATTGGATGCGTTTGAGAGCGAAAATGGATTTTAAAACGAGTCATAAAAAACGCAATTTGCTATGTGAAAACTTCCTTAAATTTTCAAATCACGATGACTTCGGGAAATTCCGTTCAAAATACCCTTTTTGGTAGCCTTTTTCAAAATATATTCTGTCTTTATCAAAAAACTGATCAATGCATCATGTTATATAGTTCCTAAATAAGAGAATCTGTAAATTGGATGCGTTTGAGAGCAAAAATGGATTTAAAAACGAGTCAGAAAAAAACGCAATTTCTTATTTGAACACTTCCTTAAATTTTCAGACACGATGACTTCGGGAAATTCTGTTCAAAATACTCTTTTTGGTAGCCTTTTTTGAAATATATTCCGTCTTTATCAAAAAACTGACAAATGCATCACATTATATAGTTCCTAAATAAGAGGATCTGTAAATTGGATGCGTTTGAGAACAAAAATGGATTTAAAAACGAGTCAGAAAAAAACGCAATTTCTTATTTGAATACTTCCTTAAATTTTCAGTCCCGATGACTTTCGGAAATTCTGTTCAAAATACCCTTTTTGGTAGCCTTTTTTGAAATATATGCTGTCTTTATCAGAAAATTGACCAATGCGTCACTTTATACAGTTTCTAAATAAGAGGATCTACCATTTGGATGCGTTTAAAATCAAAAATGAATTTAAAAATGAGTCAGAATATAAGCAGTTTGGATTTGAGTTTTTTCTCCAACTCCTATTTTTGTTTAATTTCTTTTTGCTATACGAATTGGTCCTACGAAAAACTTGTCAATATAAAAGTTGTAGATATTTTTGGGAAGATGTAAAATAAATTTAATCAGATTTGATAGCTTAAAAATTGACGGAGTTATGGATTTTTCTCTTTTTTCAGCGCCCTTTTTCTTTTCGTTTTTAATTTTTTTCATCGGTAAAAGTTGGTCCTATCAAAAACTTGTAAATACAAAAGTTTTAGATAATTTTAAGAACATTTACAAAAAATGTAGTTGAACTTGATATCTTGAAAATTGACGAAGTTATGAATTTTTTCTCTCAAAACCCCTGTTTTTTTTGCCCCTTGAGCCCACTTCTAAATTTATCAATAATCTGTCATGCATAAACTTTTGTCTCATTTTTAAGAAGTAATATAAACTTTAAACCGATTCGATATCTACTTTAATTAAGAAGTTATGGCGTTTTTTCGGTTTTCACAAAAACGCCCCCTATTCCGACACCCTTGGTCCGATTTTGCCCAATAACGAACTTAGCCGAGATTTTATCCCCTTTGATTTTATGTACCAGTTTGGTGGAGATTGGTGAAGAATTATAGAAGTTATCGTATCCATAAAAAAGTGAGATATATAGATAGATAGATGGATAGATATAAACTGGTGCGATTGCAATAGGTAGTATTTCATACGAAATCTACCTAAAAGAAATTCCAACCTGGTTCATCCCAGGTGTTCATCATCTCATGAGGGCTTGAATGGGATGAACCAGGTTGGAATTTCTTTTAAATCATGGTTTATTTTTTAATTTAATTTTTTACAATAGCACACGTGTTTTTTAGTGTTTTTATATCTCATTGCCGCGTGTCATTTATATTGACCGTGAAATATTTTGAAATTTTATTTTTATTTTAGATCATGGTCTATATTTTAATTTAATTTTTTTGCAATAGAGCGCGTGTTTTTTTTTGTTACAGCTCATATTCAAAATATTAGAATAATTACCTTTTTTTTAGAAATTGAAAATATCGTTTGGTAATTTAATGTATTTTAATGAAAATATGCAAATGATATTTTTATTAAGAACTTATTGTTGATTAAACTTACTTGTTATCTTAAATTTAATATCATTTTTGAAAAGATTAATTGCAAAAAAAATTATTTTGAAAAGTCAAAATATTAGAATATTTATTCAAGTGGTTCAAAATATTAGAATATTTCACATTAATTCTCCTTTAATTATTTATTACCAATTCTTAACTGGTGGCATCATTGATTAAATTCAGATTATTTTATTTAAAATCAGTATTCTTTATTGCAGTTTGTTTCTTTTTCGTCCTAAAATGGGCCGTGTGAGTGATATTCCTGAATCTACTAAACTTCGTATGGTTGATTTGTATCGGCACGGTAAAAATCAATGTTTTATAGCGAATTATTTACATTGTTCGCAATCGAGCGTTAGTAAAATACTAACACAATATTCAAAAAATGAAAAATTTCAAAATAATCGCCGAAATGGTGGCCGAAAATCAAAAACATCTGCTAGATATGACAGGAAACTGAAGCGTATAGTTAAGAAAAACCGCTTTAAAAGTGTGCGATTCTTGCACCGAAAATGGAAAGAAGAAGGAGTTGAAGTTTCTACATCGACAACATTAAGACGTCTCCATAAATTTAAATTTGAATCTCGTGTACCGAAAACAAAACCTCTCATGACTGCAAGACAAAAGCGTATAAGATTGAATTGGTGTAAATCAAGACGTTTATGGAGTGTAATGTATTCTCACTCCATATATCAACCTCCATATGTTTTATATTTATTGTTCAACTCAACTTGATATAATATTTATTTATGTAACTTACTTATGTGAATCTGGCAATTTCCACGGTTGTTAAAATTGTAATAAAGATGCTGTGAATACGCAACTTTTGTGTCTATTTTATTTATCTTAATGGATTCGTATGAATTACTTAATTATGTATAGTAAAGACACTACAAATGTGGCGACGAGGCAACATTTTTAATTGGACAGCATTATTTTTCGGAAAAAGTTCTGATATTTCATTATATTTTAATTCTCAACTTGAGATATTTTTCATCACTGTGTGGTTTCATAATGGCACAGGATCCGACCAATGTGACTGTAGTAAATACTGGCATTGTTGCAAACATCAACCAGTATAATTTGCATGATGACTGGAATATTTTTATTGAAAGATTGGAGCAATATTTCTTGGCTAACAGGGTGGAAGAGGAACGCAAAGTGCCGGTTCTTTTGACGACGGTCAGCGAAGCTGTTTACAAGATTCTGAAAAATTTGTGCCATCCTGTTACACCATCGTTAAAAACATTTGCTGATTTAAAAAAACTTTTAACCGAACAATTTCAACCTGCTGTTTCAGTGTACCGCAAAAGAATCATATTTGACTCATTAAGGCAGTCTCAAGAATCTGTGAGAGAGTGGTACGTGAAAGTAAAGACGCAAGCGGCAGAATGCGAGTTTGAAGCTAGCCTGGAAGACAGAGTTCGCGACAAATTTGTGACCGGAATGAAACCTGGGCCTATTCTCGATCGACTGTGCGAAGAAAAACTCACCACCACATTGGCTAATTTGCTGGACATTGCTCAAAGCAAGGAAGTACTTCTTCAAGAAGCTAGGCTGCAGGAAGTAAACAGACTGCAAGGCAAATCTCCAAAAGAGAGGATGACACAGCCTACCAAAAAGTTCCCCAAAGTTCCCTCGAAAGTCAATCATAAAAGAGACGATGATTTAAAGTGCTTTCACTGTGGTAAAACTAACCATGATTTTAAAAAGTGTAAATTTAAAGACTTTAAGTGCAACGCGTGTAATCGAAAAGGGCACATAGCTAAGGTATGTAAATTTAAAGTTACTGTAAATTCAGTAGATGATGATTTTGATTATATAGATATGTATAGTATGGATATCTCTTATGTAAATCCTTTATTTTTAAATGTTAAATTAGAGGGAAAAGAAGTTAAAATGGAAGTTGATACGGGGGCAGGTGTTTCATGTATTCCCTTTTCATTTTATAAGAAAAATTTGAGAAATATAGGATTAGAAAATACAAAGATTAAGTTAAAATCTTATGGGGGACATATTGTAATACCCGTTGGGCAAATTAATGTTACTATGGATCTTAATGGGATTTCAAAAGTAGTTAACATGATTGTGGTGAAAGAGTCTGAAAAATTATTATTGGGACGAAATGTTTTAAATGATTTTGGATTAAATATTATAGTAGGAAACACTAATGTGAACAGAATTTCTAATGCGGAAGGAAATTTAGACTTACAGTCCTTATTAACAGAATACTCTGAGTTATTTAAAGATGAATTGGGTACTTATAAAGTAGAGAAGGTACATTTGCAAGTTGAGGGTAATATAAAGCCTATTTTCCATAAACCACGACCAATTCCTTTTGCTTTTAAAGACAAAGTTAAGTCAGAGTTAGATAACTTAGAAAAAAAGGGAGTAATTACAAAAGTGGATAATTCTCAGTGGGGCACACCTCTTGTTCCTGTTATGAAACCTAATGGTAAAGACATTAGGGTTTGTGCAAATTATAAAATCACGGTGAATAAATATTTGAAGGATGATAACCATCCTCTGCCTAGGATTGAGGAACTTTTCTCAGCGTTACAGGGAGGACAAAGTTTTAGTAAATTAGATTTATCTAATGCATATAATCAGTTAGTCTTAGATGATTCAACTAGAGAATTATTAGCATGGAGCACACCTTATGGTATTTATTTAGTAAACCGCTTACCTTTCGGAACTAAGCCAGCTTGTGCTATTTTCCAAAGAATAATTGAGAAAACTTTACAAGGAATTGGGGGTACGGTTAATTTGTTAGATGATATTTTGGTCACTGGTAGTAATGAACAAGAGCATTTAAAGAATTTAAAAGCAGTTTTGGAGAGATTACAGACTGCTGGGTTTCGTGTTAATTTAAAGAAGTGTGAATTTTTCAAAGACAGCATTAAATATCTAGGACACACTATCAGTAAAAATGGTTTGCAAAAAGATAATACTAAAGTTAAAGCAATTTTGGATTTTCCTAAACCACGTAATGTTAATGATGTTCGAATATTTTGTGGGATGGTTAATTATTATTCAAAATTTATTCCAGATTTATCACCAAAAATGAAACCTTTGTATGATTTGTTACAAAAAGATGTAGATTTCAAATGGTCTACCAAATGTCAACAAGCCTTTGAAAATGCTAAGAGAGAATTAACATCAGACCGAGTTCTGATTCATTTTGATAGGTCTAAACCTTTAAGATTATCATGTGATGCTAGTCAAAATGGGATAGGGGCTGTATTATCACATGTATTGGACGACAAATCTGACAGACCAATTTGTTTTATATCCAGAGTTTTTAGTCCAGCGGAGAAAAATTATTCAATGATACACAAAGAAGCTTTAGCCATTTATTGGGCATGTCAAAAGCTTTATCAGTATCTGGTAGGGACTAAATTTGAATTGGTAAGTGATCATAAACCACTATTAGCTTTATTTGGAGAAAACCGTACTTTACCACCTATGGTGGCAGGACGGCTTCAAAGGTGGTCACTATTTTTATCGGGGTTTAACTATACTTTTCGACATATAAAAGGTAAACTAAACACACAAGCAGATGCTTTATCCAGATATCCAGTATTAGATAACAAGTTGGTAGAACCCGAAGAATATGATTATGTCCATTTTATCGAAAATGATGTTCCGATTGATTTGTTTAAAGTTCGATCTGAAACTAGAAGAGACCCAATTTTAGGAAAATTGTTTAATTATATAACGTATGGATTCCCTAAAAATGTTACTGATGGGGAGATTAAAAAGTATTTTAGTCGTAAAGATGAATTAAATGTGGATAAGGGTGTAATAATGTGGGGCTATCGTGTTGTGATCCCAACAAAGTATAGAAAACAGCTACTTAATGAACTTCATAGTACTCATGAAGGTATAGTTAAAATGAAATGTAATGCTAGGGCTTATTTTTGGTGGCCTGGGTTAGATTCGGATATTGAGAACTTTGTCAAAAGTTGTAGCGTTTGTTCTGAATCTAGACCAGAGCCTAAGAAATGCAAAATCATTTCAGGGAACAAAGCTAATTACCCATTTGAAAGAGTCCATGCTGATTTTTTAGGTCCTATAAAGGGGAAAATGATTTTAATAATTGTAGATGCATATTCTAAATGGGTCGAAGCATTTGTTATGAAGAATATGGAGGCTAAAACATGCGTTGAAAAGTTTAGGGAGTGCTTTGCTCGTTTCGGTTTACCTAAGATTGTGGAAACTGATAATGGAAGACAGTTTGAATCAGGAGAATTGATTAATTTCTTGCAAATGAATGGGGTAAAATTTCTAACATCTCCACCATTTCATCCGGCTACTAATGGACTTGCTGAGAATGCTGTGAAAAACTTTAAACTTGGCTTAGGTAAATTATTAAAATCACCAACTAATAGCAATGTAAGCTTTGAAACTTTAATGAATAGGTACCTTTTCCACTATAGAAATTCAGTTCACATGACAACAGGGGTTACACCCACTAGCTTAATTTTTAAAAATAAAGTTAGAACTAGATTCGATTTGCTGAAAGATACAAATAAATCAGGTATGGTGGTTACTAAGGGTATCAGAGAGGAAGTATTCAAAGAAGGGGATAGAGTATTGTGTAGAGATTACCGAAATCCAAACAAGAAGGGTTGGGTTCATTGCACAATTGATGAAGTGTTGGGTGATAGAATATATATGTGTAAACTAATTAATGAGGATTTAATTTGGAAAAGGCATTTGGATCAAATTATTGCAGATAAAAGTACTTGTGATTCTGGAAGTTATGTAAATAAAAAGGGCAGTAACAACTTCAGTTCGAATTTTGATACTACTAATTTTAATAACAGGGGAGTTATGGATAATGTTGATAACCAGTTTAGAGATAATGAACTTCCATATCCAAATACGGATGTTGATGCACCATCAGACGAACCTCAAAAGGATACTGCAATTACTGATCAAAATATATCATTAAAACCAACAATCTCTCACCCAAATGAATTAAAATGTAATAGAGACAATAGTGATTCACAACCAGTAAAATTAAATATACATGAACGCCCTAAGCGTCATATAAAACCAGTTGTACGTCTTAACTTGTAGAGGAGGGTATTGTAATGTATTCTCACTCCATATATCAACCTCCATATGTTTTATATTTATTGTTCAACTCAACTTGATATAATATTTATTTATGTAACTTACTTATGTGAATCTGGCAATTTCCACGGTTGTTAAAATTGTAATAAAGATGCTGTGAATACGCAACTTTTGTGTCTATTTTATTTATCTTAATGGATTCGTATGAATTACTTAATTATGTATAGTAAAGACACTACATGGAGCAATGAAGATTGCACAAATATATTATTTAGTGATGAAAGTATGTTTTGTGTTTCATGTGGTAATCAAGGTATTCGAGTTTGGAGAATGAAGCAAGAAGCATTTGATAAAGAATGCCTTAAACGTTCCGTAAAATTTGCTGCTAGTGTCATGGTTTGGGGTTGTATGAGTGCAGAAGGACCTGGAAAGTTATGCATCGTCTACGAAAAGGTTAACTCTCTGATATATCAAGAAATTTTAGAATATTACATGATTCCATCATCAGAAGATTTATTTGAAGATGATTTCATCTTTCAACAAGATTTAGCGTCCCCGCATACCTCGGTGTCAACTAAGAATTGGTTCCGCCAACGCAACATTAAGGTACTTCCTTGGCCACCAAATTCACCAGATCTTAATCCCATCGAAAACTTATGGTGTATAATGAAGAAAAAACTTCAATAAAATCCTCCTTCAAGTAAAACTGAGTTAGTGGCACGTATAAAGTCTATTTGGGCTAATATTGATAGAAATGTTTGTAAACACCTTGTATATAGTATGCAAGATCGATTGTACGCTGTTATGAAAGCTAAAGGGGATGCTACGAAATATTAACTACCATTTACTTCATATTCATAAGGTAATATTGTTGCGTAAAATAAAATATTCTAATATTTTGAACCAATCTAAATTTTATTCTAATATTCTGATGTGTTTAAGGAAGCTGTATACCTAATTTATTGTGCTGTATTTTATATTTTATAAATGTTAAAATCTTGTCTAAACATTCCAGATTTAATTTATAAGAAATTTAATTGCATTTACTTAGTATAAAAAATAAATAAATGACAAATAATTTTTTCTTATTACTTTTTCTCAATTATTCTAATATTTTGAATATGAGCTGTATTTATATCTCATTGTCGCGTGTCAGTAGTTTTGACCGAGAAATATTTTGAAATTTTGTTTTATTTATATTATGACTATGGAACTTATTTGACGGTTCCGAAACATGTCAATGTATTTTATTTTTATTATAACACCTTTCTTAAGTAAAATTAAAATTTTTATTAAAATGTTTTTATTAAAATAAGTATTTTCTTAATTTTCTTTGCACCATTTTCTATTTTTTCTTTTTAAGCATACATATCACACTTTAAATTTAAAATAAAGGTTACTTTACGGGAAGAATCATGCATAATAGGGCGCAAAAGTATCAGAAAGTTGTAATCTCAGTTGTTTTGTTGTAATAATATATTTTCGAAGCATCTTCGAAAACTCTTCCTTAGCCTATTGTCTCGTAAATATGAATTAAATAGTACGCAAAACATCAACATTCGTTATGTTTCAGACGATTACATATTCGTTAACTCTGATTAGTATATTTGGAATGCTAGTGTTAATATCATTCACATAAAAGTACTTATTTCTAAAAGTGGAAAAAAAAAAACGGACCAGATAGGGCTATGTACAATATTAATATAAAAAGGAAAATTCCGAAAATGTTTTTTAAAGTTTTTTGTCATTCAATAAATCTTTCAGAAATGTTGATTTTTGGCATAAAATCTAAAAAAAAAAAAAAAAAAAAAAAAATTTGACAGAGAATTAAGTATTTGTTAGCAACATAAAATTACCACACAAAAATTACTTACTAACAGTTTGGCATAAACGGAATTCTTTACTAAAATTTGACTAAATTTAAAGTTAATTAAAATCCCATTAAAAATTTATATAATTCCATATAATCACGACATTAAGATTTTGAAAATGAGCGTAAAATTAGCTAGGAAATTTCACTGTTGCTTTTAATGATAAATTTAGCACATTAATATTAAGTAAAATATTAATTACTTTTAGTTAAAAAAGTAAGTGCCAAAAATGTTTTTAAAAGTATTTAGTTCCTTAAATCCTCTTGAAATGTTGATTTTTTTGGCATTAAGTTTCATTTTAAAAATAAAATGGTTGATAGAGACTTAAAAATTCGTTAGCAATTTAAAATTACCACACAAACATTCATTATTTTCATTTTTTTTTATTTTAAAAAACGAAATCTTTATTGTTTTTTAAATAGCTATTTATTTATTTATTTATTTTTATGTGAAGCATACATTAGTTTGATTTCAAGACTAAGCCATTAACTAGTGTAAATTGTAAGAAAACACTTCATAAATAATAACATAAAAATTCCGTTGTCAGAAAAAACATCATAATTCCAAAATTTAAAATGTTAAAGATACCAAGGACATAATCTTCAAAGGGGATTAAAAAAATAGCAAATTTCATCAGTTTATTCATGCTTCCTCTATCAGAAGAATAAGGAATCTTGACGACTTGAATTATGTGACAGATGTTACGCCCTATTCCGGGGAAAAATGGTTACTGCTAATGAAATATCGATAAGTAGACTTATGACACCTTGTAAAGGGCATTTATACAGCACATCAGCTTCTTTTTTTATTTTCAATTTCTCTGCTAGTTGATCGGGGGAATTTAATATAAAAAATTTAAAAGAGGAACATTAATAAGCGTAATCGCATACATTGTGATGAAATGATCGACTGGTATCAGAATTTGCAAACTTTTTTTTTTTTTTTTTTTTTTTTTTTTTTTTTTTTTTTAAGCAAAAGATTTTATTTTCACATTTAATATATAACCAAGTAGGAGATTTCAAGATAAAAGTAGCAAATGAGGTGCGTTCGTACTATATCGAAGTTTTAAAAGTATTCAGATCTGGTGTAATAGTATACAGTACTTCAGATACAATATAATAGTATCCAAAATCTTTTGTATCTCCCTGTAATCACTATCTGATTTCTACTATACAAGAAGTAACTTGTACTAAACCTCATCAACGTATATCATATTCATAAAATGTGAAATAGTTCAATATAATTAAAGCGTTACCCAAACAATCCCCCCTATACCATTAAACAATGGAATTCTTTTACGTGGTCCTGTAAATTAATAACAATTATTCTTTGCACCACCGATTGTACAGAATGTATATTTTAATATATACATCATAGATGCATATAAATTTTATTATGATTGGAAGAGTGTAAAATCACTAAAATGCACTTTAAACCATTTTTTCCCATTGCGCGTAATATAATTGGTTACTTTTGATTACCCCTGTAATTAAACTTTCCATACGATATTATATTAATTTATAACAGGATTAGTCAACCAGTAAATGGATTATAACAGATGTAAACTTTTTCAAGTGGATGAAAAATGTCCGGACCAAGATTCGAACCAGGGATGTATTGGCTGAAGCCGCCAATGCTCTTTCAATTGGGGCCCCACCACTGGCCGTGAGGTTCTGACCTCCAAACTGGTAGGCAGTAGGTGCTGGTTTCTAACCCAATCGCGACCCTCTGCCTAACCGTTCGGAGTTTTCCGTTTTCTTCGAATCTTGCGTAGATACGAATTAGGTTCCCTTAGAAAGACCCCCACGGAGGGCATCCCACCCCTTAGGGCCTATATCCCACAGTGTAGATAATTGGCCGACTTAAATACAAACAAACAAACAAACAAAGCTCTTTCAATTGAGACATCCCGGACGAATACTGGAGGACTATGTCATATACATAACCTTAAGGGTGTATTCTAAAAAAGCTTTTCCACCTTCAACAGCTCAAAATTTTCCGATACAATTTTAGACATACTTTTAAACGTAGAAACATGAAACTTGCTGAGGGAATTTTTGAAGAAACGTATAAGGTGCCGTGTAGTGTCATTTTAAGTTCAATTCATTAGAATTTGATTAATTAACAATTATCTTCTCAGTGTGACCCTTTTTTTTCGTTCACAGATCTCCCGCTTCGTAAAAACCGGTTCAAAATGCCGTTTTTGATTGCTTTTTTTGCAAACCTTTCTGCATTTATCAAAGAATCTACAATCACGGCACTTTGTGTACTTTCTAAATAACACTGTTTGCCAGTTTGATGCGTTTGAGAGCAAAAATGAATTTGAAAATAAATCGGAAAATAAGCAGTTTGATTAGAAATACACCCTTAAGGATCATACAATCTGGTCTGATACTACGGATCGCATTTTTAGAAAGAATCACGTTTTGAGCACCAGCCTTGGCGAGTTGGCGAAAGCAAGAACATTCAGCTAGCTGCATCGCCAAACACAAAACAAACTAAGTTCAAATGTGTCATAAAACATATGATTAATAGAATTATATTTATTACAAGAGAATTTTTAGTACTGTTTTTAATTAACGTCTCAATTTCTTCGAACTTAGCGAGTTAAGGAAATAATATTTTTGAACTGAGGGGGGAGGGGAAACTATGTTTAGATGTTCTGTGAAATTTAAAGCATTTTAATCTGAAAAAGCTCTTTGTTTTAATCTATGTTTTAATCGTAAACAATGGTGAATAACATTTCCTCATATTATAGTCTTTGCTTGATAACATTTACGGAAAAACAAATGAACAATAAGCGCGATCTCTTTGCAGAAGGAAGGGTTTCTATTCGCTAGGCGTTTACGTCACGAACAAGAAAGGGTGCATAGCATATTTCAGATGTGTATATTGCTGGGACGATTACTGTTTCTAAACCAATAGGAGAACGTCATTATCAAGGTCAAGTACACGCCCACACAGTTTGATTGACAGGAACTCGTGGACAATTGACGGTGCTAATTATAACGATAATCTGTTGCGGATGAAAGGGAGCTGACTGGCTGAATGGTTAGAGCGTCGAGCTTGAAACCGGAGGGTATGGGTTCGAGTCCATCGCGGGCCGAGAGTCCGTTGGTGATTTTTTTTTTTTAAATTATTGGAGGCTGTCTTTTATTAATAAATAAGACATTAAAAAAATATATTTCAAACCCTTTTAATATTCTAAATATCGTTCCAAAATGATTTATATATATATTAAACAAATGGGAAAAAAAGTTGTCAGGATCTGATAGCACCTGTGCTAAAGAATGTAATGTCTACTCTTTCTCTATTTGAGTATCTCATATTGTATGGTTGTGTACAGAATTTCCAAGGTGACATTCCTTCTTCGTGGAAAGGGGAATTGCCAGCTAATCCTTTACAGGTGGGGTGTTAGAGAAAAGAGATAGCTGGGAGGCATGTCCGCCTGTCAGTGAAGTATGCGGATGGTGAGCAGATTAGTAGCATGCCACTAAGCAAGAAAAGAATGGAGTGTCCAATGAGGAGGCTCCAAGGGGGTTTATGTGGGGGAAAGCAGTGATTTGGAGAGGGCAAATTTGCCTCAGATCATTGATTCGGTACCTAGGTTTCGTACCTAGAGGTTGCTCTGTGTGGAAGAGCATAAGTGTGCGTTTTCTGGTGCGCAAAGGACACAGACGTCCTGGTGTTTAGTGCTCTGGGCTAAGAAGTGCAGGCCCAGTATACTTGTGTTGGGAGACTCAAGGTTGAGCTCCAAAAAAGTGAATTTAACGTGTATTGAGTGTGAGGTGGAAAGTGTAATTGGAATAGTACACAACCAATCTTTACGGTATCTAATGTAATGTTGAACCGGATCACCTATATCCGAGTTGTAGTTGTATATATTTGTAAATAGCGTATTTTGTGTGTACATATATTCTTAATAAACTGATAATTCGGTTACTAGCGTAAGTCTTCATTTACACCAATCTCACAGTGGGTGACCGATATCACCTAGTAATATCGGTGGTGGCAGCTATATCTACCACGGACATTCTTCAAAGTTGTGTGGACTGAGGGGAACGTCCGACAAAAGTATTCTGCGAAAATATCCGTATAAGCAAAATTCTTACTTTAATTTTTATTTATTTATTTATTTATTTATTTCAGGATCAGAGGAAGTATAATTTCTAATTGAAGTAAATAAAATTCAGTCATTTTGAAAAAAAAATCTTTCGTACCTTTAATTTTTAATTACCGAGTACAAATTCAAACAATCCGAGTACAAATAAATAATAAACACACACGATCAATTGTCCACGAGTTCCTGTCAATCAAACTGTGTGGGCGTGTACTTGACCGTGATAATGACGGTCTCCTATTGGTTTAGAAACAGTAATCGTCCCAGCAATATACACATCTGAAATATGCGGGTGCGTAGCATTGACTTCATCTCCGCGCCAATCGTTGTTCTGGCGATAAGGTGCTCAAAACGTGATTCTTTCTGAAAATGCCTACGGATCAGCTCAGCAGAATAAATCGGAGGTCCGTAGAAGGAACTGCAGAACACGCTGCATACGAAATCATATTAAAATCATTTATAGCACGATTATTCAATCTGTAAATTAATTATGACAGATGTAAATTTGTAGGAATTTGTAGAAATCCAATAAAATGAAAATCTGATAAAGTAGGGAGAAAACGAGAGAAGTTGGTTGGATAATGTTAATATTAGGGTGGAAAAGAGTATGTGATACCCTAATAGCATGCATGGTCACAGTGACGTCACTGTGAGTCACACTGGTCACATCACATCTGTGACCAAAATGCCACCACTCAGTGACGTCACATTGTGACTGAGATGTGACTTTCTTAAAAATCTTTAGAAATTTATAAATATCCTTCAAAACATGTTATTTATTTTTAAAAACATGTTTCTGGCAATTTAAATATCGTCGCTTTTGTCACAGTTTCGTCACAATGTTAATGTCAAATTAGTCACAAATGACACATTTTTCACAAATTTGTCACATTGTGACCACTTTGTGAAATGTCACAAAAGAGCTCTAAAACGGCCATAACGACTTCACATTTTAGTCACTGTGACTTCACATCGACGTCACGTGGCGTCACATCGACAATCGATGGTCACAAAGTCGCAATGTGACTTCACAACGACGTTGCAGTGACGTCACCATGCTTTACGGGTATGAATATGACTATAAGATAGAAAAGAGAGAGCAGGGAGAAAAAAGGGGTTCTGGTAGAAAAAGTTTTGTAATTGAGTGGTTAATACTTATTCTTGGTGTAGAAATTTGTGAACAGACGCCCGAACACAACATGTTTTTGCCAATCGTAATTTGCCCATTACACGTATGGGCATCATACTCCTTTCATAATTTATTTTCCCTCCAGTAAAATTTTATTGTAAATATTGCATTATTTAATCGGAGCAATTTTCTGATTCAATTAGGGAATAATTTCTGTTTTGAAAAACCGGTGACAAAAGATCAAAAATTCTATAGACATTATTTAACAGTTCTTTTCGAAAATATTGATCCGATAGGTGGTTGATCATACGAAGGGCATAGTCATGAAAAGGTATAAAAAAAGGAGAAAATTACACCAGTTTATCAATGTTTTGCCTATCAGGAGTATAAAGAATTTGTAGTTCGATTGTATTTCGATTCAAACTGCTTATTTTCCGTTTTTTTTTTAAATTCATTTTTGCAGTCAAATGCGCCAAACTTTCAAAATCTCTTATTTGGAAAATACACAAGGTGCCGTGATTGTCGATTCTTGGATAAATGAAAAAAATATTGTAAAAAAAGCAATCAAAAACGGCATTTCGAACCGATTTTCCCCTAGCGGGAGATCTGGGAACGAAAAAAAGGGTCATACTGATAAGGTAATTGTTTTTAACTCAAATTCTAATGAATTGAGCGTAAAAAGACATCACACGTCCCTTCAAGAATTTCCTCAGAAAGTTTCATGTTTCTGCTTTTAAAAATATGTCTGAAATTGTATCGAAAAATTTCAAGCAGTTGAAGGTGGAAAAGCGTTTTTTCGAATACACATTTAATGATTTGAATTACATGACAGATGTTACGCCCAGTTCTAGAACAATGAGAGGGAAAGTAAAAATATCTACACTGCGAATTAAATTATCATAAGCAGAATTTAAAAAAATCTTTTAAAGACCATTTATGTAAAACATCAATTTCTTTTCTTTTCTATTTTCACATATATGAGGCTTTCTCTGCTGGTTGGTCAAAAGGATTTTTAAGAAGAATATTAAATAATAAGAGTATTCGCATACAATCTCGGGATTAAGATCTTGCAAATAAGCATAAAATAGCGTACGAAAATTTAATGCTGTTTTTAATGATAATTTTAGCATACATTAATCATAATACTAACTATTTTTAGTCATAAAAAATAGAGTATCAAAATGCTTTAGAAAGCATATCCTTCCTTAAATTTTCAGGAAAATTTTATTTTTATGAATAAGAGTCATTTTTAAAGAGAAATGACAGTTGATAGAGAATTAATAATTTGGAAACAACTTAATCATTTTCAGTTAAAGTTTCTATTTAATCTCAAGACAAGACCAACAGTTAGTGCAAATAGCAAGAAAAATTGTCATATAAATATTAACTTAGAATTCGCTTGTCAGCAAATGTCATCATTGATATATAAAATGATATCTTAAAGATACGAAGGGCATAGTCATGAAGAGGTATAAAAAAGAAACAGAAAAATTACACCAGCTTATTCATGCTACACCCATCAGGAGACTAAAGAAATTTAATGACCTGAATTATGCGACAGATGTTACACCCTTTTCTGGAACTAAAAAAAGGGAAAGTGAAAATATCTACACTACTAATGAAATTTCGATAAGGAGAATTTAAATGACACCTTGTAAAGGGCATTAATCCAATAGATCAGGGTTTTTTCTTTTCTATGTCACTTTTATAAGAGCTTCTCTGCATGTTGAAAGGAGGGACGTCTATAAAAAAAATTAACAAATTCATTGATGGGAGTAATTGCATACATTGCACTTTTGAATAAGATCTTTCAATTGAACATTTAATTAGCATACGCAGTTCTATTGATGCCTTTAATGATAAACTTAGCAGATAAATATTAATTATAACATTAATTACTTCTAGTTTAAAAAGCAAAAATCAAATTTTTCTTTTTGTTACGTAACTTACTTTAAATATAAGTTTTTAAGACATTTTATCAATCTGTACTCAGTGCTAACTTTCTTATCTAATAAACTGAATTTTTTTTTTTTAATTCTGCACATGTAAATTTTGAAAATCTGTATGTTTACTACAATTTTACCTTGTACACTGCCCAGAAAAAGATGTAAATGTACAAAACTAGATCTTGTAAAGCTACAGGAATCTGCTAGACATCAATACCAGTATTTTTTTCATTTTTTAATTTACCTTTTCTTCAGATGTAGCAATTGAATGTAATAGAAATTATAATTGCAAACTGTTTTATTAGTTATAAACTATATTAATCTTATACTTTTGTATATGTTACATAACTATAATTTAATTACATCAAAAATAATAAAAAGTGTGCTTTATTAAATGTTATTGAGTGGGGTTATCTAACAAGAAATTATTTCCTTCTTATTTTGATAAAATAATCATTCCTTACTAAATTTATATCTCGTAAAATAGGCGACACAACTTACTATTATGTTGGAAGGTGTTAAAAATTCTAATTCAATAAATCTAAGCTATTTCACAAAAAAATAATAACATGAGGAGCAAAAAGTCATTAGCAACATTTGTTATCTAAAAAGATGAAGGGGGCAATCATCAGAGAGTATGAAGGGGGCAAATTGCATCATCTTATTCATACTTCCCTCATCTGGAGCTCAAGGAGAGTTAATGACTTGAGTTAAGCTACAGTCAAGAAGTCTGTTACATCCTATTCTAGAAAAAAGATTTCCCAACACTACTACGGGAAATTTTCGATAATGTACGTTTAAATGGCAACCTGCAAAAGGCATTTGCGTATTATAAATTCTTTCTCGTTATACTCAGTTCAATGAATATAAAGAGATAAAAACGAGTTAGTTCCTAAAAAAGAAAAAAAAAATTAAAACAAAGCAAAACATTAAAATACAAATACTTATTAACATTTCAACACTATGTCACTCGAAACAGCATTACTATGTTTTTTTTAATATATTGTTATTTTCTTTCTTTTTTGTTAGACACATTATTAATTGAATGTAATAAAAATTACAAAAGTAAACTGATCGAACAGCTATAGACCATTTAATATTATGTTTTGTATATGTTACATGAATATAATTCAGTAATATCAAAAATAATAAAAAATATATTTTCGAAAATGTTACAGACTGGGATTGTTTATTTATTTTGGTGTTTTTTGTCTTACAAAAAGTTATTTTCTTCTAATTTGATAAAACGAACACTTCTTACTAAATTTAAACTGCATAAAATAAGCGACATATATTAAAACACAACTATATTGGGAAGTATTAAAAAGTCTCATCCAATAAATATAAACTAATTCATATATATATATTTTTTTAAAAGGACGAGAAAAACACCATTAGTATCATTTGTTATGTAAAGAGATGGAGGGAGCAGCATCAGAAAATATATGAAGGGGCAATGTGCATCATCTTATCCATACTTCCCTCATCTGGTGCCCAAAGAAGGTTTATGACTTAAGCTACAGTCAAGAACAATGCTACATAATATTCTAGAAGAAAATTGCTCTGAACAGTTAAGGAAATTTCGTTAATGTGAGTTTAAATGACAACCTGTAAAAACCATTTAAGTATTATAAATTCTTTCAAAAATAATAAAAAGCGTACTTTCTTAACCCTTTATTTACTGATGGTATTTTTAAGTACCATTAAAGAAAATTGACTGTAGAATTTATTTAATACGTCTACTACTGAAAGCAGATTGCACTTTTCATACAAAATTTTTTGCTCAAACATTAAACATGTGGTACAGGGACTAACACTGAACTTTCCGTGCAGGCTGCGTCAGTCGTTTTAACTGACAGTGTAAAGTATGGTTTGGTTTGGTTTATTTTTGTCGTCCGATTATCTGCGCTAGGGATATAGGACCAGAGGGGGAGTGCCCTTCGTGGGGGTCTTTCTAAGGGAACCTAACCTGTATTTACGCAAGGTTCGAAGAAAACCACGAAAACTCCGAACGGTTAGGCCGACAGCCGCGATTGGGTTCGAACCCAGCACCTGCCGTCTACCAGTTGAGAGGTCTGTACCTCTCGGCCACTGGTGGGGCCAGTGTAAAGTATGATTTAAATCTTAAAAAAAAATATTACTTTAAGTAATTATCAAAAAAGTATAATGCTGTAATAAATAAAAGTTAAGTAAATGTTATATGCATTTTCAGTAATTATTCATAATAATGTAATTTTTTTAGTTTTATATCACATTTTGCACTGTCAGCCACCGGAGACTGACACGACATAAATGGAAAGTTCTGTGTCAGTCACCGCTGACTGATATGGCACTCAATGTGTTAAAAAACGCAGTTAAAATTCAAAGCTAATTTTTTTAATGCAATTATTTCCTAAAACACTTACCTAGGCGTATTTTTCTATTAAAAATAGTTAAAATTTGAAGCTACAAATTTCTTTTCTATTACATATAGGATCACAGTACATTTATTTACACTATTCTTTTTTGAGTTTTCCATTACAGTATTTTTTGCTAATTATTCTAATCATTCTTGTAAATATTTTGCGAAGAGAGCTCCAACTATCGATTTTTTAAATCAGTTTTTATTTTTAAAAAATATCTCAAGATCAAATTGTTATTATGTAAGTTGTTCTTTATATCTTAGACAATAACGTAATAAATTATTCAGGTGAATCAATTTTTTAATTCAAAATTCAGGATATACAAGGTTAAACTTTATAGAGTGAACGTGGGGATATTATTTGTGGATATTATCTATCTTTTCCTGAACCATTTCGACATACTTTTTGCCCCTTCGTAATTTCGTTTTAGAAAAAAGATATAGAATTTTTTCGATTATACACATGTTCATATGTTTAAACTGCACTAGGTTCTAAGATTTCGTGTTTCTGTATTTAGTAGTTTTCGGAATATTAGATTCCGAAAAAGAGCTTTTTGTCCCTCACTCACAGTTGATCATGAAATAACTAAGGTACTTCTAAAATTCGTACAATCGTGAAATTTCACAAGTATGTAGTTTTTGTAGTACAATTAAACAGAAACATATGAAAACATAGAATTTCGACCTCTAAATCCTACAAATAGGGGGTGTTGATTTCACCGTGACACATTCAATTGAGCCATTGCTGATTTCCAAAACCCGATTATAGAGTTTTGAAGGGGTTACGTGATTTCAAGAAGAATAAAATTTTTTATGCTTTTCCAAAAAAGTTAATTAAATAGAAAAAAAAATAATCAGTATAATAATAATATAAAAATTAATAGGATGGCGACTTTGTTGTCAAAGCTATATTATCTAATTTAGATGTATTTAAATACCAGAAAAACACCAAAATGAATTTTTGACAAATCCAAAATTTTTTCTTATTTCTATGTAACATATAAATGCTGAACCTAATTTTTGAATTACACTAAAAAACTACAAGCAAAATAAACACAAATCAAAACTCTAAAAGATGTCATTTCACACTAGTGTTTTTACTGATTTTACTAAATTATGATTGTATGCATCGAAGCGATGTTTGAAAACAAAATCCGACAAAATATTTATTGTATAGGAAATTTTAGCTTTGACGGGAATATCTGGGAATTTTGATGTAAAGTATTTCTGAAAACATATCTAAAAAATAGAAAACAAAGGACAATTTATGTTAATTTATAAATACCATGTCCTTAAATCTTTATTAGTTAAAGCATTACTTAATACAATAATAATATAGTACCTGTACCCTATATGGACACCTTAAGGAAAATGTATTTTTTTCACCCCCATGTATAAGTCAGAGGACTCCAAAAATGTGTGCCCACTATCGTTGGATTATTGACTATCATTATTAAAATTAGCGACCTTGTAATTATTCTGGTTTAATTTATATGATAAAAACAAAAAATGTTTACAAGTGTCAATATAAGGAACTATCTGTCTCTATTATGGACAGGTGTTTCCTTATTGACTTTCTACACAGTGTGTATGGAAGAACCACTTTTTCAAGGGATTTTAGAGGAGAGGGAATAAAATAAATGTATCTTAAAGTATTCGGAGGAGGAGGAGGACAGTAAATATCTCCAGAACATGCATTTTCGAAAGGGGAGGATCATTCTCGGTTTTTACCCTTCGAAGACCCATGCAAAGCCCCTTAGTTACTAATATTATGAAATAATATTGTTGGTTTTGCTTAGCTTTATAGCATCTGTCTGAGAATTTACATCTGTTATTACTCAGTCCTCACGGCATGGACAAATAGAAACTTTTTCACCATGGGCAGTAAGTCCCACATAATCCTCATGAACATATCTGCCACATGTGATGCATGGCCGCATGTTTGAAAAAGCATCAATACTGCAAAAGAAGCAGTACCAGCTCTCCTTTGTTGAGGAAGTCATACCATTGGTGCCTACGATTTCGCTATCATTATTAAAATTAGCGACCTTGTAATTATTCTGGTTTAATTTATATGATAAAAACAAAAAATGTTTACAAGTGTCCATATAAGGAACTACCTGTCCCTATTATGGACAGGTGTTTCCTTATTGACTTTCTACACAGTGTGTATGGAAGAACCACTTTTTCAAGGGATTTTAGAGGAGAGGGAATAAAATAAATGTATCTTAAAGTATTCGGAGGAGGAGGAGGACAGTAAATATCTCCAGAACATGCATTTTCGAAAGGCGAGGATCATTTTCGGTTTTTACCCTTCGAAGACCCATGCAAAGCCCCTTAGTTACTAATATTATGAAATAATATTGTTGGTTTTGCTTAGCTTTATAGCATCTGTCTGAGAATTTACATCTGTTATTACTCAATCCTCACGGCATGGACAAATAGAAACTTTTTCACCATGGGCAGTAAGTCCCACATAATCCTCATGAACATATCTGCCACATGTTTGAAAAAGCATCAATACTGCAAAAGAAGCAGTACCAGCTCTCCTTTGTTGAGGAAGTCATACCATTGGTGCCTACGATTTCGCCAACAGAGATCCTACTGGCGGGGGGGGGGGGGGGCTTCTTTTTATTTTTCTGCAAGGGTTTTTTGGAGGAAGGTTTTGGGGGGATTGTTCAAATAGCATCTTGTCGAACAAAGATTTTACAACTTTGATGCCTTTTCAATTTATTGCTTGGCAACGTTGAATTTTCTTCTTTCTTACAGTTGTAGTCGATGGGGACATAAGCTGTCCATACTGGGAACAGGGTGTAGTTTTACTAAATCTAGTAACAAATGAATAAGAAAAATATTTTTAAGCAAAATATGCAATAGCAATCGAAAATATGTTTTATTAGCTTTCTAAAATACTCCACTTTTCAACATTTAATGTAATTTTACCATATCTAATAAGAATTTAAGCTTACGAGCAATTGAGATCAGCACATCTCGAAACAACAGGTTTCCTCCTAAATGGCGAACAGCGCGCTTTTTTACACTTTCCAGCCTTAATTATCTTTTCAACTGCTTTTCTTTGCGAAAATGTTGAGCCATCTCTCGATTAAAATTATTACCTTTAAAAATATTAGGGGTGTCCATATTGAGAGCCCTGTCCATATAGGGTACAAATACTTTGTGAAAACTTTTGCTACAGATTAGAACTTTTAGCAAAAGACAACGAACTATTATATTTTAAATAAAATTTAATTTGCATCAAAAAATTAATTTCTTTATTGCTATTTAATCAAAAGCTTAGTTTTACAATAGAAATAATCAATTACTCTCTTAGAAACATTGTTTTTAATCATTACAGATCAACCTCAATTAATCGAAATTGGGACCGCTAGTACCTCGGATATGCAAAATCTCGGTTCATAGAAATTGTGTATAAAAACTCGCCGTGCTCGCGAATTTAACATCGCTTTGAATAGAAAATAACTGAACGAACGCTTTTTAAATGATAAAAACAAACATATATAAAGTTATGTCCACAATTCAACAAATAAATTTTTTTTAATGATTCTGTCTACAGAAGTTCATTATTCTATTAATAATTTTACAAAACATATTACCTGACAGACGCCTTCTGGATAAAATTAATTTCAGTTCCGGGTCCCGCTCGACTATGTAGGGAAAAAAAGCAAGCCTTATCTGAGACCAGAACGACTCTGCTAAAAAAATTAAGCCTGGGCTCAGATCCCATATAATTATCCGATGCCAATCTCTACGCTGAGCATGTTACATTTCTGTACTGATGTTAACAAACTCGCATCAGCTCGAGACGAACATTTATAGTTATTTGTGCGCAAGTCATATTCCTTGAAAATGACTCATATTTTATCGCCTTCGTTTAAATTTTTTTAATCGAGCCGGCAAGTCCGCTTAATTTTTTACTGACTCGACGAGTCTCATTGAAATCAATTGTCTGCCGGGTCAATTACAAATCTGGGACAAGTCCGTTCAGATCTCTAAAGTCTCTGATGGAGAGTAAACTACAAATTGTGATCTTTTTCATGACTGATTCAGACACACAAAGAAAAAAAGAAAAAAAAATCAGACTTTATTATTGACACGGTTATCAGAAACCTCGATTAATCGGAGCTCGGTTGTATTCCTGAAATCTTTGCTGCTGTTCAAATGTAGGCATGCAGTTGCTTAGTAAAAATTGGGATGTTTGCATTATTTCTCATTTTGCAAGAGATATTTCGTCAGCTCCTTGCTAGTATTTTCATTGTAAAACCGATATTACTGCAATATTAGTGAATCATTGAAGTATTCTTAATAGAAAAGCAATATTTTTATAAAGTATCGTTGAATTGTAAATATTCTCAATTCAAACAAATATTGCTATTGGAAATATTGCTATTATTCAATCAATACAATACTGACACAAAATAGAGCTCAATTATAAGGAATATAGACAATAACGATTTGATATTGGGATATCCGTTATTAAAAATTCGGTGAAAAAATAACGGGCTTAATAATTAATCTAAAATCCAAGGCCAATTTTTCATAAAATGATAATACGATATGATCCTGTTTATAACACAAAATTTAGTCAGTATTTTTTTATTAGCAATATCGTTACCAGTACTCACAATTTAGGTATAAAATATTTCTTCAGTATTGGGATGTCAGCCTTTTCCATAATTTCTTAAAGCCAATTTTTCTCGGGCAAAATTTAAAAATATGGTTATGGACCCTTGATTAAATGTTGTTATTTCATTGAAATAAATTGATTTTCTCGTTGATTTTTTATGCAATTGAAATAATTCTTAGAATAATTTATATAACTTTAAAAAAATGTATAAATTGATTTGAACCTCAAATTAAAAAAAAATAGAACTTCTACTTCTGATTTCAGCAAATATTCCATTTTTAAATCTTTAGCAGCCATTCATCTTTTCAAAACCTTTTTTTAAATTATCTGTTTGTCCTAGATTTGAACTGAATTTTTTTTCTCTCACGAAATAGTTAATGAACTGAAATTAATTTTGACAGTTATTAAAATTGGAAACTTATTTTTTCTCCCCAAGTAAATTCTTTCAAATTCTATCTTCATAGCTCAATAATCAATTACGATGAAAAATTTGATTTTAGGTTTTGAAATTCACGAAAAAATTTTAATAAAAAATTAAATTCTGTCATTATCTATTTCTTTATTTCTCAGGCTGATCATGCCGTTTAAAAAAATAAAAATACTTTTTCGAATGTTTTGATGTATACGTAAATTGAAATAGAATAATTTTAAAAATTAAAAATGATGAAATTTTCAGCGAAGATATTTTTTCCAAATGTACAACATACATTCGATATTTATCACATTTAAAATAATTTTCTCTCATTTTGTTTCATAAATAAGGGTTGTTCTAATATTATGTAAGCAGTAAAGGGGGAGGGGGGAGGGTTCAGTGTCTGCCTATTTTGCCGACAAGGGGAGAAAGCGAGGGTCGCTAAATAGACAATGAAGCAACTATAGTTTAATAACAATATCAAAAGACAATGATTTGGATGAGTATTTTGCGATTGTTGAACGACTTAAGAAAAAAACATATGGAGTAAATAAGAATTGAAAACGAGGAACATCCCAGTCCGCCAATACATTGAAAACATAATAATATACAATGCAGAAACATGGATACAAAGATCTTGGACATTATATTAGAAATGTGCAGACAAAACACATAACATTCCTATGATTCTTATTAAAATTTTAAGTTATGTGCTTTAATAAGTTAGGGCCTGTTACATTTCTTATTTTTTTCCGGCTGTTGTTTAGTACAAAAAATAATAATATAATAAAATATATTTTGTGTTCTTTGAATTATTTAATGCAATAAATAACAATATATTAAATCAAATTTGCCTGTAGTTCGATCCAGAACCCCTACATATCTATTTATGTAAATTTGATAAATTAATAATGTAATTTGTCGCTAGCTAATTTTTTATGAGAAACAGTGTTAATCTTAGAATGTCTTAAAGTCTTACGTAGGCTAAGGGGAGAGGAAGTCTAGCAATAACATATATTTCCTTACAAAGTGAGTGGGGAGTACAAAATGACTAAAAATATGCTTACATAATACTTGAACGACCCCTAAACGACATTTAGTCTATACATAAATATTCATATAGCTAACTGATATTGACTATATAAGTCATTTTGGCTCTCAGTATTGTGCCAATAATACTTCTAATGAAATATTAACATTGGTTAAACATTTACTTTTCACAAAATTTTGGAAATAAAATGTCCCTTTTACATAAATATTGGCTTTACATTGTAATTATTGAAAATGAAATGGCGAAATACTTCTTGCATTTATTGTAGCATTATTATCAAAATATAAGTACCCTATAGGCTATATTTCGTACCAATATTGTTATTTTCCACCAATATTTAGAAACTACTGAATAAATTATAGTCCTTAAGAAAAATATTGGCTAAATATTCCTTTGCTGTTAGAGATATTTTCATCGAAATAATCCTGCTTTCGCAGCAAAATTTTATGCACTTTAATTAAGGCTGTTTGTTTTCAACTGTTCTGCTCAAAAGAAGAGCAAAACGTTTTGGCACATTTACAAATTCATTTTTTAACAGTAAGTTGTAAAATTGGAAAGCCATACTACACTGTAAAAAATGTCAGATGTTTCTGAATATGTAAAAATGTACTGTAATCAAAAACGAAAATATACAGTGATCTCTGCTAACTCACCTAAGGTTTCGAAAAACGTTCCTTTACTTTTAAAAATCACAGAAAACTATTTGTTTTTGAAATTTAAAGAAGAATTTATAAAAATTAATTTTTATTAGCTGCCCGTCCCTTTCGGAAACGTTTCTAAGTAGCTTTTACAGTACAATAATCACTTTTCTCAAATCAAAATATCATTTTTTCGGGTTCTATCAATTCTCAAGTAAACATTTTCAGCTGCATAACTGATTTTCTCATGCAATTGTAGCAAAATAATGTCAATTTTCATATTAATGTTAGTGCTGTTAATATTGTATGTTTGCCTATTAAACGTGTTCTCTGAATACCAAAATATTTACGTATGAATTGATAGAATCCGAAAAAGTGATATTTTGATTTGAGAAAATTGATTATTGTACTGTAAAAGCTACTTAGAAACGTTTCCGAAATGGACGGGCAACTAATAAAAATTAATTTTTATAAATTTTTCTTTAAATTTCGAAAACAAATAGCTTTTTGGGATTCTTAAGGTAAAATAACGTTTCTCGAAACCTTAGGTGAGTTAGAAGAGGTTACTGTATGTTTTCGTTTTTAATTACAGTGTATTTTATGTATTCAGAAACATCTGGCATTTTTTACAGTGTACGGAAATGATTTGGAATAGATCTATGTTTTCTATTTTTGTTCAATAAATTACCTTTGAGTTATAAGCGATTTTTATCTCGTGACAAAAATGTTTTTCACCCCGGTGTGGATGTTTATTCTTCTTTCGAAAGGAAATTTGGTTCAAAATGTCCACTTTGATATTATTTTTGAAAGATCTATTGCGTTTGCAAAAAAACGTAAAAAAGCTTGCGGTTACTTAGTTTCTAAGCAACAATATCATGCTAGTTTCCCGAACAAAAATAAGATTAAAACTTATGTCATAAACTTGCCTTTTTAATTTGAAAAACACTTAATTCTTACTAAGATATTAAAATAATTCGAATGCATAAAAATACTTTTTATATTTCAAACTAAGAAAACAGTGTTTATATATGTTAATTTTGAAAATATTTGACTGCAAAACTTTTAAAAATCGTCTTCTGTTTTTAATTAATATCTGAACCTTTTCAATGCGTCATAAATTTCAAATGTTATAATTAGTAAGTTGAAACGAATTTTGACAGTTATTGGAGCTGGATTCGAATTAAAAAATAAATAAATAAATAAATAAATTCTTTGCGATTCAATCTTGGTTGATTAGTAAACCAATTTAAACCGTCAAATTCAATTAGGAGCTGCTAAATTCCATTTTCACCTGCAAATTTTAGCTCAAAATTTAAAATATTGTCATCATACATTTCTTAATTTCTAAAACCGTTCTTTAAATAAGAGAATACTGCCTAAAAAATTGATATATTCTATTATTTTATTGAATTAAAAGCAGATAAAAAAATTCTCAGCCAAGCTAATTTTTTCCAAACATTTCAAATGCATTTAGAATGCACAATATTAGTTGTAATTTTGGCTTGTTTTTGTGTTATAAATATAGTGCACTTGTTCACACTAGAAATGCAATTAAAATATAAATGCATATCGAATGCCTTAAAACCAATGGATATTATAACGTATAAAATTCGGAGTGTGTAGGAGATTTTAGGTAAACTATATTGGAAAAAACGCGAGTATTGTTAATTTTCCATTTTTTTAATCAATAAATTACCAATTGAGTTATAAGCGATTTTGATCACGTGATAAATATGTTTTTCACCACTTTCTAAGTAACTATTCTTCTTTAGCAAAAAATTCGATACAAAACAAACAGTTATAACGCACAGTTTCATTCTATATTTTGAAAAATTTATTGTGTTTGAAAAAAAAAAATAATAATAAAAATAACAGGAAATTGAGTGTGATTAGATATTTCCTGAACAGCAACACCTGCTAGTTTCATGCATTTTCGAACAAAAATAAATTAAAGCTTACGTCATAAAGTTGCCGTTTTTGATTTAAGAACAGCCTGAATGCTTCAGGAAGTTCAAAAATCGCCAACCATGCCAGAAAACGCTTTCTGACTGTGATAAATATATATTTAAGTCAAAAGATTGCTGAAGTTTGTATTACCTGATAGTGTTGGCAGCAAAACATTTAAATAGAAAAAGAAAAAAAAAGAACAAATTGACAAAAATGAAAAATAATCTTTTATTTTTAGGACTAATCAAAAGTGTCACTCTAAATAATGAGTATAACGCTGTCATTCTTTGCAGAACCTTGCATCTGATAGAGAATTTATATAAATTTCTTTTGAAAAATCTTTCGTGCAAGTCTGATATACGCTTAAAGAAGTATGGCTCAATTTGTTGAATATATTTGATTGGTTATATCAAATATATGCTATCGATTCCTCGATAATTGGTTATTTGATACTTTGAATAGTCAAAAAAGCTTAATAATACAGTAAACACTGTCTAACGCGAAAACGACCAGGGCGGAGAAATTTTCCGTCGTAGACAGTATTCAACATTATACAGAGTTTACTGCATTAAAATTATTTTAAAAGACTATAATCTTTCGGCGTTAACAAATTTTTGTGTTACATAGATTTGCTGTAAACACAGTTTACCTTAGGCAGGAGTTACTAAACTTACTTATTTTTCTGAAATCTCTGTACATTAGGGAAAATATTTCTCAGAATGTGTCAGCAAAATATATGAATTATATCAGAAGCATATTCAGTGGCGTAACCTAAAAACTTACAGTTAAAAATAAATGAGCAAATAAATAAAATTTAATATATTTTTGAATTTTTCATTTAATCCCAATCAGACATAACCTTGAGTAATTTTTATATATTTTTTAGCTATATTCCACATTATTTTACTGTTAAAGCATTCAGAAAGCTCTAAATTATTCAAAAAACTTATCTTTTAATTTAATGATTTAAACAAAAAAAAAATATTCATATTTCATCCTCGTTCATTCAGGCTTAAAATATAAAGATAAATAAAGCAATAAGTAACCACAAATTGTGATTAAGTAATAAAAACTTCTCATTAATATTTCCATTAAACATCTCCATTAAATACTCCCATTAAAAACTTTGCAAAGTATAATAAAAACTATCGCTTATTAATTTAGAGAAAACTTAAAATTTATATTTAAACTAAAAATAAGATGGTATTTATCATGAGATAAACTTATAAAAACGTGGTTTTGGGAACAAGTGGGGAATAATACTTTTCAGAAGCTGTAAAACATACCTCTTCCTAAATGTTGATCGTAAATCGAGGGTTTATCTTATCTAAATCATAAATATTTTATCTTATACATCGAAATTTTATCTCGTCGAAGGCATTTTTTGCAGTAATTTGAATCTTAAAAAGATAAATATATTGAAAATAATAAATTTTAAAATATTTTACCTTATTACCTAAAGTTTGTAGAACGAAAGTCAGCTTCACGGGTTCATTAGCAATACGTAACATTTTTCTTTTTCTCTCTAAAACAGGCAGTCTTCGATTTTCCGACAATTTGCTGTTTTGAACGTAGTTTCTACTGTATTTTAAACAGAGGTTTTTTAATTATATGAGGCATTATCACATAATTTTGACATTCAAGTCCCTGATAAGTAATTTTTATTTTAATACATATTCTTAGAAGTGTTTAATTTCTTATATTGGAAAATATGCCATTGCATGGTTGTATAACAATATTAACGAAATAAATAATTTTTGGACAATGTTGAAAATCAAAATATGCCATGAAATCATTTACCGTTCTGTTTCCCTATTGTTAATTTTTAAACTTGTAGTTAACTGTTGTTTTAATAAAAGTAACTCGACGTATTTTTTCCCAAAACTGGGACCTCTGTTTTATACAAATGTGCTGCAATAATACTATTACTACTAATAATAATGATAATTAAATAATAACAATAATAACCTGCACACATTTTACGTTTGTTATAATTTTTTTTAACTTTGACCATGAATTTTACACTTCTTACCGTCCCTCTTGATAAAACTGTATAGAAAATCATTCCAGATACAGTTACAGAATTTCTTTTCAACTTATTTCCCATGCAGAAGTATGCTAAAGACAAAATGACTGTAATTCTTTTTCAGAAAATGTACTGCAGATGTAAATCAGCATTTAAAAATTAATTTCAAGCATTGTGGTTTTATCGGTATTTTTACCATCTCCAAGGTTATTCCTGCATTTTTCGGAGTAAGTATAGTTTTTATTTTATCCAATGTAAATAACTTGCTAAAAGTCAATAAACACTGGGACTATCGCTTAGTCTTAACATGATTTTGCTGAAACTAGGGGGTGATTTTATTTACTTTCCTGCTTTTTGTCATCGTCTCTTCCTTAGATCTATTTGACTATTAATTGAAAGGCAAAGGTTCTCACTGAAATAGCACAATATTAAATATTCAGGCTAAATAAGAACATTTTTTAATTACACTACGCAACAAAGTAAAAAAAAAAAAAAAAATTCACTAGGTTCACAGTATGTAATTATGATTTTCCGCCTTAAAACTTACGTGAAATATTGAATATCACGTCAAGTTTAGTAGTGAAACGCATTTATTGATTTTACTTAAAATTACATGAAGTTGTGACATAAATTGTTATTCTACATTAATTTTTTTTTTCTAACTGTACGATTGGTTTTCTTTTTATAGTCACTAGTGGCAGGACAATAAAGCAAGGTGCTGAAAATAAGAAAAACCGATGGAAAGACTCTCCGAAAGCAGCCTACGCGAAAGCTTCATAAAATGCGAAGTGCCTGTCTAAAAGATAAGAAATTATCGGCAATGTGTGGGTGTAAAGGATTTTGCTCGTAGCTCGGGAAAAGGTATTGGCAGGAGGATTAGAAACAATGCAAAGAAATTTTTAACTTGCAAACAATTTGTATACCTGCCTATCAATTTATTTATTTATTTATTCACACTTTAAGCGCTGATATCTCGAAAGCGGTTGGATTCGGACGGTCAGTTCCATTCCACTTTTTAACGTACATGACGAGATCTTTCCTTCACTGTAAAAAAAAAAAAAAAAAAAAAAAAAAAAAAAAATCTGTAGAGGTACTAAACATTTTCTAGGAAACTGGGATTCCAAGAACTTTTTATGTAATGGTAACAGGAAAAATCCATGTAACCGATTCTGAAACTTGAATTTTTGCTGTTACCGTTACATGAAAAGTTCTTGGAATCCCCGTTTCCTAGAAAATGTCTAGTACCTTTACAGATTTTTTTTTTACAGTGTTTGATACCACACTCGTCCAATTCTACAACTTACACCTCTGAACGTTCCATAGTAAATGTAGCGGAAAGTAAATAAAGTAAGATTACCGTAACTTATGTTTTGCGACGTGATAGCTAAATATAAATTAATTTTCTGTATTTTACAAAATATACTTAATGCAAATAACCATGGCGCTGACGGCTGTTGAAGGCCAGGTGATCAGTGCTGAGTGAAGTGTCGACCTGGCCTTCAATCGCCGTCAGCGCCACCTATTGTTTGAGATGCAAACTAAAATAAAAAATTACGGTTATAAAACTCTTGACATTACACATAACCCTCCTGCAAAATTTTTTTAAATAGCTGTCACCGTTTGCAAGTTATTGAATTTTAAAATCCATCAGTCATTTTTGGGGCACCCGGTATAAATTTCATTTATTAATCTTAAATTTCAGCCTTTGAAAAAATCATTTTCACAAATAGTTGTTGTAACGTGTTAAATTATATTTTATTTATTTATTTATTTATTTTTTTATTTGTTGTTATTGTTCCAAGCTTTCGATATCACTTTCTGTGTCTAATTAATTGTTTTACATGAGCACTCTTATTTCAGGGAAAAAAGTCATTGAAAATGTACTTGTAAATATTTTTTGAAAAACAATTAGTGCGTTTCTGAAAAAGAAAAAAAAAAAGAATAATTAACTATTTTCATTTCTAATTATAATTATAGCATTTGTAATTTTACTGTAAATTAGTCTATTCCTTATTTAATCCTAAAGTCCATATGCACGGACTTTTTTTTATCTGTATTTTCTTATAGCTTTTTTTTAATATTATTATTTTCTTATGCTTTAAAACTATATAGATAAATGCCAGAAGTAGAAATGAGAATTATAATTTCCCTTTTTACGAAAAGTTGTTTTCATCTAATTTTTAAAACTGCCTCCAAAACGGCGGAGCCAAACAAAGTAATTTTCATGGCTATTTGACTTTGGCACATTACAATAAAATAAATAAATAATAGTAAATTTAAAATTTGTTATATCTTAACTAAAGCATTAAGTTTCTTATTATAGGTAACTGGGCCATTTATAATTAAAATGATACTTTAGGAGATTAATTATTTTAAAAACATATGCGTACACTGTTTAAAAAAAAAAAAAAAAAAAAAAAAAAAAAAAAGAGAGAGAGAGATTTTTTAAATTTATGGCAAAAACTGCTGGCAACATTGCTGCGGCGTAAATTTAACGGATTTGTTTTATAGTGTAATCTTAAAATATCAGTTTTTGAAAACTATTTTTCATGTAATGTCATTTTACATGCGTAAAAGTATAGATGAGTATTCCCCGTAAGGCATGGTGACGTCACATCGACGTCGTTGTGAAAGCACATTGTGACTTTGTGACCATCAATTGTCGATGTGATGTCGCGTGACGTTGATGTGAAATCACAGTGACTAAAATGTGAAGTCGTTATGGCCGTTTTAGAGCTCTTTTGTGACGTTTCACAAAGTGGTCACAATGTGACAAATTTGTGAAAAATGTGTCATTTGTGACTAATTTGACATTAACATTGTGGCGAAACTGTGACAAAAGAAACGATATGTAAATTGACAGAAACATGTTTTTTAAAGTAAATAACATGTTTAGAAGACTTTTTTATAATTTTCTAAAGATTTATTAAAAAGTCACATCTCAGTCACAATGTGACGTCACTGAGTGGTGGCATTTTGGTCACAGATGTGATGTGATCAAAGTGACTCACAGTGACGTCACTGTGACCATGCATGCTATGAGGGTCGTAGTGTTGTCATAAGTTCGGCCTTGAGCATGTTAGATTATGGAACAGGTAGACAATTATTACTTATCCCAAAGTAAGTTTTACACAGCTACAATGTAAAAAAAAAAAAATGTTAATTTTGTGGCAAAAACTGCTGGCAACAATGTTGCCAGTAGTTTTTTCGCATAAAAATTCCAGTAAAATTGTTAGGGAGTGTCCTTTGTGATAAAGGCACTCTAGCATTTTAGTGAGATCGTGACGTCAATGTTCTAACATGTGTGGCGCGGAAGGGACATCTATCTTTTATTGAACTTTAACTTTCCAGAGCGTGTGTGTCGCTCTCGAATCTACAGTTAGTTGCGAGTAGGAATAATATGCATATTTATAGCGCCGTCTTCAGTTTGCAATGTATAAAAGCTGTGAGTTGGAGTGAGTTGTGTGTGGTGAGAAGGGGGAAGCCAGCTAGTGTGTGGTGAGGCGGCAGTAGTCCGCAAAGCGAGTTAGATTGGTGTTCTACAGTGAGATAGATTGTGTTCGAAAGTGAGCCAGTCAGCATTGTGAGCCGAGTTAGTTTGTGGTGAGCTGAGTTACCCAAGAAGAGTGCCAGTGGGTAAGAATTAATTCAATACGTTGGATATTTTTGAGAATAAAGAGTGTTTGCAGCTATGGGCTGTCTTATTATAAACTAGCTTTGAGCCGCAATCTGAACGTGAAGCTGGTGTGAAATGCCCCGAACTGAGTTAACGTGAGTATCGCTTATGATTTAATCTCTTAATATTGTGCTTAGTGACTGAAATCTTGAACTATCGCTCCACTTTCCCATGTTCCAGAGGTTTAAATAAACTGTTTGATTTTATCTTATATTTAGAATTATGTATTCATTTCATCAACATACCGACCACCACGTTACACAATTAGATGTAAATTTTTTATTACATCTAATTTTATTGTGGTTTTTAACGTAAATTTAGCCTATTTTTTTGTTTACAGTGTATAATTTTATTTATTTTTTTAAAGATGTGAAAATTAGAAATTCGAACATTTGAATTTTCTTATTTTAACGTTTACTTAATTTTTTTGTAAAGTGTGATACATAAGTGAATCAATGACGTGTAATATTTTTACACAAGTTGGTTCACATATTTAAGATCGCCGAGCCTGAATGATGTTCGTTCTGTCCCTCTTGAATATTATCTTTTTCTAAAAAGTAACTAACCGTATCTGTTTTTCATTTGTTTCACTGTTTGTTACGCAATGGATATTTATTTGTACTGATGATGCCTTGCGAGTAGCTTAGCGAAACGTTTACTTTTTCTATTTTCAAAGGTTTTTAATTTTTAATTTAATTTAATTTAATTTAATTTAATTTTGTATATAAATTTTAATTTTTAAATGTATTCAAGTGTTTCTTAGTTTATTTTATTCAATCTTTTAAGGGTGTACACGAAAAAAAGCTTTTCCACCTTCAAGAGCTCGAAATTTTCTGATACAATTTCAGACGCATTTTTAAAAGTAGAAACATGAAACTTCCTGAGGGGATTTTTCAAGAAACGTATAAAGTGCCATGTGATTTCATTTAAAACTTAATTCATTAGAATTTGATTTATAAACAATTACCTTCTCAGTATGACCTTTTTTTTGTTCCCAGATCTCCTGCTTGGGAAAAATTAGTTCAAAATGCCGTTTTTGATTGCTTTTTGTGCAATATTTTTTGCATTTATTAAAGAATCGACAATCATGGCACCTTGTGTACTTTCTAAAAAAGACAATTTGCCAGTTTGATGCATTTGAGAGTAAAAATGAATTAAAAAATAAATCGGGAAATTAACAGTTTGAATCGAAATACATCCTTAAATGTATGTGTATTGCAAAGGTAATATCTTCGAAAAAAAAATAATTATTCGAATCTGTTTTATACTCACTCTAGAAGAGACAGGTGCTGATTATCACAATGAAATATAACAACTTCCTTTTTTGTTATCTCTTTTTAAAAATATTCCTAAACAAAGAACATAAAAAAAAACTTTTAGCATTATTATCATTTGCATATCAACTAAAGCTCAAAAAAGCTTATTATTTGCCAACACAAAAGAAAATACGGTGATAAAAATACCCTGATGTATAGGAGAAAAATGAAAATTTGATGGTATAATATTTTTCCATTACCATCAATCGATGCACGTTGCTTTATGGCTTTCTATTCAATAAAATTATCGGATGCTGATAATGACATTGAAAAAAAAAACCTTTAAGCCAATTAATTAAAAATATATGCAGGTTTCAATGTCAAACATTATTATTCAATATCAAACTGATGATTTATTTACCTTAATAATATGAATAAGTTTAATAAGGAGGTCCGAGGCATATTTAAAAAAAATATTTATTGTGTTAAAATTTTGAATTTCTTTGTAATGGTTAACCATATCATTTATAAACAGAGTCTTCTCAGAAATTTTTTTAAATAATTTTAAAACTTAAAATTTATTTAAAAAAGTGGGATGAGTTAAAATCATTATAATTCAAAATATTGTTTATAGAATTTAAATTTTTTTTTACATTTAAATGAACAGAAATATCTAAATTTTTATTTTGATTCAACATTTTAAAAAATATAATTTTTTTAACTAAATACATTTAAAATAAAAATTTGAAAAAAAAACGCAATTTTTGTTTTAAAAAATTTTTATTTTCAAAAGTAATTTTTTTTCTCAAATTTACTAAATCAAAATGAAAATAAAACAGTCGAGAAAGACATGTTCCAAATTTGAAGCATTTATTTTTAGCGTTCTTTAGTTATAACAATTTAAATCCGAGATATTGTGAAAATACCCATCATGAAGAAAAAAGTATTTCCATTGGAAGTCATTTCATGATAACCATTGCTTGAAAGCTAAATTTTGAAAACAAACCAAAACTAAAAAAGTATATTGCATCTTCTAAATAAGATTGAAACATGGTTTAAGCGTCATTTTAAGCATTAAAAGACAAAATGTAACACGCGCCTACCCGCTCCCCCCCAAAAATAATAAAATAATAATAATAATAATAATAATAATAATAATATGACTGTCTCGCGTCACGGATGTGAGCTCTGCTGAATTAAAAATGTAGCTGTAGTATTTTTCGTTTTAAATAATCTGGTAACACTAGTGCTACATAAAAAAGTTCTAAGTCAGTAGCAAACCAATATTGGTCCAACGTTGCACCAATATTTCATCTATTGGAAATATTGCCAATAAAACGTCAATATTGCTCCAATATTGCGATGTTTACATTTTGCCTTTATTTATCCAATATTATCAGCATATATTAAGCCAATATTGGAGTTTCATTGGAAATATTGCCAATATTGTACAAATGTTGGTGTTTCATAGGAAATATTTCCAATGAAATTCCAATGTTTAACCAATATTAGCGTTTTATTGGCAATATTTCTAATGAAACCCCAATATTGGCATAATATTGACTGGAAATATTGGCTAAATAAGAGCAAAATGTAAACATCCCAATAATGGAGCAATATTTTATGCCAATATTGTGCCAATGTGCCAATATTGCTCCAAGATGTAGCCAATATTGGTCCAATATTGTTTGGCTACTGGGGTATGTTCGAATTTTTAAATTGGCTGTGAGCAGAGAGTTCATGTCTTGTTTTGGTGGTGTGTGCAACTAGAATTATGTAAAAAGCGCCGATTTGTTAATATTTTATGTTTCTGCACTGTTTTGCGTGTTATATGCTGTCGAAGAAAAAAAAATAATTAAAAGAAGATCATCGCCCCGAGAATTTATATTTAGAAAAAGGGAAGCTTATTTTTCTTATAAATAAGTAAAGCTAGTTCTTACAAAATTATTTTTTTTATGCAATAACTATTTTGAGAAAATTTAAAGATTATTGTGCCACGGATCCTTTTTAGTGAATAAACAATGTAGCATATCTTCGGAAAAATAATTACTTGAATCTGTCTTATACACAATCTAGAAAAAACTGATGCTGATTATAACGTTGGAATATAGCAACTTTTTTCAAAGTTAATCTCTTTTCAAAAATATTCCTAAACAAGGAACACACTTATACACACACACATACACAAAAAAAAAAAAAAAAAAAATCTATTTTTTTCAGACCTAAGCTTAAAATAACTCTACAGATATATATTTATTGCTTTTGCATAATCAAAATGACACCATAGATGACAGAAAGAGTCATTTTTATGAAATCAGTACTTTAGGGGACTCGTAATGTAGGTTTACAAATATGGATATAAAAGTACTAATCCCCTCAAAACTTCAGTTTAAATATCAGTAATATGAATTTGCGCAATGAAAAAATTAAGGTCTTTAAACAAGTAAATGATCAGCAAATCCTCAAATTTTTTATTGTAAAGCATTTGAGTTAAGTAATCATGAATATTTATTACTTTCTTGGCCACGATGTCTTGAAGTGTATTTTTGAAACGTGAATGAAAATAATATTTATTTTATGAGGTAATATTCATCAGTGCTGAAATTTATTGGTTTTGTTTTAAAGCAAAAAACATTCAGCTGTATAGAAGTAAAGTAAAAATGCAAACAATTTGAACAGTTTAGATTTTATGAGGAAAAGAATGGAGGTACACATTTGTGTACCTCAGGTCTGAAGAGGTTATTATTTTTTGCATATAAACTGAAGCTCAAAAGAGCTTATTATTTGTGAACACAAAAGAAAATATGGTGATAAAAAAACATGAGAAATATAAAAGAAAAATGAAAATTTGATGGTACAATATTTCTTTCCATTACCACCGATCGATGCACGTTGCTTTGTGGCTTTCTATTAGATAAAATTGTCGCATGTTGATAATGACATTCGTAAGAATTTACCTTTAAGTGAGTTAATTTAAAATGTATGCAGGTATCAATATCAAGCATTATTATTCAATATCAAACTAATGTTGTATTTATCTAAATAGTATGAATATCTTTATTAATCGGGGGGGGGGGAGGGGTAGGGACATATTTCAAAATAGTTTTTATTTATTAAGTTAAAATTATGAATTTTATTGTTATGGGGAACCATATCATTTGTAAGCAAAATGAAATAATAAAACTTTTCATAATTTAAAAATAATAAGCTGAAAAGATAATCTTAAATTTGTGGCAGAGTATTTAGCGAAAAAAAAAGCACTTTTCAAATGCTGATAACATTACTCTGACTCTATATATCTGATATGCAGAATCTTTTCCAAAACAGAACTGTTCTCCTATCTCTGAAAACCAAATCGAAGAAAAGGTTTAGTACCATTTAAAGTAACTTTGACAACTCGGAAAAGAAATTCAGAAGGCTTTATATTTATCTTATAATTTTTATACTGTCGATAAACGAATGAAATGTACGATTGAGATTTGTTACAAAACAAACTGAATCGAACATTACTCTTTTAGAAAAATTAAATAATTGTAAATATCAATTTTCAATTTTGAGAACTTTTATTCATGTTTCCCAAAAAGTTAAAACCAACAGAATAAAAAGTATTCAGGAAAGGATTTGATCCTGAATAATTGGTCGAACCCTATACTTGCTACTTTTCCACTTTTTTGATTTTATGCTTTGTTAGCAACGCGACTAAAAATTCGCCAAGTGAAAGTTTCATTTTTAACATTTTACGGACTTATTGCATTGCTTCACTTATTTCATAGATTAAATAATATTTCAGGGAGGTATTTAAATATAACTTTCGGAATTATTAAAACTATCAATAATTAAAAATGTTTTAACTTTTAAACAAAAAATCCTTTAAGGCGTTTCTTAAATAAAAACAAACAAAAAAAAGACTTTATGACATAAGTTTTAATTTGTTTTTGTTCGGAAAATCATGAAACTAGCAGGTGTTGTTGTTAAAAAACTATCTAATCGCTTTCATTTTCCCGTTTTCTGAAAACGCAATAAATATTTCAGATAACACTGTGAAAGTGGGCGTTTTGAACCGAATTTCACGACAAAAGCAGAAAAACCAGTCAACGGGGGAATAAATATATCCCGAGATCAAAAACGCGTATAACTCAAAAGGTAATTTAATGATTAAAAAAAAAAAAAAAAAAAAAAAAAAAAAAAAAAAAAAAAAACTTTGAAATTTAGTTTGATTCCAAATTACTTCCATAGTCAGATTTTCCAATTGTATGTATTTGCATTCAAAAATACATTTTTAAATGTGTTGAAAAGTTTTAAGATCGTGGAGCAGAGCAGTTGAGAACAGCCTTAAGCAAAATTTTATCAAACCAATGTTTAAACTTTGTAGAAATCCATTAAAAAATGGCATTTCTTTAAACAATTGGATAACAAAAGTCTTCATCCCGGTGATTCTTTTTCCACTGGTCTCCTATGAAAATTTCTGATGAAAGTTTTTTGCAATAGCCTTTGGGGTGGTTGAAATAATTACGAATGCAAGAGGAAAGGAAAAAATATTGAATATTAAATCGCCAATTTATAAATCGAGACATTTTTATTTTCATTATTTACGTATTTATTTGACCAGCTAATAATTTTTAAATAACTTAATGATCATCTTTAAAATTTTATGTTGTAATAAAATTAAAACAAATAAACAATTTAAACGATATTTTTCCCTCCTAATATGGAGATTTCGCAGGGTCTTTATATTTTTTCTACCGATTTCCCCAAATAAAATTAAGCGTGATAAAGTCTTGTTCAGAATAAAGAAATCTACAATTAAAATTATTGTTTATAAAAAGTGTAGTAAATGCATACAAATTATTATATGTTGCGATTTCTGCGTATGATAGAGCTCATTTTCCTCCCACTTATTTATCGATTTTCTCTCTTATGATAATGTAGAAGTATAACATATACTTGATAACTTCCAAATAACTATAAAATGGAAACAAAAGAAAATTTTAAAATATCTTTCCAGAAATTCTTGGTCCTATTTCAATATATTTATCATGCAATGTCTTCTCTCCTTCATGCCCCAATGGCAATTTGAGAGATGGGTGTGGATTCATGTTCAATTTAGTTGTCCTTGTGACTAGATCGATGGGTTACTACAGTGTACAATATCTTAGAATTTATGTGTTGGGATTTCAAAACATGAGAGTGCAAGGTATTTTACTTAGAAATGTCAACTCTAGCCATGATATTTTCAAATAATGCTCTGATATGTTGGTTTTTCTTTTCTATTATTCTTTTTATGTGATCGTCATTTATGTGGAAAATTATTCTTAATTTTTCACTGATATTAGGCTATTTATATCTGAAAAACACATTCCTTATATAGATTTCAACAAAATACAGTGAAACCTCCAAATAAGGGACACTCCGAATAAGGGACACCTCTATTTAAGGGACAAAACTTCCAGTCCCAGTCCCTTGATATAGGACGTGTAATGTGTTTATTTCTGAATAAGGGACACTCGATTTAAGGGACACTTGAAAATGATATTAAAGGGACTGATTTTTGCATTTTAGGTAATGAAGTATTCAGTGGTGAAAATTAAAATACAGATTTTTGTGAGCTTATCAAACGGATAGACAGTCATGTTGGTACAGAGTAAATACGACTCAGTTAACGACAATTTATTTACACACAATTCTGTTTCGATATCAGTGCGTTTATCCGCATTTAAAGTATTGCTGAAAATTGTGAGGATTACTCTGAAAGTGGAGAATATAAGAAAATTGTGAAACAAAAACAATACAGATGATTTTAGGCTGTTCTCTAATCCAAAAAAAAAAGCAATTTTTAAGACATTAGTTTTAATTTATTTTTATTCGAAAATGCCTGAAATTAGGAAGTGTTGATGTTCAGAAAATATGTAATCAACCAATTTTTTTCTTTCTCTCTTTCTCTTTTTTTCTTTCTCTCTTTCTCTTTTTTTCTTTCTCTCTTCCTCTTATTTTTTTTTTTTTTTTTTTGCAAATGTGATAGATTTTTCAGAAAATACTGTCAAAGTAGGCGTTTTGAACCGAATTTCCACGCGAAAGATGAATAACTACTCAAGAAAAGGTAAAAAATATCTTTGTCACGTGATCAAAATTGTTTATAACTTAATAGATAATTAACGAAAAATTGAAAACACAGTTCAATTCTAAATTGCTTCCATAATCAAGCATTCCAATTTTAATTGTGTCAAAACATTTTCCACTTGCTGAGCAGAGAAGTCGAGATTTGTTGCTTTAAAATACGCAAAACAATTGAATACTTTTTTTGGTGTAAATTTTAGTTCTGGTAATGAAGAACTAAAATTTAGAAGTATGCTAAATAAACACTTGAAAGGTTTGTATTGAAAAATTGAAATTTGAAAAACAATCAATCTTGGCTGATTACTTCAAATAAAATTCTTTCAAATTTTTTATGCTTTTTGAAAAAAAAAAGTCAATAATTCTACAAATCATTTAATGATTTAGTAATTAATTGAGAATTTTAATTAATTAATTATCTTTTCTTATTTTTGTCTGATTAACGTAATTTATACATTTGGAGTACATTTAAATTTCGCCTTTAATGCTTTGTTATTTTTATATCCTTCTTAACGATTAATTAAAAATAATATAAAAAACTTTGAATAAGGGACACCTCTATTTAACGGACAAAAGTTCCGGTCCCATAGGTGTCCCTTATTTGGAGGTTTCACTGTATAAGTTTAGATAATTTTATAAAACAGTAAAACTATAAAATTCTTTTTATTAATTCTTTTTATTCATGCTTTTTCTTTGATAAAGAATCATTTATAAAAGTTAAATTTATATGAATGTATATAATTTCCAAATAACGACTATTAAATATCAGTTTCCAACCCCTCCCCCGAGAAAAAAGACCTTTCTTTAAATTCTCAGTGCTATTTCCATATATTTCTCACACAAATCTTTCTCTAATTTATGCCACAATGTCAATCTGAGAAATGGATGTGGATTCATCTTCAATTTAGCTGTCGCTTTGAATAGACAGGTGAATTGCTACGATGCACAAAATGCTAGAATTACTTTTATGTGAATTCAAAATTCTAAAGTCAAATAGTGCAAGATATTTTATTTATTTTATTTCGAAAAGTCAGCCAGCTCTAGCCATTATTAAATAATTCACTTCCAACTAATACTTATTGGCGATAATTTTTTTTTCTCATATTTCCTTCACCATAATCAAAATTTCTGTCATCTTTCAGAAAATATTCTTAGTAGTCACTCATAGCATGATGGATTTTCATGTCTGAAAAAAGCCTGTCTTTTTTATAGATTTAATGTTTGTCACGATTTTTCACAAATTTCTTTGCGTGACCGAAATTTCTAATCGAAAGTATGCTAGTCACCTATAGCAAGATTTTCAGGATGGCTTTTCAGCTCTGAACAATGTTTGTCTTTTTTATATAGATTTCTATAAACTTTTGCAAGAATTTTCTATGATTCCCTTTCGTAATCGCGATTTCTGTCAGAAAGCATTCATAGTAATCACTCATAGCAGGGTTTTCAGCTCTGAACAGTGAATGTCTTTTTATATACTTTTCTAGAATTTTGTATCATTCCTTTTCATGATCGTAATTTCTGTCAGAAATCATTCACAGTAGTCACTGTTAGCATGATTTTCAGGATGGCTTTCCTTGTCTGAAAAATGGATGTCTTTTTATACATTTTCATAATATTTTGCACGATTTTTTCTCTAATTGGGCCTTTTTGGGCTCGAAATTTCGGTTAAAGAGCATTGATACTAGTTACTCATAGCAGGATTTTCAAAATGGCTTTTCAAGTCTAAAAAATGTCTGTCATTTTACATAGATTTCTATAAATTTTTGCAAGAATTTTCCCTCATTCCTTTTCATGATCAAAATTTCTAACAGAAAGCATAGTAGTCACTCATAGCAGAGTTTTCAGGATGGCTTTTCAGCTCTGAACAATGGCTGTCTTTTGATATAGATTTCTACAAAATTTTGCACGATTTTTCTCTCATTCCTATTCGTAATCGTAAATTTTGTCAAAAAGTATTCATAGAAGTCACTCATAGTAAGATTTTCAGGATGCCTTTTCATGTCTGAAAAATGTGTGTTTTTTTTTATATATAGATTTCGATAGTATTTTGCACGATTTTTCTCTAATTCCTTTTCATGCTAAAAATTTCTGTCAGGGAGCATTCATACCAGTTATTCATAGCAGGTTTTTCAAAATGGCTTAGCATGTCTGAAAAATGTCTTTCTTTTTTAGGTAGATTTCGTATGAAATACTACCTATTGCATTGTCTCCCATGTTGGAATTTCTGAAAAATTTTTGCGGATCTACACGAATCATGACTCCTAGACCCCAAAACCACCATCAGTAAAAAAGTTTATATATCTATCTATCTATCTATCTATCTATCTATCTATCTATCGGTGTATATCACTTTCTTCTAGACACGATAACTTCCATAATTATGCTCAGATCTTCTTCAAACTTTTACATAAAATCAAGGAGCCTAAAATCTCGATCGAGTTCGTTAATGGGCAAAATCGGACCAAGGGGGTGGAAATAGGGAGGGTTTTTGTGAAAACAGAAAAAACGCGATAACTTCTTAATTAAAATAGATATCGAATCAGTTTAAAGTTTATATTACTTCTAAGAAATGGGCAAAAAGTTTATGTATGACAGATTTTTGATAAAGATAAAAATGGGCTCAAGGGGCGAAAAAAACATGGTTTTTGGGAGAAAAAAATTCATAACTTCGTCAATTCTCAAGATATTAAATCCAACTAAATTTTATATAAATGTACTCAATATTATCTAAAACTTTTGTATTTACAAGTTTTTGATAGGACCAATTTTTACCGAGGAAAAAAAATTAAAAACGAAAAGAAAAAGGGGGAGGAAAAAGAAAAAAACCCATAACTTACTCAATTCTTAAGCAATCAAATCTAATTAAATTTATTTTACATCTTCACAATAAGATCTACAACTTTTATACTGACAAGTTTTTCATAGAACCCATTCTTATAGCAAAAATAAATTAAACAAAAATAGGAGTTGGAGTAAAAACCTTAAATCCAAACTGCTTATATTCTGACTCATTTTAAAATTCATTTTTGATTTTAAAAGCATCCAAATGACAGATCCTCTTATTTAGGAACTACATAATGCGACGTTTTGGCCAATTTTTTGATAAAGGCAGAATATATTTTTAAAAAGGCTGCCAAAAAAGGTATTTTGAACAGATTTCCCGAAATTATCGTCATTAAAAATTGATTAAGTATAACAAATTGCGTTTTTTCTGAGTCATTTTTAAATTCATTTTTGTTCTCAAACCCATCCAATTTACAGGTCCTATTATTTAGGAACTATATAATGCGACGTATTGGCCAGTTTTTTGATAAAGGTAGAATATATTTTTTAAAAGGCTGCCAAATAGGGTATTTTGAACAGAATTTCACGAAATTATCATGATTGAAATTTGAGGAAATTAAAAAATTTGCGTTTTTACCGAGTCATTTTTAAATCTTTTTTTGTTCTCAAACGCATCCAATTTACAGGTTCTCTTACTTAGGAACTATATTATGTGACGGAGTGGCCAGTTTTTTGATAAAGGCAGAATATATTTCAAAAAAAGGCTGCCAAAATGGGCACTTCGCACAAAATTTCCCAAAGCGACCATGATTAATGAACTGTGGGTATTCAAATAACAAATTGTTTATTTTATGACTCATTTTTAAATCCAATTTTGCTCTGAAACGCATTCAAATGACAGTTTTTTGTTACTTAGGAACTATATAATGTGCGTATTCTTTGATTTTTTGATAAAGGGTGAATATAAATATTTTTAAAAGCTGTCAAAGTAAGCACTTCGCAAAAAAATTTCCCAAAGCGATCATGATAAAAGAATTGAGGTTGTATTCAAATAACAAATTTTTTATTTTATGACTCATTTTTAAATTCAATTTTGCTCTCAAACGCATTCAATTGACAGTTTTTCGTTATTTAGGAACTGTGTAATGTGCCGTATTGGTCAGATTTTTGATAAAGGCTAAATATATATTTAAAAAAATCTGTCAAAGTGGGCGCTTCGTACAAAATTTCTCAAAGCAATCTTAATTAAAGAATTGTGGATGTATTAAAATAATAAATTGGTTATTTTATTACTCATTTTTAAATTCAATTTTGCTGTCAAACGAATTTAATTAACAGTTTTTTGTTATTTAGGAACTATATAATGAGCATATTGGTCAATTTTTTTAATAAAGTAAGAATATAATTCAAAATATGTTGCCAAAATGGGCATTTGAGTAGAATTTCGTTTAAGAGGATTTCGATAAAACCAGTTCTTACAGAAAAATGAAATTAAAAAATTTTTAAAAGCGGTTGAATAAAGTAGTTAAACTGGGTTTATCTCTAATCATTTTTTTTTTTTTTTTTTTTTGAGATGAAAATTTTTCGAAATCTACCTCCGCCTATAGGCCATGCCGAAAGGGATTTTTACATATAGATTTCGATAAACTTTTGCATGATTTTTCCCTCATCCCTTATCGTAATCGAAATTTCTGACAGAAAGCATAGCAGTAACTCATAGCAGGATTTTCAGGATGGCTTTTCATGTCTGAAAAATGTCTGTCTTTTTATAGTTTTCTATAATATTTTGCACGATTTTTTTCTAATTCCTTTTCATGATCATAATTTTTGTCAGAAAGCATTCATGCTAGTAACTTAGTCATCCATCTACACAAAAATATGCTCTCTAATGTGAAACATTAAATTGATAATAGACAATGATCTAAAATTATTTTTCAATTTGGCTCCTCCTATTCAAGCTATCCACGAGGGAATTTTTCATCAACTCTAGCCAAAACTTAGGAATAATAAAAGAAACAGTATCCTAGCAATCAAAATCTTTACGCATATATATTTCAATGGACTCCCTCATAATGAACCAGTGGCCAAGAGGTTCTGACCTCTTAACTGGTAGACGGCAGGTGCTGGATTTGAACCCAATCGCGACCGTCGGCCTAACCGTTCGGAGTTTTCCGTGGTTTTCTTCGAAACTTGGATTTCCTTGCGTAAATACGGGTTAGGGTCCCTCAGAAAGACCCCCCCCCCCCACGGAGGGTATCCCACCTCCTTCGGGCCTGTATCCCACGCGTAGATAATCGGCCGGCATAAAATAAACCAAAACCAAAAACCCTTATAATGGACTTATGAAACAAATTTGATTAAAACACAATTTGCTTTCATGAAACAGAATTTTTATTTCCCATCTAAATATAATCTAGATAAAGCAGTTTTCGTACAAGCAAATTTAATATCCGACTCATGCTCACCTTTTAAAACTTTCTCCTAGTCATCACTTCGTAATAATTTAGTCATTTTTTTTCAGTAATATAAGCTATTTCACTGGTTTCACATTAGAGAGCATGTTTTTGTGTACATCTCATGGTCGCGTGTCATTTCTATTAAACGTGAGACGACTTGTATTTTTAACACTTTCCAACTATGTGTTGGAAAACTGCGTATTAGACAAACCGAAAGCATAAAAACTTTTCAGTTTTTATGCTTTCGGTTCTTCTATCCACCTGTCCGTCTAGCAGCGCTCTAACTCTCGTAATTATACTGGGATTGCCATGAAATTTTTGGAAATTATTGACTGTTACCCTAGCACGAATTCTATAACAAATGAAGTTTCTATAATAATTAGTTTATTTACAGGGACAGTCAAAAGTTTTTTGTTACATTACGGCCTATGGGAAAAAATCGTTTGAATGAATTTTAAAGATGTTACAGCCTGTCAAACATATTAAAATTTATATGCATTTACCAAGTGCAGTAAAATATACGGTGAAAAGAATAATTATTATTCATTTACAGGGTCACACAAAATAATTCAAACACATAATGGTAAAGGGAGGAATTGTGTGTGACATATTTTAATTATATTAAACTATTTCATGCATAATAAAATTGACATAGGTTTCTGAAGCTTGATATAAATTATTTCACGCATAATACGAAGTGCATAGGATCTACAGGGACACACAAGTGTATATTCTATCCTAAATACAATTTCTTATCGATGAAGACTGATGGATGGATGAAATTTATGTTTAATTATGCTATTCACTTTTAACTTTCACTAAATTTATTTATATTATATGGTGTGTATAAATGCTATAGATGATAAACAGGTCTACACAAAAGAGTTCTCAAAGATTACTAAATATGAGCATAATTTATTTAAAGGTGCTTTTAAAATAAGCTATGCATTTTTACGCTGCATTGAGTTTACCAAGAAATGTTTGTAGAATAGAGATAAAATGATATACAGGGTCAAGCAAAGAATTGATACATGGTCACTTATGAATGATAATTTCTGGTTATGTATTTTAAGCAGTTTTAAGAGTATTTTAGTTTGAACTAAATTTTAGCTAAATACTGGCGAGTAATAAATGTACTAGATAAACTACAGGGCTGAACAAAAGTATTCAAGTATGTTTCCATCAATTAGTATAAATTGCTGAAAGAGCAATTCCAACCTTTTATGTGGTTTTTTTTTTTGCTAAATTTATAGTATACATATATCAACCGACAGATCAAATACGGGGTTGTTCAAAAGTATTGGAATATATATTTTTCTATAGCCAGTAACACTTTATTTTCCTAAATAATGAAGTTTTTTAAATATTTCAGAAAGCGTTAAAAAGTGTTTCATAATGGTGAACATATGATTTTTTTTACCTGTTAAATTATGATTATGGTTCTTATCTTGATCGGAATAGAAACATGTCAAAAATACACATTTTTTTTAAATATATTTTATAACACCTTTCTAAGTAATAGAAAATGTTTATTAAAAAGTTCCAGAAAAGAAACTAAGTCAACAAGTTGAACAAAATTCTTTATGAAATAAATAAATAAAAAAAATAATATATAACTATTCTGTTTTGATTTTACACAAATATGCAAAAAGTCGTTATGATTTTATTCTTAATGTTATGTATTTTAATTATTAATTAATTTATTTATGTCTACAAATATTTCTTAAACATAATGCTCCCCAACCCGTACTTTAAATTCTACGCCATTAAAAAAAAAAAGAAAAAAAAAAAAAAAAAAAAAAAAAGGTATTATTTGAATATTCCGCATTAGTCATCAAGTGTTTTCTAAATTTGACTTCTTTTAAATTGTAATTTTATAAATGTCTTACTAATTTATTTATTTTTTCGTTGTTTAAAATAAAAATTATGATAATTTGTAGAATTTACCGATAATATGACAATTTGCATAATTTGGTGAAATCGGTCGCCGGGATAATTAACTAGTACCGAAAAAATATTCTGTTCTTATTATAAAATGAATAAATTATAAAGAAAAATTTTAGAAAAATTTAACCAAGATGTAAAAATGTTATATTTACTGGTAGACAGTACAACTATTTGTAATTAAAAAAATAAATAAAATAAGATTTATAAATATAACTATTTAATAAAGAACAATCTGTAGAATTTCAATCTAATTTAAAAATTAGATAAATTGGATAAAAACAGAAAAGAAAGGATTCCTTCTAACTTTTGATTTTTATTTTAAAAAAACATTCTTGTATTTAAAATAAACATCAAACTGTAAAAGGAAAATGCACCTTTATTTAGAAAATTATTTTTAAACTAATTTATCTTGACTAAGCCCTTCCTCTTCCCCTATAATATCTGAATTTGCTTGTCACTAAATAATACAAAGATTTGGAAAATTTGCTGCAGTCGCACGTTTTTAAAAGTTTCCATTTGTTTTCAGAAGTAAAAACTGCTTTGTATCATATTTCATTCTGAATATGATTTGATGTGCAGTTAATGTTCTCAAAATAGAAATTAGTAAAACAAACAGATAAAATTCTCCAGACATTTAAAAAAAGAAAAACCGTAGTTTGAAAATAAAATTGCATTTTTTGTAGAAAAATTTGTTAAATGTTTTATACTTGAAAGATAAAACTTGGATTGTTTCACACAGCAAAAGTTCTGGTTTGTATCAAGAAGAAATATTAAACAAGATTTATAAGTTCACAACTTTTAGTTACTTGCATTTTAGAGTGTATATATTAAGCGAAAGTTCTAGGTATTATTCTGTGTATTTTAAGCTAGCGAAATTTTTTTGTTTTAGCAATTTTACGATGGTTGGTTGGTTAGTTGGTTGATTTTTGACGTCCGATTATCTGCGCTAGGGATATAGGACGAGGGGGGGAGTGCCCTTCGTGGGGGTCTTTCTAAGGGAACCTAACCCGTATTTACGCAAGGTTCGAAGAAAACCACGAAAACTCCGAACGGTTAGGCCGACAGCCGCGATTGGGTTTGAACCCAGCACCTGCCGTCTACCAGTTGAGAGGTCCAAACCTCTCGGCCACTGGTGGGGCTAGCAATTTTACGAAAGTTTGGTGTTTATTCAGAAAACAGACTTTGTTTTAATTTTTAAAAGTATTAATTAAAAATGAAAGTTATTAGGAAATCTAAACCAAGTTATAAAGTACTACGCTTACTGGTAAAGTGCACTGGTACTACTTGATCGTCTCATCAAATAATTTAGCTAATTTATAAAAATCGCCAAATTATACAAATTGATATAACTGTTGTTATAAATTGTGAAAGAACAAATAACATAGTAAAATATTAGTAAAAATACAAATAAAATGCCTGCATAAAAATCTTTCGATGACGAAGCAAATATTCATATGAAGTGATTGTAATATTTACGATTTAACATTTAATCTTACAGTTTGGCTATAGTATTCTGGTCGATGAGATAATCAAGTTAATACCAATGTACTTGTGTTGAGGAAGTTTGAAATTTTTTTATAATTATACAATTTTGTTAATAGAGTACAATATGCAGGATTTTATTATAATTTAAAAATTCTATGAAATGTATGAAAACAAAGAAAAAGTTTCCTTCTGCCTTTCGATTCTTACTTAAAACATTTTTCTATCCAAAATGTATGTAAAAAAGGGGAAGAAAAGTGCACTTTTATTTAAAAAATTAGTTTCAAACTTATTTATTTTGATTAAAATCAAAACCTAAAATATCTTAATTCGCATCATGTTAATAAAAATAATAAAATGAATCCGAAAATTTGCTGCAATGGATTTTTTTAAAGCTTCCGTTCCTTTTCATAAGTAAACAACTGCTTTGTAATAATGTTTCATTTCCTTCATTTTGAATGTATACTGGTATGCAATTAATGATCCTAAAATAGAAATTTGCAAAACAAGCAACTGAAATTCTTCAGCCATATAAAGAAGAAAGTAAAATTGCATTTCTTTGTAGAATAACTTGTTAAATGGTTTGTACTTGAAAGATAAAACTTTTATTATCTTACACAGCTGAAGTTTTGCTTTATATCCAGAAGAATCATTATACAAGACTTAAATGCTTAAAATTCTTTGTTTTTAGCAATTTAGAGTATACATTTTAAGGAAAAGTTCTAAACATTATTCTGTGTATTTTATACTGGCAAAAATTTTTTGTTTTAGCAATTTTACGAAAATTAATTATATACTTAGAAAACAAATAGACTTTGATTTAACTTTTAAGTGTATAAGTTCAAAACAAAAGGTTTGAGAAACCTAAACCAAAATAATAAGTACTAAGTACTGGTAAGTACTGGTAAAATGTGCTTGTGTTAAGGAAGTTTGAAAAGACTTATAATAATACTATTTTTTTAATAGAGTACAATATACAGGATTTCAGTCTAAATTAAGAAATCGATAAAATGTATTAAAACAGAAAAATAGTTCTCCTCTGTCTTTCGATTTTTATTTAAAATTAACATTTTTCTATTCAAAATATAAATAAAAAAGTGCACTTTAATTAAAAAAAAATCAAACTTATTTATTTTGTTTAAAATAAAAATCTAAAATATCTTCATTTGCATCATGCTACTAAAAATAACAAAATTAATCGGAAAATTTGCTGCAATCGCACATTTTTTAAAGCTTCTGTTTGCTTTCAGAAATAAAAAACTGTTTTGTAATATATTTCATTTCCTTCATTTTGAATGTACACTGAATTGCAGTTAATGTTCTTAAAATAGAAATTAGTAAAACAAACAAGTGAAATTTTCCAGCCATTTAAGGAAGAAAAATTGTAATTTGAAAGTAAAATTGCATTTCTTGGTAGAATAATTTGTTAAAAGGTTTGTACTTGAAAGATAAAATTTTTATTATTTTACACAGCTGAAGTTTTAGTTTTTATCAAAAGAAGACGTTAAACAAGATTTAAACGCTCAATAATCTTTGTTTCTTGCGATTTAGAGTACATATATTAAGGGTACAGTGGACTTTCAAAATCGCAAAAAATCATCAAATTGTCGAATTTTTATTTTTAGCATAATAACATTATATGAACTCCCTGCTATTAAACACAAAAAGAATTTTTCAATTTCGGCTATTTTTACTGGAGTTACAAGCATTTTTTTCCAATCAGCTGATTCTGCCAGGCCCCTTTATTTACTTTTTTACCGATTCACATCCGTAAAATTCAGCATAGTTTTTAGTTTTACCTTACAAAATGTTATTATTTTGCACTAAATACTTATTAATTTTATAATTTCTCAAAACAATATTTTAACTGTAACTTTTAACTGTTTCTTTTAGCTATAGTTTATAATGTATTTAGAGGAATTGCTTTTTGTCCCCAATCTTTTTAGCGTGAAATAAAAAAAATATATATTAATATATTTAATATATTAAAAATATTTAATATATTTAACAAAAATTTGTACAATAAGAGATATTTATACCATGAATATTTCTAGATAAATTAAAAAAAAATCATTAGAAAATACAAAAAGTTATTTTTGTGAAGATTTTTTTAAATTCGGATACTTCACGTCTTTTGCATGAATTACTTTCGAAGCCATATATTTTATGTGAATTCACCATAAAAACATAAAACACTTACGTATAAGCTAGAAATAATATTGTATCCCTTATATATAGCTGAAACTGTGTCAGTAGGAAAATATTAAGCAATTATAACCATTGTCGTTACTAAAACCTGTTTTTCTCAGAATGAATTTTTCGTCGTTTTCATGATTTCAAAATGTTTCATGCGAATTCTTTATGCCCAATTTTTCCGATTTTTTGTTTAAAATGCTCTCTATGTATGTGTTAACAAATGTTACTAAAAATATTTTTTTAGACGCATTTAAAATTTTAAAATTTCAGTTATATGAAATTTTTAATGATTTTTTAAGGAAAAATACAAAAGAATTAAGTTAAAATTATTTTTTTAATGTTTTACAAGTAATGTGCTAAAAATGTTTAGTAACATTTGTTAACACATACATAGAGAGCATTTTGAACAAAAAATCAGAAAAATTGGGCATAAAGAATTTCGCATGGAGCATTTTGAAATATTGTCATTTTTCGTTAATTTAAAAAATAAAAAATCTGTATCTCAAAAACTATTAAATATATTTTAAAAAAATTGTGAAATAAGATATATATATACTATGTCTATTTTCAGAAAGAAAAAAAAAATCATTGAAAATTAAAAAAAAAATAGTTTTGAGAGTCCACTGTACCCTTAAGGAAAAGTTCTAAATATTATTCTGCGTATTTTAAAAACAAATTTATTACAAAATTATTAGGAAACCTAAACAAGATATAAAGTATTGTTCACTAGTAAAAGTGTACTTGTGTTAACGAAATTTGAAGAAGTTTAAAAAAAAATTTTTTTTTCAAGTAGAAAATATACAGAATTTTATTCTAATCTAAAAATATGATGAAATGTACGAAAACAACATTCCTTCTGCCTTTCGATTTTTATTTAAAATTAACATTTTTCTATTCAAAATATGCATAAAAAGTTGGAACAAAACTGTTTTTAATAAAAAAAATTATTTTTCAAGCTAATTTATATTGATAAAATAATAACTTAAAATATTTTAATTTGCATCATACACTGTAAAAAAAAGAGTCGATCTATTAAAAAAATTTCGGTATCTCTAAGTGATCCTTACAATTACTAAAAAAATTTTTGTAATCTTACTCAGTTACAAGAAAATCTGTAAGAATTACTAGAAAAAAGCTAGCAACGAATAGAGTTAATAGTTTTATATTTTTATAGCTATTACTAAAACTCACTTGGTGTGGCCGTCATAGCCTAGTGGTCATAGCACCGAACTCCAAGCTGAAAGGTCCCGGGTTCGATGCTCGGCGCCACCAAAGACGCACCGAATGTATGCAGTGTAAGTACTCGTTAAATAAAGGGGTTATAAAAATCTTGTTGTCGCAGTTACCATGGGTAAAGATTTCCAAACTTTCCCTCCCCTTCAGAAGTATATCAAAATTGCGCAGGTGGCAATGTTTGGTGCTGTCACCTATTGAGGCTTTGTCGAAAATCTTACGCTGCAGAAGTATGTCATCTCACCCACTGAATGCAGTTCAAAGGAAGTTCCTGCCCTTCGGGCACACGTCAAGAATAAAACTCATTTGGTGGTTCTCGCTAAAAAGTTTTAACTTTGTTACACGAAAAATTCATTTATACAGTTTACAAAATAAATGTTTGTTTCAATTGCTAAAATTGCGTTTGAAGTAGTTACTAAAAACCTGTGAATAATGGCTACTGAAAATAATTTTGGAGTTGTTACTAAAATTTGCTTGGTGACTCATACTAAAAAGTTTTAAGTTAGTTATACAAAAAATTCTTTTGTTCAATTTACAAAAGAAATGTTTGTTTCACTTGCAAAAAAAAAAAAAAAAAAAAAAGTTTGGAATGGTTACTATTTGTACTGTGAGTAATGGTTTATAAAAAATTCTGTTGAGTACAAATTTACTAAAAAAAATTTAGTAACCTCATGATTTTTTTTTTTTTTTTTTTTTTTTTTTTACAGTGTACTTTTAAAAATAGCAAAATGAATCGGAAAATTTACTGTAATTGCATATTTTTTAAAGCTTCTGTTTGTTTTCAGAAGTAAAAACTGCTTTCCAATGTGTTTCATTTCCTTTATTCTGAATTTACACTGGTGTTCAGTTAATGATATTAAAGTAGAAAATAATAGAGCAAGCAATTGAAATTATCCAGCTATTTAAAGAAAAAATATCGTGATTTGAAAGTAAATTTGCATTTATTTGTAGAATAATTTTTTTAATGATTTGTTCTTGAAAGATAAAAGTTTTATTGTTTTACGCAGCTGAAATTTTGGTTTTTATCAAGAAGAAATATTAAACAAGATTTAAATGCTCAAAAATCTTTCTTACTTGCGATTTAGAGTATATATATTAAGGGAAAGTTCTAACTTTTATTCAGTGCATTTTAAACAGGCGAAAATTTTTGGTTTAGCTGTTTTAGGAAAAACTGTTGTTTATTAAGAAAGGAAGTAGACACTGTTTTCAGTTTCCAATGTATAAATTAAAAGCGAAAATTATTAGGAAATTGAAACCAAGATATAAAGTATTATGTTTACTATTAAAGTTTACTGCTCATGTTTACTGGTAAAGTGAACTTGTGTTAAGGTACTTTGAAAAAATTTTATAAATGTACTAATTTTTTTTATTAGAATGCAATATACCTGAATTTATTTTAATTTAAAAATTCGATGAAATACATTAAAACCGAAAAAAAAACTTTCTGCCTTTAGATTTTTATTTAAAATTAACATTTTTCTATACAAAATATATATAAAAAAGATTAAAAAAAGTGCACTTTTCTTTTAGAAAATATATTTCAAACTAACTTATTTTTATTTATAAAAGTTAAAATATCTTAATTTGCAGCGTGCTACTAAAAATAATAAAATTAATGGGAAAATTTGTTGCAATCGTACATTTTTTTAAAACTTCTGTTTGTTTTCAGAAGTAAAAAACTGCTTTGTAATAAGCGTCATTTCCTTCATTTTGAATGTATACTTGTGTGCAGTTAATGATCCTAAAATAGAAATTAGTAAAACAAATAATTGAAATTCTCCAGCCATTTAAAGAAGAAAAATCGTGATTTGAAAGTAAAATTGCATTTCTTTGTAGAATAACTTGTTAAATGGCTTGCATTTGAAAGATGAAACTTTTATTATTTTACACAGCTGAAGTTTTGGTTGTTATAAAGAAGAAACATTAAACAAGATTTAAACTCTTAAAATGGTTATTTTCGGTTTAGAATATATATGTTCAGAGAAAGTTCTAAATATTAATCTGTATAATTCATACAAGCTAAAAATTTTCGTTTTAGTAATTTTACGAAAATTAGTTGTTTATTCAAAAAGCAAATGGACTCTGGTTTCACTTTTAAATGTAAAAATCAAAAACTAATTTTATTGTGAAATCTATACCAAGATATAAAATATAAGGTTTGCTATTAATGTGCACATGTATTAAGTAAGTTTGGAAAAGTTTTAAAAACATTATTTTTTTAAAATAGATTACAATGTACAGAATTTTATTCTAATTTAAAAACTCGATGAAATGTATGAAAACAGAAAGAAATTGCCTTTGTCTTTAGATTTTTATTTAAAATTAACATTTTTCTATACAAAATGCATATAAAAAATTGAAAGAAAAGTGCATTTACATACAAAAATGGGAAAAATTGCACTTTTACTTAAAAAATTATTTTTTAAACAAATTTGCTTTGATTAAAATAAAAGCATAAAATATCTTTATTTGCATCATGCTACTAGAAATAATAAAATAAATCGGAAAATTTACTGAAATCGCACATTTTTTTAAGTTTCTGTTTGTTTTCAGAAGTAAAAAAATGCTCTGTAATATGTTTCATTTCTTTCATTCTGAATGTGCAGTTAACGTTCCTATGATATAAATTAGTAAAACAAACAAATGGAATTCTCCAATTATTCAAAGAAGGAAAATCGCGATTTAAAAATAAAATTGCATTTCTTTGTAGACTAATTTCTTTAATGGTTTGTACTTAAAAGATAAAACTTTTGTTATTTTATATAGCTGGAGTTTTGGTTTTATCAAGAGAACACATAAACAAGATTTAAACGCTCAAAAAACTTTGTTTCTTGCGACTAAGAGCATAAGTAAAGTTCTTAATATTATTCTTCGCATTTTATACTGGCAAAAATATTCTATTATAGCAATTTTATGAAAATTTGCTGTTTATGAAGAAATCAAATAGACTCTATTCTTATTATTAAATGCATGAAACAGAAACCAGTGTTTTTAGGAAGCTGAAAGCAAATATAAAGTACTACGTTTTCTGGTAAAAAGTTCTGATGTAAAAGAAGTTTGAAAAATCTTTATAAAAACACCATTTTTTAATGGAGAACATTATACAGAATTTTATTCTAATTTAAAAATTCGATGAAGGGAATGAAAACGAAAAAAAAAGTTTTCTTATGTATTTCTATTAAAACTTAAATTAATCATAAAAATGTGAAATAAAAGTGCATTTTTATTTAAATAAATTATTTTTCAAACTAATTGATTTTGATTAAAATAACGAATTTAAATAACTGAATTTACGTCATGCTACTAAATATAATAAAATGAATAAAATATGTGCAGCAATCGCTCCTATTTGTTATCAAAAGTAAAAAGAAAAAACTTACTTAGTATTATGTTTCATTTCCTTCATTATAAATGCGTATTGATCCTCAGTTAATTTTCCCCAAAAGAAATCAGTAAAACAAGCAACTGAAATTCTCCAGCCATTTAAAGAAGAAAAACCATTTTTTGAAAGTAAAATTACATTCCTTTGTAGAAAAATTTGCTAAATGGTTTGCTCTCTAAAGATAAAACTTGAATTGTTTCTTACAGCTGCAGCTTTGGTTTTTATCAAGGAAACCATTAAACAAGATTTATACGCTCAAAAGTTTTAGTTTCTGGAAATGTAGAGCATACATATTAAAGGAATGTTCTAAATATTATTATGTGTATTTTTCATTCACAAAAATTAAGAAAGAAAATAGAATTATTAAATACATAACTACTTACATACAAACATAATGATAATACATACATACATTAAATACATAATAACTTATTTTTAAATACATAAATCAAAATCGAAAGTTTTTAGGATATCTACACCAAGATATTATATACAGGGTGTTCATCAAGTTTTTTATCAAGTAAAACGCAAAACAAGATTTAAAAAATAAAAATTTTAATTTCTTGAATTGGGGGAATATGTATTAAAGGAAAATTCTAGAATTATTTTGAGTATTTTCTACTAGTGAAAATTTATTCCATGTGCAATTTGTGTTATTTTGATAACCTGAACCATTTTTTTTTAAAACCTTTAGACATATAGAACACTATAAAAAGATGGATAAAAAATAACTAATTTTTATGGCCATTCTCCTTTTCTACGATATTTTGAGTCATTTAATAAAACTTACGATTATTGACTCTCTGATTAATTTTCGCTTGAAAATTACATTAATTTGTAATAAAAGATAAAAAATATGGCTTTAATTAACAATTTTCAACGCATTTCTGTCTTTGTAACATATTTTTCGAATGAAAAAAAATCTCATAACACCAACTTTTTTTTGTGTGTGTGTGTGTGTACTTGAATGTCATTTTTTATTATTTAAACTAACGACTTCCACCTCGGGATCCCTATAACAGAATATTGTTAACAATCTTTTATTTTTAATTTAAAATATTGAAGTTTTTTATACACCTGAAGTTATTAAATAGCTTACCACATTATATAAAATTTTAATCCTCTGGCTTAAGCGAAAGTTTCACAAAATGGGGAAAAAAATCTCAATTTGATTAAAAAAAAAAAAAAAAAAAAAAAAAAAAAAAAAAAACTGTTTTAAAACTTTCCTCTTTAAATGGAAATGACCATTTCCAAATTCAATCGAAATTTTATTTCATTTCCAAATTTAAGCTAGTCAATCGAACCATATTTTATATATTTTTGAACAACTTTAAAGCAAAAAAACACAGAAACACAATTTTGGTATTAATACTAGATTTTATTAAGCAGTTTATAACATTTTGTAAAATTTTAATTTTTTGTCTTTGGTAAAAGTTTTACAAAACCTAATTACATAAGTATAAAAAAATACCTCATTTTGAGTAAAAGTGAAAAAAAAACCTTTCAACACTTTTCTTTTTAAGTGAAACGGCAGTTTTCAATGCCAAATTTTAGGGTTGTACTTTCAACACGTTTTCTTTTAAACAAAATAGCAGTTTTCAATTCTGTATTTAAGTTATTAAAAAAAAAAAAAAAAAAAAAAAAAAAAAAAAAAAACATGAATTATGTGTTTCTAGAAGCAACAAAACTTGTTTCATTTTTTAAACTAATAATTAAAAAAATCGATTTTTGAACAACGTTTTGACACATTTACAAATTTATTTTTTAACGGACAGATATAAGATTAGAAAACCTATTTATCGCTACAGATTTGGAATCGAACTGAATTTTCCATGTTTTGATCAAGAGATTGCTCATTGAATTAGCAAATTCAATCACGTGACAAACATGTTTTTCATCCCAGTTTGAATTGTTATTCGTCTTTTGCGCAGAAATTCGGTTCGAAACGATTTTTAGACTATTTTCTGAAAAATTTATTCTGTGCTTGCAACAAAATGAGAAAGTGGGTGCAATTAGTTTCTGAACAACAACATCTGCTAATTCCATATAATTTCGAATAAAAATAAATTAAAACTTATGCCACAAATTCAGCTTTTTTTCTAAGAACAGCCTTAAAGATGCGAAGGACATTTTCTTCAAGGGCAATTAAAAAAAGAACAAACTACACTTCTTATTCAACGATTGTATCTCGCATACTAATTTTGATATTGATTTATGTATGTGAAATATCTAGAGATTTCAAAAATAATAAATATTAAATAAATAAACTATTTCAATACTGTCTATAATGCATATAATTTCATAAAATATTTTAAATTCTTAAGTATTTTATAATAAAATTTCAAAATTGATACATTGAATTTTCTTTAAGAAATTTTCGAAATTTAATTAATTATTATTTTTTAAAATATGTGTAACATTTTCGTTCATTTTAGAGACAATTATTTATGTTAAAAAATTTCTCATCCTTCATTCATTTTTTGTGAAGCAATCATCTATCGCGCAATTTTGTATTCCAAGATTTAAAGCATTTGCGATTTTATTAATCTTAATTATTAGGAACAATTTCATTAATCTATTTATTATTTATTTGACAATTTTGAGGGAAAAAAACGCAGTTGCGTAGTTTTGGAATTAAAATATTTTGCATTAAAATGGCTTACGTTTAAGATAAAAATAACCCACGTTAATGTTGTCCACTAACACTATTAAAACTCATTTAAACAGTTCAAAACACAATGCCAAAAAAAATTGCAGAATAAGATGATAAAAACATTTTTTTAATATTCGGTTCTTCGATTGAATCATAAATTATAACTGGCAAAACGCTGAGTCGATGATTTATAAAATATTAAAAAATAAAATAATTACAGTCATTCATTAAAAAAGAATGTTTAATCACACCGGACCCTCGGCTTATAGTTGGTATCCAACACATTTCCAACCATCATTAAAACTAGTATACAAGTATCTCCGTGCAACAGATTAAAATTGACAGTACATAAAAACATTTGTGCATATTCATTTTTGCCTATTGAAATAGGAGGATGAAATTTGAATCACATCTAAATTTTATCAACCATGGAAGTTTTTAAAAATAAAGTTAATCACATTTTAATGCATTTAATTTTCTTTTCATCTTCAAATTGTTAAACGAAGACCGAGATTCTTCTTACGGTACTGTAAACTTAAGATAATAAAAATAAGAATTGAACATATATGGTTAAATTTTCGACTTAAGCTAAGTTTTAAAAATGTGAATGAAAATGTATCTTCTATAAGTTAGAGAAAATAATTTTTAATTTAAAATAGCCAGAAAAATATAAAAATCTGTAACGTCTGAATTTATATTCAATAAAATATAATTAAATTGTTTAAAATTTGTTGCAATAAGGTAATTTTTTATTTTCAAAACAAAAAATATATTCCACTTTTTTTTTACATTTATTTTTATTCTTTCTGAAATTAATATAATATTCCGTTAAATATCCCAGAATAGCAATTAATGAAGCAAAGGATTGAAATTCTTCAGATATATTAAGAAATTTCGTGCTTAGAAAGTAAAATTACATTTATTTGTAAGAAAATTTGTTAAATGGCTCGTATATCTAAATACATCTTTTCTCATTTCTTGAAATTGCAGTTTGGCTTTTATCAGAAATAATATTAAACATACTTTAAACACATAAAAGTTTTCATTTTTTGTATCGTAAATAAGATATACAGGGTGATTCATAAAAGATGGGCAGAACTTTAAGGGGTTATAGTACACTTAAAGACAAATAATATTAAATAGGAGACTAAGGGTCCCAGACGTATTCCCAAGGAGATAGGGGGCATTAAAGTTTAGGGTCCGAAATTTCAAATGATTATAAAAAATGGAAAAATTGGTCGATTCGTTTGCGGTTTTTGCAAAAAATTTTCTTTATGCCAGTATTTTCTTGAAATAAAATTTTAAAGTTCAATTTCAAAAAATGCCGATAGGGGGCGCTTTAGACTTTGGAGTAGCAAACAACTATTTTTTAACGTTATTTTTTGTATTTCTTTAAATGATTTCGAAAGCTTAGACTTAAACTTAAATTTTGATCTAAAAATCTGAGTCCTAACGAGTAGTTAAGTAGCGTAAACTGAAATTTGAAATTTGAAACCCTTCTCCCCCCAGAACAAAAATCAGTTATTCCCGATCTTTGTGTCGTAGATTAGGCTCTAACTACTGCCGCGTTTTGCTAAAATTATTCTTTATGTCAGTATTTTCTTGAAAATAAATTTTAAAGAAAATTTTCAAAAAATTCCGATAGAGGGCGCTTTAGACTTTGGAGTAACGAACAACTATTTTATACCGTTATTTTTTGTGTCTCATTAAATGCTTTCTAAAGCTTAGACTTAAATTTTCAGCCCAAAATCTGAATCGTTAGACGTGGTTAAGTTTCTGGGGAGAGGGGTTTGAAATTTCTACTCCTGAGCACAGTTCAGTTTACCATGTCCACACATTGTGTGCTGTGATACGAGGTAAAAAGACACAAATTAGGATTATGTTACCAAAGCATATTTATTAACATGTAATTACAATAAATGTTCAAAATTGTGACCACCAGAGGTTATGCACGCAGAACAACGGCGAAGAATGGAACGGCGAACATTCGCGAAAACATCAGGCTTTTCGAGCACTTCCCCTACAGCGGCGGAAAGTCTGGCGACCAGTTCCTCGGGGGATTCAATGGGTGTCTCATACATAAGAGCCTTCAATTGTCCCCAAAAAAAGAAATCGAGGGTTGAAAGATCTGGCGAGCGAGCAGGCCAAGCAACAGGACCACCTCGACCAATCCATCTGTTCGGAAATGTGATGTCCAGATAGTTGCGGACGTCTCGTACGTAATGGGCTGGCGCTCCATCGTGCTGGAACCACATGACCCGCCGGATGCGTGGAGGAACAACGTTTAACAGGTCTGGCAGCACATGTTGCAGAAATGTGAGGTATGTTTTACCGTTGAGGCGTTCAGGAAGAAGGTACGGTCCGATTAGGTGGTCTCCGAGGATTCCTGCCCAAACATTGATGGAAAAGCGTCTCTGATGAGCATGTGGATACGTAGCATGTGGATTGACATCCGCCCATACATGTGCATTGTGTGTGTTAAATGTACCTTCACGTGTGAAGGTACATTCATCGGTGAAAAGCACAGTTCGTCCAAAATGTGGATTTAGCGCGTTCTGCTGCAGAAACCAGCCAGAAAAATGATCTCAAGTGATCTAACCCATGTCTAAAGCAACACCAAGAATAGTAGTTTTTAAAAAATCAAGTGAATTACATTTTGATACATTTATTTATTTATTTATTTTGCATTATTGAATTGTTAAAAGTAGACAGATTTTATGATTATTATTATGTATAATTTTGTGCACTCAAGATAAAGAAATGAGAACTGGACGTAAATTTTTCGACTTAAATTAAGTTTTAAAAATGTGAATAAAAATGTGTCTTTTATGAGTTAGAGAAAATAATTCTTAATTGAAAATAGTCAGAAAGATATAAATATTTACATAAAAAAAAGGGAAGGATTGTACTTTGTGTCAGTATATAAAGGATGAAATACAATGTTTTATAAGGCAATTAAAGATATATTATACAATGCAAATGGCCGTTTCAAGACATTTAAGAACTCATCATCAGTGAATGAAATCCAGATGGAGATTTTATAAATAAAGAAAACTATTTTATGTTCCTTATTTTTCTGGATCTTATGCACTCATGATGGGGGTCTTAAAGGCCTTGAAACGACCGTTTGCACTGTATAATATATTTCTATTTGTATCTTATAAAAAGTCGTATTTCATTCTTTTTATAAATACTTACTTTGTCTGGATTTATATGCAATAAACTATGATTAAAATAATAAAAAATTGCTGCAATACGTTAATTTTTATTTTCAAAAAAATAAATGCATCAATAAAATTGAATTTTTTCTTTTACATTTATGTTTATTCCTTCTGAATTGAATACAATATTCAGTGAAAGATCCCAGAATAGCAATTAATAAAGCAAAGCATTGAAATTCTCCAGATATCTTAAGAAATTTCGTGCTTAGAAAGTAAAATTACATTTCTTTGTAAGAAAATTTGTTAAATGGCTCTTATTTCTAACTGCAACTTTTCTCGTTTCTTGAAGCTGCAATTTGGCTTTTATCAGAAATAACATTAAACATACTTTAAACGCATAAAAGTTTTCATTTTTTGTATCGTAAAGAAGATATATTAAGCAAAATTACATTAATATTGCTCGCTGAATTTTTATTTTAATGGAATGAAATTACAAATTAAAATATGTTATGTTAGAAAACGACCTTAAATGATATCACTAATATGGACTCTTTTTGAATGTATTGTAGTCAAACGGAGAAATCAAACTCAGAAGCTTAACAAAAAACATTTATTAGATTTTTAAAAATCTTTATTAATCGGAAAGTAAATGCTTAAGCAGAATGGCATTTTGCATTTTTTAATACATTAATTACTTATTGATTATTCGTTTGGCTAGATTTTCATTTAAAGGTATAAAATCATACAAATTCGAGTTTGTGTGCTATCGATGGCAGTCGGATTCCGTTCGTATATAGGGTTCACAGTTTGCCCGCATATACCCATAGATCTATTCAAAAATACTTTTAATTCATTTACTTTTGGAACCAGTTTCAAAAATAGAAATATCCTCTTAAAAAGGGCATACTTTGTAGAGATTAACTTTAGATATCCAATGCAAAAAAAAAAAAAAAAAAAAATATATATATATATGGAGACGTCAAAGAAATATATTTTTAGAAAAAAATTCTGTAGGATTAACGTTAGCAAGATGTTCTCGCATGAGTCAAGTAGTGCGACTCTTAAATATTATAGTTTGAACACACTATTGTATGCGCGGTATAGCCAACTTTAGATTAAACAAACTTAACTACCTCCGGACCGATTTCACTGGCTCTCGAAAATTACGAAATTTATAGGAATGTAAAACTATAATATAAATATTTTGTTAAGGCTGTTCTCAAATACAAAAGGGCTACTTTCTGACCTATAATTTAATTCATTTTTTTTTTCGGTCACGTATGAAATTGTCAGATGTTATTTTCTAATCGCAGCATGTTTTTCATTTTTTTTTCCAAAAAAAATGCAGAAAATATTGCCAAAGATGTTTTTTTGTTTCTAGGTGCGACACTGTGTACAAAAGGAAAAACCTGTCTTCACGTGATATCATTTGTTTATAACTCGATAAGTAATTTATTTATCAAAAAATGAAAAACTTATTTCGATTCCATATCGCTTCAATAGTCAGACCTGCCAATTTTAAGACTTTGCGTTTAAAAATGAGTTAGAAAAATGTTAGGAAATTTCGCACTGTTGTGCGGAGGATTTCGAAACCAGTTTAATGGGAGTTAAAGAAAAAATTCACTCCTTCGCAATTTGCAAAGTTTCCTTACTTACTTTACAGAAGAAATTCCAATTGCGCCTCTTCACAACTTTGTGAATGTGGCGAAGTGGGAACCCCATATCACACCTATTATCACTGTACTCTAACTGAAGCTTGGCATCTCAGATATCACCCTTCTCCCCCTAAATCCTGGCTTCAAGGGGTGTTATCTCGGCCAGCGTTGCTTGCTAAACTAAGAAACAATTATAATTATTTAATGTTCGTTTCCATCCTAACCAGTTAGCGGTCTGTTTTCCTGTCGTATAGCAGGAGATCCAGAATTCTCATTCCACTTCACCAGTTGATTGTCACGGGGGTGGGGGATTCACGGGCCCCAGCGGACAGTGCACCATAATTTTTCTCTGCCGTCTTTTTCTCTGCTGCTCTAGGTCACGAGAGGGCAGTCTGTGCTCCAGCGGCCGATAGTCTGGTAACTTTAGCCCAAAAAAGGGTCTTTCTTCGGAAAAAAATTTTAATAAAGGTTTTTTTTTCACAGAAAGTTTTGTTATGCCTTTTTAAACGCTACCTTAAAAATCCCCGACATTCTGCTGTACGCTTCCCCTCTTTTGGGGGGGGATTTGGGGGAAAAGGGGGGTATATATTTAGCTGTATGAGCAAGTGATATATCATTTCCGATGTACTTTTTAACGCTGAATTGAATGAAACTAGGGCCAAGTTGATACGACCAATAGTTTCTGAGTTAAAAGAGTTTTTACATTTTGAAAAATTCAAATATTTTATGTACACATTATTCATAAGAACGACCTTTTTTTTAAGTTAGAATCTCATAAGCCAAATATCACGGTCGATATGACTAATAGTTCCCAGTTGCATGAGCGTCCATACGTATGGGCAAGGGGGAAGGGGGTGCCCTCCTCCGGCTCGCGTTTGTATACATTTTTATTTTTAAACAAATATTTATAACGTTTTAGCAGAAAACATGACTGTTGAACTACATTTTTCTTTCATTCAAGAGCTCAAAGTATTTTCCATTCCTATGTAAGAGGCTTTTGTAATTGTGAAGTTGATTTAAAAGTTCTGTTAAAAGGTCTGACAATTTTTTTTTGTGGGACTTCAAGTGATATGGTAATTGAACAGTCACTCATGAAGTTTTCAAAGATGAAAGGAGGCTTTGTGCGTGGAAGCAGTACAAAAGAAAGTGTTCTAATACAGTTTGTTGTTGGGTTAGTAAATGCAACCAACATTTCTGAAGGAAATGAAAAGTTCTGTGATGTTTCCTTTGCAAGATGAGAGCAACATGTGGATGTACGGGAATATCGAATAAAGCCGGACCAAGAAGACCTAAACAGAGTATCAGAGTAGTTTTATGTCCACAATCCTTTTCAAAGTATACAAGTGATTATGGCCATTGCAACAGGGATTACAGGTGATGTGGAAAAAATAAACTGCTATGATGCACTGAATGTTGGTGCAACTATAATGGCAAAAAAGGTCGGTGGAAATTTTCATGAGATGAAAAATTCACGTGCCGAACGAGTTCTTTCTCTTCAAACAGTGAACAATCACATAACAGTGCATGATGTTACCGTACCTGTAGATCCATTGCTGCTGTTTTAAATAATTTGTATCATGAAGAGATCCTACGATGAGCTCTGTGAATGCTTGAAGTTTGAACTGGCTCTTTACCCAGAAGCCCGTTTCGATGAAATTGGAATAAGAAAAATAAAAAAGTCATCCTTATTTAACAGCTTCAGTCCCATAGATGTCCATCCTGATTTTGAAAGAACGAAATACATTGTTGATGGAGGCTTCATCGAGTAGTCTGGCGTCAAAGTGATTACGGTCGAAACACTATCCTCGTATTTCATGGCTATAGTAATCTTCAGAAAAGTGTTAAAGCCATGGAGCAATTTCATCGTTGCTCGAAAATAACATCAACAGAGATTCTTTTTAATGAAAACATGACTGCGACAGTTAGCCAAGAAAAATTCCTCTCCCACGCAAAAACAAAAGCAGTTTGATTTATTTGCTCACTGAAAAATTTAAATCCATCAGTGTATGTGTCAAGCATGCAAAAGATGATGCAAATGTCCTCATTGTTGAAACAGCACTCAAGACCGCAAAAACTAGCAAAAAAGGCCGCTGTTATTATTGGAGAAGATATTGATTTACTGGTAATCATGGCTGCTCGAACTCGACCAAACTTGGAAATTTTTTTCCTCAAGGCAGGTAAAGGCCAGGTGCAGGAAAAAAATTTACTCTTCAAGAAGTTTGGAAGGAAGATACAGGGAATACATTTTATTCTTCCATGCTTTTTCTGGCTTCGATGGAACATCTGCTATTTTTCAGAAAGGAAAATCAGCAGTGATTAATACAAAAGCGCCCAGATTTACAAGATGCAATAAAAATTTTCAATCAAAATAGCGTTTCTCGTGCACTAATTGCTGAGAATGGCATTAAAAATTTTCTGGGCATTTATGGTTCCTCTTCTAAGGAAAAATCTCTAGATGATTACCGGTGTGATAATTTAGATTTATCACAGGCTTTTAAAGACATTTTTTCTGAAAAGAGATTTCACTATGGAACTGAAAACACAAAATGGCTTTCATTCTCAAAATGAAAAGAGCGGCGATCTAAAAGGATCGCTAGATCATCATCGATCAGCTGAAAAGACAGGCGGGCGACACTAACTTGAATAGGGGACCACACGAGTTGCACCTTTGATAGCGCGCCGACGCAGAAATGAAAGCGAAAGAGTCCAGACGTCCAGACACATTGTCGCCATGGGTGTGTATTTTCAGGTACGAATGAGAAGACGATGTTACGAATCCCTTAATGAGAAAAGATCATTAAGGTTGATGATTGGTTCGTGACCTTTAGGGGAGGTCTTGGCTGAGACGAAAAAGAGGAAGCCAAGGTTTTTTTTGGAGGATTCGGATCTCGGAGTGAGAGAAGGGAGAACAGAGCTGAGGGCTCGGATTTGTTCTCTGTGAAAAGTGGATCAGCTCGGATCGAGAGCTGTAGAGGGTGACATCACCCAAGTGAGCCGGAAGAGAAGGACTCTCGCTAGGAGAGTGCCGGTGTCAAGTCTTATCTTCGGTGACTAGAGTACGCCGTGTTGCTAATTGGTAGAAACTTTACGTGATTTATAAATCGAACATTCTCTGGACTGAAATAGAACAGAACTTTGGACTTGGAGCTGGTGGATTAAGATCCTACGTGTTCTAAATTAATTTATGCTGTATATAGAATTTAATACAGAGAACCATTTTTATTGTTTCAAATAAATAATTGATTCTCCATTAAATTGCCTGGATTATTTGCCGAGCGGCACTTACGCTACCAACCACTTAGCTTTAATCTATTTGAGGCAAGTTTTTACACCGGTATGTACACTTCATTAAATCAGTCACAAAGAATAAAGCGGTCAATTTAAATACCCTACCTCCTACTTCAAGTGCAGCAAAACAACATTTATTTCGAGTATATCACCACGTACAGATATGGTTTGGTAATGAACTGGATCCTCAGGAATGGTGTTGGGTTATAAAGGATAATTTTCTAGTTCCCATACGAACAACCGAACCACCCACCCCATATTCGCTTTTGAACATGATTTTGTGTTCATGTTCCAAAGGTTGCGACAGTGCGTGCAGATGCCGAAAATTGGGTCTACACTATTCTATAGCATGTGGAAATTGTCATGGCAAGTCTTGTTTAAATATTGTACCAGTAGAGGGGATCTCATATAGGGATATCATAATTGGCAGCGAAGAATTAGGCGTGACAGATATTCATGATCAAGAACAATTATGAAGAAGTATCTATATTTTAGAGTAGAAAAAGATAAACATAATAAACATTTCCTTTATAAAGTAATGTTTTATATGTTCTATAATGTAATGTCTAATGTAACGTTAATAATGAATGTTTAGATTTAAAATAAAAGGAAAAAAAAATCTCATTAAAAATACGCATAGGAAAAATTTGAATTTTTTTAAATATATAAAAACTCCAATAACTCAGAAATTATTGGTCGTATCAACTTGATTCTAGTTTCATTCGATTCAGCGTTAAAAAATACAAGGACAATGATATATCACTTGCCTATATAGCTTAATTAATATTTTGCCCCCCTTGTCTCCCTAAATGCCCTCCAAAAGGGGGGAAGCGTACAGCAGAATATCGGGCACTTTTGAGATATCATTTATAATGATATAATAAATTGTTCTGTGAAAAAAAAAACCTTTATTAAAAATTTTTCCGAAGGAAAATGCTAAAGTGACTGGACTATGAATTTAACATTTAAATTTAATCTATTTTATTGTAACTAAAACAGAAAAAAATGTATTTTTTAACCTTAATAAAGGCGACCGAGAGGATATTATGATCTACAGACAAGTTTTTATTGTCTGAGCAGTCCCTCTTAGGCTTTCAAACGCAACGAAATAAAATACATATAAATTTGTCATAGGTTAGAAAAATAAAAGCTTTTGATTGATTCTTCCCATGAAATAGAATTATAAAAAAAATCGCAAAACTGAAAAAATAATATTACTTCTTCATAATTAAAATGCTTAAAACTTTTGATATGAGATTTAAATAATATTTTAAATATTTTCTTTTCATAGAATTAAAATAAACTACGTTGTTTAAAACTTCTCTTCCTATTACTTACACATGATTTGAAGAACATTAAAGGATCTTGATGTAGTAATTAGAAGAACATACAATTGAAATTCTCCAGGCATATTAACAAAAAAAATAATACCTGGAGAAACAGCAATTTTTTTTTTTGGAATTTTTATTTCTTTTTATTGAAAAGTTCTTCCAAGATAAAACTTTGATTGTTTTTCACAGCTGTAGTTTGTATTTTACGAGGAATAATATTAAATAAGTTTTAGATGCTTTTTTTTTTTTTTTTTTTTTTTTTTTTTTTTTTTTTTTTTTTTTAATTATTTAAAGCTTGCGTTATGTAAGGGAAAAAAATCTTAAATTATGTCTGTTGGAAAAATATCAGCTGCTCTCTATACCTTTTTTCTGTTTTTTTTAAACATTTATAAAATTTTCTGTTATAGGCTACATTATAATTTGCATTGTTATTCGTTTTACTGGAAAATAGGCTTTAATTAGACTATGTAAAAATTAGCTGAAGTAACACATTAATCTATAGAGAAACATCACTGTTCATCAACGTGATTATTAGGATAAGCAAGCGAATCCTGTGCTTGGTTACACAAATTACATTTTGTCGTACACTTTACAAAAAAAAAAAAAAAAAAAAAAAAAAACTATTCAGTATTTTGATTTTAAATTAAACATAAAAATAAATTACTGTCAATAGATTTGCACAATATTATTTTTTTTACAGAATAACCTTAAAAATTATTATTTTAATTAATTTATTTTACGTGTTTTTCCCTTACGGACGCAGTTTTGCAAATAAAACAAAGAATGCGTATATTTTCAGAAGAAAAAATAAATCATGGAGTTGGTAATTATTGATAGAACGATAAATTAAATAAATAAAAAAAGTCCATATAAAATATCATTTACGCATTTAAAAAAAAAAAAAATGTATTTCTTTTCTTTTTTTTAAGTGACAACAAAAGAAATATAAAAAAATAAAATTAATTAATATTTTGCAAAGTTTTACTTCGAAAATATTTTTATTTATACCAGTCTTATATTACGAATAAAAAATTCGGAGGAAATTCTAAGTTATTTCGTTTCGTTTTCGAATTTACATTTCTAAAATTAAAATGTGCAAAAACATAAAATAACGCTTTTGCTTAATAAAGATGCAAAAATAATATAAAAAAATTGTTACTTTCAAACATTTAACTTATGAAATTAGGCTTCGCGAATCTAAACAAAGCAGCTTTGGCCAGCTATATTCTTAATCTGCCTTAAATTACAGTATTGAATTCAGCCATTTTACTCCGGTAAAGAAGAGGAAAATTTTTAACTCCAGTGGCCAATATAAGCTTCCGAGAAAAGCGGTTGCACTTAGGCAATAATAAGCATTAAAACATTGTACATTAATTAAAATAAAACATAATAAGCATTGATAAGCATAAAACCCAAATCTTCCCAGGGAGTACATTTCAAGATATTTCATTTGTAACATTATTCAGGGTGTCCTAAATTGTAAACTAAAAATAGTCCTTTTTTTCAGGATTGGGGAAGGAATGTTTTTGAATTTCGGAGGAGGGCCATAATGGAGTTCTGGTAAATGGAGTTTGCACTTCTGGACCATTAATAAGCTTACAATGCAATATCTTCTAGGAGGGTGCTTTAATATATTTTGATTATAATTTTATACAGAGAACCTTAAATTGCGCTTTTGAATTCATACATTTATATCGAGAAGGGGCATTTAATTCTTTTTCTTGATTGAATTCACCTGCTGAATTCATTTACTGCTAAAATGCACTGATGGAATTTAAATTCGAACAGACAGATAAACAAAAACTATCAGCAATCAAAATAACTCTTTTATCAAATTAATATTCCATCAATAAGTTATTCACTTATATTTATACATATACATAAATAGTAAATATATGAAAAAAAATTAAACTAGACAACCGGAAAATGAATTATAAATGACTGAATAACAAATGAGCGAATTAATTTGATATTATAATTTTAATTTAGATTTTACATTGTAAATGAAGCCCAGTGGCGTATTCGTCAGAGCATCTGACTGCGGCGCCACAGTTCGAGAGCTGAATTCCCGACTGGGCACAGTTCGCTCAGTTTTTCATACCTTTGGGGGTCGATAAAATTGGAACCAAACTTACTTGTAAACGAAACACCGAGGGTCTCGCGTTATGCTGACCACTTGGCCGTTAAGTGTGCTGCATAGCTTCTCGAGGCCAGGATCAAGAAAACTTTGGCATAAATCCTTCATGGATTGTAATTTCGCAGAGTTTAGTTTTCTTTACATTGTAAATAAATGCTCTGAACTGTTCTTATAAATTTATTAAAAAAAAAAAAAAAAAAAAAAAAAAAAAAAAAAAAAGCAAGCTATATTTTTTGTAGGTAATTTCCCATCAACTAATTTCCTGCAACAAATTGTCTTAACAATAAAAATGCAAATTCAGATTTGTATTATATGCGTAGTGCAGTGAAGCTCTAACTATCCAAACTAATGTATTCTGTGTAAACTCCAGATAATTAGGAAAAGCATTAAAAATATATTTTACTGTACAATAAAAATTTCTCAAAAGCTTCTGTTTAATAAAATGTTTTAGCCCTCGTGTACATTGAAAACAATTTCAGTCCTGCATATGATCCATGGAATTTATACAAAGCAAATAATATGGAAAATATTAGATGAATTTAAAAATAGGTACCACAATTGCAAATGGACTTTTAACAATATTCGCACAATATATACGGTACTGTATCCGAAATTTTGTATATCCTGTAAATGAATGATAAATACTAAGCACACATAATTTTCTATAGAAAGCATTTCATTTTGCAATACACCTCACTAATGTATGCCGATTTCAGTATGTTTGAAATAACGCAACTTCATTAAAATGCATTGCATATTAATTTTCCACATAGATTATGATGTAGGATGTCACAGTGGTTCCCAACTTTTATTGGTATGCGAACCACCTAATATAAAAATGCATATCAGTATGGAAATTGTTTTATGACCTCGGTAAGCTATCGCCAGTCTATCCTACGATAAAAAACAAGTTATCGTATGAAGGATACACGATCATCAAAAACAATATTTGATAATCCCAATGTGTGTAAGATGAAGAATAAAAAGTTAATTAAGTCCAACTGATTTTTTTAAATCACCAGATTTTAAAACATTCACCTTTTATATAAACATTTTAATAAAAATTTTAATTTTACTTAAGAAAGGTGTTATAATAAAAACAAAAGACATTGACATGTTTCGGAACCGTCAAATAAGTTCCATAATCATAATATAAATAAAAGAAAATTTCAAAATATTTAACGTTCAATACAAATGACACGCGACAATGAGATATAAATAACAAAAAACAAAAAACACGCGTTCTATTGTAAAAAATTAAATTAAAATATAGACCATGATCTAAAATATAAATAAAAATAAAATTTCAAAATACTTTACGGTCAATATAAATGACACGCGACATTGAGATATAAAAACCCCAAAAAACGCGCTCTATTGTTAAAAATTAATTTAAACATAGACCATGATCTAAAAGAATTTCCAACATGGTTCATCCCATTCAAATTCTCACGAGGAATTTAATCGAAAATCTATTATAAGAGAGTCCATTGAAATTTATACGCGTAAAAATTGGGTTTGCAATGATACCGTTTCTTTTATTATTCCTAAGTTATGGTTAGAATTAATGAATAAATTCCTCGTGAGAGCTTGAATGGGATGAACCATGTTGGAAATTCTTTTAGATCATGGTCTATGTTTAAATTAATTTTTTACAATAGAGCGCGTTTTTGGGGTTTTTTATATCTCAATGTCGCGTGTCATTTATATTGACCGAAAAGTATTTTGAAATTTTATTTTTATTTATATTTTAGATCATGGTCTATATTTTAATTTAATTTTTTACAATAGAGCGCGTGTTTTTTTTTTTTTTTTTTTTTTTTTTTTTTTTTTGTTATTTATATCTCATTGTCGCGTGTCATTTGTATTGAACGTTAAATATTTTGAAATTTTATTTTATTTATATTATGATTATGGAGCTTATTTGACGGTTCCGAAACATGTCAATGTCTTTTATTTTTATTATAACACCTTTCTTAAGTAAAATTAAAATTTTTATTAAAAAGATGAAGATTAATTAAAATAACACACAAACTACAAAAGTAATTAAAATACGTTTAATTACCAAAACATAACTTTATAATTAGTGAGATTTTTGGCATTGTTTACTGATGAGGACATCTAAAGTAGGGCTAAAACTGGATTAAAAACAAGTACAGAAACAAACTGCATGCTGAAAATGACTTTAAAGTCACTTTATATGCACGCATTTTGTTTTTATACTTGTTTTTATAAAACAGACAAGTAGGAAAAGCCTGTTCTCACAAGTATGTTTCTTTGAAACCAATCAAGGAATTTAAAGCTGGTTTAGATATTTTTGGATATTCTACATATGTATTCATCCAGAAGAAAAATAAGGATTTTCCCATGTAATATTATTTGCTGTCGTAATTTTTATATTTGTTAAAAAGATAAAACAAAAGTATATTTTAGTGAAAAACCTCGATTGCTCCGCAAGACCCACCAGAACGACTCGCTAGTGGGTCGTGACTCATATGTTAGGATTCGCTAGGATATCATATAACGTAAAATAATCGTTTAGTGATCCTTTAAACGAACTATCAATGCTACACACTTTATTTTAAATTCGAAATGTGACATAATAATTTTCAAAAACATATATCAATTAGAAAGAAATCCGAGAATATTTACATGAATTAGAGTACAGATAGTCAGACAAACCGAAGTAATGAATACTTTTGATCTGTAATGAAAAGTGTTAAAAACACGTTAAAGCTGTTGTTCTCAAAGGAACAATTTTATATGACACAAGTTTTAACCCGGGAAAACTCACTGCATGAGATTTTTTTGCTCCATCGTACCTTTTTTAAGACTCTTATTTAAAACTTTTTTCATTTCAATAAAATTTCAAAATGTGATTTCGATTACTTTACCTCTTTTGTGAATAAAAGTACTAAGACAAACAAAAGAGTTGATATTTAGTAAATGTAAAGTAAAAAAAAAAAAAAAAGCAATTTGGCACCGTGAGAAAAATTTTCACTAGCGAGTTCTCTCGGGTTAATTCATTTTTGTTCAGAAGAAAAGAAACTGAGCAGATGTTGTTATTTTTTTTATTTTTTTTTTAATAAACACAAAATACATTTCTGGAAATATTGCCAAAATTGGCGTTTTGAGCTGAATTTCCCTACGATAGCAGAAAAAACAATCAATAAAGGGGGGGAAAACGCATTGCCCTGGGATCAAAAAAGGTTCTAACTCGACAGGTAGTTTATTTAACAAAACTGAAAAAATCCTTTTAATTTTAAATCATTTTCATAGTCACGTCTGCAAATTTTATGCTTTTACGTTTTAAAATGTGCACGTCCTTGTGTCAGGAAGTTTTGCGCTTGTTGACCAGCGTAATTAATAACAGACTTAAGAGCCTACACTTGTTATCGAAAAAGACCCGTATGATAAGGTTAAGTCTATGGAGGCGTTAATTTCAAATATCTCGCTCAAATTTTAATATTTCCGAAGGATTTTTTTCTGCATAAAACAGCTGAGGACGGCTAGATTTAAGGCTATTTTTTAATTTTTCGATTTTGGTTATATTTTCTTTATATTAGGATAGTTTTTCAATTTCAGAACTGATTCAAATAGGTTCCAAAAAGTAATTATTTTTTTTTTTTTTTTAATCTGAAACCAAAATTGAAAAAGTAAAAACTAGCCTTAAAACTAACCGTCATCATCTATACTATGCACAAAAAAAAAAAAAAATGTTTAAAAATATTAAAATTTGAGCCAGATATTTGAAAATAACGCCCCCCTTAGCCTTAACATTATCATCCGGGCCTTTTTGAGTGACTGGTGTGGGCTCTTAAAGTAATTATTAGTTACACTTACATATATTAATTGACTATTTTTAACAAAGTTGCAACAGATTAAAAATTGACTATGCATTTGATTTTATTTTTCTTACTTAACATAGATAGCAGGTATTCAGCATGACATTATTTTCGGTTAAAACTCCAGTTATAATGTCTGAAAGTACGAATTGATTTCCTTACAATATGAGAATATAAAATAGAATATCTCAGAAATTGGTAAACTTAGAATTATTTAAATACATAAGCTTCAAAAATTGCAAATATAAATATAGAGTTAGAATCATTTATGAAGACCGAGTATGTGCACGAGGGATATAGGCCCAAGGGAGAGTGTCCTCCGTGGGGGTCTTATACTAAAGGATCCAAACTGTATTTGCGCAAGGTTACCCAAGGCTCGAAGAAAACCACGGAAAACGCCGAACGGTTAGGCAGACGGGAGTGATTGGGTTCGAACCCAGCATTTCCTGTCTACCAGCTTCGAGAGCAAAACCTCTCAGCCATTAGTCGGGCGCAAATGTAAATAAATTTTAATTTTATTTTAACCATTCAGCTGGAGCACGTCAAACTTTTTATAACTTTTTTGCTCCGTTTTCTTGTGCTGTTACAAAGAAGGGATATTTTATAATGACTGTAAAATAGATAAATTATCATATGAGCAACTATATATATTACACTGGCCTCGAAAAATTACGGTACAACCTGTTTCTTGCGTCTAATTTGCAAATGAATGAATATAGCAACAACAAATTTGGAGGAAATGTGCGCTAAACTGTTATTTATTAAATGCGGCATAGAAATTTACTTAAGTTAAACGTATAAATTAAATTACAACAAAAAAGCCCTCATCGTGGAAAATTCCATTCTTGGAGAAATCAGTACATCACAGTATTATGCAATAAAATGTGACAGAAACATTAAAAAACTGGTTCTAATACGGAATGTGTCCACTCCGGACTTGAATGCATTAGCGGCATCGATTTTCCACGCTCTCAATTAAATTGTCGGACACCGAAATAGGTAGCGCTGACCAAAAGCCTTGTTCCAACTCATTTAATGACCTTGGAGGAGCACTGTTAAAACTAATGGTGACACATTGCACCTTTTAGGGGTGAAAGGCTTGTCTCACTGGTGACACCCTAAAGGAGCCAGAATGGCACCTTTAATTAGGGTGAAAAGATGGCACCCTTAATCCAGAGTGTCCAATAATAAAAAATTAAAAAATATACAAACCGCCTTTTGGCCCTCAACGGTTTCGAACCCACAACGTCTGATTACCAGCTGAGCGTTCTAACCACTCGGCCATCGAGATCACCTTCATTCACTCATAGCCATAGATTTTACTTGCCGTCACAGAAAACAGAAAGACACGTCACAGCGCATGCCCATGGTTCCAGTCACCCGATAAGGTGCCACATTGCTGCCAATACGAAGTGCATGGCACCTTATTTAGCTCCAATCACCCAGTAACAGACCTGTTGGCACTGCAACCGCATATCCAAGTCCCTGATGCACCCTAGAGTTCCAAATGGCACCGCCGTTTCACCTCCGGGTCCCAAATGGCACCGGTTTGTCACCTTTACTTTTAACAGTGAGGACTTAAAGTCGCAACCTGCCTTCCAAGATAGTCCCAAACATATTCTATCGGATTCAAGTCTGGAGAGTGAGCTGGCATTCCATTCTCTCCAAACTGTGATTTTAAAGATAATCCTTAACAACCACTTCTGGGTGTGGTCTCACATTATCATCCATTAGAATGAAACAATTGCTAGTATCACCGGCATATGGGCGCACATATGAATCAAGGATCTTATCCCAGTATTTCGCACCAGTCAGAGTTCCTCCATGGAACACATGCAACTCAGTGTAGCCTCCGAGTGAGAGCCCTGCCCAAACCATGATTCCACCGTTTCTGTACTTGTATGTTGCGACAATGTTTGATTGATGGTATCGTGTGCAATGTTCTCTCCAGACCAGAGAACATCCTAAATCACACTCCAGTGTGAATCTGGACTCGTCTGTGAAGAGTACAGAAACCCACTGCTGTCTGGTCCAGGAATCATGTTCTCTTGCCCAACATAAGCGGGCCCTTCTCTGTCATCTGTTGAGGGGGACCACACAACTGGTCGGTCACCTTGAATAGAGACCTGCATTGTGAAAACGTCTTCGCACCGTAGTATAGTAGCGTAGATTCTTTTCCATGATGCTGCAAATGGTCTGCAATGATTTGCGGCAAAGTGGTGCGCCTTCTCCTTCGGCTGAAAGAGCTAGAAACCGGTCCTCTGCCTGTGTTGTAACACGCGGGTGGCCTTGAACATGTCTTTTGGACCACAATCTTCGGATTCATGCTGATCCCAGAGTCGTTGGATTATACTGCGAGACACATTGATCCGTCTAGCAGTATCGGCCTCTGACAACCCCCATTTCCATCCATATTATCTTCCGCTTCCTTAATGAATCGAACAAAAGACTTCTTGACATTTCTAGACTTCACTAGTTGATGTGAACGAAATTGCCAACAATAGTTCAAATACAACAAAACTTACAATCGAAATTACGAAAGCTTCGTAATTGCATATTTTTCTCTCATTCACAAATACTTCTATAAAATAAAAGTGGTAGCTGTAATTTTTGCGTAAGCTTTTTTAAAGTTTATTATTGCTATTATTTTAACTAAAAAGTTTAATCTGACTGCCATTTTTTTTCTGATGAACTTTAAAAAACATGTTGTACCTTAACTTTTGGAGGCCAGTGTAGATAAAAAAATTTTATTTTAATAACATTTACATGACGAAAAAAACATACATTTAAAGAACGTAAAAGCAAAGTATTATTTATGAAACAATAAAATTATTTCATAAAAATATGTATCAAGCTTGAATTAAACAAGAAGACAAAGATAAGAATATATATTATACTAAAGAAAGCAATTATTTTTAAGAAATAGCTTAGTTTTATATTTTATACTTTTGCATTTTTTATGCCAGAAAGAAGTTTTCGAATGTACAGCTATTTTTGTTTTCGACTTCCTGGTACACATTTTCTTACACCGTTTTGTTTTATCTTCACAAATCTATATAAAAAAAATCATTTTCAGTTTATTTTTGTCTTTCTTTTTGTGGGTCTTCCTGAAATTTATATTGCAAATTACAATATTATACAGTTTTAATACAATTCGGGAGTACTTTTAAACATTGAATACACTACGACAATTAAAATTAAGTTATGTTAATGTATAAGTAAATTATAAAATTCAAATTCATTCGCATCATAAATTCAAGTATACTTCAATATCAAATATGTTTAATCTATTAATTATTCAGTTTAAAGTAACCTTGCAATCTAATAAATTTAATTATTCAGTGAATAAGCATAAAAATAATGTGATCAATAAGAAAAAAAACATGTTCTAGAAGTAACAAACTTATAAAATTACAGAATAATATTTTTCGATAAAAAATTTCAACATCATATCAATAATTGCAAAACCATTTAATGATCTTTAATTGAATACAGAAAACCTGTAATTTGCTTAAATAATATATTTTTATTCGATTTATCACTGATGTAGTTTGAATGCAAATCTGTGGTAATTTTGAAGATTGAATGTACTCTGAAAAAAAAAATAAATAAAATAAATAAATAAAAACTTTAATTTCCGTATAGAATAAAGTTCACATACATTCGCATCATATATTTAAATTAATTTAACTATCAATAAATTTAATTTAATAATTAGTAAGTGTTTATTACATTATTTTTATGCTTATTCACTAAATAATTAAATATATTAGATTGCAAGTTTTCTTTAAACAGAATAATTATTAGATTAAACATATTTGATATTTAAGTATACTTGAATTTATGATGCGAATGAATTTGAATTTTATAATTTACTTATACATTAACGTAACTTAATTTTAATTGTCGTAGTGTATTCAATGTTTAAAAGTACTCCCGATTTGAATTAAATTTATCTTTTAATCAAATAAATTCAGTTATTCAGTGCACAAACATAAAAATAATAAGATCAATAAGAAAAGAAAACATGTAGCAGAAGTAGGAATTTCAATAATTGCAAAACCTTTTGATGATCTTTAATTGAATACAGAAAACCTGCAATTTACTTAAATAATATAGTTTTATTCAATTTATCACTGATGCAGTTTTAATACAAATCTGTGGTAATTTTGAAGATTAAATACATTCGAAAATTAAAAATATATTACGTTAATATACGTAAAGAATAAAGTTCAAATTTATTCGCATCGTATATTCAAATTAATTTAATTATGAAATAAATTTAATTTAGTAATAAGTATGAACTAAATTTATCTTGTAATCAAGAAAATTTAATTATTCAGTGCACAAACATAGAAATAATAAAGTTAAATCGCGAACTTTAATGTAAGTAGAAGATAACGTTCAAATTAAATCTCATCACAGATAAATATATAATAGTCAAGTAAATTTAATCTAATAATTAGTAAGTATCAAATAAATTTATTTTATAACAAAGTAAATTCAATTATTGAATGTACAAATACAGAAATAATACGATCAATAAGAAAAGAAAACATATACCAGTAGTATCAAACTTGTAAAAATAGTTATAAATATTTCCCGCAAAAAAAATTTCAACATCATATATCTATAATTCACGTGAAGAAAACGGGCAAATTTACGGAAATTATACTGATAAGTGGGACGCCAATACAATTTACGGTTTTTAACGAAAAAATTTCCCTAAATTCCAGAAATCTTTCCGTTTTTTAAGTTTTTATGGAATTTACTGGAATTTTTTTCTTTAAAAAAAGTTGTACTGGAGTGCCGATTACCAGTAAAATTCTGTAAAATCGTCCGTTTTATTTTCTTTAAAGCGTTTGATGATCTTTTAGTGAATACAGAAAACCTGTAATTTACTGTAAATAATGAACTTTTATCCTATCTTTCTCTGATGCGGTTTTAATGAAATCTGAAGTAATTTTGAAGATTGAAAACATTTCGATTATTAAAATTAAGTTACTCAAATTTAAGTAAAGGATAACGTTCAAATTCACTCGAAATCATAAATTTAAATAAAAAGAATAAAAATCCTTGCATTTATTTATCTAAAAATTACTATAAAAAATTAACTAGTAAAAAAATAAATAAATAAATAAATAAATAAATAAAAATATGCCTTGTGCTTTAACATTGCACTTTCACTCAAGACATCAATAACTACATCTACATCTGCATTTACACATTTACAATATATCACATCCACATCCAAATCCTTCACTTTGCATCTACATATTTACTTCAAAAACTACAAATCTAAATCCACACATTTACATCTATTGATAAACATTCTCACTCATGTATGTACATTTGTATCTATGTGTATTTATCTACATCTACATCTGCACATCAACATCTATATATCTGTATATTTATCAACTGCATATGTATTTACATCTGCATCTACAGATCTACACATGATGTATATCCGCATATAAATATATATCTACATCTACACAGTCCAATTTACATATAGAGATCTACATACCTATTTCAAATAAAACTTAATAAATATATATTTAATTTCAGATATCTTTCAATTCCAAAATGTCTTAAATTTTTTCAAACAGCGTTAAATGAATAATCAGTGATTGCTCAGTTGCAGATATCTTAAATAGAAATAAAGAATACACATGATGTCCCCTCGCAAAAAAAAAAATAGTTGGGTGCCGAATCACATTATATTTTAAAACCTTGTGAGTTAGAAGTATTTTAATATTATTCATTAACAAGTTTTTCAAATTAATGCATTAATAATTAAATTAAAGGCATTTCTTCCAACAATTCTAATCAGGTTTAATATATATTACTATTGAAATCTTAATTTTTCAACTGTTGTTTATTATTAAGCGAATGAAGCCTAAATCATTTGATAATTAAAATTTAAAACTAATAATAAACTGATAAAAAATATAATTGAACTAGACATGACTACATCTGTTTACCGAAAAATATTATGCATCATCATACATTATCAAAATCTTACTTTTCAACTTTCAGTTTCAGTCTAGACCTATGTACTACGCCAAGTTTTATTACTGAATTCCCTTAACATTTCATAAGCACGGGATGATTTCAAAATCTGTTTTCAGCAATGTGAGATCTTTCCTACAATGATGGATGATCCCAAGCTAACTCTATCTAAGATACAAGGGCAAACAGATCTCTTGCTATCCTTATCTGCGATCATACTGGGAAATTTATCAAACTTGAATCTGCTACCTGTGCATATGTTAGAATACTGAAAAAGAGTTTTCAGTGTTAAATTTTGTTCTAGAAAGGTTCAAAAGAATAAAAAGTTATTGTGAAACATTTTGTTTACTGAAATTATTGGATTTTTTTTTTTTAAATAAATATAAAAAATCAAATTAAGGCTGTTCTCAACTGCTATGTTCAACAAGCGAAAAACCTTTGACACATTTACAAATGTATTTTTTGCGGAAATATATAAAATTGGGAGATATGACTATGGAGGCGATTTGGAATCGAACTGAATTTTCCATTTTTTTAATCAACAAAGTACCTATTGAGTTATATACGATATCGATCACGTGGAAACATTTTTTTTTCACCCCAATTTTAGAGTTTATATGTCTTTTGCGCAAACTTTCGATTTAAAATGTCCACTTTGATACGATTTTTTAAAAAGTCTCTTGCGTAAAAAAAGCACAAATGAGTGCAATTTGAAAGTTTTTGGTAGTTTCCTGCATTTCCGAACAAAAATAAATTAAAACTTACGTCATAAAGTTTTTCTTTTTGATTTAAGAACAACCTTATGTACACTATAATTTATAGTATAAATATTTTTACACATCTTCATCTTCATATTTAGACCAACAGCATCTTGTCATCTACATCTGCAAGTCTGCTACATCAATGAAACTACATTTAAACCCATATATTGTTAGACACGCATCTGTATATCTATATCCAACATCTACTTATATACAATCACTTCTACACATCAACGCATCTAAATCCAAATTCAACTAAAACTTTGTAAATACACACTAAAGTTAAAGTATATCCTACAATCAAAATATACTTAAGTTTTTGGTAATAAATCTAAAAATTGCAACTGCTATCACTATTATATAAAACATAATGCAACGCAATAAAAATCATTTTTTACAGAGCAAAAAATGGATTATTTTTCTACATTGTTGTTATAAACAAAATACATGTTGCTCTTCAACGTACACTTATTCATAAATAAGATGACATAAACAAAATATGAATGAAGCATATCTCGACGTTTCGATTTATTCATCTAAACCATCTTCAGGAGAAAAAATTTAAAATGTTAATCAGCAGGAAACAATCAATGTGTTACATCTCAAGAATGAAATTCAATTTTGTTGATAAAAGAAAAGTTTTTAAACAAACTACATTGATATACAAAAGTCTCTTCGGTTTTTATAATTTACATAATGCTCAAACTATTGAATAATTCATTTTTAAATTAATATATAAGTATTTGAACTAGCCTTAATATGTTTCATGCAAAAATAAAAAAAAAATGTCCATTATCAAATTTTGATTTTTATCTTTATATGAATAAAATTCTTCACAATAATGGGATTCACTATACATTTTTAGTTTTTTCTTCAACTTGTAAGTTTGTTTATGACAGATTTACATCGTCAAATTATCTTATTAAACTTCATTAACCTTTCATATGCACCAGATAGTTTCAAAATCCTCTTTCGGCAATGCGAGATCTTGACTTTGATGATAGAGGATCCCTGGCTCACTCCATCTCAGATGCAACGCCAACAAATCACTCACGGCAGTCTTATGTAAGATCATTCCGGGAAATACATCAACTTGAATCTGCTACATGTGCATACATTCGAATTCTAAAGATGTGTTTTAAGTATTTAATTTTGTTTAAGAAAAGATACAAAAGGGTTAAAACGATTATAATAAGTTCTAAATCTGATACAAAATTTATACTTTATTGAAACTATTGGTCCATTTAAAGCGGTTCTGAAAAAAAATTTAATTTAAATTTGAATTTAGAAAAATAAAAATGAAAACAAAATGCAAATTCCTGCCCAACAATGTGAAAAGACTCATTTTTAAACGTAAAAGCGTGATACTTTCAAACATGATTTTTTGAAGTATTTTGTTTTATCTTTACTTCAGAATACTAATACTACGACTATTACTACTACTAATAATAATAGTAATAATTATAATAATAGTAATATTTATATTATTATTATTAACAGTAATAATAATAATAAATCAGAAGTTACATTAATGATATATATCATAGAAATTTTGCAATTTAAAGATAAGTCAGATAAATTATAATTTTTTTATAGGTACAAATAAAATCATGAAATTTAATTAATTTTATAATTTTCTTATAAAAAATATATTTGTCATATATACACTATATTTAGTCTTCATTTACATGTTTTCAGAAAATTCACTTTAAAAATCATGTATAATTACATATAATATATATTCGAATTCAATTTTTTAATTCCGCCGTATGGTAATTTTCCATTAACAAATTTTCACATAAGTTAACTTAATTGGTGGCCCTCAGAAACTCGTTTTGATGAGATTTTATAATAGAGATATTTTTTAAGGTATCAAGAACTTTTAAACAGCAAATTTCAATCAAGGCGGATGTACTTCGTAAAGCTCTATTATAACTACCGGAAAATTTCATAAGCGCCAGGTAGCTTCAAAATCCGCATTCCAAAATGTGAACTCGGTGATGGAGGATCACTGGCTCACTCCATCTTAGATACAACGGCAACAGATCGCTCACAAGGATCTTATCTAAGATCATTCCATGAAATTCATCAAAGTTGAATCTGTTACCTGTGAACATGTCAGAATATTGAAAAAACATTTTGAGCATTAAATTTTGCTCTAAGGAAATATTCAAGAATGTTAAAACATGGAACTGCACGTTTCAAAATTTATATTTTTATGAGAGTATTGATACATTTAAAAATAAGTTACTGATTTCTTGAGAATATTTTTCCGGAATTAAAACTGCAACTTTGAAGGAAAATCTTTTATTATTATTATTATTGTTATTATTTAACATTGCCTACGCGCCGGATAGCCTAGATAGTTACATTCAGAAATGTGACTTCTTGCCTCCGATGATGGATGATACATTTTCTTAGATTAACGGTAACACATCACTTACAAGAATCTTATCTAAAATCATTCAAGGAAATTCATTGAAGTTAAATCTGCTACCTATGAATACGTCCGAAAACTGAAAAGAAGTTTTCAGCATAAAATTTTGTTATAACGAAATATTCGGAAGCGGTAAAGCATCGAACTGTGTTTCAAAATTTATATTTTTAAGAGAGATTTGGTTCATTTAAAAGTAAGTTCTTGATTTCTTGAGGAATTTTCTAGAGAAGTTTTATCCACAAAATTCCGTAACATTTCATACACACCAAAGAGCTTTCAGTGCATATACCTTTTCCCACCATTTCGCACTTTCAGCAAAGCGAGTCCTTACCTTGCTGTGAAGGATGATTGCTTATTTACTTCATCTTAGGTATAACGGCAATACATCGCTCACAAGCATCTTATCTAAGATAATTCCGGGAAATTCATCACGAATGAATCTGTTGCCTGTGAACATGTCAGAATACTGATAAATCGTTTTCGGTATTAAATTTTGTTTTAATGAAATATTCGAACATGTTAAAACGTGGAACTATGTTTTAAAATTTATATTTTTATGTGAGTATTGTTTCATTTTAAAAAAAGCTTCTGTTTATTGCTTCTGAATTTGAACGGAAGGATATTATTATTATTATTGTTATTATTATTATTATTATTATTATTATTATTATTATTATTATTATTATTGTCAAAGTTGAATCCGCCGCCTATGAACATGTCAGAATAATGAAATTACGTTTTCTTCATTAAATTTCGTTCTAATGAAATATTTGAAAATGTTAAAACATCGAACTATGTTTCAAAATTTATACTTTTATTAGAGTATTAGCTCATTTAAAAATAAGTTACTGAATTCTTCAGAAGTTATTCTTCAGGAATTAAAACTACGACTTAGAAGGAAATTTTTTTTAACATTATTATTATTATATTAATTATTATTATATCAGTCATTATTATTATCTATATTATTATTACATTAATTATTTTATCATTATTAGTATTATCCTTTTGACTTTTCAACTGCCTATTTCAGTCAAGGTGATGTACTTCGTCAAGCTTTATTATTAAACTTCCGTATCATTGTCTATGCGCCAGGCAGTTTTAAAATTCACATTCAGAAATGTGTCTTCTTGCTTCCGATGATGGATGATAAATGACTCACCCCATCTTATATCAATGGGAACAGATCGCTCACCAGAATCTTATCTAAAATCATTCCAGGAAATTCATCAAAGTTAAATCTGTTACCTATGAACACGCTATAAAATTAAAAAGAAACTTTCAATTTTTTTTTATTGGCGAAAGATTCGGAAGTGTTAAAGCAACGAACCTTGTTTCACAATTTAAATTTTTAAGAGAGAATTGGTTTATTTAAAAATAAGTTTCTGATTTCTTTAGAAGTAGTCTTCAGTAATCAACAAGATCGAATTAGAAGGAAATACTTTTATTATTATTGTTGTTGTTGTTGTTGTTGTTGTTAATTGTTGTGTTATTATTATATCAATCATTATTTTATTATTATTGCGATAATGACTGTTCAACTGCTATTACAGTCAAAGTTAATGTACTTCGTCAAATTTTATCAATAAAATTCCATAACATTTCATACGTACCAGATAGCTTTCAGCGTTAATCATTTTTTCTCCTTTTTCACACTTTCAACAATGAGACTTGCGGGTCCTTACCTTGCATTGATGGATGATCGCTGGCGCACTCCATCTTAGCTACAACGGCAACAGATCGCTCACATGAATCTTATCTAAGATCAATCCAGGAAATTCATCAAAGTTGAATCTGCTACCTGTGAATATGTCAGAATATTGAAATAACGTTTTCAGCATTAAATTTTGTTCTAAGGAAATATTCAAAAATGTTAAAATATGAAACTCCGTTCCAAATTTATATTTTTATGAGGTTATTGGTTCATTTAAAAGTAAGTTATTGATTTTTTGAGAAATATTCTTCAAGAATTAATACTGAAACGCAACTTAGAAGAAAAAGATTTTATTATTATTATTATTATTATTATTATTGTTGTTGTTGTTGTTGTTGTTGTTGTTGTCGTCGTCGTCGTCGTCGTCGTCGTCGTCATCATCATCATCATCTTGACTTTTCAACAGCCTATTTCAGTCAAGGAGGATGTACTTCGTCAAATTTTATTATCAAACTTCCGCAACATTGACTCGCCAGACATGTGAGTTCTTGCCTCCTATGATGGATGATCACTAGCTCACCCCATCTTAGATGTAACGGCAACAGATCGCTCACCAGAATGTTATCTAAAATCATTCCAGGAAATTCATCAAAATTGAATCTTCTACCTATGAACATGTGAGAAAACTGAAAAGAAGTTTTCAGATTCAAATTTAATTTTAATGAAATATTCGGAAGTGTTAAAGCTTCGAACTTTGTTTCAAAATTTATATTTTTAAGAGAGTATTGGTTCATTTAAAAAGTAAGTTTCTGCTTTTTTGAGAAGTTGTCTTCAGTAATTAAAACATCGAATTAGAAGAAAAATCTTTTATTATTATTATTATTATTATTATTATTATTATTATTATTATTATTATTGTAGTAGTAGTAGTTGTTGTTGTTGTTGTTGTGTTATTATTATTATATCAATCATTTTATTATTATAATTATTATTATTATTATTATAGTAACTTTTCACCTGCTTTCAGTCAAGGTGAATGTACTTCGTCCAGTTTTATCAATAAAATTCCGTACGCACCAGATATCTTTCAGTACGTATACTTCCCCCCTCCCACCCCTTTTTTCGCACTTTCAGCAAAGCGAGTTCTTACCTTGCTGTGATGGATGATCGCTGGCTCACTCCATCGTAGATACAACGGCCACAAGAATCTTATCCAAGATCATTACAAGAAATTCATCAAAGTTGAATACGTTACCTGTGAACATGTCAGAATATTGAAAAAACGTTTTCAGCATTAAATTTTGTTTTAAGGAAATGTTCGAAACCATAGAAACATCGAACTGTGCTTCAAAATTTATATTTTTATGAGAGTATTGGTTCATTTAAAAATAAGTTACTGATTTCTTGAGAAGTTGTCTTCAAGAATTAAAACTGTGACTTGGAAGGAAAATATTATTATTATTATTATTATTATTATTATTATTATTATTATTATTATTATTATTATTATTATTATTATTATTATTATTATTATTATTATTATTATTATTAACATCTTGACTTTTCAACTGCCTATTTCAGTCAAGACGATGCACTTCGTCAAGCTTTATTATTAAACTTCCGTAACATTGCCTATGCGCCAGGCAGTTTTAAAATGTGACTTCTTGCCTCCGATAGTGGATGATCACTAGCTCACCTCTTCTTAGATTAACGGCAACAGATTGCTCACCAGAATCTTATCTAAAATCATTCCAGGAAATTCATCAAAGTTAAATCTGCTGCCTATGAATATGTCAGAAAACTGAAAAGAATTTTCAGTACAAAATTTTGTTATAACAAAATAATCGGGCGCGTTAAAGCATCGAACTGTGTTTAAAAATTTATAAATTTTATGAGAGTATTGATTCATTTAAAGCTAAGTTTCTGATTTCTTGAGACGTAGCCTTGAATAATTAAAACATCGAATTAGAAGGAAAATATTTTATTATTATTATTATTATTATTATTATTATTATTATTATTATTATTACTATTATTATTATTATTATTATATCAATCATTATTTTATTATTATTATTATTATTATAGTGACTTTTCAGTTGCTATTTCAGTCAAGGTGAATGTACTTCGTCAAGTTTTATCAATAAAATTCCGCAGCATTTCATACGTACCAGATAGCTTTCAGTGCATGTACTTTTTCCCCATTTTTTCGCACTTTCAGAAATGGAAGTTCTAACCTTGCTATGATGGATGATCGCTGGCTCACTCCATCTTAGATACAACGGCAACAAGATCGCTCACAAGAATCTTATCTAACAAGGAAGGTCTCCATTGGGGGCATACTCAGAATTTTTTGAAAAAAATACGAATTAAACTACTCGTGTAGGTAATAAAGGATCAGTGAAAATTAGCGGCGGAATTACATTATTAGATATGTAAAAAAAAATAAAATAGTTTGGAATAATTGGCGTGAAAAGCTGAAAGCGACGCGGGATTTGGCGAGCAGTGGATTCCCTCGCCAAAAGCAGACGATTCTACCGAATCTGAAAATTGATTTTAATTGACTTCACTGCTAAAAATCTGCAGCATTTTCTGCAACGTCAGTCCTCTACTTTTATAGAATATCTCTCTTCTGACCAATGAGAATGTTCCATAGCACGGCGAATTGACCGTGTCATACACTGTTAAAAATCTGCTGCATTTTGTTGCAACGCACTCCCCCGCTTGTATCTAATATCTCTATTCCAACCAATGAGAAAGCTCCATTTCACGGCCAAGTAACCGTTTTCTATACAAGCAAGGGAGTGCGTTGCAACAAAATGCAGCAGATTTTTAACAGTGTATTTTTCAATTTGGAACAATTTTAATCAATTTAAATTGTGTTTTAAATGATAAAATATATTAATTTCATTTTGTTATAAGTACATATAAACGTATATGACAAAATTACACTTAAAGTAAAAATGCAAAACTAAAATTACTTAAACTAAACTTATTTAAATAAATTGAACATAGAAAGTTTTTTTTTTTAAAGGTATTCGAAGCGTAAAAACGTATTTTTCAAAATTTCGTGTTTTCGCCAACCGGAGATAAATCGCCAAATAAACGAAATTTTTATTATTTTTTTACGGACGTTATAAGGAGGTTCCGCCGAAATTTTTTTTATAAACATATATAACTATATGAGAAGAACATTCTGTATTTTTTTCAGATTTTTCTGAGTATGCCCGTATGGAGACCTTCCTTGTAAGATCTTTCCAGGAAATTCATCACCTGTGAACATGTTTGAATATGTAAAGTCGTCTTAGGTATTAAATTTTGTTTTATTGAAATATTCAAACGTGTTAAAACATGGAACTATGTTATTATTATTATTATTATTATTATTATTATTATTATTATTATTATTATTATTATTATTATTAGTAGTAGTAGTAGTAGTAGTAGTAGTAGTAGTAGTAGTAGTAGTAGTAGTAGTAGTAGTATTGTAGTTGTAGTGTTATTATTATACAAATCAATTTAAAATTTATTATTTTTATTTTTATTATTGATGTTGTTGTTTTTATTGTTGTTGATATGTTATTCTTATTATATCAATCATTAATTCATTATTATTATTATTATTATTATTATTATGATAGTGATTTTTTGAACTGCTTTTTCAGTCAAGGTGTAAGTACTTCGTCAAGTTTTATCAATATAATTCCGTAACATTTCATACGTACCAAATAAATTTCATCGCTTATACTTTTTCTCGTTTTTTTGCACTTTCAGAAATGCGAACTGTTACCTTGCCGTGATGGATGATAGCTGGCTCACTCCATCTTGGATACAACGGCAACAGATCGCTCACAAGAATCTTATCTAAGATCTTTCCAGGAATTTCATCAAAGTTGAATCTGTTACCTGTGAACATGTCAGAATATTGAAAAAAAAAACCGTTTTCAGCATTAAATTTTGTTCTAAGGAAGTATTCGAAAACACTAAAACATCGAACTGTGTTTCAAAATTTATAATTTTAGGAAAATATTGGTTCATTTAAAAATAACTTTCTGATTTTTTGAGAAATAGCCTTCATTAATTAATACATCAAGTTAGAAGGAAAATCTTTTATTATTATTATTATTATTATTATTATTGTTGTTGTTGTTGTTGTTGTTGCTGCTGCTGCTGCTGCTGTTGCTGTTGTTATATCAATTAATATTATTATTATTATTATTGCAATTATTTTTCTTCATTACTATTATGATAGTAACTTTTCAACTTGTATTTCTCTCGAGGTGAATGTACTTCGTCAAGTTTTATCAATAAAATTCCGTAACATTCCATACTCACTAAGACAGCTTTCAGCGCATACACTTTTTGCCCCCTTTTGTCACACTTTGAGCAATGCGAGTTCATACCTTACTGTAATGGATGATCGTTGGCTCACTCTATCTTGGATGCAATGGCAATATCGCTCACAAGAATCTTATCTAAGATCATGCCATGAAATTCATCAAACTTCAATCTGTTACCTGCGCAATTGTCAGAAAACTGAAACGAAGTTTTCAGCATTAAATTTTGTTCTAAGACAATATTCGAAAACTTTAAAACATGGAGCTGTGTTTCAAAATTCATATATTTTTTAGAGTATTGGTTCATTTAAAAATGATTTACTGATTTCTTCAGAAGTATTCTTCAGGAATTAAAACTGCTGCCTAGAAAAAAAATCGTTCATCATTTTTTTTTTTACAATAATAATTATTATTATCAGCTTGACTTTTCAACTGCCTATTTCAGTAAAGTCAGAAGTATTTTGCCAAGTTTTATTATTAAACTTCCGTAACATTTCATGCACGTCAGATAGCTTCAAAATACGCATTCAGAAAAATGAATTCTTGCCTCCGATGATGGATGATTACTGGCACATCCCATTTTTGATATAACGGCAACAGATCGCTCGCGAGAATCTTATCTAAAATCATTCCAAGAAATTCGTCAAAGTTGAATCTGCTACCTAGGAACATGTCAGAAAATTGAAAAGAAATTTTCAGCATAAATTTTTGCTTTATCGAAATATTCGAATACGTTAAAGCACCGAGATATGTTTTAAAATTTATATCTTTCACAAATTATTAATTCTTTTTTTTTTTTTTAAGTTTCAGAAGTTTTTGACGAATCACCCAAACGCAAGTTTATCACGAAACAAATTAAAAAGTCTCTTCATTTATCCCATTTTAAAAGCCCTTTCTTTCTTTCTTTCTAACCGATGATCAGGTCCCTACCTACCGAGTTATCTCAGCTTAACGGGTTAGATACCTGGTATTGGAACGGACGACCACCTAATTGCCGCGTAGCGGCAATAAACCTGATTTTCTTGCTTCGCATGTCATCATTTCTGCAGTATTTTCTTCTCGTTTCATCATACTTTGTTTCGCATGTTATTTAATGCTACATCCTGTTTTTTGAACTGCAAATGGGTACTCAAGTTGGTCTCGTAATTTAAAACCTTAATCAGATGATGAGACCTTCACCTGGCAAGGCATTTTAAAAGCCTTTAAGGATTTTCTAGAAAAGCATAATAGCATGCAGATTAATTTTCATAGCAGGAAAATGAATTTCTTAATTGTTATTAATTTTTAAAAACACATTTTTAAAGGGTTTTATGTCGAACATTAGATTTAGGTAGAAAATGAGATGTTAACGGTATACTTTATTTTGGAATAAAAAAATAGTGTATTTATGTTTTATAAGTATCTTTGCAGGATTTTTAGATGGATTTAACGAATATTTTATCATTATCGCACATCCACGCATGCGCACATGCACCCACGCAAAAAAATAAATAAAATGAAAATGAAAATGAAAAGATAAAAAAGAAAAGAAAAATGTAAACTCCTCTAACTCATTATAGATCTAATTTTTTTAAATCTTACGGATTTAGAGAGAGAAAACACGATTCATTTTCCTGGCAATAAAATTACTTAACTGAAGCAAATCTGTCATTTTAATGCCCAAAATTTTATTCTGAGGTTTTAAAAGCGTAATGTATACTATTATTTTTTTCCTTTTCCCTGTGTTGTATATGTGCTAGAAAAAATGTAATTAAACTACAAAAACCCCTTAAATTGTACTCATAAATACCTATAAATGTAAAAACAAAGTCTCAGTGATGTGTGAAGAAGAACTTTAATTATGTCTCTAAAGTCTTAAAACTGAAATTAAAAAAAACCCATTTGTTATTTTTATCCTTTAAATTGCTTTAAAAATGACGTGTCTTTCGACAAATCACCCACCCACAAGTTTATCACGAAAGAAATTAAAAAAAGTCCCATCATTTATCCCATTTTCAAAGCCTCTAAGGATCCACTAGAAAAACAAAATGGCGTGCAGATCAATTTTCACAACAAGAAAATGAGTTTCTTATTTAATTCTAAATTTTTTAAAACACCTTTTTAAATGGATGATTTTTATGGTGTACATTAGAATTAGATAGAAAATGAGATGTTAATGGTACTTTATTTTGGAAGTTAAAAAAAAGTATTTTTGCAAGCTTTTTAGATGAATTTAACGAATAATTTTTGCATCATCGAATATACTTGCATATATGTATATATATTTATATATATATATATGTGTGTGACAACTACGATTCGTAAATATCACGATATCTTTGGAGAAAAAAAAACATTTTGATAAAGTATGTCAGATAAAATTAGCCTGCGGTTGTTATATATATATATATATATATATATATTTTTTTATTAAAAAAACTAAAACTATGTAATAAAAGTGACAGCTATATTTTTAAAAATTTTCAATAGTTAATTTTGATGTATTTTTTAGCCCTGAATACGCTGAAGCTTTTCCCCATAATAAATTTCAGAATTAAAAAGTCAAGAATTAGCGAAAATCTAACAAAGCAATTTATAAAATCCTTACCTAACGAAGGCAGATATATCTGAGACAAATTTCCAGCATCATAAGCTCTCAAAAGAAAAGAAGTCCAATAGATGAAACATATCGAAAATATAAAAAGAAAAGCAAACATGAAATATAATTGTAAGGATTTAAATACACAATATTTTATAGCACTTTTATCTGCGAAAATGCATAGTATAATCCCAAAGATGAATAAATTATTATGAAAAAAAATGGTACTACTAGATTATCTCGTCGTCCAAAAAATTTACGCCAAATTTTAAGATTAAATGCCAATAATGGATGGTCGTGAATGTCAATTCAAGGACATTAAATACGATTCACGTGTTTAAAATGTCATTAAGTGATTTTGATTTCGACTTTTTATTTGTATTTTTATTAATATTCTACTAATTATTTGTTTTTCCGTTATTTAAAATAAAAATTATGTCAATATGTTTAATTTGGCTATTAGTTTGGTGATTAGTATAATTTGGCAAAATTGGTCGACGGGATAACAGAGTAGTTAGTGCCAAAAAATTTAATTTATAGTATCCAATATATTCAATTTTTCGACTTTTTTCAAAATTTTGAATTTTGATTTTGAATTTTATTATTTGCGAAAAACTTAGAAGCGAAGGTAAAAAATTAAAATCACTTTCGTATTTAGTATTTACAAAATACATTTATCAATTACTAAAAGCTAAAAAAACACAACCATCGCATCTAATTTATATAGTATCAAATTTTTGCTAATTTTTGACTTTTTAACTTTAAAATTTAGGATTTGCGGAAAAATATGACGTAATAGTTTAAAACAAAGGTTATTTTCAATTTAGAGTTATAGAACACATAAGAATCAGTTATAAAAACCTACAATATACGACGCAATCAAATTTTGTTAGACTAGTAAAATTTATCAGATATTATTTTTTTTTGTGCGTGCGTGCATGTGCGTATGTGTGTGTGATAATTATAAAATATTCGTTAAATCCATCTAAAAACTCTGCAAAAATACTTATAGAACAAAAATGCACTATTTTTATTCCAAAATAAAGTATATCATTAACATCTAATTTTTATACTTAAATCTAATGTTCGACATAAAACCTTTAAAAATGTGTTTTAAAAATTAAGAATTAAATAACAAATTCATTTTCCTGCTATGAAAATTAATCTACACGCTATTTTGTTTTTCTAGTGAATCCTTAAGGACTTTGAAAATGGGATAAATGATGGGATATTTTTTATTTGTTTCGTGATAAACTTGCGGGTGGGTGATTCGTCGAAAGGCACATCGTTTTTTAAGGCAATTTAAAGGATAAAAATAACAAATGGTTTCTTTAATTTCGGTTTTAAGACTTTGGAGACATAATTAAAGTTGTTCTTCACATCTCAATGAGACATTGTTTTTACAATTATAGGTATTTATGAGTACAATTTAAAGCATTTTTGTAGTTTAATTACATTTTTATTCTAGCAAGTATATAACATAGAGAAAAGAAAAATAATAAAATTAGTATGTATTAAGCTCTTAAAACCTGAGAATAAACTTTGGGCATTAAAATATAGAGTTGCTTCAGTATTTTTTTTTTTCTAAGTTTTGTAATTTTCTTAGAAAAGCTGTACATAAAACCTAACAGTCACAATGGAGAAGTAATTTTATTGCCCGAAAACTTAATTGCCATTTATCTCTCCATGAGTCCATGGGGAGATATATCCATGTGTGTTTAAAAAATTAAATGCAGTCGGCTCTCGTTAATTCGAATTCGGATAAATCGAATATTTGTTTAATTTGAACTAAACATGAAGTCCCGAAATTTTCAATAGTAGAATAATGTTAAAATTCCCATTAATTCAAACTCATTTTCTCGTGACTCCGTTTAATTCGAACTAACGAAATTCGTATTTTAGGTAGATTTCGTAAGAAATACTACCTATTGCAATCGCACCAGTTTATATATCTATCTATCTATATATATATATATCTCACTTTTTTATGGACACGATAACTTCTATAATTCTTCACCAATCTCCACCAAACTTGGACATAAAATCAATGGGGATAAAATCTTGGATGAGTTCGTTAATGGGCAAAATCGGACCAAGGGGGTCGGAATAGGGGGCGTTTTTGTGAAAACCGAAAAAACGCCATAACTTCTTAATTAAAGTAGATATCGAATATTTTTAAAGTTTATATTACTTCTTAAAAATGGGCCAAAAGTATATATATGACAGATTTTTGATAAATTTAGAAGTGGGCTCAAGGGGCGAAAAAAAACAGGGATTTTGAGAGAAAAAATTCATAACTTCGTCAATTTTCAAGATATCAAGTCCAACTAAATTTTTTATAAATGTTCTTAAAATTATCTAAAACTTTTGTATTTACAAGGTTTTGATAGGACCAACTTTTACCGATGAAAAAAATTAAAAACGAAAAGAAAAAGGGCGCTGAAAAAAGAGAAAAATCCATAACTCCGTCAATTTTTAAGATATCAAATCTGATTAAATTTATTTTACATCTTCTCAAAAATATCTACAACTTTTATATTGACAAGTTTTTCATAGGACAAATTCGTATAGCAAAAAGAAATTAAACAAAAATAGGAGTTGGAGAAAAAAACCTCAAATCCAAACGGCTTATATTCTGACTCATTTTTAAATTCATTTTTGATTTTAAACGCATCCAAATGGTAGATCCTCTTATTTAGAAACTGTATAAAGTGACACATTGGTCAATTTTCTGATAAAGACAGAATAAATTTCAAAAAAAGGCTACCAAAAAGGGTATTTTGAACAGAATTTCCGAAATTCATCGGGACTGAAAATTGAAGGAAGTATTCAAATAAGAAATCGCGTTTTTTTCTGACTCCTTTTTAAATCCATTTTTGTTCTCAAACGCATCCAATTTACAGATCCTCTTATTTAGGAACTATATAATGTGATGCATTGGTCAGTTTTTTGATAAAGACGGAATATATTTCAAAAAAGGCTACCAAAAAGGGTATTTTGAACAGAATTTTCAGAAATCATCGAGACTGAAAATTTAAGGAAGTGTTCAAATAAGAAATTGCGTTTTTTTCTGACTCGTTTTTAAATCCATTTTTGCTCTCAAATGCATCCAATTTACAGATCCTTTTATTTAGGAACTATATAATGTGATGCATTGATCGGTTTTTTGATAAAGACAGAATATATTTTGAAAAAGGCTACCAAAAAGGGTATTTTGAACAGAATTTCCCGAAGTCTTCGAGATTTGAAAATTTAAGGAAGTTTTCACATAGCAAATTGCGTTTTTTATGACGCGTTTTAAAATCCATTTTCGCTCTCAAATGCATCCAATTTACAGATCCTCTTATTTAGAAACTATATACTGTGACGCATTGGCCAGTTTTTTGATAAAGATAGAATATATTTTTAAAAATGCTGTCAAAGTGAGTATTTCGCACAAAATTTTCCGAAGCAAGCATGATTAAAGAATTAAGGATGTATTCAAACAACAAATCGGTTATTTTATGACTCATTTTTAAATTCAATTTTTTTCTCAAATGCTTTCAACTGACAGTTTTTTGTTATTTAGGAACTGTATAATGTACTGTTTTGGTCGATTTTTTAATAAATTTAGAATCTATTTCAAAATATGTTGTCATAATGGGCATTTGAGCTGAATTTTTCTTAAGATGATTCTGATAAAACCAGTTTTTGCAGAAAAATGAAATTAAAAACTTTTCATAAACGGCCAAATGAAGTTATTAAACTGAGTTTATCTCTAATCATATATATTTTTTTGTTGAAATGAGCACACTTCGAAATCTATCTCCGCCTATAGGCCCAGCCGACAGGGATTTTTCATTTTCCCTTACTGTCTCCCTTACTGACTTCAGATCCTTGGCATAACTTTCTTTCTTTCATTTCTGTCAGAGTTGTTCTGAACAAGTATAGATATTGTTCCAAGCATTTAATATTATTTTTTGTAGTGACCCGTCTGTCCATCAATGATCATCCACCCCATCTTCGCTTGTGTTTGTTCCTTATTCTTTAATTAGTTTATGTATTTATATCTTTTAATTTAATATTAAGTTAAATTCTAATTATAACAACCGAAATATATTTTTAAAATATTATATCATTAATTTCTTTGTAATAGTACACCTTTAAACATGTTTCCCTGTCATACTTTCCATAATTCGAGCATTTCTTGCGGTAGCGACAAGTTCGAATTAACGAGAGCCAACTGTTTATAATGAATAAGGTTTTTTTTTTCTTTGTGCGTGTGTCCCGATAAATCTGAAAGTTGTCGAAAATCACACATTTTTAAAGAGTAATTTAAAGAAAAAACTCACAAATGGGTTTACTTTAATCTAATGTTAAGATTTTAGAGATCTCATTAAAATTCTTTATACAAATCAACTTCTGATATCTTGACCTTTAATTACTGATCTCTATTGAAAGTACCGGAATATTTCTGAATAAAATATAACTGATCTATTGTAAAAGGGATAAAGGTATGAAATGTGATAAATGCCTTTTATAATGCAAGCAAAAAAAAAAAAAAAAAAAAAAAAAAAAAAGACACCCAAAACACAATCTTAATGTTCAGATAATATTATATTATTTTTTTTTTCGTTTTAAATAGAAAAGAAGGGCAAGAGTTTCTATCATGCTTTGGTCAATAATGGCCCTTGCAGCTTGAGATGACTCAAAGTTCACAATTTTAATATTTTTTTGTTGTTGTTGTTTGTTTTGGTATGGGTTTCAAATGAGAGTTTTTTACAATTTTTTTCCGTGCGAGCGAAAAGGTGCGGGAGACGAAAAGGGAAGGCACGGAGCTCTAAGAAAGGAATTGAACTTTGATTTTGAGCAAAGATGGTTGTATCATATGATTGGGGTGGTATGAGTGCTCCCCAGTCATATGATACAATCATCAGTTGTATTCGTGTTTATTATTTCTACATTAGAACAATGGCAGATCCAAGGGGGAGATCACGGGGGGGGGGGGGGCATGACCTCCTATGAACAAAAAAATTATATCCATAAAGGGTTTTTTTTTTTTTTTTTTAGATGCAAGATGTATTTATTGAAAGCAAATGTGATTGATTAACTTTTCCATTTTTCAATAAGGGCAAAGAATCTTTCGCAAAATCTCCGTAAACTGTAGAAATTTAAACAGAATTTCAGGCCATAACAGCCAATTGCTCCCTCATGACGGGTTTTTGCAACTGTCAAGTCCTAAAACTTTGCCTAAAATGCTCAATATCTTAACCCTTTCGTGGTTATAAGCGCGTATACGCGCCCAGAATACCACTTAATTTGAATTGCTAAATGCCATACTGATACCGGAATTTTTAAATGAAAATTTTAATTTTACAAAGAACGTAAAAAAAAAAAAAAAAAAAAAAAAAAAACATTTATATATTACGAAATAAATTTGTTTTTAAATTCCAGTGTCATTCAGTCATTTTAGTATTTTATGAATAGAAGTGCTTTAACCGTCAAAGGGTTAAACGATTGTTGAATTTTACATAAAACCAAACAATCTTCCGTTTCTTGGCATTTGAGTAAAATATATGTGTCAGGTTCTGAGTAAACATCTGCTACAGATTGGAATTTCTGTTATTTCTCTATCTTAATATTTTATGTATTGTACCGGCTGTCTCTGGAATCTTCAAGGTGATATTCTTTCTTTGTCAAAAATGAGAATTGACAGGTGATCATGGGCAGGTGGTGAAGTGAGAAAGAGAATATTGCCGAGAGGCGTGTTCATCCGTCAGCGATGTAGGTGAGTGATGAGCAAACAAGGAACATGCCACGAATCAAGAAAGCAATGTGGAATGTGTCCAATGGGGAAGCCCCACAGGGGGCATTGGGGTACATTGGGGAAAGCAGTAATTTGAGAAGGGCAAGTCTTGTCTGAGATTTTGGACAGTTCGTATCTGGGTTCGTACCTAGAGAGGAGTGCACGACAGAGGTCCTTGTGTAGATTTCGTATCTGGAGAGCAAGGGACACAAACGTCCCGGTGTGTAGTGCTCTGAGCCGGATAGCGTAGGCTGAGTATCCTTGTGTTGGGAGATTCGAAATTGATCTCCGATAAAGTTAATCTAACGTGCATTGAGTGTGAGGGAGGAGGTGTAATTTGAACAGTACATAGCCAACCGTTACTGTATTTAATCTAATGTTGAACCGGATCATCTATATCCGAGTTGTAACTGTATATAATTGTAAATAGCGTATTTATTGTGTACATATATTCTAAATAAACTGTTAATTCAGTTAATTTGACAGCGTCAGTGTTCATTAACACAATCCTCACAGTGGGTGACCGGTATGTATGTATATCTTTACGAATATTTATGTAACATTTTGGTTACGAATGAAATTAACTTCCCAAAAGTATCAGAAATTTGGCTATTTTGGATGTGGGGACAATCTTCAATATAAAAATTGCTTATTAAGAGACGTGACCCCCTACCCTCCAAAAAAAAAGAGTCATGACCCCCCCCCCTCCAAAGTAGGGCTGGATCTGTCCTTGCATTAGAGTGTGTTTAGTAATGTGACAGTTTCTCACAAGTATTTGTAATTTAAATTTATTTTCAATTTCTGTTAACTTAGCTTTCTAATAAAGAACACATGGAATAAAAATATGTGTGATTCCCGAACTTTATGATTATTTATGAGCTGAGAGGGTGAGTACACTTACCACTTTACAACAACCTTACGGGACACTTTATTTCGCTTGAAGTATTTCCGTGCGAAATTCCACTATTATTTTTATTATTTTATGAATCTATAATCCACTGCATCTATTAAAGGGAAAAAAGAGTATATAGTATGAATGTGAACTTTTTAAACAGATAATTTACAATTCATGTTTTAACATTATGTTGTTTGGATTTATAAAAAAGGGACTTTATCTCAAATTTATTAGGTTGAATAATTTTCTTCAAAAATAGCTTAATGTTTTTTTTTTTTTTTTTTTTACACCTTTAGTTAAAAGAATTGCTGCTCACTCGCTGTTTTACAGTACCATACACTCGGCTCTTAATTCCTAGAAATAAAAATCTGGTTAATAAACGTTGAGATTTTTTTTCGTTTCTTAGAAATGAAATAATGCTTATGCATTTCTGATTTTCTGGTTAGTTTCGATCTACCAACTTTCGCATTAACGTTTTTGTTGTTTGCCGTAAATATTCTGTGTCACATCCTTAAAACTAATCTGATAATCAATAAAAGCGCATTTTTTCAGAATCAAACATACGGACAATTGGCGCCATCTATGATCGAAGTTTGGAAATGATTATTTTGATTTGTTGAAAAAAACTTTCCATCATGAGAAACGTTTTAGTCCAAACCGTACGACAATTACTTCATTTTATTTAGAATTTAAAAGTGTGTCGGGATTTTTAGGACACCTGAATGTTTAAAATTATGCTTTTCAAGTGCTATCGATGTAATACAAAAATATAAACATAAGATTTTTTTATGTTTTTAACTAAATAGCCTCAGTACTAAATCATTATACAGTAAATATTGTATATTAGGGTCTTATATCCATTTGACCTGTTAATGAAGGGAGCTTGTTCACTACCCATTTAATATTATATTAAAAAGGTTGATGAAAATTAATAATGTTGCTTTAATTATTATTGTAAGTACTTCAATGACATATTAAAACTTCCAACAAATATTTAAGTACTAATAATTAGTTTTATATTCCTAATAATAATTCTAGTAAGTATTATTACAGTGCATTCTTTTTATCTAGAAAAAACTTGATAAGTCGAAAAAATATTTTTTTACTTAATATTACGTATTCATCTACTTTTAATTTTAAATCTTATTTCGAAGCGTTTTCTTATAAAAATTTGTCATGTCGAATTTTTTTCAAAGTAAAGAATAAAAATTTCCGAAAAAATTGCCGTTAATTTGTGTCGAAGAAAACAGAGGCATGCTGCTAAGAATTACACCTTCCATTATCTCTCTGAGGAAGGGCTCAAGGGCAGGGGTGTTGTTGTAAAAATAACAGAGGATGTACGCTCTAAGCATAGAGTATACGCTCAAGACAGGTTGATTGGTTAGTTGATTTTTGTCGTCCGATTATCTACACTAGGGATATAGGATCAGGGGGGAGTGCCATTCGTTGGGGTCTTTCTAAAGGAACCTAACCCGTATTTACGCAAGGTTCGAAGAAAACCACGAAAACTCCGAACGGTTAGGCCGACAGCCGCGATTGGGTTCAAACCCAGCACCTGCCATCTGTCAGTTGAGAGGTCCGAACCTCTCGGCCACTGGTGGGGTACGCTCAAGACAGAGGGTATACCCTAGAGTGTGTACATTATAGCTTTCTTGACAAACAGAATGTATATGTGTTTCTTAAAAAAAAACCAGAAGGTATACGGCGTATACCCGTGTATGCCCTTCACTTCATCCCTGAGTCAGGGGCAATTGTTATACAATGTCCATCTAGTCACTTGAACGGCAAGCAGAGGAATAAAAGCAGATGATTCAATGACGTATGTGTTGCATTTTTTGGGGAAAGAAAAGGCAGATGAACAGGGCCATGCAAAGCTAGGGACGAAGGGGATAGCTTCCCCGGGCACGGAAATTGAGATGGTGCCAAATTTACACTACAAACCTCGTTTAATTACATACATACACGTTGAAAATTTTTCTTCTCGGTAAAATTACTGCATTTTTCGTTTCAAAGTTATTTCACTCTCCCCTAGCTACACACAAACACAAATTTATAAATAAGGACTTCTTTCTTTTCACAATTTTTTTAGGTCTTTGTTTTAGTCTCTTTCTTTTACCTTTTCTTTTATGAGTTTGTAGTATTCTTCTTGTGCTTGCTTAAAAAAACATATACTCTCAACTCAAAATAGCATGGGATTTCCTTGAGAGAATACAAAAAGGTTGAAAACTGCTGTTATTGTCCCGTTAGATATAGTACCTTTTCTACACCCATTTCCCATATTCGATTCGCCAAAATGCAAGTGCAATTTTCTCTTATGTTATTTAGTTCTTTGGAAAATATAAATTAAAATTAAACACAAAGTTCCAAAATAAACGTGAAATGTCTGATCTATAGAATTTATTTCTGCTTCTGCACTTTTCAATTTTGCGACGCATGCCACAAAGAAAAAGTGTGTCTGGCAGGGGTAAGGGGGGGGGGGCGCAAATTGAAACTTTGCCCCAGCCGCAGTTTTACTTACCCATCATACGTAGTATAGGGTAAATCTTGGAATCGTTTTGAAAATCGAAACATTTTTTTTTTTTTTTTTTTTTGACCGAATTACACGTTTCAGATATTGAAGATTCCGAAAAATATATTTTTAGAAAAAAAAATGCCGTCTGTCTGTTTGTTTGTCTGTCTGTGTGTCTGTAAACGCTCTATCACCCGAACAATGGAGATAGACTTGAAATTTTGTATTTACTTAATAGGCAAGAATGGGACGAAGCCTATTTAATATCAGTAACCTTGATTGTCCGGAACTATTTTTTTCGGACTCTCGAAAAATTCGTTATGATAAAAGGTACATAAAACTTTTTTATTATTATTTTTTTAATTTTAAGGAGTGGACATAAAAGGCAATAAAATAACCCAAATTTTGCATAAAGAACGAAGTCGATCGGTTTATTAGTTGCTGAGATATTTGTAATCCTGTTTTTCACATTCTTCGATTTTTCATGACCCTGTATTTCATCCAAATTTCAATTCAAAGACATATTTTAATTGGAAATGAGATGCTTATAGTCCGAGGCAGTAAACTGTTAGTTAATATAATTATTATTTTTGGAGATATAAGGATGTTTCTTTTACACAATTCGATACTACTTAAGTTGTTCGGCGTTTTATGTAATTTGTCGAAATTGGTTCATCAGTAATTCATAAATAGAGCATTACTATGTACACTCCTGGACAAAATTATAAACTCACAAAATTTTTAATTTGTTTGCATCATAATATAAATAAGATTAGTTTTACGTTAATAATATAATTACGAATATTTATATTAAGGCATCTAAAATTAATGTAACTTATAAATAAAATGGAGTAAGTAATTTAAATAAGAAAATACATAACTTTAAAAAAATAACATTATGTGAAACCTGGACAAAATTATAAACTCAAAGTTATGATTTTCTATATTCTGGCACATTTGATATAAATAAATGGATTTTGTGATAAAAACTAATAAATGGAGTCATTATGAATCAATACATTTCAATACATCAATACATGTTTTAATTTTTTTCATAAAATAACATTATGTGAAACCTGGACAAAATTATAAACTCAAAATTATGAATTTCTACAATCTAGCAATCTAGTATTTTTGATATAAATAAATTTGATGAAAAAAATGCGTTTTATGATAATAAACTAATAAATGGAGCTGTTGGGGATGAATATATTTCAATGCATCAATGTATTTTTATAATTTTTAGTTAAACAATTTTGTTAAATATGTTTTATTAATATGGTTTTTGTATATAAAATGGAGTGGTCGACGTCCAAAGATACAGAAAGAAAGAAAGATCTATTTTATGAACAGCATTTAGTACTGGAGCTTCTTCTAGCCGAATTGTAAATACTTTAAAGTTAAATGTAAGCTCTCGAATTGTTAGACGAATTCTTCAATGAGCGCCGAATATGAAATGGAAGAAAATGAAAGCTGAGCCAATACTTGAGCCCACTCACATGAAACCCAGATTTCATTTTGCACAACAGCACGTGTCATGGACAACATAATGGAGCACAATCATTTGGTCAAACGAACAGAAAATTAATTTAGAGGCCTAGGTGGCATAAGATACTATTGGAACGATATCAAGCCTGAAGAACGGCATATCTTTAGTCGAAACTTTGGTGAACAATCAGTGATGGTGTGGGCTGGTTTTTCTCAGAATGGTAAAATTGCTCTAAATTTTCTTAATTAGAAACAAAAAGCAGAAGACTACTAGTTAATTCTGGACGATAATCTTTTTTTTTATGTGGACCGTTGATCGCTGGAGAAAACTGGGTATTTCTGCAAGATAATGCAGCAATACACTCTGCAAAAAGCACAAAAGAGTGGCTGCAGCGCTGGTATGTAAATATCTTGAATTGACCGGCCTGCAGTCTTGATGTAAATGCCATTAAAAATTGCTGGAGTGCAATCGTTCGAATAGTCAAACGCGATGGACGCCAATATCAAAACACAAATGATTTAAATACGGCTATACTTTCAGCCTGGAAGCAGTTGTCTATGGAGCAGTTGGAAAAATTTTTTCAATCTATGCCGAGTCGCATATTCGAAGTCATTCAGAATAATGGCGGTTCAACACATTTTTGAATGTATGCATTATTACTTTGCACCAGGATTCAAAAGTACGTTCACTTCTTAAACTCTATAATTTTATGTTTTCAATTTACACATGTACTATATTTTTATTTTACTCACATTTTTTGAAAAAAAATATAAAAAATGCATTGATGTATTGAAATATATTCATCCCTAATAACTCCATTTATTAATTTATTATGACAAAATGCGTTTCTTTATATCAAAAATACCAGAGAGTAGAAATTCATAGCTTTGAGTTTATAATTATGTCCAGGTTTCATTTAATGTTATTTTACGAGAAAAATTAAAATATGCATTGATGTATTGAAATGTATTGATGCATAATGACTCCATTTCTTAGTTTCTTATCACAAAATGCATTTATTTATATCAAATATGCCAGAATATAGAAATTTATAACTTTGAGTTTATAATTTTGTCCAGGTTTCACATAATGTTATTTTTTTAAAGTTATATATTTTTTTATTTAAATTACTTACTCGATTTTATTTATGAGTTAAATTAAATTTAGACGTCTTATTATAAATATTCATCATTATTTTATTAATGTAAAGCTAAGCTTATTTATATTATGATGTAAACAAATAAAAAAAATTGTGAGTTTATAATTTTGTCCAGGAGTGTATAATTAAATTATTTAAATATACATTTAAATTTTGTTTTGGAATTTCAATGCGTTTCATGAATAGTTTCCGCATGTTTTATTTTCATTGGTTATAATATGCATATCCATGATGGGTAAGTATTACGATGGCCCCCAACGACTAGTTTTCTTCTCACTGTGCTGCGAATGAAGATGTAGGCGCCAGATTGTTTCACCAATTCACAAACTTTGACAATGTGAATTCAACCGCTCAATCATTTGTTACTTTATGTTTGCTGCTTAGGTGCACTGTTAATACTAAAGGTGACACATTGCACCCTTTAGGGGTGAAAGGCTTGTCTCACTCGTGACACCCCTAAAGAAGCCAGAATGACACCTTTAATTAGGGTGAAAAGATGGCACCCTTAATCCAGAGTGTCCAATAATAAAAAATTAAAATATATACAAACCGACTTTTGGCCGTTGAAGGATTCGAACTCACAACGTCTGATTACAAGTTCAGCGTTCTAACCGCTCGGCCATCGAGCTCACCTTCATTCACGCATAGCCATAGATTTTACTTGCCGTCACAGAAAACGGAAAGACACACGTCACAGCGCATGCGCATGGCTCCAGTCACCCGATGAGGTGCCACATTGCTGCCAATACGAAGTGTATGGCACCTTATTTAGCTCTAATCACCCAGTAAGAGACCTGTCGGCACTGCAACCACATATCCAAGCCCCTATGGCACCCTAGGGTTCCAAATGGCACCGGTTTGTCACCTTCACTTTTAACAGTGTGTGTTGTTCTAAATTGTTCAAAATTTACTTACTGTATATTATTAAGCCAGTTGGAGAAAAATGTTAGTGAATTAATAAAGAATTCGGGGAATCGCAAGTACATGTAGGTATCATTACAGGCTTCTTGTTGTAATAAACTGTGTTAATTTTTTATGAAGATAACATATGTAAAAGTTTTTGTAAAAACATTATTAAATTACACCAAGTTTTTTGTTTATAATTTTCAGATTTCTTAACGGAGCTAATGAAAAATACCTTAAAATAAAAGAATATTTTTTCTAGGAACCAGGACAAACAGGGTGGTACACAATACACTGCAATCCGAATTTAGAAACAATAAATATTAAATGAAAAATGAGCGGGATTACTAAATAATGTTTCTCTGTGCAAGCCTGAAAGCAATTAAAACATAATGTACATAATTTATTATCTAAATGAGTAAAGCAATTTTTGTAAAATCTCAAAAACATAGATTGGAAATTCTGAAAGTGATCGTCAGTAGAATAAGCTTGAAATCCGTTGTTCTCAAAACAAAACAAAAAGATGAGGGTCTGTATCCAAATATATAAAAAAATCTATGCAATATTGTGCATGTACAATAGTGTGTAACATATACTACATTTGGATATAACCCCTCACCTATTTGCTTAAAATACATTAAACGTTGAATCTTTTGCTAAATTAATTGTGTGGAAAATGCAGCTAAGGAATTAATTTGAAAGATCATAATTTACTTCATTTCTGCATTTCTTCCGTTATCTTAATTAACTTCTTTTTTTTTTTTTTTTTTCTATTGTTGCCTTCATTTCACTCTGATTATTGGAAAAGTTTCAGCGAAAGAGACCATTATATTTTTTTAAAAGGGGGTAGGTTTGAGGTAAGGGAGAGTACTTAATGTCAATGGAAATTTAATTACGATAAGCCGATATTATAAGAAACTAATCCGTTTATTTGCTTGAATAGTTACCGTTGATAAGCAATGCGTGTCACATGATTTTGTCGAGGTTAATGGGGCAGCTTTTCTGAGTATTTTTACAGATATTTCTTTTATAGGACTATTTAGAATTCAGACAATAATTTGTCCGAGTAAAATTTTAAATAAAAAAGCATAATTAATTTATTTTGAGAATGAGTTTTTTGCATTTTTCTGTTGTATGTGGATAAACATGAATTGAATGTAATGTAAAAGTGCGCTAGAGCGTTTTAAATTTTTCACTTTATTTTTCTTTTATCTAAAAAGTGGTATCTAAAAACACACTAATTTTTTTTGTAAATATGAAAATTTGGTTTAAAAAACAATGCAATGGATGCTCGCACTAATGTTATTGCAATCGTGGCTATAAATTAAAAGGATATACAGTACTTACTAATATCAGTATTTGTTATTGTACAGATATGAGTATAAAGTGAATTACTAATATTCATTTATTTTTAGCAAGTTTTAATGTATAATTGAAGTACTTATATTAATATTTAAAGCACAATTATTAATTTTACACATTGTTTTCAAGATTATATTAAATGGGTTGAAAACATAATCCGGCCGTTTACAGGTAAGTTTTTTGAAGATGATATGAAATCCTATAGACCATTCTTATCATATCCTGCTTTAGCATTGGGATAATTTAATTAAAAAAGCTAATAAAAAGTCTTGCAATTTTCTTTCCTTATATTTTTACTTTTATTTTACCTTGTTCAGTTCACTCTGATTATTGGCAAAGTTTCGGCAAGTACACCATTATATATTTTTTAAATTGGGATGAGGTAATTTGAGGTAAAAGAGGGTACTTGATGTCAATGAAAATTTAATTATGATATCACTCACTGAGACTGGGGCTTCGATTCCCGCTTATTCAGTACCCATTGTCGAGTCGCAACAGCTTTGTTAATATTATCTTACTTAACGTATTTATCGTCATTTTATAAACTTTGCAAATGTAATATTTACTTATATCCTGAGCATATCATTCCGTCCTCTGTTGCGTATTTTGGCGGACTCAGCTTCGGCTGAAATTTGTATTTTTTTAAAGACCTTAATAAAAGGGGATCGGGAGTGATATTCATGCTCTGCAGACTTGCTAGTCTGAGCAATCTCTCTCGGGCAGTAAACGTAAAAAAAATCGATATTATAAGAAATTAATTCGTTTATTTGCTTGGATAGTCCACCGTTGATAAGCAATGTGTCTCATAATTTTGTCGAAGTTAATGGGCCAGATTTTTTAAAGTATTTTTATAGATACCTTTTTGATATGAATATTTAGAATTGATACAATGATGCCAGATTTTTTAAGTATTTTTATAGATACCTTTTTTTTATATGACTATTTAGAATTGATACAATAGTTTTTTCGGGTAAAAATTTAAATAAAGGGTTATATTTGAATAATTTATTTTTAAAATTTTGTAATTAGCAGAAAACATAAATACACAGGATTTGTGAATAGTTTGTGTTGAGTGGATTTCTTTATAATTAATTAAAAACCTATCAGGAAAAATTCAGCACAGACCATGGCGGCGTTGCCACATTACGACCTCCTTTTGAAGCAGGCTTATCAAAATGCCAAGTTTAAACTTTAAAGAGGGTTATACTTTAGGTATTATTTTTACTTTATTTATTTATAGGATTATACTTTAGGTATACTGAAAGAAGAAATATTTATTAATACGCTAAATTTAGTTTTATACACTGCTTTTATTGCCAGTACCGAATTAAGTTCATTATAAACAAATTAGGATAAAAAAAAAAAGAGTTATACAAAATAGCAATATTTGTTATTAGACAGGAGACGTCAGCACTGACAATCACCTTATCAAGTTGACGGCGCAATTTCCAGAATTAGTTAAAATTCCATTTGAATATTAAAACGCAATTGATCTGTCATGTCATATCCTGGTGGAAAAAATATTAAAACCAGATTTTAGCAATTGTCTCGTAGGTTTACCACTGTGTTTTCCTGCACCCATTGATATGAAAACATAGAGGACTGGGAACAGAAAATCAAAATGCTAAACCTATGAGTCAACCGCTAATATCGGGTTTTCAGGTGTTTTCCACCAAGACATGACTTGGCAGACCAGTTGCGTTTTAATGAGCGAATAAGTTTTCATTGTTTCTGGAATTTCAGCCGTGCACTTGATGGGGTGTTTGTTTGTGCAGCCACCTCCCGGTCTATATTATATACAATGTGTCCCACATAAATAGAGCCCCATGATTTTGTGCCGTTTTCGGAGACGAAATCAAACCACGAGAATGAAACAAATGTATTAAGATTATATAGAAATGCATATTTACAAGAAATAACTCACTTCCTGTCCCACTTGATCGGGAAAAAATGAATGCATAAAAAAAGAAGGGATATAAATCCACTACTGTTATTAGCATTTACCGAGTGTCCCAAAAATGACTGATGGATTTTAAAATTCAATAACTTGCAAACGGTGACAGCTATTTAAAAAAATTTTGCAGGAGGGTTATGTATAATGTCAGGAGTTTTTTTATCGTAATTTTTTATTTTAGTTTGCATATCAAACAATAGGTGGCGCTGGCGGCGATTGAAGGCCAAGTGATCAATGCTGAGTGAAGCGTCGACCTGGCCTTCAATCGCCTTCAGCGCCACCTATTGTTTGATATGCAAACTAAAATAAAAAATTACGGTAAAAAAATTCCTGACATTGTACATAATCCTCCTGCAAAATTTTTTTAAATAGCTGTCACCGTTTGCAAGTTATTGAATTTTAAAATCCATCAGTCATTTTTGGGACACCCAGTATATCATTCATGCTTACATATGTCTTGGAATATACGATGCGGCATGCCATTTAAAATCGTTGGAAGACATTAGCATCCGTATTATCTCAGGCCTCAATGATGGCGGCCGTCAGTTATGCCACAGACTTGAACTGTCTGCCATTGGAATTTAAAGTTCTACTGAGAATGCTCCACACATTTTCTTGGAGATTGAGATGAAGATACAGGACTGGGCATTCCATAACAAGTCCCTAATTATTAAAAAAAATATTCCTAGGAGGATTCTGCAACGGTTATGAAGGCATTTTCCTGCTGCAAAGTCTAATTTAGCCCTTCAATTCTCTCTTCAGTTGGCAATAAATGGATTTCTAGCAATTCTTGGTAATTAGTAGCCTATATGAGGTCTGAGGGAAGAGCCAGGCTAAGTTTACCAATATAGCTGAAGCCTCCCAACACTATTAATAAGCCTCCATCGTGCTGTTTTTTTGAGAAAATATCCTCCCCTTTACTCATGTCATAAGGATAGAAATCGAGACAGTTTGATCCATTCAAACTAATTTTTTTCTTATCTGGGGATATAACAAAATGCCACTGGTCCTTCCAGGTTTGATGATATTTGGTCCCATCGACTTTGCTAGGCTTGCGAATAGCTTGCAACATAGGTAGATGGAAGCTTATTAATGGGGTTTTGAGGCTCCGACTATGGTGATAAACTTAACTTCGCTCTTCCCTCAGACGGCATCTAAGACTAACAATTACCAAGAATTGCTAGAAACCCATTTATTTCCAACTGAAGAGAGAATTGGTGGGTTAAGTTGGATTTTTCAGAAGGAAAACGGCCCATAACCTTTGCGAAATCCTCCTATGATGGATTTTTGAATAATTGGGAACAAGTTACCCAAGAAGAACAACTTGAAAAAGAAGGTTGGCCTGCTCTGTATCTTCATCTCAGTACATACTTCATAGATGCATATCTATTTTATTATGTTCGAAAGAATGTCACACTATTAAAATGCACTTAAAACTTTTTTACCCATTGACCGTAATGTAATGGAATACCTTTGACTGTCCCTGTAATTGAACTATGCGTCCGATTTTTACAAAAATTGAAATGACAGGACAAAATTATGTAATAACTACATGTTTCAATAACTAAAAAATTAAATTAATTAACTAAATTAACTAAAAAAATATTCTTTGCACTACATAGTGTGTATCGACTTCATAGATGCATATCAATTTTATTATGTTTGGAAGAGTGTAACATCTTTAAAATGCACATGAAACTATTTTTCCCATTCGCCGTCATGTAAAAGAATACGTT